>OU426979.1:10724401-11469401 GCA_911387785.2 Aelia acuminata | reverse complement strand
GGATAGACATAGTTGATGTGATAGAGATAATTGGTAATTTCAAAAGACCATTAATTGAAGGGCAGGCTATTCTTGATGCAAACCACACAATTACATGTGGAATAATATCTAGAAGTAAAGAAACAGTTATTTTACAAGCCTTGTGCCTTCAAACAAGCGATCTTAAAGGACTGCCCCATCATATAAAAGTGGAAATCAAATTTATTAATAATAATAAGCAATTTTCGTGTAAAGCTGGCAGTTCTGGTAAATGCAAACGCATCATTGCAACTTTACTCTACGTTTTTCGGTTAGTAATAACATTAATTACCTATTCATACAATCATTGTTATGGCAGCTGTCATTTTCATGACAGCTTAGTTTCTTTGTCATATAATTTATTTATTTGTCAAAACTTTCAGGCATTGCATTGAAAATTTGGAACAATTAAGCACAACGGATGTTAGACAAAAATGGGGAAAATTAAAAAAGAAAAACGAATCTATGACACTACGGTCCCAATGTTATTCGCATAAAACTAGCATTTTGGAATAATAAAATTTCAAATAGTAATATTTACCTGGATAAATATAGTTACTTTCTTTAAAATGAAGACTACATATCGTCATATGTTTCGAAACAGGCTTATCTATCCTTAATTTTACAATCCACTGTTTAAGAAGCTTTTTATTTTTGGGAAATAAATGGAATGACACGTCTTTTAATTTTCTAATTGAATACTGAGGAACCGAGCAATACCTATTAGACATTTTTCAAATAATATTTTGCTCAATCGGGTTTTAATAATGAAAAAATGAATTAAAAATGCCAAAAACCTTATGAATCCCCAGGTACTGGTCCGGCTTCTATCTCCGTTTCTCTAGTTACAGTAAAGAAGCAGCACTATCGCTTGCCCGCTATACGAGAGTGCAGAGTCCCATTTCTTTAATAAATTTGATGAGTTTTACGATGATGTTTTGATTGTCATTTTTTTAACATTCTTTTCCGGGTCTTTGGCCAGTCCTCTATAAGAGTATTGTAATCGTAGTCAGAAACTTTATTGTTTTAATAAGTTAGTTTGTTAGTTTAACGTCACTTTATGCCACTAAGGGTAATCGGTCGATGCTACAGGGGGAGTTCTAAATTTTGCCTATCCAAGTTTAATTAGGGATATTTAACGGGGAATAATAGGGCTCTATATAATAGGGGTCTTTAACGAGTACCTGACATCGTACAGACTCGGGACCTCCATTTTACGTTCTATCCTAGGGACGGCATAGCTAAGGATTTTTTACTCCCAATAAAAGATCCTAGGGCCTCCACGGGGCACGAATCAGTATTGCAGGTTGCCATGCTAACCACTACATTACAGGTGACCCCTGTTTTAATAAGTATTTAAGACTTTTATGAAATAGAATGGATATATATTTATTTTATTTTATTTTTTTTGTGTGTATTTATACTGATTATAAATATTCTTGAGTTGAACGAAATTAAATACTTTTTTATTGCAGATGACTAATAGCCTATTGCATTGGAAGGAATACATCAGGCTGTCAGCAACAATAGGAGATTGCAACTCACCAGGAGCTGGTGGGAGATAGGCACCCGAGAGGTGGCGAAGATTGCCGAACAGGGCCGAGACGGGACATCCGCTTTCACCACTCCAGTGCTGGAGAGTATGCTCCCCAGATAGTGTCTTAGGCAGGATGTTCTCAGGTCAGCTGTCATCTTACATCGCCGTGCTCTGTGTTCTCCTTGTTTCTACCTCTTTGTGTTGTAAGTACAGTGCAATGTTATCATTAACGCATTTAGCAAGCATTAACGAACGGCTCTCTGTGTATATTTGTCACATAAAAAGATCAGGTGCTCCACATTTTCAGATAGGATATTTCAGGTATATATAAAGAAAAAAAAAATGAGTTCAGTGAATTTATTCATGGCAATAATAATTATTTAAAAAATAAATCATCTTTACACGTTTGCAGTAGTTCAATTTTTATATAAAAACAAATTGGAACTTTTTGGGTATACCTTATTTCTTAATATCTATATCTTACCTTAAGATATACAATATAATTATTTACATTAATTAAATTTAAACTCAACTAAAATCTTAAGAATCGCCCCCCTCCAATATTTTTGTATTAGTACAAGAAAGTTCAATAAAAAATAAAGAAAAGTCAAGATACAATAATCTTAATATCGAATTGAGTCCTTAAAATTCATCCCCATAAACGATAATAAGTCCTACGTGCTTGTAATATGTTGACACAATTTTATTCTAATATAACATTATTTTACTATTTATTTTACCCGTAATATAAATATAATGAACCAGTGACGGTCACAGAAAAAAAATTTCGGGGGGGGATTAAAAAAATTTGTTGTATTAAAAAAACAAAACAAGAAAAGAACATATAAGATGTGATTAAACAGCAAAAAAGAATTAAAAATGTATTAAATTGTTACACATAAATATTACTATTATTATTATTAAATTACTATGAATTAGACCAGTAAATTTATTCCACTAATCGAGATTTAAGGGGGGTCTATGCCCCTGTTATGTAGATACAAACATAATTTTCAACAAACGCAAAAGTAATGAAAAGTATAAGATAAGAATTCCATTTTCTAATGCACTCCAACGTTCCATCTTACGTGCAAACACGAGGAAACAGGAATTTTATTTATCGACACAGAAAAGTTTCCCAAGTATTTTCTTGAAATATACCATGATACATTAAAATTATTTTTTCTCAAATGAAGATCTAAAGAAATATTTTTTAATAATTTAATTTTAAGCAGTACTGAAATGAATAATTTCTGGACTAAATGTGATTATCTTCTAGCTATAATATTTTTATTTTATTTTTAACTGTTTATATATACTCAGTTCGATTGAATTAGGTAATTACCGAAAAAATTTTAATATTGAAAATTATTTAACAGCATTTTTAGTGATGTAAAGTTTTGGCGGGTTGAAGAGCAATTACTTAACAGACAGGGGAAGTAATTCTTAATGGCAGACATCAATCCTCCAAGATGAATGCGTCGTCCTGGAATGCGTGAAGATATCATCAGTAAGATGAAAGCCACGGCCGGTTGAAATTATAAAAAAATAAATATATCTACAAGGATTACATTTAAGTACTCATCTAATTCCGGAAAAAAAATCGAATAAGCAGTATTTATGTATAGGACTGTTAGAAATAAGAATGTTTTACTTATTTTTGTACATAAATAAGTTCGCTGTTTTCCGCTTTATTTATGTTTATTTTTAACTCGACCAGACCCGATTTTTTTTTTTCTGGGACTACCACCGCCGGTAGTGTCCATCAAAAAAACCACTGATAACACACAAGGGTTCTATCTATTCGTTCTATCGGAGGGTTTGCAAATTTCTTATTCACAATATAACAAATGTATTTAAAGTATTATCGACATATTCGACGACATATTTTTGAGTAATCGATAATAAAATATTAATATCCAATTATAAAGAAAACAAACAGGGGCATCAGCAGGATTTTGTATGAGGGGGGGGGGGGGCAGGCTTGTAAAATTCTCGATATATATATATCGAAAATAAAGATCGACTAATATGTATGTACAATTACGATGGCTGGCAGTGCTAGATTAATGATATCGATACAATCATTAATTGGTTATCTTTGATCAAAGACGCAAAATTTCCATCATTTTGGATAACTAAGTCAGATGACGCAAGAATATTCCAAACTTTATCTCTCGATAGTTATTCATAAGTCGAAAAATCGATTTATCAGACCTGCAACAGAGGCGTTTGGTTACACCTACATCTGGCCAGTTAATTATTATACCGAAGTATAAGGTTAGGATTTGAGACAACATGATCAATGTTAGTTATTATACGATATAGCCCATGGGTGAATTTAGCACGAAATGTGGGGGGGCGGGGGCGGGTCATGACCCCCCTGTCTCATAATCACGTGACTGACAGCACCATTTTTTAATGAGAGTATTCCCTTGTATAAAGAAGGACTGCTATCTAAACTACCGAAAGTGTTATTTTGAGGGCATAGTAACCATAGTAACTACCTAATTGCATTATTCGTTTAAAAATACAAAAAATTGACAAGTCAAAATATTTTGGGCACCCTTGACTTAGCCATAAGCGTTAGGTAATTTCGGAATGTGCCTTTAAACTGCGTGTTTGATTAAAATAAAAATAATAATTTTAATTAACATTGGCTATCTAGTCATTTAAGAAAAATTGTAAACAATATTATGCTTTTAGTAGGCAAAAATAAATGTAGCTAAATTTTCATGAAATATATATTTAAATTTGTTCGATCAGCGCATTGTTTTATTTGGTTAAAAACTGGAGAAATTAAAAACTTTAAAATTATATCATTTCTGAGAAGATGGTTACAACTAAACAAATCTGGTGCGATGCGCGCAACACACAACTTTCACTTACCAACTTAGATTAAAAATGGGCGTGCTTCGATAATATGTAAACGCCATCCCTCAACACACATTTTTCCACATTTATATGCTTATATTTTTATATCTTCATAAGTTGTACCATTGAGTATTTTTATTGAAAAACTTAAAAGTTCTCAGTACTTTTCGATGCATTATTGCTTATTTATTTTTTTAAAGGATCTAAGTTTCATCAATCAGAACAAGAGTCGAGTTTTTTTTACTTCTTGCTTGTTTTTTTTACTGCGAGTTGCTTTTCTTAGATATGTCGTGATGGTGAATCGATAGGTGTAGTTACTTACGTCTCCTAGTAAGGTTTGTCTCCTATGCCTTTCTGGAAATCGATAGCGATAACTACTCCTCTAAAATCACTTTATATTTCATTCAGAAGTCTATTATGGAATGAAAGTTTCTATACTAAAATATAATTAATTAATGATTATCTTATACCTTATTTTTTCAACACCTTAAATGCTTTATATTAATTTATACATTATTGTGGGCAACCATCTTGTTTTTAAATTATTTATTTTTGAAGAGAAAAGATTTGGTTCCGCCGTGAATCGAACCCGGGTCTTCCGCGTTACATGCGCGGTATGCTAACCATTACACCACGGTGCTCGTTTCTAAACGTTGCCAAATCCTTCAACTGCATTCTCAATTTTACTGTGTACCTACAAATGGCGACAAGGGAAAATAGTCTTTGATCACAAATATTCCACCATTGAGGCAGTTAGTAGTTAATGTAACTCAAAAGTAGTCCTCCACCCGCTTTAACCCCCCTCTATCATCCCCTCCATAAAAGTATCTGGTAAATTTCTCTTTACGCGAATGAAACTATTAATACTATTGTGACAATATTATGGCAGTGCAAGTTTTTTCATTCCAAACGCGCATAAATCGAAATTGATATATTTTGAGTCGTAAAAATCTTCTTCATGACGTGTGATTTGTTTGAATAACCGTGGAAAGCGTTAGTTCATCAATAGAAATTATGACCTGTATCTTTTTTTTTAAACAGCTATTTTATCTTCTTTTCCATTATGAATAGTTATCTTAGTATTAGTGTAACATATCACCATATTAATTAATATTTCTGACAGTCTAAATGGTTTCGATTTCATAGTAAAAACTAGTCTAACCCTGATGAAATCTTAGTCTATTTGTTTAACATAATTTATTAATGTCCGAAAAATCGATTATAAATGAGGAACGGTCCAATGAGATATAGAATTAGTTTCAGCTCACTAATTCTCCAACTTGTAGCAACACACTTTCTCCGAGATTATTGTTTAATCTTTTCGAAACACATGCCGGCCTCTGTTTGATCTCCCGTACCTCTACCAACGATTAAGATAATTATATGCTTACTTATATTGGAACGAACCGATTTCGTTTCTGTATTTCCATCGTTAACATAATTGGGGCTTCATCTACATCTTCAATATCTATTGATAGATATTTGCTTCTGATATATAACACGTTAGGTGCTGCATTGGTCCCCGGGGTCGGATGTATTACACACTCAATTTAGTCGATTTTTAATGAGATTATTGCATTTTAGTGCCGAAAATGTTGCTAACAGCTGAAATTCTGTTGTTTTTTAGAATCGGACTCCGAGGTCCGATTTTCGATAAAGTATGGCGTAAATCCTGTATCGGCCTGTCCTGCGCCTATTATGTCTAGTTCTAATCCTTACCAAGAGATAATGCACCTGAGAAGCTCATTTAGTTTACTTTTTAGTCAGGAGATAACGCTTTCGTCAAAGCATTCCCATCGGACCCCGACGACCGATACCGTTCAATTCAGGATAGCCCTAAAATACGCCGCCGCACCTGACGTGATAATTATCAAGAGGGCCGCGCATCTTCGAATTTTCGAAAGTTGTTCTTTTAAAAATGTTATTATGAAAAATGTTATTATGTTTATGTCCGAAAGAAAATAATAAAATAAACTATTCGAAATACAGTAAAGTTTTTTTTAAATAGAAAATGTGTGAAATAAATGTTTTATTTACTAAAATTTATGTGTATATTAGATCTATTCCAACAATCAGTAGGGGCGTGCATGGGCGTCACCAGCACCAAATTATTGGGGGGGGGGGCGGCTCATATTTTCATAGATAGGGTAGGTAGAAATTCGAGGGGCTAAAAGTTGAAATAATAACCTCTAAAAACAACTGTCGTGGCATTTAAATTCATCCTCCAACGCTGTATTTTAAAGGTATTTATAGTCTCTCAAAACTTGTCAATTTATGCCTCAGTTATACATTAAAATAGGGAATTGTTAAGGCTTAATGTTGAAGGATGTGGGCCAAAATTTCTTGATTGAATTTTATCCAAGTTTTTCTTCTGTTTCTAATCCCACTAATTTCATTGCTTTCCATTAACTTCTATAAGCTTCATCAAATTCGTATGTCGTTTGTTTGTATAACGTCCATTTATGCTAATTTGGATAATCGTACGATGCTCTGGTGGGAATCCTAAATTTTGTCTGTCCAGGTATAATTAGAATAGGGATCTTTAACGAGTACCTGACATCGTACAGGCTCGGTATCTCCATTTTACGTCCTTCCCGAGGGACGGCATGGCTAAGGATTTTTACTCCCTTAAAAAAATCATAGGGCCGCCGCGGGACGCGAACCCACGACCTTCAGTATTGTAGGTTGCCATGCTAACCTACACAGGTGACCCCTGTTTCGTATTACATTCTATGTCACTTCTATGTATTGAATTTTATAATTGCAATATGAGTTCACTGGAAAAATCTCTTGAGCCAGCCATGTTGTTGTTTTTTTCGCCAAGTTTGAGTTTTTTGTTTGTTTGCAGATTTTTTCTACCTCATAACAACAAAAAGAAACGCTAAGATTATTGTTGGGCAGGGATAGCCGAGCGTGTTTGAGCGCGACCCACTTTAACACGCTCGAGCCGAACGGTTGTGTTTCGAATCCGCCCTGGGAAGGTTGACTTTTAATTCGCGGAGGCCCCACGGAATAAATCTCGACCTACCCACCATGGTTAGAATAGGTTGGTAAAGATTATTGTTGATGATAGCAGTGTTGAAGAGCTACGAGAATAATTATTGTAAGATGGGCCTACTTTGACAGTTTGCGTTTCAGAACTCGATTATAAGATTCAATGATCGATTTCTGAGTCTACCGCATATGTGTTTCCACACATCCTAGCACACCTGTTACAGTACCACGCCTGTCTGGACATATCAAATTAATACATTAATCTATCTAGATCAAATTTCACATAATTGTAGCATGATGAAATTGGTCATGACCGAAAAAAAAAATGGTGGGTGAATGGAATTTTGTCGAGATAAAATCTACTCAGCTGTTGAGAAATCGATCTTCTTCAATGTCATACTTGCACTAATAAGTATCTGATTCAAAGTCACTTATTTGAATATTATTATTATTTTATGACATCGAAAATTCACAGCACATTACTACAAAAAAAAAAGTCACATACGTATCGAATAGAGTAACCTCCTCTTTCATTCGAAGTCGGTTAAAAAAAGGTTGTGCGCTTAATCTAAATTTAGATTTTTATCTTTGCTTGGCTCCAGCAGGCTGACGGATTTCTTTGCAGTTTTTGGTCACCAGCCCAAATGCTGACCAAGCTGATCATTGGTTCTTAACTTAATTAATTACCGTAGTAACCTATTTAAGTTTCGGCGAAATTAATTTATATAAACCAACTTTACATGAATATAAGAATATAAAGTAAAATGTTTATTAAAATATTAGTGTATTCATTTCATTCTTATTATTAATCTTATTAAACTGTGCTAATAGTTAATTTTGATATTTTTTAATCGACTCTAAACCAAATCTAATTTTTCTTAACTAAATAATACTGAATTTTTTTTATTACTAAGTGTATGCAATTTCAATTTCAGTGCGACAATTTTACATGTCATCCTTAACATATATAGGAAAAACAGTGATAAGATTTAAAATATGGTTGATTTATCATTGATGGCATATCGTTATTTGAGTGGGGCCATAGCTTTTGAAAATAATCTGTATCTTGGATATCGGAGGGAGTGTGGACCCCACAAAATCAATTTAATTTTTATATTTATTTCGATATCGTTATTATTACTTTCACTTACCTTTATATATAGAAATATATAGAAAAATCAAAATCAAGTCTTCTTTAATATCAGGTGAGCTTTATCACTGTTAAAATGTTCTGAGGGGGTTAAAATGGGGAAGGGGCCTTTTTTGTTTTCCTATTAAATGTAGTACTTTATTATTTGTTTATATAGAGAAATTATCTGTCTCTCGTTTCGCCTAAAAATAAGAAAGAGCTAAATACGAAATATGAAAAAAATCAAGTAAACATATACAGGAGAAAAAAAGAGAAATATCCCGTCAACTCATAAAACACGTTGAGCCCACGCATGCGGACTACGCCTTCAATGACAGGCCATTGTTTATAATTTAAGCCGTTCTGTTCATTTAATGGAAATTATTTGTTTCATGGTAACTAAATGAATTTTTCAACAATTACATAGAGAATTATAAAATCAGACGACTTGGAGTATTTATGCTTGCATTGCCGAATTATCACAAGCCAAAAAATTTACTTAATAATAAAAGAAATAAGTGTTTTTTATCGAGCAAATGAAAAAAAAAATAAGAATGTGTGACTTTGAGGCAATTAACAAAACGCATTAATTTCTAATCTAAGTAGGTTGGTAAGTGAAAGTTGTGTGTTGCGCGAATTGCACCAGATTATTTTAAAGGTGTCCTAATATTTGGAAATATATATCACTGGTGTTTGGGTAAAAAGACTTAAGTGATAGAATATGAAGCTTTACTATGAACGATTTACTAAGCTTTACTCAATAATAAATGAAACCATATTATTTCAACAGAGACTGGTCTTTGTGGTAAATTATAAATTTTAAGAAGACGAGAAAAAGAACTAAAATAACTTTTTATGACTTAAGCCGTTTAGCCTAAACAGGAATGATATATGATTGTCTATAGATTATTTCAGTTCAATAAATACGTATTTGTTCACTTCCCATAAAAGATAACACCCTTGAAAACATTATGGTAGACCCCGCATATGATATCAAGTTTGTTTGTTTGTCACTTTACGCCACTAAGGCTAATCGGACGATACTACAGTGGGAGTCCTAAATTTTGCCTATCTAAGTATAATTAGGATAGGGATCTTTCTGACATCGTACAGGCTCAGGACCTCCATTTTACGTCCTATCCGAAGGACGGCATGGCTAGGGATTTTTTACTCCCATTAAAAAATCTTATGGTCACCGCTGGGCGCGAACCTGCGACCTTTAGTATTGTAGGTTGCCATGCTAACCACTATACCGCAGGTTAACCTGATACCAAGTTATGCTCCCATAATTTTGGGAAAAATGCATTAAATACATCTCATTCCCACAGAGCAGAAAATGCATTTACAATTTGATTTCAGGTGGGACAATTGATCGATTCATATTTTGACACTTATGTAGGTTTACTTAATTTTTATATTAAATGAAAATAATAATTCACACAGTAACACAAAAGTAACCATATGACCGAATAGTCATGAACATGTACTAAAACAGTCACAAACATGTTCTAGAAAAGTATTTTCCAACAATCACATGTTCCGTGTTTTTTTGTTTATTTGATTCACGTTACAATATCTAGTCATCTTGGATATCGGAACATTGGCAATTGTACTCATAAAATTTTCAAAAATTTAAAACGATAGGAACATTGATTGAAGAATGATTTATTCGATTGTAATATTTAATTTACCCTGTAATAGTGATTTACATCACTAGTACAGAAAGTGGCTTTTTACAGTACGAGGTCTGGTTTGATAGGTAATTAGACCGAGTACTGTAGGGACACTTTCTGTACAAGTGATGTAAATTATTTTACATTATACTGTAAAATAAAATAAAATATATCATAAGAATTATATTTTGGGTAACATTTAATAAAACGTTTAAGGTTAACAAATAATGAATGAAAATCATATGGTAGGAGCTATTGATGAATCGTAAAAAATCTACATATTTATATTTATATTAAATGTACAATTAGTATTATTACTAATATCGAATCCTTCAAATGGTAATTGAATGTCACGTTTGGAGTTAGTATACTTTTTATACTTCATATTATATAATGGTTCGTCTCTAAATAGATCATCAACTTTTCTTTATTCCTGTAGTTTATTATATTCAAATTCGTATCTGTGTCGTGATTTTGAAGTTCTTCGGTACCTTCATTTCATTGATAAAATATAGTTTTGGGAATATTGACAGCACTAACTTCAGATATATTTAAATTAGAGTGATAAAAAGGTTAGTAAGCTTTTTAAGAGTTTTATTAACATGTGTTTTCTTTACTGTACTAGTACAGTAAAGAAAACAGATGTTTCCTTTACACTACTAGTAGTTTAATGGATCACTTTCTAGGCTAGCTAACAGTCTAGAAAGAAATACTTTCATAAGCAGTATAATGTAAATATATTTAAAACTATAATAATAAGAGACCTAAAAAGATCGGTTTTGGATTTGTATTTTAAGATACGGCCTTAACCACCACATTTTACCTAAAACACTTTTCGTTGCAGATACAGAAATATATCTTCTTTTTTCAATCTTTTTTTTTTTTTTTTTTTTTGTTTTGCTTATGTATAATATGGATTCAACTAAAACTTCCAGATCTTTGTGTGGTATGTACAATATTATTTGATGAAAATCTGAAGGGTATCCATTGTACTAAAAGAATAAATACTGATTTCTTTTTGAATATTTGTCCCATTGCGAAACGTTTCAAATTACATTTCTGGAAACACATTGTTGAAATCGAGACATTTAAAGAAAACCAGAATTTTTGGGTACAGTGTCGTAATCTATTCACCTTCAACCGATATGACCTTAAATCTCTTTTTTATGAAATTCATCTTACATATTATTCCTAAAAAGTTTTTTTTTTTTAATACATCTAATTCAATTAATATAGCAAATTCAATGATTCAATTGCCTTTGCCCAGAAAAACTCTGAAGAAAAGCTAGTAAGAAACTTTTTAAAGAAAAGTTTCCCTCATTTCCGCATAACTAAAAATTTTCTATTTTTTTCTCTTATCGTTTAAATACAGAATTTTGAGGTTTCTTTATTAAAAAAAATAAAAATAAAAATAATAATGTTCCGATTTAGGAATTTAGTGAAAAATATCTTCCTTTATATTTCTTTATTAATGTCAGATCATAATAAGTTTTCTCGACGTTCAGTGTCCACCACACCATCATCAGGTACACACAACAACACATCAAGAAATATAACAATAAAAATTTTAGGATTTTCTTTACGATTAATATTATATTTTCTGTTTAACCCCGTACACATTTATTTTTTCTTACCTCTTCACTATACATTAGAGCTAGTCTCAATAATATTTTTTTTTGTATCAATTTATTAACCCATTGCACTCGGCACCGTTTCGGACGTACCTACCGGCAACTCGACGCGAAATTATTCGCGAAAACGTACACCCTGAAAACGTAATATTATAAAGTAGGGGAGAGCGGGGTTGGTTGGTATAGGGGGTAGGTTGGCCATTGGCTTATAGTTTCCGTCACACCTGTTGTGAAGACCCCACCATTGTACCATGTGACCCGCTCGAGCTCGGGAGTCTTGTCCTGAGTTTTCAATCCGATGCTGACAGTGTAGATAAGAGATTGATTTTACAACATGTAAGTAAATTTTTATATTTCCAGTAAAGTTGGTTTAAAGGCATGGAAAAACATTTGACTCTGATTCTGTTCACAAAGCCCCAAACTGCTTTGAAAAACTTAACCTTTCGACTAACCAGTTTCTTGTTTGATTGTTCTCCCCTGTCCTGGCAGTCATCTTTCATATGATCTCTCCTGTGGGGTTAGTTGGCTCTCTTCAACTTTTTTTTTGGCGCAGTAGCAATTCACAAAAGCAAGGTAAACATAATCAAAGGCGAAACTACCAATTGTCTTTAGTTCCAGTGAGGAAGATGAGAGCAATTTTTCTTATGCAAAAAGTGACGACAGTCTAAACTTCTATCTTCTTCTATTGTCATTCTATTTTCCCTTAAAAGCTGTTAAAAACCGATTCAAAATTATTATACCATTATAGTGCAGCTTTTAATAACAATAATATGTGTCAGGCAGTTCTTGAATGGGATGGCTAAACAACCCCAACTTCTAGGCCAACCTGCCCCACATAGGGGGTTAATTGGTGTACTCTGGATTGACGAATTCTTCAATTTTCTATGATCTTAGTATTAAATATTATGTTGTGAAAAAAATACTTGAAGTACTCTAATACTTGGAGTTTACAGTGGTATCAGCCTCATTGGCATTATATTAACAGGAACGACTCAACAAAAAAAGTGGAAACTGTTGCCAACCAACCCCGCTCTCCCCTAAAATTTTAGAACCAAGTAAGGAATTGTAATGAAATTAAGGTTATATGTATTTGTGAAGATTCAAAATAACATAGTTACAAAACAAAATTAATGTTTTTAAATTTTATATATTTTTTAATAATTTTATATTAATTTAAATTTTTTTTTTAATTTTATATATTTTTTTATTATTTTATTATTATTATTATCATCATCATTGTATATAAAAGCATAAAAAATCTAATTGGAGAAGTAAAGACAGTTAAAACATTACGAGGTGGGACCCTTTTAGTTGTTTTCTCAGATAGCCAATCAGAAAAGCTCCTAAAATATGAAAATCTACTTAATAACTTTCCTGTTAAAGTAGAAGTACATGGGAAACTAAATCAAAGTAAAGGGATTATTTGGTGCCCCGAACTAAATTATTGTACAATTGAAGAAATAAAACCACAAAATATAGCAGATGTTAAAAGATTAATGTACTATAAAAAAAAAAAATAAAAAAAAAAAACACCGCGAGCCGCGACCGTCATTTATCACCAAAAGCGAAATATCCTATAAATAGTTTTTACGATTTGTTTATGTCCTTATATGTTAAAAACTGAAACTTATTTGCATTGCAGCGGAGCCCTCGAGTTTGAAGACAAATTTTAAATGGCTCCGCTCCGTAGACCTCGAGTGCAAAGGGTTAATATCGTCATTTTGTTTTTTTTTAATCTAAAAATAAACAATCATTATTGTCTAACAATTATTAATATTTGCTACCTCACTGTTACTGACATTATTTGGTTTCCTACTAGTATTGACTTTTAATCCTTTTCTTTATATTTTCCATCCATTTGCTCTGTATCTATTATTTTGTATGTTATTAAACATAAACACAGTCTTACATACACACACTTTTTAATATAATATTTTTTGTAGTCCTAGATAGTAACTGTTTTTTAATATATACAGCTTAAACAGTAAAATATGGTGGTTAAGGCCGTATTTTAATTGCAATACCTATCTGTTAAAACTGGATAAGAATCAATCAAAACATTGAACGCCATTTTGGAAAACAGTGCACTGATCATCCATCTCATGGTGCGATATTTTGTGTTGATGTGTTATCATATTATAGTATTATTAGGCCATGTGTGATTAATATGCTGTCAAAATTATATATATTATATACTAGCACAATTTAAAAAAAACCAAATGTTAAGATAATTTTGAGGTGTCACAAAATCGTTAGGGATAGTTATTAGACGTGCGCGCCGTCGCGCCGCGCCGCCGCCGCCGGATGATTTTAACTGCGCCGAGCCGCCGCCGATGAAGATGGCGCGCCGCATGTACAACACTCTCAGAGCAGGCTGTTTTTGTGCTTGGCGTTGATATTATTGGCAACAGAGTTTTTCTTTAAGGCCTATTTGCAGACCTTCATGAAACTACGAGAAAAATTGATCAGCGGATATGAAACGTTGTTAGGATATATCAAGTCATTCCTCAACCGCCGCATCGCAACAGCAAGCATTGGTTGCAACAAGTTGTTTCTATTTTTCTGCGGTATAATTACCATAATCGGATTATTACCAGTCCTTGTTATTATTTAAAGGACTTATAACGAATTCCATTATTTCTTTTATCTTCATTCATTTCCCCCCTCAAAATATAGTAAAACTTTGATTTTATTTATTATTAATATTTTAACGACTGTTACCACTTATTATGCTTTCTACTTAAACAATCTTTCTATTTCATCAGTGCTGTTGTATTCCATCTCAGTGATCCAGTTTGTTTCAGATGAATCCTTTAATACTCCACCATTTAACCACTTCCCTTCTTTCCCCCACTTCCCTTTCCCCGCACATTGAATACCTGTTTGCTGAAATATCCACCTCGCCACATCCGTACTCTTTGGTTTCATCTACCTGCCTCCGAAAGTTACCTTTGATGAAACATTCGAAGCCATCATTCATATTCCAACATTGTTATCTCCGGAGACCTCAACAACAATCTCCAGATACCTTCTCCTAACCAAGCCTATCTTTCAAATATCCTCTATTCCCTTAATTTATTTATAGTCCCTTACGACCCGACTCTTAACACCCAGCATTCCATCACTTGGCTTGTCTTTTATGATCTCGATTCCCTAAAAATCTCCTCGCCTTATCACAGCATCCGGTTCCTTTACAGTCTTCCTACGACCTCATACAATTATATAACCTTCCCATCCTGCTGTATTCCCCTACAACTAAATCCTTTCGAAACCTTGATTCCCTATCACCTGCAATCCTAGCGCCTGATCTTGAGATGATCCAATGGGACCCCATATACACCTCCAACGCCATTGACTCTATGGTGGAAACCCTTACCACTTAACTTTACACCATCCTAGACCGTCACGCTCTTCTCAAGTTCAAGTAACTAAGAGACGCAGCTAGAAGAAGATTTTAGGGCACCTGACTTTCTGAAGATTACCATCAAGCTCCTCCGAAATAGCACTCAATCCTTAATATACCGCGCCAAATCCAACTACTTCCAGCAATCCTTATCCAGTACCCCCGACACCAAAGCAAAATAGGTAATTCTCAGCAAACTGTCCATAGGTAAACCCACTCAAAACCAATCAATTCCAGTTTTAGCCGATGCACTCAATTTTCTCTAACATCTCCAATCTAAAGGTGTTCCTCTTTGTCCCCCACGTTTTTTTCTATCTGTATCAATGAACTTCCATCCTCCACCCATCGCTGTCAATACCATCTGTATGCCGATAACGCCCAGCTTTATCTCTTCTTTGCCCCGCTGATTCCTCCGACGATATCCTAAAATTATAGGAAGATATCGACAGAATATGTGCTTGGGCAAACCTCAACGAATTTACTCTGAACGCGAAGCAGACGAAAGCCACCTTGATTGGATCTCCCTTTCTCCTCAAATCAACTCCTGTCGCTCCAAATCTAGTCCTAAACAACTCATCTATCTCATTCCACAATTCTGTCAAAAACCTTGGCGTTACCTTCGATCAATCCCCCTCTTGGAAAACACATATCTCACAAATTTCCCGTCACACTATCTCTACCCGGAAACAGTTCAACCGTCCTCTCTCATCTCTCCCCACTTTGACTACGGCTGTACGGTGTACAGTGGCCTGTCTGAGGCACTCGAAGCCAAACTTAAACGCATAATGAAATATTCAATACGTTTTGTCTTTAGGATCCCAAGAGATCCTTCATCTCGGCAAATAACCCAGTACTATGCCGAGATGAAGTGGCTCTGCCAGTCCTACCGCTGTCGGTATCTACTGGCTTTCTTCTTATACTAGACCATCAGAACTCAACGACCCTCCTATATCTTACAGAGCCTACAATTTAAATCCTCCATCCAATCCCGCCAAACCAGATCCCATACGTCCGATATATATCCTCCACCCCATCGAACTAATACATGAACAAATCCTTCATAATGCAAGCAACATCCCTCTGGAACTCTATTCTCTCCGTTATCCGACACGCTCCATTAACTTCCACTTCCAAATCACTCCTCTTCGAGATCCTATTCAACTTTCAATTCAACTGATCACTGAAGGAACACGATGGATCTTTAGAAGTAAGAGGGGGGTAAAGAAATTTCTAAGCCTGATATACATATATATAAAAATATATTTTCAACTTACATATTTTTATTTTTCAATATCGTCCCCCACAACAGCAACGCACTTATTCCACCGCTTCCCTAACATCTGTAACCCGGCCAAATTTTTTTTTTTCGAAACCTTCCAAAACGACTTTGAGAGCTGAGATCACCTCATCGTCTGACGAAAACACTCTCCCACACAAATGTTTTTCATATTAGGGAAGAGGTAGAAGTCTGAGGGGGCCAGGTCTGGCGAGTAGGGTGGGTGCGGGAGCAGCTTGGCCGTCTCCGTGGTAACTCTTTATTTGTGGAGGGGAGTGTTGTCCTGCTGTAGCAGCACACCTTTGGTGATCTTTCCTCGGCGTTTCTCTTTGATGGCCTCTCGCAGTTTCACGTAAGCCACCACGAGAAGGTCTGCATAGTATTGCCCTGTAAGGCCCGATGCACACGGACGACACTTTTCTGCGATGCGGACTATAAGCCAGGTCAGGGGTACCTGGAGTACAATGTTACGGTTAATCCGGTCGGTTCATTGTACTCCAGGTACCCCTGACCCGGCTTATAGTCCGCATCGCAGAAAAGTGTCGTCCGTGTGCATCGGGCCTTATTGTCATGCCATGCTGCAGAAAATCGACCAGCAAAACTCCTTCCGAGACTCACGTCACCCAGATCGGTCATCATCTTCGAGATTTCCTCGGCCAGCTTTGAAGAGTGCGGTCCACCTTTTGTTAGTGGCATACGATGAGGCAGAGTCCCACAAAGTTGCAAATATGTCTTCAAATATTTCCTTCGGCCCCATCCCATTTTTTACAAAATATTTTATCACTGCACGGTGCTCAAAATTAGACATTTTTAAATCGACCAATAACTCACAACAGTCGGAAAGAAACTGACCTGAATTGAAAGGTGGAATTAGAGAGATAAGAACTTGTTATAAGTAAACAATGACCTTTAACCCCATTCAGCTTATCTGTTTTCATTTCAAAAATTAGTTATCTATGTCACAAGACTGTTAAGTATGTTTTTTACAAGTGAAACTCCTTTAATGTAAGGCCTTAACATTAAGAATCCAATTCAACAAATAAAATAATAAACGAGTACTCCCAGGTGCTTCCGCAGGATTTCCTCTGGGGGGGGGGGGCAGGCTAATAAAATTTTCGAAAGGCTCGAGGTATTCTGACCTTGTAAGGCTCAATTAATTGTCAAAATAAAACTTACAGATATTTAATTATTATAATAAGTGTTTATGTAATGCTTTATAAATATATTAAATTATTTATTTATTTAAATTATTATTTATTGGTTGTTTTTGTTTCTTAAAATTTGTAGAGGGGGCAGCTGTCTTCGCCTGCGTACGCCCATGATACAAAAATCTCGCGAGCATCGGCGCGCCGGTATGCGCCGCCGCCGCCGGTTAAAAATCATCAGCGGCCCGCCACCGAAGATTTTTCTGTGGCGCGCATGTCTAATAGTTATTGATAGCTTAGTACGATCGTTTATGTTAGCATTTTCTTCGTTCAGTAACGACATTCAGTACGGAATAGTATAAATACAAAAGCTGTTTTGTTTATTTATTGTTTTTTGATAACGGTTACTTCCTTTCACTTCAGTTCTATATTATTTCCTATTTTGGAAATTCAATGTGTTCCTGTTTGTTAAAATTATTAAGGAAAAATCTCGAATCGCAAAAGGAAAAATTTGATTCGAGTATTCAAACTAAAAGCTAATGAATCGATTGCCTAATCAACGAACCTGTAATTAAATAATTTTGGACGAGTCATCGGTTTTATATTTGATCATATCGAAGACTACTTGATTGATTAAATATAATTATAGGAGTTTTATTTGATTAGAACAAGATAGGGGTATAATTACTTCAAATGTAATATGTAATCACATTGATTGATAGAAGATTTTTAATTTTTCGTAAGAAATCTAATAGGAAATTAATAATTAGGTAATTTTTTTTTTTTTTTTTTTTTTACACGAAACGGCCACTTTAAGGACCACACGATATCACTGAAGAATCTTCCTTCTTCCTCCTTCTCAGTTCCCAGCGCAGCTTCATCATTCTCGACTGCTCCTCTCTTCTCTCCTTTGACCACCATTCACTCTCTTCTTTAATCTGACTTCATTGTTAATTACTTTCTTGAAAAGATCCCTGTCATGACAAAGTTCTTTTGATATCCCCGATGTTTGCAATTCTTCTTTAATTTGCCTAGGATATCCCCCCAAATTTTTGTACTTTAAAATTTTAAATTTTACTGAAAATTTCTTTACATAACCTTTTTTCACTCTTTCTCTCCATGTGCCCAAAGAACCTTAACCTCCTAATTCTCATATCAGTTTCTAAATCATTAATTTGCCTGTAAATTGGCTCAGTAGCTATAATGCGTTGAATTAATTATATCCTATTATTTTTTTTTGTCAAATCAAAATTCACTGTTCAGATAAAAACGTTTCAGCTAATCTAAAAATCTACGTGATTTAAAATAGAACTTTATGCCCAATTTAAAATTGTCTGGTAAAGAATTTAGACGGGTTAAAGTTTTTATTGTTTACATCTTATATTTGACCATAATGTGTTAATGAATGACATATGTAAAAGAAACTAATAAAGAATATAATTGGAATAAGGTTTGGTACCATCGAAATAGCCAGTTAGCAAAAATGTATCAAATTAATCTTTTGCTATAATACATATTAATTAAATTCAGAATATAACACATGATGATATGAGATATCGTATCAGGAGGTTATAATGATAGGTGCACAGTGATTTTAGTTAACCTGTCTTTTGCTAAAACAAATAGATTCGATGTTTTCCCCACTCGTGAAAAACCGACACATAATTTGCCAAGGGAAAAACATTTCCTAGTCCAAGCCGAAAAAAAATATATTTATGCTTGACCCCCCCTAAATATCGAGAAAAAAATTAAAATTTGTGTCAATAAATCGATCTACAATTTATAGAACTTTTAAATAACCACACTCAATCGTAGTATAATAAGCATTTAATTTGCAAAAAAAAAGAGAAATATTTATGCCAATAGTCGAGATACAAACTATCCTATCTTTTAAGTTGGACAAAACTACTCACAATAAGCCAAATTTCATCAAAATCGGTTTAGTAGTTTCTGATTTTACCTCCGACAAACGTTGGGATACGAGATTTTTATATACCGTAAAACGAGGTGACTTTGTGACAAGCCTATTTTTCTACAGTTTTTGAATTTCCCTCCTTAAAAAGAATCAGGTTAGGCAATTCAGTGTTCCTTTCAGGTAGTCAGTAATGTGCTGCAACCTACTGGCCACATATAACTTCTTTCATTCCATTTATCATGGTGCTTTATTTTAAAGTTTCAACTACATGAAAATAATCAAACATTTATGCAATAAAGCAACATGGTAAATGGAATGAAAGAAGTTATATGTGGCCAGTAGGTTGCAGCACATTACTGAACAACTGACAAGTACACTGAATCGCCTAACCTGATTCTTTTTAAGGAGGGAAATTCAAATACTGTAGAAAAATAGGCTTGTCACAAAGTCACCCCTTAGTCACAATATCACCTCATTTTACGGTATATAAAGATAGAGCATTAGTGTTATTGCTTTAATTACATGCTCCTCTATTCTTAACTTTTAGACCATTTTATTTATCCGCAATCCGCAGCATTTTACATTCCTCGTTTGAGTTGAACCACCATACAGAATAAAATAACTATTAAATGTTGATATTACAACCTCACAAAACGTTTAAAACAGTACAGTACTAATAAGGCTAATCCGACGATGATACAGTGGGAGTTCTCAATTTTGTATAATTAGGATAGGGATCTTTAACGAGTACCTGACATTGCACAGGCTCCTGATTTTCATTTTACGTCCTATCCGAAGGACGCCAAAACAAAGGCTTTTTACTTCATTTAAAAAATCCTAGTACCCACTTGGGTGAATGCGAACTCGCGACCTTTAATATTGTAAGCTACTATGTTAGCCATACTATCCTGAATGTAAAAGTAAAAAAAAATTTCTAAGAGAAGATGTTTTTGTGCAGTACAGATATTCTAAAATAGTCTAACTTGAAAAAGAAATGTGTTTTCTTTTAAACACAGCTGTTTGAAACTTTTTAAGGGAGCATGAAACATTTAACAAAAATGGATCATGTTAGTCTTATTTAGAACTAGCTGTATATCCGGGTTCATCCGAGGAATTTCATTTTCCTAAATTTTCTAAATGTTCTAAAAACCAATGTAAAGCGAGATCATAACGATTTTTATAACAATAAAGAATATACCCAGAGATTGGCTGATGTTATGCAATTTTAATATGGACAGGTGTTCGCACCTGGTATCAAAGAATCATTGAGCGAAATTTGGAGAATTTAGAACAAACGGTATGGATTTCTATAAAGCACAAAAAGAATTTCTACTTTATTTACATAGATTACATAGATAGCTGTACATCCCGGTTTCACCCTGGGAGTTTTATTTTTCCAATGAAACGTTGGATTTCTTTAAAAACCTATGTAAAGCAAGATCATTACGATTTTTATAACAAAAAAGAATATTAGCTGAAGATCGGCTGAAGTTATGCAATTTTAATATGGACAGGTGTACGCACCTGGTATGAAAGAACCACTGAGCAAAATTTGGAGAATTTAGGACAAACGATATGGATTTCTATAAAGAACAAATAAACAAACAAACAAACAGAATTTCATCTGTATTTATACAGATAAATTAATAAATTTATTCTAAAAAAGACTCAAATACTTATCTTCTATTTTTCTATGCTTCTAATCCTTTGAAAATTGGAGGCGTTTTATTGCAAAGAAAATTTTTAATAAGAAAATTTATAACTACAAAATCACAATTTTCTGTTTAGTTTTTTTCTAGAAAATTCTTTCGATCGTACGTACGAAACTGACTGATTTTTCAAGAAACCTATTACACCTATATTAAAAAAAAGCTTTGTCTATTTTTGATCCAGTTTCATAATAAACTAGTAAAGTATATATCTAATAAAAAAAAAATTACTAAAAATAATATTTGACCATGACTAATCAGGTTAGACTATAAATGACATTTATTCAAGGTAAACTACATTTTATTATATCATATTCCGTTCGTAAAAAACCTCTCTGCTAACTTAATATTAAACTCGTTTTATTCATACTTTACGGCCAATGTATAGCTTGTATATAAACAGCTTTCTAAATATGTATTTCTTAATGAACTTATTTCTGTCGGTGGAATTTTATAGAATTTGCATACGCCGGGCATCGGTTGGTTGTGTAACTAGCCATATAAGTTTAGGCGAAATAGTTGTAAGGTTGTTTTGTGCAATATTAGTAATAAGATGTAAATATATTACTGTAGTATCTAGATAAAATATGTCATACCTTATAACGAATAGGTGGGACGTTATATTACTTAATTCCGTTAAGACGGGTTTACAAGCCGTGCCTTATCGTTGTTTGTGAATCTATATTTATATATAGCGGAATGTAATGCTACAATCTAGCAAATGTTAAATTTATTTTAACCGATTTATTTTATTTTTTATTGATCTACTAGCTGTATATGTACACCCGGAGAATTTCATTTTTTAAATCTATAATGTGAGACTTTTATCGACTCAAACGGTCGTTTTCGTAAAAACAAATGTAAAGCAAGACCAGGACGATTTTTTTAACAATAAAGAATATACCCAGAAATTGGCCGAAGTTATGCAATTTTAATATGGCCAGGTGTTCGCACCTGGTATCAAAGAACCACTGAGCGAAATTTGGAGAATTTACACAAGGTGGGCCAGACCCCCCTACCGAGCACCCCCCCACATCCCTATAAATTGCATATCGTTGTGTTCCTTGTGATAAAAGATTGAGAAAAAGCCAATGTTCCCAGAAAAAAAAAAGTGGCCGCACTAACCGAAAATGGCGTTCAAACATGGCGGAATGACGAATTTGATTTTAGTTAGTTTTTTTATTACTGACATTCACCATTATGCTTAATTTCGTCATAAATGGTATTTTATTAAAACTAGATAGTTCTAGATTCAAAATAAATAAACAAACGTTCTAAACTAATTAGTCTTGACAACATGAAATACCTTTAAAGTCAATTTTTTTCAAGTCACTCGCCCACCTTAATAGTTAATTTGTGAATATTTTATCATATCCCCTTAGACTTCACAAAAAGAAGGAATTAAGCGCTACAAATACTTTCACGTTTTCATTTGTATCTCTACGCAGGAATAAGTTAATTTTAAAATAAATGGGCTAATTTTATGCTAAATTTAATGTCCTAAAACCTTTATCTGTGACATTTTTCATTTAGAGTACGTATTGTCGAGTTATAGGCATTGGAACATAAGTTTCCACCAAAATGGTAAAAATTACCAATCTTTGATGTTCGAATTTGGCAAAATAAATAATCCGATTTCAACTTCAAATATTTCTTTTTATTTGTATTAGTATACCCTTTTTTCGAAAAAAAGATAAAGTAAACTTTTAGATGTGTAGTTATATGCTAGAAACCGAAAAAGGCCACAACTTCGTGGCTTATAGACCCTTAGATGCACGAATACGTACATGTTTTAATTGGTTTTACTCTCCAGGAGTGGTTTAATTTTAAATTTATCATAATATATATACATCGTGTAACTGTTAATTCATTAATTGTTGTGAGCTATTAAATTGTGTTAGGTATATACTTTTTAAATTGTATTACGAATAATTTCTAGATATCAACCAACAAACAGAACTTTTTATTTAACTTTTTTATTTTGATTGTTTTTAAATCTGTAAATAATAAATACTTTGCAAAAATGCATTTATTTCAAATTTCACGAATGATCAGAAGCCAGTGTCTGTAACCCAACTACTACGATGAGAACATTATTATTCCATTTCAAGATAACCAGTTTATGTCAATATAAGTGAGATTTAGATAATGTGCAATATTCGACTAATTCATTATCATTTATCAGGTTTATATCCTTTATCCTTTATTTATCAGATTATAAAAAAAAAAAAAAAAAAAAATGGTTGTATTAATTATTTCTGTAAATTAAAAACTTGCAGTTACATAGGCTCGATTATACATTCAAAATAATATCCTAAACCCGCTGTAATTATATCGTTTATGAGAACTGAACGATGTGGCAGAGGACTGGATGCGCCCGAGTCACTGGCGCCTTTTCGCCGTTTAGGCCTGTTTTCTATAAAACTAGTTGATATATGTTGAAATTTGACCACTGATTTTTAAAGAAGAATAATTGCTACAGATGTTTTATTGCAGGGCGTTTTTCGTTAACTATGTCCGTTTAATCACAAATTAACTTGGAATTTTAACTTTTACGCGAGTGACTTTAAAAAAATTGACTTTAAAGGTATTTTATGTTGTCAAGACTAATTATTTTAGAACGTTTGTTTATTTATTCTGAATCTAGAACTATTTAGCTTTAATAAAATACCAGTTATGGCGAAATTAAGCATAATCGTGAATGTCAGTATTCAAGAAACCAACTAAAATCAAATTCTTCATTCCGCCATGCTGAACGCCATTTTCGGTTAGTGCGGCCACTTTTTTTTCTGGGAACATTGGCTTTTTCTTAATCTTTTATTACTAGGAACACAACGATATGCAATTTATAGGGATGTGGGGAGGGGGTGCACGGTAGGGGGGTCTGGCCCACGTTCCAGTATGGATTTCTATGAAGAACAAACAAACAGAAGTTCATCTTTATTTATATAGATAGCTGTATATCCCGGTTTCACCTGGGAAATTTCATTTTTCTATTAAAACGGTCGATTTCGTAAAAAAAACCATTGTAAAGCGAGATTATTACGATTTTTATAACAATAAAGAATATCAGCTGAAGATCGTCTGAAGTACGTAATTTTAATTTGGACAGCTGTTCGCACCTGGTATCAAAGAAATACCGAGCGAAATTTGGAGAATTTAGGACAAACGGTATGGATTTCTATAAAGAACAAATAAACAATTACAGATGGAGGTCTTTCTCGGTGCCGGTTTTCCAATTCGGTATCTTTTGCCGAAAACTTAGTAAACCAACGGCGAATGGTTCGTTCATTTACACTCCCTTCCCCAAATGCATTACAGGTTTCTAGCAGCCTCAACTGCCGAATGGCCGAGTTTAAACTCATAAAAAAATATTAAACGAAAATCGGGTGTTTCCATGTTCATATTTGGAGTTATACTTAAAAGGGTGAAATTGATTGGGAAGCTAATCTTTTTTTAAAAAAAAAGTAGCGGATTAGTAACTGCTTAATTATAAAATGTAAACATTTGGAAGTAAACTACAGAGACCCGCAAAATCCTCTATGTATTTCAAAAATTATAAAATCGGACAATTCATGTGAAACAACCCAACATTTTGGTTAACTTGCTTTAAAAAATAATTCGCCTTTATTAATATTTTGAAATAATCAGATTTGGTTTTAAAAATCTAAAAACATAAACCTGTGATATTTATATGATAAAAATGAACTTCTCCTTAGAGCAAAGTATCTGGATTTATGAGTTCATTTCAATTCATATTTGAAGTGAGTTAACACCTTTGTCGACCAAATGCTTCGATTATTTTTCAATAATTTAAGACGAAATTTTATGAAATTTAGTTAGATGGGTTTCTTCAAAGCCCTCAAACATCCAAAGAATTCAGTCATTCCAGGTCTAAATATTAAGGAAAATATTACAAATGACTTACTGCACAAGGACCTGAATATCCTAACAGTTATCGATACAGCCACACAATACTACAAAAACTCCCACCTAAGACTAACTTTTAACACGAACCTCTTCAGCACTGACACTAACATCTAACATAAAACCCCCACATTATAGACCTGCGATTTTTTAGGCTGTGGCAGTGAGATGAGCTTACTTAGTTAATTAATAATAATTCTTATAAGAAAAATCAATCAATCAGCTGGCGCTACAACCCTGTGACGGGTCCTGACCCTCTCTATCAGCCTCCGCCATTCGGTCCGGTTTTGGACTGCTACCTTCCAATTTTGGACTCCAAGCAGATCTCGTGTGCCTTGTACTACACCGTCCATCCACCGGAGCTTGGGTCGTCCGACTCTTCTTGGACAATGGATTTCCTCCTCCACGACTTTTTTTGGCATTTCATCCGAACTCATCCGTGCAACATGTCCTGCACACCTTAGGCGTCCCAGCTTAATAAATGTCACAACATCTATATCCTGGAGCAGCTCATAGAGTTCCTTATTTCTTCTTCTTCTCCAGCCTTCCTCATCCTTTACCGGCCCATAGATTCTTCGAAGGCCTTCCTATAGATCTTCCTCTCGAAGACCAGGAGATTATTTCTATCCTGTGCGGATAGTGTCCATGTCTGGGAGGCTTATGTCAGGAGAGCCCTGTTTAGAGTCTTATATAAATGGACCTTTGTTTTCCTGCTAATGAGCTTCCTACGACAACCTGTCTTTCTTGGGGTCTGGCTACTCCTGTGCACATATATTTCATTTTATTTTGATTTATAGCCAACCCCATTCGTTCGGCAGCTCTCTGTAGGCTTAAGAAAGACTCAGTGAGCCAGAAAAAGATCGCGCCACTATATCAAGGAACTATAAGAAAAATAGTTTGTTCAAATAAAATTTTGAATGTAATGGTCCAAAAAGCAGTTTCTACTAATCGGTCTCAGTCTCCATGACTTGAATTAAAGGGAAGTTTGGTCTGCAGTGACAAAGCAAATACGATAAAAATTAAACCCTGGAAAGGTAGCGCTAATCGAAGGGTTGATTTAGGTAGTGCTTCGTCGATGAGACAAAGTAACCTTATTTCGTTTCAGGGATGCCTAATTGTCATGTAAATGCAGTATTTATAATTCTTTAAAACAGACCTACATTTTTTATTACTTTTGTCTATAAGAAACTAAGAATGGTGTAATTTACTACCTAAAAATAAGATTAGATATACGAAAAAACTTTGATTTTAAATTTATGATTTATTCGAAAGAATATTTATTTCATACAAAAAACTACAAAGAAAATATCACAAAAGCAAAATTGTTAAAGAAATAATGAAAATGTATAGAGAATAAATAATCTACGAAAGAATCCAACTAAACAGGAACAATGAGTTACAAATAATAGGAAAATTTTTATTGGACTTATAGTTACTAAATTTTCTCATTCATCATTGATAATATTTAAGTCAGGGCCTGGTTTTATAATCTGGACATAAGTTGACCCTATGCTCTCCACAAATGCACTTTCCACAAATACAATAAGATTTTGACATCCTTCTCTTCTCCCAAGGACAACATTGACACATTTCTCGAGGTCCAAATAGTCCATAAATATACCACCTACAGATAGAATTAGCATTTTCTTAAAACATTATTAAAATAATTTCGAGTTTTTTGGTAGCTGTAAAGAATTTTAGAAACCTTTTACCCATTCCAACCTCTTACCGAGTGTTAGTCCACTGACGGACTGAATAAATTGCTAAATTAACTAAGTTAGCTAATCTAACTGCCACCGCCATTTGGTGGGAGTTTTTGTAGTATTGTGTGGCTGTATCGATAACTGTTAGGCTATTCAGGTCCTTGTGCAGTAAGTCATTTGTAATATGTCTACTGTTTTCCTTAATATTTAGGACTAGAATGACTGAATATTTTGGATGTTTGAGGGCTTTGCAAAAACCCATCTTACAAGAATAAATTTCATAAAATTTCGTGAAGGGGGAGTGTAAATGAACGAACCATACGCTGTTAGTAAGCTAAAATTTTAATTTCAATTTTCTCAAAAAGACCATTTTTTTTTTATTTATCCCACTTTTATATTATGTTGTACGAATAGATATATTACTACCTATTTTTAAAAAAAATTAACAAATTTCCTTTTTGAGAAAATTGAAATTAAAATTTTAAACTTGGTTTTAAGAAAATTTCTTTAGTACCAACCTAAACATTGTTGTATACCATATGAAACGGCATGGAATGCGCTATTAAACGACACCAATCTCATAGTCCTAGTCAAATTTGGAAAACATCTACAGCTATTTTTAATCATGATTTTTTCTGTTTCTGGACCTATTTTTGAGGACTTTAGAGACCAATAATTCAAAAACGGGTAGAAATATCTCAGTAATATTTCACATTAGTTCTAGTAGATACAAGTAGTACACACATACCAAATTTCAAGAAAATGTGAGATGATGAGGCTCAAGCTTGTGTAGAATTGACATGGAATGATCCTATTAAGTAAATACTTATCCCACATGTAAAACCAAAACTTTTTTTTTTTAGAAAATTATTTCCTACAGTCCACAGATCCCGATATAGTCTAACTAATAATTTCGAGTTTTTTGGTAGCTGTAAAGAATTTTAGAAACCTTTTACCGATTCCAGCCTCTTACCGAGGGGGTAGACTAATTCGACGGTGACAATCCATTTCCAAAAGGAGGCAGTCATCCAGCTCGACAAACAGTTCTTCCTGTTCGTGTTCGTTTAGAGAAGAGTTTATAGAAGTGCAGTTGTTAGAGGAGAGTGCAGGCATCATGTCGGAGGGGGAACTTTCAAGCTCTTTAGCGAATCGCAAGTTCATTGTTACTCGTAACTTGTCTCATATACCATCACTTAGATCCTTTTATTGATTTCGCTTTGTGTTGCAATTTATAAGGGTTAGAATTCTGCTTGCTCAGATTGACCAGGAGTTTTGAATAGTTTTCTTATGTTGTAGGACCAGGCCCGGAACTAGGGGGGGGGGGCAAGCGGGGCACGTGCCCCGGGCGGCAGATTTCGGGGCGGCAGAATTTGAAAAGTTTATATAAATAAAAAATAAAATAAATAAATAAGATGAAAACGTTATCAAAATAATAATATCACAATCAATTCTAAATGACTATCAATCTAGTTGTGATAATTATCTTTTTAATTTTATTGTGATATTGTTTACAATGAAGCCTTAAATTACTCCACTTATAGATTCTTTTTTTTTTTTTTTTTTTTTTTTTTTTTAAGGGGTTTCAAACATCAAAACAATATAGGGGTCATTCTCACGTAAGTGGGCACTTTTGTGTCCCAGGCCGTTTATTGCGATTTAGAAAAACTTAGGACTCTAAGACATCGATTTTGTAAATCCAGGCGAGTTGTAAAGCTAGACCCCATACGACTTTATTTTAATTGTATAAAACACGTACCTTTTAAAAACACCAGAAAAAGGTCGAAATTCATTCCCCTGTCATGTCCCGAGGTCTGATTCTGCTGAAAGTAAGAGGTCTGTGTCCGTATACTAGGTCAATATTTACTTTTTTTTCTGTTAAATTTGTTCAAAATACTGTAAAATTTCATAAAAACAGTCGAATCCTTGATGATAGAGTATTAGAATTGAAAAAAACTAATTTTTATGTTGTCCCACAGGTTTTTTTTTCATTCCCCTGTCAATTTTTAAAATTAAATTGTCACCACACTATTTAGGCGGGAAATTATTAAAAAATATATAGTCAGCAGGAAGGAGTCTTTCCCTAAGCAACCCCAACTGTTAATTTAACCTCAGTACAAATCCAAGCTCTCCAGAAGCGAATAAGTTCTCAAACTTGAGTGGTTACGTTAAATAGTCTTCATTCCCCTGTCCTCTATAGTTTTGGTCAGGCAAGTTTTTTTTTCTTTTCTAATTTTTGAGAGATAAAAGATTTTGTAGCACAGATTTCGTTTTTCAAATAGCATTATTATATCTTTTTTTTCCTTTCAACGGTTATCAAATAAACCTTAAAAATTCATTCCCCTGTCTTACTGTAAATAAAATGCTGCAGGGAAATGAAGATAGCGACGTGGATTGAAGCTTTCTTTTGGTGCTCAACTTTTTCAAAGCATCATCAGTCCTTAATAATGAGAAATTAAAAAAAAAAAAAATAAAAAAAAATAACGTCAACGTGAATTGGTGTTCTTCCACGTCGACTCCTTGCTTCTTATAGGCTAAGGAATAATATTACACCGAAAAAAAAGTTTATTTGTAACCATAAAATTTAAAATAAAAACGCCGTAAAAAGTGCCCACTTTGGTGAGAATGACCCATAGATAACGATACTTCCTTCTAATACTATATTTTGTCAAGTGAAAATACTTTTTGACTGCAAATCATCCACATTATTGCAACTGTTTCATTTTAACGTCCATTGGCCAAGTATCTCTCTTCCTAAATACTAGGTTGTTACAAAAGTCCTTGTGCATATCAAGTTGTTTACATTGAGGTCTCTAATTTAATCCTTATTTAATCTCTGACGAATACAATTCTTATGTCAATGTTTACATTAACTAATCCTCTAATTATCTATGTACGCCAACTGTCCCTGCCTTTCATTCAGTTTATTAAATTTCACTAGAAATGTCGGAAGAAAAATTTGTCATCCGCGGCCTTCTTAGGCATTATTGGAAAAAAGGTTTTAGTGCAAAGGCCTCAGCCGAGGAAATTTGTGCAGTGGAAGGGGAAAGTGTGGTGCATCGAAACACGGCCGCATTTTGGTTCAGGCGGTTTAATTCTGGGAATACAAGCCTTGAAGATGAACCTAGATCAGGTCGTCCTTCTGTCGTCAAATACAACTTTTGGCTGAAAGATGGGTTAAAGTAGTTGAAAATGATGGCCTGTATTTTGAAGAATAAATTTGATTTGTAAATTTTGTATCACATTTGAATAAAATTAATTTTGTGAACAAGGATTTTTGTAACAACCTAGTAGTTACATCTAGGTAATAGTTGTTTATATTTCCTGTGTTTGTTATCAGTTTAAACGTCACTAAGGCCTATCGGACGATGCTACACGGAGTCCTAAATGTAGCCTATCCATGTATGATCAGGATGGGGATCTTTAACAAGTACCTGACGTCGGACAGGCTCAGGACCTCCATTTAACGTCCTATCCGAGGGACAACATAGCCAAGGATTACTTACACCCTTTAATGAAATCCTACTGACGTGAAACCGCGACCTTTAGTACTTGCTTGCTTTGATAATTACTAAACCGCAGATGACTCCTAATATATACATTTAGTCCAGGAGAAATAAACATACATGTTATGAAAAGATTGCAAACCATTCCGAAGCTAGCTATTCACTCTACAGGAGAAAGGGCGAGATGAGTATAATTTTTTTCTAACGGGCAGTTTCATAGACGAGCCCGATAACTTAAGTTTTAATTTTACATTGGAGGAATGCTTTTCCTGCCTTAATTATGCCAGGATATGCAAAGTTTAGGACTTCCACTGCAACATCGTCCGATTAGCTTTAGCAGCCTTAAACTATTAACTGTCGTTAAGTAAACGAAAAGCAAATGCATAACTATAGTTAGTCGATAATATGGAAGTAGATACCATCATTGTTAAAATATTGAATATTGAAAGAAAAATATCGATGTGAGACAGAGATAATTTGGTCGAAATAACAAATGCCTCTTTAATAAATCTTTTGCAGATAGATATATGTATGCTTTAACTGGGTCACCATATCTTTCCAGTCGCCATGTTTTTTCTTTCTTTTTTTTCCCCCTACCTGTAAGAGTTCTTATTTCTTAGAGGACAGGGATGTAATGGATTGCTCTCGTGTCACTAACAAGGTGCCCCAATTCGATGTATTGTGTCATTTATTAATGAAATCGATTATATAGATCACAGCCCACACCAAAGAGATAAGATGGCTGTTGCCTGTCACCTGCGAGTTAATTATCTCTTTGGCCACTCCCCCACGGTCCCAACTTTAACTATTGCCCTTGCATAATTGCATGTTAATGTGACAGGGATATAACATAACGACCCCGACTCTCACTATTTCAACTTTGTGAATTTTTTATGAGGTTTTGTTCCAACAATCTTGTTCTCGCTTGAAAATATATCTCCTGACAGGTAGCAGCGTTTAATGATAGTAGGGTAATTCCACGTCAATTCAACACAGGCTTGAGCCTCACCATTTCAGATTTTCTTGAAATTTGGTATATGTGTACTACTTGTACCTACTAGAATAATTGTGAAATATTACTGAGATATGTCAACTTGTATTTGAATTATTGGTCTCTAAACCTCTCAAAAATAGGTCCAGAAACAGAAAAAAATCATGATTTAAAATAGCAGTAGATGTCTTCCGAATTTGACTAGGACTATAAGATTGGTGTCGTTTAACAGCGCATTCCAAGCCGTTTCATATGGTATACAACAATGTATTGGTTGTTACTAAAGAAATTTTCTTAAAACTAAATGTAAAATTTTAATTTCAATTTTCTCAAAAATGGCATTTTTTAAAATGTTTCTATTTTTTTTTTTTAAATTGGTAGTATTATGTCTATTCATGCAACAAAATATAAAAGTCGGATGGAAATTTCTTCATTACTAAAAAAATTAAAAAGTAGTGATAGATTCCATAAATATAGCATTTTATGATTAAAAATAGCTGCAGATGTTTTCCAAATTTGATTAGGACTATGAGATTAGTGTCTTTTAACAGCGCATTCCATGCCGTTTCTTATGATACAGAACAATGTATATAGGCAGTATGACCTATTTTTTTTTTTTAAATATAAAATTTAAAAAAAAATCCCCTTTTACAGAAAATTGACATTAAATTTTTAAACTTGGTTTTAAGAAAATTTTAAGAAAAAATAGCACCAACCTATACATTATTGTGTATAATATGAAATGGCATGGAATGCGCTCTTAAAAAACACCAATCTCATAGACCTAGTCAAATTTGGAAAACATCTGCAACTATTTTTAATCATAAAATTTATGAAATTTTATTACTAGTAAATGGTGAGGTTCAAAATGATATATTTTTGTGTTGATTTGACGTGGAATTGCCCATTATTATTATCTCTCTAATAGTTTTATGATAGTCCTAGACTTCATTGAATAGTTTATTTTTACAGTTTTATAAGTCTTTGTTCCTACACCTCGTATTGTAATATTTGTCATCGAAATTAAGTCTCGTCTAGTAAAGCGTACCTTAACTCGATTTACTCGAATCAATCAAGAGCTTTTCATGGCTCCGACATTAATGCTTGGAAGGAGGAATCATGGTGGGATCCAGCCGGTTGTAAAGGCCAAAGTTGTCTCTCTGCTTCCTTACCTTTATATTCCTTTCCTACAACTAAAATTCTAATCTTTCTGCATATTATTTGTTCTTTAGCTTACTTCCTTACTTTTAAATGAAAATAAAATCTTCTAAAGGATCCTTAGCTGTGCCTTCCCTCGTATAGGACGTAAAATGGAGGTCCCGAGCCTGTGCGATGTCAGGTACTCGTTAAAGACCCCTATCCTAATAAAACCTGGATAGGCAAAAATTTAGGACTCCCACTGTAGCAACGTCCGATTAGTCTTAGCAACATAAAGGGACGTTAAACAAACAAAAATCTTAATCCAAAGGTGGTCTGCAGCCTCACAGCCCTTTCCCTGGATCTACCAATCTGCTTCTTTACCTTTATATTCATTTCCTACAGCTAAAATTCTACTGTTCTGTATTTATTTATTTACCGTACCTCAAGGGTAATACGGGTTTTTGCAACACCGGTATGGTACGCATGCGTCTGCATAACTTACCATTGCTGCAAGTCTATCAATTTACTGTTTCCCCTGCACTAAATTTTGATCATTATCCCCTTCCGTCTTCCTCTTTGCCTTCCCTGTCCGGCGGCCTCCCTTGAGGTTCTTCTCTTCTACCCAAAGTAAAGTGGGTTAGGCACACCGCTTCCTTCCACCCGCACACAAAATTTTTGAAATGCGGGTAGTTTTCTTTGGTCATGACCTGAGGGAGGTCGCTCTCAGACTAGAGCCTGTAGTAGCCTAGAGTTGCCTGCTCCCTCAGCAGTTGGCCCTGAGTGTCTCATAGGTGGTGCAGACAAAGACAATGTGATCGGCAGTTTCTGGTACCCCATAACTGGGGCATAGGGGGTCGATGTTGTCGATACTTGTCCTTTACATTATTTGTTCTTTTCCTTACTTTCAGTAAAATTAAATTCTATTTTTAACTAACAGAAAATCTTCCAAAGTGGCGCTGCAGGCCTCACAGACCTGCTGGATCCGCCAATGTGAGGAACAAAAGAGTAAACATGGAAATGAAGGGTGATTGTTGAATAAAACATATTGCTTATTATATACTGATCAATATTTTAAACAAAATAGTACATTATTCTGTTTATAAAGATGACAATGTGTGCGACTTACGTCCTGGTGTTTAAGCGGTATCTATGCCAGATGACCTTGTACTAGCTTTAACCAAGAAACGGTACTTCCTTACGCAGTTACCCAAGTCCCTCCATAAGCGATAGGTTTATTTTTGCAAAAAAACAAAATAAACAACGGTAAACCCTGTAATTTTTTAGGTGACTTCAACAGGAACCCATAAGCGAACGAAAAATCAGGCCTAACAAAGGCGACGCCTTAGCATTCATAACCCTTTATGTTCACGTTTGACCTCCAGACTACTAACCTTACTCACGCCTTTTAATGGTGCTGACTTGGCAACTTAACAATTCTATGGTTATACTTGATGATAGCTTTATCTGAGAATTTCATTAACAATGGAATCAGTTAACGAAATTTAAGTTGCTACCGAAATTCACTACCCTACAAATAATAGAGAAGTACAGATCTATTTTCCTGCTCGTAATAGCGATGGGTTTTTATGAATGAAGTATTAACTGTAAGAGAGATTCATGGAGATGTACTGTGCATGCTGTTTTATGAGTTGACAGAATATTTTTCTTTTTTTCTCCTGTATATGTTTACTTATTTACTGTAACCATATCTTATTTTTAGGCGTAACGAGAGACTGATAATTTCTTCATGCAAACAAAAGCAAAGGTACTTTATAGGAAAACAAAAAAGGCCCCTTCCCCATTTAAGCCCCCTCACAACATTTTAATAATGATAAAGCTTGCCTGGTATTAAAGAATACTTGATTCTCATTATACATGTTCAGTTTAATCAAAATCGTTGACGCTATTTATGAGAAAATCGTAAAAATTTTGATAAAATTATGAAATAAAGTGCCCTCTCCGTTTGATAAATTTTCATGAAATGTTTGCTGTAATATTGCGGGCATATACATAGATCAAATACTCAGTTTCATCACAATCGTTAGAGCCGTGTTTGAAAAAATCGAAACAAACCTGAAACTTAGACAAAATTCTTTAAATAAAGTACCCCCTCCGTTGAACCAATTTTGATGAAATTTTTGTTGTCACATCGCGGGCATATAAATATACCAAATACACAATTTCAGGTTCGTATAGTTTATAGTTTATAGCTACTCTGTTCACATATACACACAGACCATTTCGGGGGACTTGGTTATTTGGACTCAGGGGGACCCAAAACGTGTATTTCCGTCGAAAACCGGAAGTCAAAATTTTTCAGGATCGCTGTACTTTCCCTGCGATTACTATATATTTCATGTATAGGTAAGTGAAAGTAAAAATTTTATTTTTTACTTTTTGGAAATAGTTTATCATAATATTGATTAAAATTACTTAACCCTTTAATCAGTTCTATTTGATTCATCGTAATACCCCTGGCAGTCAAAAAGTGAAACTACATTCGGTTCCGATAATTTAACCGTGTACAATGTTCCGTAATGTTTTGCTAGAATTAATTAATTAGTATTAATTTAAAGTTAATTTAAGTTGCAATAAGAATATTCAGAAAAAGCGATATTACATACTAATGTTTCATCTATGCATGTGCACCTGTTTTGCGTTTTGTGAGTTTGAACAGCTAAGTATATCAAATTGTATTCATTGAAGATTATAGGTGCATAGAAGTTTTTTCTTGGTTCACTTATTTCTATGTATTTATCTTTGAAGAGGGAGTGTAAGCTGGGACCTAATAAAGCTCAAATCAGGTCCATTTTTAATTGAAAACCTTGCGATGGAAGTTCGCTTGTACTGCGGTAAAGTGACGTTAAACAAACAAACAAAGGAGAATAAAATATTATGAGTGTCAGATTATGGGGGATGTTACAGCTAATGGTCTACAGAACCGCGTCAAATCATTGAAGATTGGTCTGTTTCGCGGGTATTTATTTGAATACGCGGGAATTCCTCCAGATAGCAATTATAACAGGAATATTTATCATGATCGATTGTTTGTTCAACGTCCCCTTTTGCTACTAAGGCTAATCGGACGATGCTACAGCGGGAGTCCTAAATTTCGCCTCTCAAGGTATAATTAGGACAGAGATATTTAACGAGTACCTGACATCGCACAGGCTCAATTGTACTTTCTATTCGAGGGACGGCGGGTTGTAGTCTTAGTCCACTCCTGTGTTTTTTAGTTATGGACTCAGCTATCAGGAGGGCGAAGGAGAAAATGAGGACGTTCCACCTTGGGTATGCTAACCTTAAACCAGTGAGCCTTTCGCTATTTGCATTCGCTGATGACATTGTTACTTTTTGAGACAATTACAAGAATCTGCAATACAATGTTAACCAATTGAAAGAAGAAATCATGAAGATAAACGTAGTTATAAACCCTAAGAAAACTTAGGTAATGAGATTTGGGAAGAAACCAAGGAGAATAATGCGTGTGTTCAGAGTTGAAGAAAAGCCCCTGGAGCAGATGGAAAACTTCAAATACCTGGGCGCACACCTCAACGTGAATGGTTTCATTGATTCAGAAGTAAATGAGCGAATTACAGAATGTTTGAAGCAGTTAGAAGAGGCTTCCTTAATAGGAGAGAGGTGGAAAAGTGGCTGTATTGAGATCGACATTTCTCCCCATTCTGACGTACTCTTTGGAATCATGGAATCATGGAGGCTAACAAAAAAGCATCTATCAAATATACAAGCTGCTAAAATGAGATTTCTCCGAAAGATAGAGGGGAAAACAAGAAGAGATCGAGTAGGGAATACCACGATCAGATCGAACCTCGACGTTAACCGTGCCAACGATTTAATAGAGGAAAACTGGTATATATAGACTTCTTCCTCACACTGCGTAGAGCGGTTCATAGAGGAATGACTTTGAATAAATGAATTAATCCGAGGGACGGCATAGCTAGGGATTTTTTACTCCTTTCACAAAATCCTAGAGCCACTGCGGGTCGCGAAGCCGCGACCTGTAGTATTACAGGTAGCCAAGCTAACCAATATAGGTGACTCCATTTATCATGATCGATAATGTAGAATTTTATAATAAATCTTTTCAAAATCGTGTTCATTAGTAGAAAATTCTTTTGCTTTTAAAATATTTCTGATCTATTTTTTTTTTTTTTTTTTTCAAATTCCAAGAAGTTATTTTATCTGTATCCATTATTCGCAGAGCGTTTAGACCATTGGTGGAGATGAAGGAGGCCGTTAATAAGCTAAAAGCAGAGACCAATGGCGATATTAGTCTTCCCTTCCATTAACATTTGGTCTCCGAAATATTTATCTGCCTTTGCCATTAGTTCGGTAACGATCGCTCATGTCACGGCCAATTCGACCCTTTCCGTGTTTATTGATACAAATAATTTATTGGCGAGTCAAGTTATTTGTCTAATTTTATTTGTGTAGGCCTTTTATTATTTTGACCCCCACAAATAATCACTTATTAATTATTGATGAGGTTCTTTAGTTCAATATTATCGTATACAGTCACTTAGGAAAAATGTAGTGAATGTTTTATATTAATCGAAGTCGGAAACTCAAATCAACTTTTAAAAAAATCTAGAGCGATGCGATGCGCGCAACACACAACTTTCACTTACTAACTTACTTTGATTTGAAATTGACTTGTTTTGTTAAATGCCATTTCTTAAAGTCAAACAATATTCCACATTCTTTTATTTATTTTTGTTTGTATTTGCTCTTTAAAGTACACTAAATTTTTACTTTCACTTACCTATATATGAAATATATAGTAAGTGGAAGTATTGCGATCGTGAAAAAATTCGACTTCCGGTTTTCAACGGAAATACACGTTTTGGGGTCCTCTGAGTCGAAATGACCAAGTCCCGCGAAATGGTCCGTGTGTGTCTGTGTGTGTGTGTGTGTGTGTGAACAGACTAGCTCAAAAACTATAAACCGTGCGATCCTGAAATTGGGTATTTAGTGTAGGTATATGCCCGCGATATGACAGCATAAATTTCATCAAAATTACTTAAAGGGAGGGGGGACTTTACTTAATAAATTTTGTAACATTTTCACGTGTTTTTTTGATTTTCTCAAAAACGGCTCTAACGATTTTGATTAAACTGAGTATTTGATCTATTTATATGCCCGAGATATGACTGTAAAAATTTCATCAAAATTGATTAACCGGAGGGGGGACTTTACTTAATAAATTTTGTAACATTTTCACGTGTTTTTTTGATTTTCTCAAAAACGGCACTAACGATTTTGATTAAACTTAGTATTTGATCTATTTATATGCCCAAGATATGTCTGTAAAAATTTCATCAAGATTGATCAACCCCAGGGGGCACTTTACTTAATAAATTTTGTATCATTTTTACGTGCTTTTTTTATTTACTCAAAAACGGCTTTCACGATTGTGACCAAACTGGGTATTTGATGTATGTATATGCCAAATATGTGATAGCCAACATTTCATCAAAATTGATCAACCGAAGGGAGGACTTTACTTAATAAATTTTGTATCATTTTCACGGGGGTTTTTTATTTACTCAAAAACGGCTTTAACGATTAATAAAAATAAGATATGAATGTAGAAAAATGTGTTTGGGAAATGATATTTAACAAAACACGTCAATTTCTTATCTAAGTAAGTTGGTAAGTGAAAGTTGTGTGTTGCGCGCACGCACCAGATTTTTTTTATTATTAAATGAATGTATTTACTCGCGATAATTCGGCTATGCTAGCATAATACTCCAAGTCCTGTAATTATATAATACTCTTAGTAGTTGTTGAAAACTTCATATATTTCCCATGAAACAAATAATTTCCATTAAATGAACAAACATCTTTAATTATAAACAATGATGTGTCATTAAAGGCGTACAGCGCATGAGTGGGCTCTATTGGTTTTATGAGTTGACGGAATATTTTTATTTTGTTCTCCTGTATATAAGTTCAATTGATTTTTTTCATATTTCATATTTAGCCATTTCTCATGTTTTGGTGAAACGAGAGACAGATAATTTCTCCATATAAACAAAAACGTAGGTACTTTATAGGAAAACAAAAAAGGCCCCTTCCTCATTTATGCCCCCTCAAAACATTTTAATAATGATGAAGCTTAGCTGATATTAAAGCATACTTGATTCTCTTTTAACATGACGAGTTTAATCAAAATCGTTAAAGCATTTTTGAGAAAATCGAAAAAACTTAAAAATAGGGAAAAAAGTCATGAAATAAAGTACCCCCTCCGGTTGATCAATTTGTTGATCATCGGTTGATGATCCGGGCATATACATTTACCAAATACCCAATTTCAGGTTCGTGCGGTTTAAGTTTTTTGAGCTAGTCTGTTCACACACAGACCATTTCACGGTACTTGGTTATTTGGACTCAGTGGACCCCAAAACGTGTAAATCCGTTGAAAACCAAAAGTCGAAATTTTTCACGATTTCAATACTTCCCCATAAAATATATTTCATATATAGGTAAGTGAAAGTGAAAAAATAATAACTTTTTTACACCATCAATTAATAGCGTATACTTGAGATATTTGAACAACTATTAGTAACATCGATAATTTAGGATGCCTATAATTGTTTACGTAGGTAGAGTCCGCTTTGCAAATCTATTTATCCTTAATTCTGCCAGAATCGAGCATACTGAGATGAAATGGAATGAGTTTCCTATCGTGTTTAGGTTGCATATGGAACAATTATTTCTCCTGTCGACTGATGGTAAATAATCACCGTTTAGTAGTTCTCCACTTGCTTTAAATATTAATCTGAAGAAATGAATACCTTAACTTACTTTAGAAATGCCGGTAGCTCTTTCTCCTATTATTTCCCTTTTCTTGCTCAAAATTTTGTTGACCAGAATGATTTTATTTTTACTCCTTAATGGCGGTCACCTATGGTGTAGTGGTTAGCATAACTACCTTCTAAGCCGAGGTCACGAGTTTGGGTCCCGTCAGGTGCCCTCATCATTTTTTGAAGGGAAAAAAATATCCTTGGTTATACCGTCTTGCAGAGGAGACGTAAAAAGGTTATTTTGAGTCTGCGAGTCGTTACTTGTTTAACCCGGGAAAGGTAGCGTTCGCCTTAGCGACCAAGAGACCGCACATTTCTGTTAGCCCACCTTCCGGGAGTTCTATCCCCACTTAGTACTAGAACAGAACCTGTAGGTAGAAGGTCTGTCGATTTAGGTAAGTCAATCATTTAATTTATTTTTCTGATGTACGACGTCGGCAAGACGAAGCCATATCTCAGATATACAGTGCTACCTAATGTTCGTCTTGAAAGCTGATTTTAACTGTAGGTGGAATATTTTTTTGGTCTATTTGGACCTCGAGAAACTTGTCAATTTTGTCCTTGGAAGAAGAGAAAATGTCAAAATCTTATTATATTTGTGGAAAGTGCATTTGTGGAGAGCATAGGGTCAAGTTATGTACAGATTGTAAAACCAGGCTGTGACTTTAACTATATGTCCAATGTAAATTTTCCTATTATTTGTAACTCGTTGTTCCTGCTTAGTTGGATTCTTTCGTAGATTATTTATTCTCTATACAGTTTCATTATTTCTTTAACAATTTTGCTTTTGTGATATTTTCTTTGTGGTTTTTTGTATGAAATAAATGAGTCATTCTCACGTAAGAGGGCACTTTTGTGTCCCAGGCCGTTTATAGCGATTTAGAAAAACTTAGGACTCTAAGACATCAATTTTGTAGTAAATCCTGGCGAGTTGTAAAGGTAGACCCCATACGACTTTATTTTAATTGTATAATACACGTACCTTAAAAACACCAGAAAAAGGTCGAAATTCATTCCCCTGTCATGTCCCGAGGTCTGATTCTGCTCAAAGTAAGAGTTCTGTGTCCGTATACTAGGTCAATTTTTACTTTTTTTTCTGTTAAATTTGTTCAAAATACTGTAAAATTTCATAAAAGCAGTCGAATCCTTGATGATAGAGGATTAGAATTGAAAAAAACTAATTTTTATGTTGTCCCACAGGTTTTCTTTCATTCCCCTGTCAATTTTTAAAATTAAATTGTCACCACACTATTCAGGCGGGAAATTAGTAAAAAATATATAATCAGCAGGAAGGGGTCTTTCCCTAAGCAACCCCAACTGTTAACTTAACCTCAGTACAAATCCAAGCTCTCCAGAAGCAACGGTTATCAAATAAGCCTTAAAAATTCATTCCCCTGTCTTACTGTAAATAAAATGCTGCAGGGAAATGAAGATAGCGACGTGGATTGAAGCTTTCTTTTGGTGTTCAACTTTTTCAAAGCATCATCAGTCCTTAATAATGAGAAATTAAAAAAAAAAAAAAAAAAAAAAAAAAAAAAAAAAAAAAAAAAAAAAAAAAAAAAAAGTTCAACGTGAATTGGTGTTCTTCCACGTCGACTCCTTGCTTCTTATAGGCTAAGGAATAATAATAATAATAATAATAATGCTTTATTATTGTAAAAATAGAAAATACAAAATTTCATTTAAGCATTTACGGCTTGGGACGTACCCGTCGGCCGGGGCTAAGGAATAGTAAGTTTATTTGTAACCATAAAATTTAAAATAAAAACGCCGTAAAAAGTGCCCACTTTGGTGAGAATGACCCAAATATTCTTTCCAATAAATCATTGGATCACAAACATAAAAAGTTTAAATGTAAATAAGGTCTGTTTTAAAGTATAATAAACAATTCATTTACATGATATTAAATACTGTCATCTCATTGAGACAAATAGCAATTTATTTAAATAAATATTCATTTGTATTGTAAACTTTTTCAAACTAAAACGACTCAACTCAAACAGTTGGGTTGGGAAACTTTACGAAATGGCTCCTAGATTGAAGATTTGGTTATCCCCTTAATCTCAAGATATCCTTGAGGAGTTCCGCTGCGGGTTGGCATTGTCCAAAACCGGGCCCTCTTGCATCCTGACCTTTTCCAATTATTACCTTTCTCCTGTTTGCGTAGCCTGTTTTTTTTTTTTTTAACACAATCACGGCATTTGTAAAACAGGCTGTATGCTCTTGTTTTCTGGATAATTTCGGAAGTTATAAATTTTTTAAAAGTTAGTTAAATCTAAATATATATATTTTTAAAAAAGGATTGCTTTCTAAGGTTCTATTTTCTAAACTTAATTCTATTTTGAAAACCACGTTCCGAAGCCTGTGGAAATATTCAGTTGTGATGGTATTGAAACCTAACAAATCTCCAGATCTTATTAATTCCTACCGTCCAATAAGCCTTCTTCCTTCTTTCTCTAAATTATTTGTAGAAATACTACTCCGTAGCTTTGATTCTCTTCCAATTTTTAAATATATTCAAAATCATTAATTCGTTTTTAGAAAACCTCATTCAACTGTTCAACAATGCCACCGCTCAGTAGATTTTATATGTAACTCTTTGGAGTCCAAAAAATATTGCCCCAGTGTTTTTCTAGACATTAGTCTAGCGTTTGATTAAGTTTGGCATGAAGGAATGCTTTCCAAACTTAAAATATTATTCGCCCCGACCTACTATTTAACTTTACTTTCTAATTTAACAGATAGACATTTTTCGGTAAAAGTAGGGACTCAGATATTTGAAATAAAGCATATTAAAGCAGGAGTGCCTCAAGGCAGAGTCCTCGTTCCTATATTATTTAATATATCTATGTCAGATCTACCAGAACACCCAAATACACTTCTGGCCACTTTTGCTGACGATACAGCATTTCTTTGTTCAGATAAAAATACTTTTCTTGCATTTAAAACTCTTCAGAACCACCTAGACGATATTGCTGACTGGGCCGCTGGGTGGATAATTAAAATGAATGAGAAAAAGAGTGTGCATGTAGTCTTCACACTTAATCATAGTTTTTGCCCCCAAATATTCTTCAACAAAATACATATTTCGGAATCTAATGAAATTAAACATTTAGGACTTTATCTGGACAAAAGACTTACTTGGAAAACTCACCTCAGACTCAAAGGAAAATAATTACTTGATTACTTGACAGACGATCAAAATTATCCCTAGCTAACAAAGTAACCTTGTATAAAGTTCTTTTAAAACTGATATGGACTTACGGGTGTAGAACTGTGGGGTTCTAAAAAGACCAAAAAATTCAGTCCTTTCAGTCGAAAGTGTTAAGAAAAATAGTAGACGATGCGCCATATTATGTCAGCAACGATATTATGCATACGGACTTAAACATTCCAACAGTTTTTGTTACAGCCAAAGACAACTACATTAACTTTCACCATAGGCTGTTCTATAACAATAAACTGACAGACAATTTAAAAAACTCAAACAACCCTTACATCCCACCACGACGACTTCGAAGTCGGTGCCCACGAGACCATCTACATTACGAGTAATTACTATTCCTGCACAGGTACGCTGTCGAAGCAGCCCACAAACTTTGATGTGTGCTTGTTTGCTGAACAAAGCAGTTTTGCAAATTTTAAATCTTGACAAATGATTTGTATTTAATAAATAAATAAAAATCTAAATATTTTTTTCTCTTTGTCCTTTTTAAGGATATAACTCTTCATTTGAACAGTATTGCATTATGTCTCCTTCCTGCCGTAATGAGATATATAGGTATAGATTACTGAAAGATTTATTCTAGTTATAGATTAAGTATTATATAAAAGAATATTAAAGAGTTGTAATTAAAATGTGCTTGCCTTGTCGTCAGGTGATCTAATTACTTAATGACTAATTAATGGTGTACCAATCCTAATTAGATTAAATCATACTTCTTTCAGTTGGAATTCCTTGCTATGTTAAATAAGGAACGGACACTTCCTTTATAATTTAGTTTTATATATAGCTTGGACAATTTCCTTTTTCAGACTTATATATGAGCCTTTTATTGGGTTGTCCGGAAAGTTCTTAGAGAAATTGGGACAAAAATTAAAATTGATGAACAGCTTAAAATTTATTTATTTAATCTACAAAATAGTTACCTCCGTTAGCGATTACCCTTTCCCAAAGGCTTGGATGGTCCATTTCCCTTTTTTCCAAAAATCACTGTCCTTACTCCCGAAGAACAATAAAAGGTCCGTTTTGACGTCATCTTCTGAAGATTAGGATTTCCCTTGTAGAAAATTTTCGATGGGACAGAAAAGATGGAAATCAGAAGGAGCAATGCCAGGAGAGTAAGGGGGGTGAGGTTAAACCTCCCATCTGAAGCTTAATAACTTTTGCCGAGTCCTTAAAGACACATGGGGTCTAGTGTTGTCTTGGTGGAATAGCACTCCTTTCCGATTTGCCAACTCCAACGGGCGAATTGCAGGCTCTTAACTCCGCAGCTATCTCACGGACAGTAATTCGTGGATTGTTTGCAATGACCTTCATAATATCCTCGATGTCAAGAGTTCCGAGAACTCCGGCCAGCCCGGGGTCGGTCTTCCAAATTGAAATCTTCTGATCTAAATCGCGAAAACCACTTCTGAACCGAGCTATCAGCAATTGAATCGCTGCCATACACGGCACGAATCTTTCTTGCAGTTTGGGATGCGTTTTTCCCTTTTTTTAAAAAAGAACAGCATATGCCGAAAATGTCGTCATCGTCACTCATGTTGGTTTCCAATAAACTACACTACTGAGCCTTAATAAAGACGAATTCAGTGTGTAAACATAGTTAATTCCATGAGGATTAAAGGCGTATAAATAAACATTAGCTTTGTGATTCATTTTTAGTAGAAAAAATAAAAGGTAAATTTTATTTTAAAAATCTCTACGAACTTTTCGGACAACCCAATATTTAACAGAATGACGGACTAACTCTAGTTTCAATATTTTTCAGGAAAGAACTAGTAATAATATTTCTCTTTTGAAAACAGAATATTTATATTAAAATACAAACGGTTACTTAGATATACGTACGAAATAAAAAGATACGAAGTGCCTTCCTGAAAAATGTTGAAATTGGAGTAAATCGTTCTGTCAACTGAATTTACTCATGTACTATTTAAAGAATTAATATTTCTGGTTTATATACATAATATAACTAACGATGGATGTAGTTACTAAAAAGTAACCTATTTAGTAACTAGATATAGTTACTTTTACCTGTTCCAAAAAGCAAACGGTTCATCCCCGACTAAGTGATCGGGATGATCACGTGGAGATGGCAGGAGGTTGTCCCCACCGAAGTAGAAAGTGGCTTCGAGAGAGAAATTGCTGAGGAAGTGAGAGCAGTGGAGCCTTGCATAAACACTCTGCTATACTCCTTCTTATCTTTTAATTTTTTTATATACGCTCCAAAATATATTTTGTTAAATAATATAATACATATTATAAAAAAGAAAATATTGTCTCTTTGGAATTATTAAAAATAAAAAATTCAAATACTCATACCAGACTCATACTGCCTGTAAATTGTGATTTAATGATACATTTTAAGCAAACGATTCAATCTACTGAACAATTATATAAATGAAGATTGAACTACACCATTAGAAAATGATTGCTTGTATCATAGTGTGTTGTCTTTATGTATGTATATATAAAAATCTTGTATCATGATGTTTGTCCACGATGGTCTACTTTCTTATGGTCTAAAATCCGAAACTACTCAATCGATCTTGATGAAATTTGGCTCATTATGAGTAGTTTTGTCAAACTTAAAAGATAGGACAGGTTTTACCTCGATATTTCTTTTATTGCAAATTATATATTTATTATTCTGCAATTGAGAGTTATTTTTCACAAGTTCTGTAAATTTTCAGCATATCGTGGTGTAACTCGAGTTATCGACACATTTAATTTTAATTCGATATTTAGGTTAGGTAAATATCGAAAAGCTGACACCTAGCTTCTTTGTTTTGCTTACTACGAGATTTGCGTAATTAAACCACTCAAATCGGCTCTATATTCCTTAACTAAGATTGGCGACATTCTCGATAATCTTCGGAATTCAAAAAAAGTTTTTCATCTGGATCTCTTTAAGCCATATTTTCATTCTCAGGTCAGTGACAAAAGCAAGGTAAGGGGTCTCCTGTGGTGTAGTGGTTAGCATAGAAATCTACTATACTAAAGGTCGCGAGTTCGCGTCCTGAGGTGGTCCTAGCATTTTTTAATTGGAGTAAAAAATGCCGTCCCTCGGATAGGACGTAAAAGGGAGGTCCCGAGCCTGTACGATGTAAGGTACTCGTTAAAGATCCCTGTCCTATAACCCTTATACCAGATACCTGAAAATTAGGACTCCCGCTGTAGCATTGTCCGATTACCCTTAATGGCATAAAGTGACGTTGAAACAAACAAAAGCAAGGTAATTCAAATTATCTCAACACGTCGGGGTACTTACATCAGGAATCGTCTGGCGTTTGGAATCAAAACCTCCCAATTCAACTGATTCCGGGATCAGATTTTGCCGACATAATCGTCGTATGTATTGTAATAATTAAAAAAAATCTGGTGCGTGCGCGCAACACACAACTTTCACTTACCAACTTACTTTGATAAGAAATTGACGTGTTTTGTTAAATATCATTTCCCAAAGTCACACATTTTTCTACATTCATATCTTATTTTTGTTAATCGTTAAAGCCGTTTTTGAGTAAATAAAAAAAACCGTGAAAATGATACAAAATTTATTAAGTAAAGTCCCCCCTTCGGTTGATCAATTTTGATGAAATGTTGGCTATCACATATTTGGCATATACATACATCAAATACCCAGTTTGATCAAAATCGTTAAAACAGTTTTTGAGTAACTAAAAAAAAACACGTGAAAATTATACAAAATTTATCAAGTAAAGTCCCCCCTGCGGTTGATCAATTTTGATGAAATTTATACAGTCATATCTCGGGCATATAAATAGATCAAATACTCAGTTTAATCAAAATCGTTAGAGCCGTTTTTGAAAAAATCGAAAAAAACTTAAAAAGTTAATAAATAAAGTACCCCCTCCCTTTGAGCAATTTTGATGAAATTTTTGCTGTCACATCACGGGCATATATATACACTAAATACCCAATTTCAGGTTCGCACGGTTTATAGTTTTTGAGCTAGTCTGTTCACACACACACACACACACACACACTCGCACACACACACACTGACCATTTCGCGGGACTTGGTTAATTAGACTCAGGGGACCCCAAAACGTGTATTTCCGTTGAAAACCGGAAGTCGAATTTTTTCACGATCGCAATACTTCCACTTACTATATATTTCATATAGAGGTAAGTGAAAGTAAAAAAAAAGTAAATTGTTACTATTAATAATTATAAACTAACTTCTTCTACCTCATTCATAAAATTAATCTTTTCTATTTTATTTTACATGTTTTGACGAGTAGTACTTAATGAAAGAATCATTAATGCAGGCTACAGTCAAATATGATATATAAAAAAATAAAAACTCTACTAAATTCTTTATCAAATAATTGTTGAACCAAGCAAATTTTGATTTTAGCTGCATAAAAAAGATTAGGATATAATTAATTAAACGCATTATAGCTTCTGACCTTGCTAGTAATTCTATATGTCACTAAGTGATTGTATCATAAAGGTTTAAATATTCCCGATTTCCTAATGGGGACGCAGAAGCTAATAAATCAAATACTTAATTAGTTGAATATTCAAACGTAAATTGCGATAGATAAGTGGCAAGTCTGAGCAATGATCTATTGCTTTAATGAAAGTTGTTTTTAAATTTTTACTTTCACTTACCTATATATGAAATATATAGTAAGGAAAGTATTGCGATCGTGAAAAATTTCGACTTCCGGTTTTCAACGGAAATACACGTTTTGGGGTCCCCTGAGTCCAAATAACCAAGTCCCGCGAAATGGTCTGTGTGTCTGTGTGTGTGTGTGTGAACAGACTAGCTCAAAAACTATAGGCCGTACAAAACTGAAATTGGGTATTTGGTGTATGTATATGCCCGCGATGTGACAGCAAAAATTTCATCATAATTGGTCAAACGGAGAGTGTACTTTATATAAAGAATTTTGTCTATTTTTTAAGTTTTTTTTTTTTTATTTAATCAAAAACGGCTTTAATGATTTTGATTGAACTTGGTATTTGATGTATGTATATGACCGCGATGCGACAGCCGAAATTTCATCAAAATTGGTTTAATGGAGGGGGCACTTTACTTAATTAATGTGGTTTAACTACAACGTGTTTTTTTTATTTTTTTTATTTACTGAAAAACGGCTTTAACGATTTTGATCAAACTTGGTATTTGATGTATGTATATGACTGCGATGCGACAGCCGAAATTTCATCAAAATTGGTTTAATGGAGGGGGCACTTTACTTAATTAATGTGGTTTAACTACAACGTGTTTTTTTTTATTTACTCAAAAACGGGTTTAACGATTTTGATCAACCTTGGTATTTGATGTATGCATATGACCGCGATGCGACAGCCGAAATTTCATAAAAATTGGTTAAACGGAGGGGGCACTTTACTTAATAAATGTTGTTTCACTACAACTTGTTTTTTTTTTTTTGTTTACTCAAGTGGTAAGTGAAAGTTGTGTGATGCGCGCACCGCACCATATTTTTATTATTATTAGGGAGGTGATACGTTCCGAAAAGGGTTTGCTTTTTGGTGGGAATATACCGTTACTAGATTATGCCGATGATTTAGTGGTGCAGGGTGAAGGCATGAAAACTATAAAACAATAACTATGATGACAGCCGGTAGGAAACTTTGTATAAAAATAATAAGGATAAAACAAAATATATGGTTAGTTGCAAAACATTGGTAAGATTACAGTACCGTAAACGCGGGTTTTTTGAGCCCAGATTTTGAAACTTTTAACATTATTCTTGAAAATAGGCACAACATATTGTTTTCTTTGACATACTCACCTTATATTATTTAACTACAGTTTATTATAAATACCTTAACATATAATATGCATTGTTTGTGTCGTAGTATATATTTTTTAATTTGGGCTCAAGTTAACCTTAAGGTTGGGTTACTTGACCCCAGACTCATTTCCCATTGAAAATACTGTTTGAAGGCAGTTTGGTTCCAAGTAAGATGGTGGTTATTAAAAAAAATAATTTCTGGACATCCAGCAAACATCAAAACGTTCATTTTAAAGACAAATATTATTTTAAAACATACTTTTACTAATGCTAGTTTTGAAAAATATAATTTAAACATTATTTTGAGAAACACTTTAGAGATATTGTCCACATGTGAGATACATCATTAGTTGAGCGTATAACAATGTTTAGAGTCCTGTCAAATAAAACAAACCTCGTTTTATTAGTTTTGGGGGACTTATAAAAGCGAGGATGACACCTGGATACTCCGCCTTGTTCCATTTTACCAGAACGAAGTTTTCAATTTCTGGGACATCTTTTTCTTGATTTAGCAAACGGTTTAAAATCTGATCTTAATCTAATGACGCTAATTCAGCTATATTGAAGCCTGCCATTCCTTCTGAAAGTGGCTTTGCTAATTTTATTGAATCCCACCTCTCGCTGCGTCATCCTCTTACTCCTTACAGCTTCCAGGCATTTTTTCCAACATTTTGACAGTAACGTCAGCATATGTCCGGCTTACAGGTACCGGCCAACATGAAATTAGGATTTAAAAATTTTACATGTGGTCACGGTCACTTCAACCCTTGGGCTCAAGTAACCCGTATTTTTAGATGTGTCCCAGCTTTAATTAATAACATACTGTTCCATATATTTATATATTTAGGACTTAAAAAAGGCCTCAATTTACTTTGACAATAAACGTAGTACGAAATGAATGAGCTTAGCTTCAGTTTTAGGCTACTCATGATTTCTGTACAGACTAAAGTTTGCAGAGTGAAATAAACGAATAGGTGCGTATTTAGCTTAACTAGTTCTGTTCCTATCGGCGACTTCTTAAACCTATTAAACTCGCACTTCTGCCTACCAGCATAGCATGGAAATATGCCGTTACCCAATACCCAAAGAACCAAACATCATTTTTCAGTTTTGGGCTCAAGTTACCACCCAGGGCTAAAGTAACCCGCGTTTACGGTACTATTGATGTAGAGGGGAATACGTTTGAACGCTTAGAGAAATTTAAGATATTTAGGGGCTACGATAACTAGGAAAAGCTAAATTGAAGAGGAATTGGAGGCAAGATTTGAGGCGGGATATGGTTGTTACTGTTCAATTACTGAAGCCTTCTCTCCCGAAACTTAAAAATTCGAATTAACAAATTTATTATTCTTCTTAAGGTCCTTTCCGAATGTGAAACGTGGTCGCTAACATCGAGGGATAAATTACGGCTAGAGGTATTTAATAAATAAAGTACTTTGTGGAATATTTTGACCAAAGAGGAGACAATTCAACCGAAGAATTTATATGTTTACGAAGCGCCGAACTGAGTGAAAACTGTACCCGGTAAAACTATCAATGAAACAATAAAACACTATGGGTCTGTTTGCGAAGACCACATCCAGTTACTTTCACGACGCGACATCCAGTTACTTTTAGTAAATAGTTACTTACAACAATCTGTTGTGGTTATAATCAGTGATAACCATAATAAAAATGGGTCTTTTGAAATTAGCTCAAGAAATTTCTGACAAAACAAGGCATTTCAGTTTTTACAAGAAAATGAAATATTACATAGAACAAGGGTGTGTTCTATTATAAATAAATATTCATAGCTGAGATATATTCTTGTTATTCTCATCTAGGCCATTATTTGCAAATACAGGTTATAAATATTGTTATCAAAATAAGGGTAAAGGTACTGAAGAACGGCTGATGGGCGTGGCCTGTTTTGAGAGGTTATGTGACCGTCATGTTATCGAACTCCCATCGCCTTTATTTCAGTTAAAAAGTGCCTTGATTGGCTTAATACAGTAAACCCTCGATATAGCGAACTGGTAGGGTTTGATATTCAGAGTTCGCTATATCGAGGTTCGTTATAACAGAGGATTCTTTTTTTTATCTTTTTTTTAGCCAATGGCCGCACTAATTTTATCATATTTAGAATGAAATTCATTCATTAGAACTAGTTAAATTAAAACGCATTTATGTAATTTATTTTTAGGTAAACTACAATAAATAAACAATGAGATTCATTAATTTACCTGCCAAGTTCACTTGAGAGTTCTTTAGCCTTAGGTTATTATTCGAATAATACAGAATGGTTAATAAGAGGATCTGAGATTGGTATTTGAGATCTCATTTGTTTAAAGCAATTTATCAATTTTTTTCCAAATATTCATGAGCCGCAGAACGCAGTCGTTTATTTGATGCTGAAGTTAATCCTTGGGCTGCGGTTGAATCTATTTTATCTTTGTTTTTTATAATGTTGACAATGCTGATTTGTGAATTCCATATTTTTCTGCGATGGTTTTCTTACTTAGAATTCCCGATTCAATATCCAGGAGAATTTTTAATTTTTCTTTGATTGATAAGGATTTACTTTTCTGACACACGTCTACCAACGAACTCATTGTGTATTAATAAAAAAACAGTATAAATGACTACAGAACACTGATAATACAGAGCTCCAAACAAAACTGAGCTAGTTTTGACAAAAAAATCAATGGAATCAGAGAGAGAGCAAAAGGAAATCGGATTAGTTAAGAGTAAAAAAACACCTCGATTCTAGAAACTGGAGCTTCTTCGTCTTCCCGCGCTCATTCTACGTAATACAGTAAAAAAAAAAAAAAAATAATAAAAATTCTAGCAGTTCGTTATAACAGAATATAATAATTCTCAGGCATAAAATTTAGTTCGTAGTTCGCACTAACCGAGGGATTTCGCTATAACGAGGGGTTCAGCAGAAATATAATGGTAATTTTAGGGGGATAGTATTTTGGTTCACTATATCGAGGTGTTCGTTATATCCGAGTTCGTAATAATGAGGGTTTACTGTAGATTCTAGCTTTCGACTCCCGCTCGCTCTTCAAAGATAAATAAACCCCCAAAAGGGTTCTTTTCAGTGGAGATCGGGCCTGAATTTGAAGCCGCACTTCAGTATTAGTGGCAAAATAAGTGTTTAAAAGAAGTAACTGTTTACTAAAAGTAATTGGATGTCGCGCCATGAAAGTAACTGGACGTGGTTTTTTGCAAACAGACCCAACACTATTAATAAAATAAATATATACTAGCTTACGAAGTTAGATTTTTAAAAAGTCTAAATTGCAAATAGTAAAAATAAGTCAGTTTTTACAATTTTTTCCTCAAATACCTTTCTCTTTTGAGACATTCCACTTAAATTCGAATTACTACAAGTTCGTAAAATATTATGCTCTAATGTTTTCAAGTGGAATGAGATTTATAGTTGTCGCTGAATTCAGTTAATGGATCCGTCAAAGATTATTTAACATTCATTTATTTAAATTAATGCAAAAATCAGAATTAAAATTAGTAATCTTAAAAATGAAGAGATGAAATATCCTAATTGATTTTGAAAAGAAAATAGAGTTGGCTGGAAAGTCGTGCGGAATAATCGATTGACTTATATTTAAATCTGAGATCTCGTTCGTGAACGCAATCAACCCGTCCACAAGAATGATAGGCTGTCGTTAAGAAGATGGTTTCTGTAATTGAAAATGAATATTTTCGGAATTGTAATCAAGAAAACTTGGGTATTACTTCGGATGAGGAGCTCCAAGATGGCGGCCGGCGTGAGTAAACAACAAGGTATTCCGATCACGCCCTACACGATATCCACGATTCAGTTCGGGTTAACCGAGAGTTCCCGAGCAGATGTAGTCCAGAAAACCAACTTCCCCGCTTCAATAATGGAACAACCAACGTAATGTACAAATGAATGTTTCTTTAATATAATTAAAGTGCAACAACAGATATTCGTAGAAGTACTATTTCAATATATGAAAATTTCCTGTGATGGTTGCATAAAATTTTAAATTTTAAACTAAACAGACCATTTAACAAATAAATCTAATAGTATGTTATTTAAATTTATTTGTTTGTTTTTTAAAAATATGTTATTGTACTGTTTAAATGATTAAATGGGTTCAAGTTAAATGCACGTATAAATGAAAAAAGTACAAATAAATTAATATAAGAATCCGAGTATTCCTAACCACCAGATTATTATTTTTTTGTTATTTAAAGAAAAAACGTATTTAAATGACCAAAAAGGAATAATTTAATCTTTTGTTTTGTAAATTTATTTGTTTGTTTTTTTAAAATATGTTATTGTCCTGTTTAAATTATTAAATGGGATCGAGTTAAATGCACAAGGTACAAATACTTAATAATATAAGAATCCGAGCATTCTTAACCACCAGATTATTATTTTTTTGTATTTCAAGAAAAAAGTATTTAAATTGCCAAAAACGATATTTTTAAAAATGATTTGATGATGATTTTAAATGATATGTCTCCAAAGGAAAAAAGAACAAACTGTACATGATTTATTAGATTGAAGAAAGGGAGTAAAAGGTTTAAGAAATTGTATCTATTAAAATCAATGTAACTATAATTATCGGCTAACTGTATGATAATCCTCTAAATAGAATTAATTTAATTAAATACGTTTCAACTAGCAATAATCGCACTTCAGTAGACCTTCATTGGTTACGATATTGCCTCTGCGCAATGTTAATTTAATTAAATGTTTATATTTGTTAATGTTATTCTGCCCTAACCCAATTAAAAGTTACCCATATATTTCAATAATTTTTCTATCAATACTTCCAAGTTTCGACGAGCTGTTGGAAATTCGTAATATAAATATGCCATTTGGATATAGGTAGGGGAGAGCGGGGTTGGTTGGCATAGGGGTAGGTTGGCCATTGACTTATATTTTCTGTCACACCTGTTGTGAAGGTACCACCATTTTACCATGTGACCCGCTCGACCTCGGGTGTCTTGTCCTGCGTTTTCAATCCGATGCTAACAGTGTAGAGAAGAGTGTGCTTCATTGATTGATTTTACAACATGTAATTAAATTTTTATATTTTCAGTAAATGTGGTTTAAAGGCATGGCAAAACATTTGACTCCGATTCTGTTCACATAGCCCCAAACTCCTTCGAAAAACCTAACCTTTCGACTAACCAGTAACTTGTTTGATTGTTCTCCGCTGTCCTGGCAGCAATCTTTTATATGATCTCTCCCGTGGGGTTAGTTGGCTCTCTTCAACTGGGGTTTTGTCGGCGCAGTAGCAATTCACAAAAGCAAGGTAAACATAAACAAAGGTGAAACTACCAATTGTCTTTAGTTCCAGCAAGGAGGATGGAAGCAATTTTTCTTATGCAGAAAGTGACAACAGTCTAAACTTCTAACGTCTTCTATTGTCATTCTATTTTCCCTTAAAAGCTGTTAAGAAACTATTCAAAATTATTATACCATAATAGTGCAGCTTTTAATAACAATAATATGTGTCAGGCAGTACTTGAATGAGATGGCTAAACAACCCCACCTTCTAGGCCAACCTGCCCCACATAGGGGGTTAATTGGCATACTCTGGATTGACGAATTCGTTAATTTTCTATGATCTTAGTATTAAATATTATGTGGTGAAAAAAATACTTGAAGTGCTCTAATACTTGGAGTTTACAATGGTATCAGCCCTAACGACTCAACAATCAAAAAGTGAAATTTGTTGCCAACCAACCCCGCTATCCCCAACAGACTGTGCAGCTGCATCAGACCTAACCTAATAAAAGTAAGCAACGAATGAATTCCCCTCCAAAAATGTGGATAAAACCGACATCGGATCTCGGGAACTCTCGGTAACCGTATGTGAATCGTGGATATCGTGTAGGGCGTGATCGGTAAACCTTGTTGTTTACTCACGTCGGCCGCCATCTTGGAGCTCCTCATCCGAAGTAATACCTCTACTTTCTTATTAAGAGATTTCCTTTTGCTTAAAATATTTTCTCCGACACATATTCCTGTTTAACATTCATTTTCCATGATCTGATTAACCTACGTTCATTCAACAGATATGAAAAACAAATGTTTTTTTGTTACAATTATTTTGGTTTCTGATCATTGAAGAAAATCGATTATTATAAACCATATATTTTGGAAATTATTATACACAACACAAACAAGCTTACATATTTTGTCTAATAAATGAAAATCTCTCTATATATAAGAGGCTTTGTCCTGACTGACAGAATCAACGCAGAACAAAAAACTACTAATGATAGAAACTTCAAGTTCGGAATTTAGATTTTAAACGCGATTTAGGTAACCACTAAGAAAGGAATTTCAAAAATGTAACCCTTAAGGGGGCTTAAATGGCGAAATTGCCGTTTAACTCAAACGGAAATCTATTTTTGAGATTTTAAACCATATGTTTTGTATTTGAATATCGATTTAACGTTACAATATTATTAAAATAGACATTCACATAAAATATGGCTACTGATTGTTTAAATATTAGTGGTAATCAAATTATGCACACTGTGATTCCCATGATTGGAGATGGTGTGTGTTTATTTCGATCTCTTCTCCATAAATAGAGGCTTTGTCCTGACTGATAGAATCAATGCAGAGCAAAAACTACTAATGATAGAAACTTGAAGTTCGGAATTTAGATTTTAGGTAACCGCTAAGAAAGGAATTTCAAAAATGTAACCCCTAAGGGGTTTAAATGGCGAAATTGTCGTTTAACTCTAACGGACACCTATTTTCGCACTTTGAGAAAAAATATCTAATTTGGACTCATTTCAAAGATCTTGATACGACGAGTTTAACTCGATAGCCCCTATGGGGCATCGAAAACCATGTTTTAAAGCCGAAAAATGAAGCGTTCACGAGGAGTAAGTTTTTTTGTTTCGGCGGCTTTAGTGAACACTCTCCATTGCGCGTCTCCCTCTCTTCTACAGAGCCGGCAGCTTCCCCCTCCAACATTCCACCAACCGGAAGCCCCGATTCTACTAAATCTCCTTAAAATCAGTTAACATGGTATATTAAATCGATACCAAGATAATGATCACAGAATTGATTCTAAAGGCTCGCGGGCAAAGCCGCGACGGGGAATGCTAGTATAAATATATAAGGTTAAAATGAGAATGATACAAATTTATGGATCTAAGGTTCTTTGACATTGACAGACAACAAAATTTTACGCCAAAACGAACTGCTTTGGTTACAGGAAGAAAATTTTCAATGTCCTGGGTTTGTCGAGTTTCTCCTGACAAAGATTATTTGAATGATCTATAAAAGCCGATAGATCAGCTGGGCTTGTCGGGTATCTCTTGAATTAGATGTCTCGGCATTGCATTTCAAAATAAAATAAAACTAAAATCGATTTTTTGAGGGTTTCTCAAACGACCGATTCAAATATACTTAAATAAATCATAAGATACTGAACAAGGCCTGATTGACAGATGTATTACCCTTAATGAGGTTTTACTGAGAGGAAATTTTAGCCAGCAATATTATAAAATAAATATAGGGCTCTGAAAGACAGACATGCAGCTCTGCAGGCCGCCAAGTTTGGAGTTGTCAGTGATACATTACATTTGGAATGGGTAATTGGATATCTCTTATAATTTTAGGTTAATTAGTAGGGGGTGTGGACAGTGACCTGAATTGCTCGCTCCGGATCGAATGGCTACTTTTTTCCCTCCCTTACAGATTTACCTCTTTGGAAGGAGAATCGATTTATCTCACTGCCTCTCACATATAACTTACAATTAACCGTTACAATCTCTTTGGTGGGTTTTGGAGAAAGAAAAAAAAAGAAGGAAAATGTAAGAGGGTTTAAACTTTAATTATATTTGACAAATGTGTAGTTCTTTAACGGTTTATTTATTTAAGATATAACGGGCAAATGACTTCTCAGGCTCAATTAAGCTCTTTTTTTTTTTCATTGGATTGTAAATTGGCGTCACTTAATTGAACGATACCTCGGGATAGAAGGAATTCCTATTTCCGACAATCTGGTTTGGCATTATCTGTTGTTAGAGAATTCTTCGGGAGTTTTAATAAGATTTATTTTTATGTGCAGCGATATTTAAAACATGGAACAGCCATCTCTACCGCTATCCAGTTTGGATAAATACATCTATTAATCACAAGTCTGGCCTTCTACCTTATTTTTTTTAGCGAACTATTATGCCATTAATACTCCAATGCCACGGAGTAACTCAAAATTGTGTGATAATGGTATCATTGTTTTTTTTTCTATACGATGCTCCATAGAAAAGCAGCTAACAGCTTATTTTAGTTTAAGCTTTTCTTATTTTCTTTATTTTAGTGCCTTTCTATGAAGCATGGAATAGAAAATTTCAAAACAAATTATTATTTTATACTTTTGACTAATTTTTTCTCTTACCTGGCCAGAACAGGTAGGTCTTCTTCCTTTTAAGGCTTACTTACTGCCTTAAAAGGGATTTTTTTAGGAAGATTGTTATCTAATGTAGCCTAGAAAAAGAATAAAAAAAACAAAAACAATTTAGCTGTTTTCAAAATAGCACTTTATTTTCTACGAAATAAAAGCATAATTTAACATGTAGTTATCATAGCCACTCAACCATGTTTCTTGGCTTATACCGACATTTATTCTACAGCCAGCTCTAGAGCAGCTTAACCAGGGGTCATGACCACCCTCAAAAAGTTTTGGCCTTTCAATTTTTTTTGTATTGTTAAAGTAATAATGCTATTAGGTAGTTACTCTGCCCTAGACATAACTCTTTTGCTTGTTTAGATCAGAGCCCTTTTTATTACAAGGTATGCCTTTGACTTTAGGCAGGCACTGCTCAGTGTCTGTATCCAAAACAACACGCCCTACCAATCCGCTTGATCTGAAAAATACAGCGATCATTTTTTTTTTTTCGAGATTTTCTGACAGTTACAGGTGTATCCTCATCGTCAAATACCCAAACTTTGATTTGAGTCATGGTCGGCACATCAAAATAGTTTAGCCAAGTGTCGTCACCAGTCACGATGCTGTTCACATATGTGGAATGTCCCTTATCAAATAGTTTCAGCATCTTTCGGCACACGATGATTCATTTGCTCTTACGTTAGACTACGGGGCACCCAAAGACAACAAAGTTTTTTTACCTTTAAAAGGTCTCTCAGAATTGAATGAATTGTTGGTGCATGAAGGCATAATGTCTCCGCTATCTGTTATAATGCCACTCGACGGTCCTCATCAAGCATTTTCCACACAGCAGAAATGTTTTCCTCTGTTACAGACGTTCGCGGCCTTCCTTCTCTCTCAGCGTCCTCCAGAGGGAAATTGCCCCTTCCGAATTCTCTGTTCCATCTAAATATAGTCGTACGATGTGGACAATCATTAATCAATGCAATCTTCATTTCTTCTAAGAATTAATCTATGCTTAAAACATGCACAAAATTATATCGCAAAACTGCCATTACTTTACTACGTGACCACGTTGCCATAATACGCACTTTAATATGTCACTGCTTATGAACAACTGAGGCTAGAGATGTGATACTGGCAGCTAGAATGCAGGCATGGATAGGTCTGAACACGCAGTAACTTGCAGCCTCCTGGGTCTTTCTTTTAAGTTACATTTAAGTTACATTGCACAACTTTTGTAGTACCCGGCTAATTTTGAGTTACGGTTGGCACCAGTAGTATCTACTGACCAAATGGTAGACTATTTGAGATCAAAGCAGTAGCGGATCCAGAAAATCTCCCCTGGATCCGCCCCTGGATCAAAGAATATTTTCCCAAGTCGCTGGTTTTAGGTACGTAGTAAAATAGAGATTTTTGTTGAAACTTCACCTGAGATTATAAAAAAAAAAACCAAGAAAAAAAAACAGTTTTTGAGTTGTAACCATCTTCTTGCCGACTTAATGTCTTGCGATATGATTTATAGGTTAAGAAAAACAAACAAGATTATAATTTCCAGTGATTTGTTGTGTAGAGGCTTCCTAATTTGTTGCATCGAACTACTGTCTAACCGTTATTTGTAACTAGTAAACAGCCCCTTTTTCTACACCTATATCATGCGATTTTTCTATTAATACATTTTCTAATAATTTTATATCATGAAGAGGGAAAAATTTTCTCAGAAGGGGTATGTAAATTGGTATAAGAGCCTACAGAATTTAATTGACCCTCGTAAATAAGAATGAAAACTCGTTATTACCGTTTTATCAACAGTAACATAACAAGCTACTGTTACAGATTGATAACGGTTATAGACTGTTACCGGTGTCGTTATTTGCTTGGTTTCCATACATGGTCTCATGCCACCTCTTACTTCTATGTGACAGCCCTAAATTATTTCGTCGGTGGCCAGTGACACATGCGTGACATTTCAGAATTCCAAAACCGACACCAACGACCGATTAATATTAATTAGCCCGATCCAAATCTAGAAAGTGTTTCGAATAAGTGGACATTTCGATCGTTGCGATAAAATCCGGTTGTGCAATATTTACATGTGTAATAAATCAATATTAAATAGAAAGTCCTTTTTGTATATAAAGAAGGCTTTGCAGCAATAACCACGTTTCCATGCACTGGTGCAAACAAGGAGGGATATGGAGCTGAAAACTCCCCGACAGCAAGAAACGTTTTCTCACTAAAATCACAATCCTTAATTAAATTTAAATTTTAAGCACTTTTCCATTTACTTCATTGCCATGCAATGGGATATTTTTTCTAAAATTCAATACAATAATTAAAGCCCCCCCAAATAGTAATCCTGATTGCGCCACTGTCTCTACGCTCATCTTTCTCCACAACAGTTTGTTAATACATTTTTTGGTATTGCTTCGGTCAAGCAGCTGCAAGATGGTGGTCGGCGTCAGTAAACAACATGGTATCCCGATCACGCCCTACCCTTTATCCACAGTCCAGTTCGGGTTTACCGAGTGTTCCCGATGTAGTCGAGAATCCGAGTATTCCTAACCACGAAATTATTATTTTTTGGTTATTTCAAGAAAAATGTATTTAAATAACCATAAAGGGTACTTTTTAAAATGATATTAAAACATATAAACATTAAATTAAATTAATTATATTTAATTAATAATCAACGAATTATAATAAAGTTAGTCGATAATTATAGTTAATTTGATTTTGATAGATACAATATCTTAAACCTTTTAATTCCCTTCCTTCTATCTAATAAATCATGTTATTATATAATATGTTCTTTTTCCTATGGAGTCATATCATATAAAATCATCATCAAATCATTTAAAAATATATCCTTTTTGATAATTTAAATACATATTTCTTGAAATAACAAAATAATAATAATCTGTTGGTTAGGATTAATCGGATTCTCGACTACATCTGCTCGGGAACTCTCGGGTAAACCCGAACTGAACTGTGGATATCGGGTAGGGCGTGATCGGAATAACTTGTTAGTACTGACGCTGGTCGCTATCTTGCAGCTGATTAACCCATTTTTTTTATTAACCAGTATTTCTAATAAAAATAATATAAAATTTGTCTATTACTCCAGCGTAAACCTGGCTTAAGGAAACGATTAAACCATCCCAACTTGTTCTGTTAATGATCGACAACTATGTTTTATGGTCAAGGTTTGTATCGAATGAGGTTGTTTGGTATAATCGATTTTACCCCATCATTATGTTCAATAATAAAGAAACGTTTTACAAGTGTTGGCCCATCATCATCACCAATTTTGGATGTGATTATTGAAAAAAAAAATCGAATTAATAATAATAGGAAAAAAATCTATAAAGGCTTTCGGCAATTTTTCTTTGCTGTACCGTTTCCAAATTATTCGATTAAATCAGCATACTTTCGTACAAATAATACAGTCACTGGTGTATATAGAACACTTTTCAGGGGGGGGGGTCCGACTTATATTAGTTGTAGGGTTTTAGTAATAGTACTTAGTTACAAAGACAACTAAATCACTTTATCAGCCATTTTACCATTTATTTTAGGTCTACATTAAAAAAAAAAAATTGATTCATTTTAAAAATTCAAATTATAGCATTTAATTTTTTCTTTCATCTAATTTCGGGATAAGTCTACTTTTCCTTTTTAAGTGCGAATGGCAACGTTTCCCTAAGAGTAAAGGATATTAAGAGTATTAATGGTTGAAGAAAGTTCTAATATTTAAAGTTCAGGACAATTGAATATAAATCTATGTCTAATGATGAGTCTTTGTAATCAGACAGGAGAAAACAACGATTTTCTTCGGCGTTTGGCACCAAAATTAAATTTATAAAGATATTGAAAAACTAAAGTTGTTTCGGAATCATTATAAAATCCAAATAAAATATACTTACCACATTAGATGCGGTATCGGTCTCCGGTGTTTCGATTTCAAATTATAGGTTATAATCTATATAAACGATTATGGAATTCTGTTTGTTTATTTTTTCTTTATAAAAATCCACACCGTTTCTCCTAAATTCTCCAAATTTCGCTCAGTGGTTCTTTACCACCAGGTACGAATACCTGTCCATATTAAAATTGCATAACTTCCGCCAATCTCTGGGTATATTCTTTATTGTTATAAAAATCTTTATGATCCCGCTTTCACGCTATTAGGAAAATGAAATTCCCCGCGGGAAACCGGGATATACAGCTAGTTAATAATAAATTATAATCATCATTAACACAATTAAGATCTAAAAAGAAGCGTGGAGTGAATAAGTTTAATAATGAGGCATTCCATTTCAGTTTATTTATTATAATTTGCATCAAATCGATTGGTCAACAAGTCAACTCTTAATACCTCATTACTAGTGAACGGATTTTACATATTTTTTTTTTTCGGAGCTTGGAATTTTCATTAGAAAGCTCGATTTAATCGTTCCATGTCATTTCGAATCGTTTAAAGTCATTTTTATTTTACACATATTTCTGGTGCATACATATTTTTACTTTCACTTACCTATATATGAAATATATAGTAAGTGGAAGTATTGCGATCGTAAAAAAATTCGACTTCCGGTTTTCAACGGAAATATACGTTTTGGGGTCCCCTGAGTCGAAATGACCAAGTCCCGCGAAATGGTCTGTGTGTGTGTGTGTCTGTGTGTGTGTGTGTGTGTGTGAACAGACTAGCTCAAAAACTATAAACCGTGCGATCCTGATATTGGGTATTTAGTGTAGGTATATGCCCGCGATGTGACAGCATAAATTTCATCAAAATTACTTAAAGGGAGGGGGTACTTTACTTAATAACTTGTTAGGTTTTTTTCGATTTTCTCAAAAACGGCTCTAACGATTTTGATTAAACTGAGTATTTCATCTATTTATATGCCCGAGATATGACTGTAAAAATTTCATCAAAATTGATTAACCGGAGGGAGGACTTTACTTAATAAATTTTGTAACATTTTCACGTGTTTTTTTGATTTTCTCAAAAACGGCTCTAACGATTTTGATTAAACTTAGTATTTGATCTATTTATATGCCCAAGATATGTCTGTAAAAATTTCATCAAAATTGATTAACCGGAGGGGGGGACTTTACTTAATAAATTTTGTATCATTTTCACGGGGTTTTTTATTTACTCAAAATCGGCTTTAACGATTAATAAAAATAAGATATGAATGTAGGAAAATGTCTGACTTTGGGAAATGATATTTAACAAAACACGTCAACTTCTTATCTAAGTAAGTTGGTAAGTGAAAGTTGTGTGTTGCGCGCACGCACCAGATTTTTAAATATTCCGTCCATCATTTTTTTTTTTTTTTCAGATCTCAATCTTTTTATTGCTAGATAATTTTTTTATAAATGAAAATGCACCCCTATCTTTAATTTTTGCGGTATAGTAAATATAAAAAAAAAAATAAGTAACGGGGATCATTTTCTCAATTGAGATTCCAGGAGAAGGCTTTATCAAAACTGTAAGGTATCGTGCCCAAGCATTAATGAGTGCATATTGCTCTGATTTTAAAGGAAGTCCTAAGTCATCTTCCAATACAACCAATATTTACAGCTTTTATAACTATTTATAAAACTAACATATCTGGTAATGTGGAAAGAACTTTCAGCCGATACAAAGTTATTTTCAGATCGGATAGGCGACATATCTCATTTTAAAATATAATTTAATATGTATTAATTTATTTTATTTTTTAAAAATTTTATGATTTTCATCTATACCTCTTTATATAAAATATAAAAATCTCGTGTCCCGATGTTTGTCGGAGGTAAAATCAGAAATTACTCGACCGAATTTGATGAAATTTGGCTCATTGAGTGTAGTTTGGTCCAACTTAAAAGATAGGATAGTTTTTATCTCGATTGTTAGCCTCAATATTTTTTTTATTGTAAATTAAAAGCTTATATTATTAAAATTGGGTGTGATTATTTGTAAGTTCTAGGGAACGGCACACAATGGGGCAAGCAATAAAAAACAAAACAAAATCCAATGCTCATTTTTAGAGTTAGTTTTTATTGTTTTTTATTCTTCAATAGTAAAAAATAAAATAACGATTAGTTTCTTCCATACCAAAAATTTGGTTTAAGCTGAAATTATATTTTTTGTTGTTTTTGAAAGATTGCTATTTTTTTTTACAAAATATTTTGATTTTGTTACGGCACATTTTATTGATCGATGTTTTACAGCCATTATCCAATAAAAAGTTACGAGACATTACCTGACTTAAAGGAAATCGAAATTAAAATAGAGTTAAATCAAAATAAAAGAAGCTAAATTAAGTACAATTTTGTTTTGTTTTATTATTAAAGATATCTGTTCTTAAGGTGCCTTTATAATTATATGCATTTAGGTAAATATAATTTAGTTGCAATCTTAATGTGATGTTCCATCCTTAATCGAATGAAACAATTTCCATCTCGATAGGACAAACCGTTCTCGAGATGTAGAGTTTTTCTGTTTTTTTTTTTGCCGTTTCTTAACGATTACCTAACATTGCACAGGCTCTTCACTTTCATTTTACGTCCCATCGCCAAGGATTTTTTACTCCCTTTTGAAAAATTCTTGAGCCACCGCGGACGCGAACCCGCGAACTTTAGTATTGTATGTTGCTATGCTACTGGTGACTCTGATAATATAATGTAATATTGCACATTTTTTTTAACCTACAATCCTATCTGACATAATATTTTTAAGATCTACAAAATGTTACGTTGGATTTCAGGGGTCACCTTTAATATAGTGGTTAGCATGGCAACCTACAATACTAAAGGTCGCAGGTTCGCGCCCAGCGGTGGCCCTAGGTTTTTTTTAATGGGAGTAAAAAATCTTAAGCCATGCCGTCCCTCGGATAGGACGTAAAATGGAGATTCCGAGCCTGTACGATGTCAGGTAATCGTTAAAGGTCCCTATCCTAATTATACCTGGATAGGCAAAATTTAGGATTCCCACTGTAGCATCGTCCGATTAGCCTTAGTTAGTGGCATATAGTGACGTTAAACAAACGATGGATTTCTATCTATTATCATAAATTATATCTTTTAATAGAAGTGAAAATCAATATATCTTCACTAATTCATGACATAAATATCATATGGGCTATAAATATATATATATATATATATGTATATATATATATATATATATACATATATATATATATAAATATCATGATATATAAATACATAAATATCATAAAATATATATAAATATCATGACATAAATATAATATGGGCTAGGCTTAAAATAATATTATATATATATACATAATAATATTATATATCTATCATCTTGCGTGGAACATAAAATGAGAGCGGGTTAAAAGGGCACGCTTGGATTAAAGGGAAAGGCGAATTCATTTTTTTTTTTTCCACTAAAAATGAATTTTCTTATTCGTGTTATAATTTTTGCTTGATTACAATCTCCCTCCAAGCTGCCACGAGTTATAATTTGTTTCCATTAAGGCATTATTAATTTGGGAAAGATAATATTTATTCATCTAAAACTAATCGATAAACGAGTTTTGTTACTTAGTGTTCGGTTACAAGCCACAAAAAAATTGGAACAGCCAATCCTTGCCTCGTAAAACCTTGTAAATATAAATTTATACCAAACATTCTTTTTTTTTTTTTTTTATCTTTCCACCTCATATTATAAATCGTCTGAAGTAAAAGTATTGAGGTCAAAAAAAGTTATAGTCGTGGTTTTATTTTATTGCTGACATTCCAGTTTTATTGTTAGCTCTGTGTATAACGCTGGATTAGTCGATAATTCTTTGCTATCAAATGAACGGCAATATCAATAAATCAATATTGTATGGATATATTATTTGGGAGAGAGGGAGTTTTCTGAATTAAACTATAATTCTTACACTGGTAAAACAAGCATCGAAAAAAAAAGTCTGGTGCAATACGCACAACACACAACTTTCACTTACCAACTTAATTAGATTAGAAATTGACGTGTTTTTTAAATTGCCATTTCTCAGAGTCACATATTTTTCCACATTCGTTTCTTATTTGCTCTCTAAAGTACACTATTTTTTTATTATCATTAAATAAAGTTCTTACTTGCGATAATTCGGTAATGCAAGCATAATACTCAAAGTCCGATTTTTATAATTCTCTATGTAATTGTTGAAAATTTCATTTAGTTACCATGAAACAAATCATTTCCATTAAATGAACAGAACGGCCTTAATTATAAACAATGGCCTGTCATTAAAGGCGTACTCCGCATGCGTGGGCTCAACGTGTTTTATGGCTTGACGGAATATTTTTCCTTTTTCTCCTATATATGTTTATTTAATTTTTTTTTATATTTCATATTTTTAGGCGAAACGAGAGACAGATAATTTTCTCAAATTATTATAAATTAATACTTTATAGGAAAACAAAAAAAGCCCCTTCCCCACTTCAGCCCCCTTAGAACATTTTAATAATGATAAGGCTCACCTGAGCTTATATATTAAAGAATACTTGATTCTAATTAAACAGGACGAGTTTAATTAAAATCAATTAAATTGTTTTTGAGATAATCGAAAAAAAGGCAAAATTATAGTAATAGGAAATAGGAAAAAAGTTATGAAATAAAGTGCCCCTGCGTTTGACCAATCTTGATGAAACTGATGGCTGTCACTTCGTGAGCATATACATGAACAAAATATCAAGTTTAATCAAAATCGTTAGAGCCGTATTTGAGAAAATCGAAGAAAAAGTAAAAATTAGACAAAATTCTTTAAATAAAGTATGTTTTTTCCTCCGTTTTACAAATTTTGATGAAATTTTCGCTGTCACATCGCGGGCATATTCATACACCAAATATCCAATTTCAGGTTCGTACGGTTTATAGTTTTTGAGCTAGTCTATTCACACGCACACACACACACACACACACACACACACACACACACACACACACACACACACACACACACACACACACACACTCAGACCATTTCGGGATTTGGTTATTTGGGCTCAGGGGACCCCAAAAAGTGTATTTCCGTTGAAACCGGAAGTCGATAGTCGAAATTTTTCACGATCGCAATACTTTTCCTTACAATGTATTTCATATAAAACCAAATAGTTTTTTAGTAACAGCAAAGATTTTTAGTTAAATAGGAATTTGATAAAATCTTAATGCCAAAAAAAAAAAAAAAAAAAAATTCCAAGAATTCTTCTGCATTATTGTTGAAATTATTTTATTTTGAAGTTGCCCTGAAACTCCTTGTACCTTTTGTACATTACAAAAGTTAAACGTAATGCATAACTTAAATCAAGACAATTCAAAAAACAACATATCAGCTAGATACGCTGAAGTGCAATTGTCAGCGTAAAATAATAAACAAATAAAAATCAATTTTACAGTTCGAAAAAGAAAAGAAAAAAAAAAAATAGTTCAAGTCAACACAACCAGTTATGAATATAAGAAATTAAATACGGTCATCAACCCGTCGATTTTTTACAAGCGAAATGTAAATTAGAGAAATCAAAATGTCTGCAGAACACGGGCGCAGGAAGAAACAGGCACCTCCTGCTGCTATAAAATTACTCCGATCCAGTTCTTGTAGCACGTATCGCAAGACGGATGCTGTCGTATCATGCGGATGAATGCACCATCATGGAGTCGGAGGAAACCTGTCAAGCTCCATGATCCGAGATACTGATTCTGAGGGAAAGGTAGAAACCCTCATACATATGTAAGTAGTGCAACCGACACAGGAGTCTCTCGAAGATTTTAACGTGCGGATAGGAAAGTAGTGGAAACCGAAATGATGTCGTTTTAAATTATTACTGCAATTCAGGGTGACATATACTTATTAATAGGTATATATACTTCCACATATTTATATGTATACACGGTGTCCCGAATTTAAATGGCAAAACTTCAGGAATTTATAGGGGACCGAAAAACTAAGACAAAAAGTCGTTTAGAAATTTGCTCGTTTTTGCTTAGTTTTAGAGAAAATCGCAAAAAAAAGAAAGAAAACATGTTTTCATTTTTATAGTTATTTATTTCTTCTTAGTTCTTTTTAATGTAAATATTGCTCAAAATGTTCTCCTCTTGCACCAATGCAAGCATTACATCTAGCACTCACTTGATAAATTGCAGCTAAACATTGTTCTGATGATATTTGGTGCACTGCATCTATGATTCGGTATCTTAATTGCTTTCTTGAGTTGATTGACACCGAATAAACTTCCTGCTTCAAGGTTCCCCTTACGAAGAAATCCATGGGTGTCATATCAGGTGATCTGGGTGGCCAAGGTACTACTCCTCCACATCCAATCCATCGTTGTGGTTAATTTATATCCAGCCAAGCTCGAGCAGCTCTGCTATAATGAGCTGGACATCCATCGAGTTGGAACCACATTTCAATCCGCTGTTGTAAGGGAATTTCATCTAAATAATTAGAAAAGTAGTTCTCCAAAAAATGTGTAAACGTGATTCCATTCATTCATCCATTCATCTATCCATTCAATCTTTCAGGTAAAAAATATGGTCCCACCAGTAATCCGTTCAAAAGTCCAAGCCAAACGTTAATAGCAAATTCATGCTGAAACCTATTCTCTCTAATAGCTCTGGGATTTTCTCTGGGAATTTAGGGGACCCTAAATATCGAAAGAAAATGGTGTTGTGTCAATAAATCAACTTACACCGCCATCTGTCGGAAATTTACAGAATTTACAAATAATCACATACAATTTTAGTATAATAAGCATGTAATTTGCAATTAAAGAAATATTGAGGCCAATAATCGATTGAGTAGTTTCTGATTTTACCCCCGGTGAACATCGGGACTTATATAAATATAAATATATCTATATATATATATATATATATATATATATATATATATATATATATATATATATATATATATAAATAACGGGTGTCCAAAAAGAGTATTCGGGGTTTGAAAGTTAATGCGTTTTATTGAAACACAATGAACTGGAAATTTATTTAGAAAAAACAATGTCTAGGTGTCCACCATAACGCTGCTGGCACTCCTCGAATCTCAAACGCAGTAAATAGTGTAAATAGTGCTGTAAATAATGAGCGGTACTGTGAAATGATAAGAGGTTTTCTGGCCTAAGAACTTCAAAAGTTTAAAGGATATAACTCTAGAACAGATATAACTCTAGAGTTTTAGCTAGACGGGGCCACTTGCCATACTTCAGACTTATCAATTGCTTCGGTAAACGAATTATTCCAAGACAAAGTGATTTTTCGTAGATGCACCATTAGCTGGCCTCCCAAGAGTCCCGATCTCAGTCCTCTTGACTTCTTTCTGTTGGGATACCTGAAAAGATGGGTATACGAAAAGGAAACGACGAATCTAACCCAATTGAAGCAAAATATCAGCACAGAAATGGCGGCAATCTCAGGATACAATGTGTCAACGCGTTTTTAGAAATCTGTGTCTGAGATTCGAGGAGTGCCAGCAGCGTGATGGTGGACACCTAGACAATATTATTTTTTTCTAAATAAATTTCCAGTTCATTGTGTTTAAATAAAACGTAAACATCCTACTTGATATTCTATATTTGAGATTTTATTCAACTTTCAAACCCGAATACTCTTTTTGGACACCCTGTATATTGTAACATTTTTTTTGGAATATAGGTAACTATATCATTTCAATTTCCCTTCGAATAAAATGTTGAAGTTATAGTGAAAGGAAAAAATATAAACGACGATTGCCTAAAGCTTTATAAGCCATAATAAAATGAAAACCATTGAAAATGGCAAACACGACGAATATTGTGTTGAGACAGCCTACTATTAAGAAACTAATAGCTTGAAGTTGATAGCAATTACAGGGCATATGTATCCAGTTTATTAGCGGTTATGTCCTTCTAACTTCTTTTCTTTCATTTTACTAAGTAATAAATTCTATCAGCTGTTCAAAACTAACCTAACTCTACATTTCTGTCTTCCCAGCGAAAAAGTGCTTAAGTCGTGTGTAGCCCCAAATGGGTTTAATGGCTAAAAACAAACATGAAGGCTGTTTCTTCATAGCGAATACGTCAGACGTTCATTTGAAATGCAGTACATAATTATTATTTGCGTTAAATCTGTTGTAATCTGTTGGTGTAATAACTCATTACTGATAAGATCAATGCAGTTGGTTTAATTACCGTAATCGATAGCCACTATTTTGATATCTAGAAGAAATTACAACGCTTGATAATGAAAACCGGATTTTATAACAATACTGGTCAAACTTAAAAAGCCATGCCCTGGAAAGTAAATGCCCTAGGATGACAGATATAATACGTCAACGTGGAATGATGTACGACTTAGCAATAAACTGAGATCTATCAAACCAACTACAAAAAAGTGCAGGATTGCTTTCAGGGGCAATCGAAGAGAAGAAGTCGTGTTAACAAGAATTAAAACGGGCCACACCAACATGACTCATGCGCACCTTATAACATAAGAATCGCAACCTAAATGTGAACACTGTCAAATCCCTCTGACAATGCGGCGTATTATAGAAGAATGCCCTTCTACCTCTTTTCAATTAGATAAACTTGGGATTCCTCGTAATGTAGCCGGAGCGTTAAGAGATTCATCGGAGGCAGTAGGTGCCTTGTTAGAACTGACGAAATGTATAGAGGTTTATAGTAACCTATAAAAAAAATAATAATAATAATAAAAAATAAATAAATAAATAAAAATAGTTATTGAAAAAAAAAGAGTAATAACAAAAAAGAAAGAAAAATAATAATAATAATTAAAAAAAAAAAATCTGGTGCGTGCGCGCAACACACAACTTTCACTTACCAACTTACTTAGATAAGAAATAATTGCGTTTTGTTAATGCCACTTCTCAAAGTTACACATTTTCCACATTCATTTCTTATTTTTGTTTTCATTTGCTCTATAAGCCCCTCAGAACATTTTAATAATGATAACGCTTACCTGATATTAAATAACACTCAATTTTCATTAAACATGACGAATATGAAGAAAATCGTTAAAGCCGTTTTTGAGATTAGAAAAAAAGTTATGAAATAAAGTGTCCCCTTCGGTTGATCAATCTTGATGAAATGTTGGCTATCACATCTTTGGCATATACATACATAAATACCCAGTTTGATCAAAATCGTGAAAGCCGTTTTTGAGTAAATTAAAAAAACACGTGAAATTGATACAAAATTTATTAAGTAAAGTCCCCCCTCAGGTTGATCAATTTTGATGAAATGTTGGCTATCACATCTTTGGCATATACATACATCAAATGCCCAGTTTGATCAAAATCGTTAAAGCCGTTTTTGAGTAAATAAAAAAAAAACACTTGAACATGATGCAAAATTTGTTAAGTAAAGTCCCCCCTTCGGTTGATCAATTTTGATGAAATGTTGGCTATCACATATTTGGCATATACATACATCAAATACCCAGTTTGATCAAAATCTTTAAAGCCGTTTTTGAGTAAATAAAAAAAAAACCCTGAAAATGATACAAAATTTATAAAGTAAAGTCCCCCCTTCGGTTGATCAATTTTGATGAAATGTTGGCTATCACATATTTGGCATATACATACATCAAATACCCAGTTTGATCAAAATCTTTAAAGCCGTTTTTGAGTAAATAAAAAAAAACAAGTAAAAATGGTACAAAATTTATTAAGTAAAGTCCCCCCTCCGGTTAATCAATTTTAATGAAATTTTAACAGTCATATCTCGGGCATACACATACATCAAATACCCAGTTTGATCAAAATCGTTAAAGCCGTTTTTGAGTAAATAAAAAAAACACGTGAAAATGTTACAAAATTTATTAAGTAAAGTCCCCCCTACGGTTAATCAATTTTGATGAAATTTTTACAGTCATATCTTGGGCATATTAATACATCAAATACTCAGTTTAATCAAAATCGTTAGAGCCGTTTTTGAGAAAATCGAAAAAAACGTAAAAAGTTATTAAGTAAAGTACCCCCTCCCTTTGAGCAATTTTGATGAAATTTTTGCTGTCACATCGCGGGCATATACCTACACTAAATACCCAATTTCAGGTTCCCACGGTTTATAGTTTTTGAGCTAGTCTGTTCACACACACACACACACACACACACACACAGACACACACACACACACAGACCATTTCGCGGGACTTGGTCATTTCGACTCAGGCGACCCCAAAACGTGTATTTCCGTTGAAAACCGGAAGTCGAAATTTTTCACGATCGCAATACTTCCACTTACTATATATTTCATATATAGGTAAGTGAAAGTAAAAAACGAGAAAATTCCATACATTTTATATTTAAAATACCACTCCATGTACAATAATCTCTATATATATATAAGAGGCTTTGTCCTGACTGACTGAATCAACGCAGAGCAAAAACTACTAATGATAGAAACTCGAAATTCTGAATTTAGATTTTAGTAGGTAAGCACTAAGAGAGGAATTTCAAAAATGTAACCCCTAAGGGGCTTAAATGGCGAAATTGTCGTTTAACTCTAACGGAAATCTATTTTTGAGATTTTAAACCATATGGTTTTTATTTGAATATCGATTTAACGTTACAATATTATTAAAATAGACAATCACATAAAATATGGCTACTGATTATTTAAATATTAGTGGTAACCAAATTATTCACACTGTGATTCCCATGATTGGAGATGGTGCGTGTTTATTTCGATCTCTTCTATATATAAGAGGCTTTGCCTTGACTGATAGAATCAATACAGAGCAATACAATTTAGGTAACCGCTAAGAAAGGAATTTCAAAAATGTAACCCCTAAGGGGTTTAAATGGCGAAATTTTCGTTTAACTCTAACGGACAACTATTTTTGCACTTTGAGAAACAATATCTAATTTGGACTCATTTTAAAGATCTTGATACGACGAGTTTAACTTGAAAGCCCCTACGGGGCGTCGAAAACCATTGTTTAAAGCCGAAAAATGAAGCGTTCACTACGAGTAAGCAATTTTTTGTTTCGGTGGTTTTAGTGAACTCTCTCCATTGCGCGTCTCCCTCTCTTCTACCGAGCCGGCAGCTCCCCCCTCCAACATCCACCTACGGGAAGCTCCGATTCAACTAAATCTCCTGAACATCAGTTAACATATTATATTAGTCTTTGATGGAAGTTTTTGTAGTATAGTGTGGCTGTATCGATTACTGTTTGGATATTAAGATCCTTGTGTATTTAGTCATTAGTCACGTAGAACGGTGCATCTACTATCCTCCTCAATACTTTTGATTGAAAGGATTATATCCTTTGGATATTTGAGGGCTTTGCACTGCCCCATATCTCTATCCCGTATGTCCAAATGGGTCTAATGAGCATGTTGTAAATTGTAAGTCTGTTGGTTAAGGATAATTTAGACCAACAACTTGGGACTTCACCTGGACAAAAGACTGACATGGAAAACCCCCATCACACTAATCAGAAAGCAGCTAAACAAACGATATGCACGTTATCAAGGTTACTTGACAGACGCTCTAAATTATCCAACAAAAATATAAACTTTTTATTTTTAACAATCATTGAACGTGAGTACGATTTCCTTACAAGATAACGCATGTCACTTGAGTCACCCAGTTCTGGTAATTGCGAACGAGCATTAAGAAATTCACACATGTCGTAATATGTAAACTTGCAATGTCTTCGCTAAACTTTCTGCATTGGCCATTATTTCTCGTTATTTAGAAATGTATTAATAATAAATCTTACGATAAGTCGCTCTTGTAGGTACCTATACTCGTGGCGGTTGGCGGATTAAGAAGAAACGGACAGGATACGATAAATCAGCAAGTGCAGAGGAGGCGTGTTGTTGTAGCGAGGGAGCATGCTCTGTTGGGAAACGGGAGTCGTGCGGGGAAATATCGCGGCTGGGATCTCCGCGGACCACGGCTGACCCACTTCCGAGCAAGGCCTGGATGTCGCGGTCTGCTGGAGGATTCTGGAACATGGTCATCCGAGGAAAACTCTATGTTTTGATATTAAGATAGAAGAGGCAAAAGTAGTATTATGAGCATCTGAGGGTAATATATATTTGCTCGATTTGCAACGCTTGTCAAGTCTGGGGATATCAGAATTATGAAGAAGTGGAAAAATTAAATACGTTTTTTTATTAAGAAGTTGTTTTCCCTTCCAGAAAATTCTCCAAGGTATATTTTGTATCTTGAATCGAACATTCACCCAATCTTCTTTCATACTCTCAATTTACACCTGAAATATTTACAAAAAGTGTTTTCTTTCCCAGAATCAAGATATCTAAAAATTTTGGCATTAGAAATAGTTAGAAGGAAAATATTTTGGCACGGGGAAAACTTAAAATTATTTGAAAAGGTAGGTGTTCCGTTGGATTACGCAGATAGCCATTTGATTTCTCGGATTTTGACCGAATTAAAGGACCATTACAAGACTGAAATGATGGAGAGGGCAGAACGTTCTAATTTCCATGGGTTATACAAGAAATTGAACCTGGACTTGGGGGAGAAGCACTATATAAGTGATTCTAATAAAATGAATTTTATGAAGGTTATATTCAAATTGCGGGGACAGTTAGTTTATCTTAATAATGACGTAGGGAGGAGCGAAGAGCAAAGATTGTGTACCCTCTGTAATTTGAAAGTAATTGAAGACGGTTATCATTATGTTGGTGTCTGGGCTGTTCTCCAGGAGTTTAGGTTTAAGTATTTTAAGAAAAATGTGTTGAGGCAAGACGAACTGGTAGGGCTGCTGAATGGTGGTGATTGCAACGCTTTGTTTTTCCATCATTGTAATGCGTATAAATACAGAACATTTTTAGTTGAGCAATACAATTCATAATATAGGAAATTACCTAAATTACTATTATATATTGCTCTGTTATTATTATTAATTAGGATTAGATTATTAATCAAATTAAGTTAATAATTTTTAACTAGTTTTATTTTTTAATGGTGCTCATATTGGAACGTTGATGTTGATTTTTGTATAATTTTATGTATCTAAATAATATTTTCTCCTATTTTGTTTATTTATTTTATCTATTATGTAGGTATTGTATAGTTTTGTTTATTTTCATTATTATTCACACACGGCATATAATTGTATGAATCGATATATGTTAATAAGGATGTTTATTTATTTTTATTTACTTATTTTTTTTTTTTTTTTATTCATTATGAACATTGAAAAAGACTTTTTATTTTATCGAGACAGCTCTTGGCAGACGGTGTTTAACCATGCCAATGCAGGCTTATATTTTTCTTTATAATGTTGTAAATGTATATTAATTGAAAATAAAGCTGTTTATCTATCTATCTATCTATATAGCTGTATAAATATTGCTGACCCCTGCGCAATATTCGCACTCTAACCTACTTAAATCCTACTTAATTAAAGTACCTATACACCGTCATTGGCGGATCCAGGGGGGGGGGGGGGGGCTGTGGGGGCCGCAGCCCCTCCCTTTGGAAAATTTTTCGTCTTTCAAAGATAGATTTTGACTTTCCTTAATGTAAGGAAACAAATAATGTGCAGAACAAGTAGAATTTTAGTTGTAGGAAGGGAACATAAAAGTAAAAAAGCTGATTAGCAGATCCAAATGAAGGGATGTGGGGCTGCAGCCCCCTCCCTTTAGGACTGCAGCCACTCCCCCTTTACGGTCGGCTTGATCCGCCCATGTACACCGTATATTTAGTATCGTATAGTGCCTCATGGGCTTAGGTGAGGGTTGAAATAAAGAAAGGATGTGTTTAAATTGTAGATTATTCATTTTTTGAAACATAAGTTTAAGGTATTACATAGTATTTTCGTAAAGAGCGCACCCTGGAAAATGCCGCTTACATATGTAAATACACATATTCGCGAAAAGCGAGTGCGTTTATTCTATTGACTGAAATCGCATGTTTTTGCATGCAACTCGCAATCGGAAAAGTCTATATAACCGAGAGTCTCGACAGACTGAAAGCAATGACACCTTCGAAAGAGTACTGCGACCATTTTAAAATTTTCGCTGAGAATTACAATTTTTCGCTTACAACTCGCAAACGAAGGGGTTAATCGAAAAATGTATTTATCCAAAAATGTTCTTCTTGAACATCTGAAAATATTGACACCATTTAGAAACCTCTACGACCATTTATCTCGTAAAAACTTTTTTGTCCTCATAACTTGCAATCGAAGGCAGAATGAGTGATTTGTATATTTTTCGGGTGTAGCGGTTTAGGAAAGCTTTAAAATGATGCCTCATTCATGAAGTTTGATGAACTATTAAGGAAGCGTACCGACAAAAAAAGAAATAATGTTCTTCTTAATTACATCCAATATATAATTGGTTTCTTAACCTCCTGGGATATTTTTATTATGGGTATAGTTGCTGTTAACAGTATTGGAGCAATCACGAGGACAATCTCACAAATAACATTTATTGCTTCATCTACAACGTTTCGGCTATGTCGCCATATTCAAGTCTCAGTCTGAATAATGATTTAATTAATCCAGCTTTTTTAAACAATGCCTTCATGAACCAAAATAAAACTTTTTTTTATATTAATTTAACCATCATTGAGGGTGACCACCTATTTTTTAAATTATTTTAAATAATTTATTTTTGAAGTGAAAAGATTTTGCTCCGCCGGGAATCGAACCCGGGTCTTCCGCGTGACATGCGCGGTATGCTATCCATTACACCACGGAGTCGCTTCCGAACGGTGCCAAATCCTTCCTCTTCACTGACACCTCTCCCACGATCTCGCAAGTTTTGCGAGTATTTACGGGAGATGGACAATTTTGGGCATCTTCTTGACGTTCGTCAATTTTTTAAATTATTTTATATTAAGTTAACCATCATTGTGGGTGACCACCTATTTTTTAAATTATTTTAATTATTAAATTATTTTAAATAATTTATTTTTTAAGAGAAAAGATTTGGCTCCGCCGGGAATCGAACCCGTATCGAACTCCGTGGTGTAATGGATAGCATATCGCGCATGTCACACGGAAGACCCGGGTTCGATTCCCGGCGGAGCCAAATCTTTTCTCTTCAAAAATAAATTATTTAAAATTCTTTTTTTTATATATATAAACCATTAACTGGTGTCGTCATATATCATATATAACACAAAGAAAAAAAGCTGATCGGCTAATCCAGATGAAGGGCTGTGGGGCTGAGTGAGTTGTCATCTGTTTTATCTTTATGCCGGTATAAAAACTTTGAAATGTAAGTATTCATCATGATTATTGCGTCCATCGAAGGGTATTAGCGGATATACTGGTCATATTGTTTTGTTGTGCATATTGTTCGGATTACACCTGCATAATATGTAAACTATTTGTAGTGAAGTTTTTATAACACACAATTTCATTTCATTACATCATGACAATGTTTATAGTTCTCTAAAGCTAAGAATTGAGAATGCTGTTTACAAGATAGAAGATGCAGCTATTACGGTAGACAGAAAGCGCCGGGAGTCATTTAGCAGCTCGTAGCAACATTAGGATGATGACTTGTAGTTGGTCACGGGTGCCTTCAACTTCTTCGCGGTCAAGGCCCCGCGGCAATGCGGTCATCAGGAGTCGTCGCTTCTTGCATCTCGCTTTCTCTGCGGGGATGTATAATGTCTAATTCAAAAGTTTTATTAATATTCTTTTGTTCTGTAATTATTAATTAAAAACCTGTACTACTTCAACCCATGAAGGGTCTTAGGTTCAGTACTAAGATAGGAAGTACCGTTTCTTGGTCTGTTGTCATACAAGCAATTGATTTGACCCTGAACACGCTCAACCACCAGGTTTCTCCCCTTAATTTTTACTTTCAATAACCTATATATATGAAATATATAGGAAAGTATTGCGATCGTGAAAAATATCGACTTCCGGTTTTTAACGGAAATACACGTTTTGGTGTCCCCTTAGTCCAAATAACCAAGTCCCGCTAAATGGTCTGATTGTGTGTCCGTGTGTGAACAGGCTAGCTCATAAAATATAAGCCGTGTAAAACTTAAATTGGGTATTTGGTGTATGTATATGCCCGCGATGTGACTGCAAAAATTTCATCAAAATTGGTCAAACGGAGGGGGTACATTATTTTTTAAAAGATTTCTCATTTTTATGGTTTTCTGGATTTTTTCAAAAAACGGCTCTAACGATTTTGATCAAACTCGTCTTGTTCAATTAGAATCAAATATTGTTTAATACCAGGTAAGTTTTATAATGATTAAAATGTTCTAAGGGGGCTTAAATGGGGAACATGGTGTATGTATAAGCCCGCGATGTGACCGTCAAAAGTTCATCAAAATTGATCAATTGGAAGGGGCACTTTACTTAATCAATGTTGTCTCATTTTCACGTGTTCTTTTTATATACTCAAAAACGGCCTTAACGATTTTGATCAAACTTGGTATTTGATGTATGTATATGCTCGCGATGAGACAGCCGAAATTTCATCGAGGGGGCTCTTAAATTAATTAATGTTTTCTCATTATCACGGGTTTTTTTGTTTGCGCAAAAACGGCTTTAACGATTTTGGTCAAACTTGGTATTTGATGTATGTATATGTCTGAGATGATACAGCCAAAATTTAATGTGGAAAAATATGTTGAGAAATGGCGTTTACTTATTATCGAAACACATCGATTTCTAATCTAAGTAAGTTCGTAAGTGAAAGTTGTGTGTTGGGCGCATCGCACCAGATGTTTTAATTAAGGGTACCCACCTTATACAGGCTGGATTTGCCACAGGAGGTTCTCTGCCACCGAGTCGACCAGTACTATAACAGAATATTAAAGTAATCCTGCCAAGCGGGATTTGAACTCAGGAATTTGGTTGCTATCTTACTTTATACTTGCACTGACGAATAACTGAATCTCGGGTCGAGACATCGCACAGTGGTCCCGATTCAAGCATTACGGTGAAAAAATCCCAAAACCAACTTTTTTTTCTGGATCTAATAATCTTTCTTGTTTTTTATATGAGTGCTGGACCTTGAAAACATAGTTGAAACAAAAATAGAATAAACTTTGTGGAATATACAACATTTCAAAGTTGTATGTTTCTGGCATCTCCATCCGCGCCCTTTTTGCAGCCCAGTAACCAATGGTTGTATCATTCGCTAGTTAATTTCTATAAATTTTTACTTATCTCACCTTGAATGTGCATTCCATACACAATATACAGCCATCCAAATGATTTCTGTATCCATTGATTTAAGCGAATGAACTATTTTTTAAAGTAAACAATTTTGGTCACCTATTCTTCATATTGGGGGAATGTCTGAATAATTTTTTCCGCGATTGTCCACGTGTAGCCACTACACTATCTTAGTTTCAATTTGTATAAGTTTCACATCCCACAACATTAGGAAAAGGGGAGTTTTTTTAGAGATAAAGCATGAGTCACGGCCGGCCGGCTCGAAGGGTGCGCTACCTTAATTTGATATTCGTGGTCCTAATTTCTGTTTAGTTAGTTAATAAATCAATAATTAAAGGGAAATGAAATGTTCTGTGTTCAATTTTTATTTATAATATTAAAATTCTAAACTTCTATAATAGAAATTCAATATGTGCATTTTAAAACGTGTTCATTTTATTCCACTGTTGTATACACTTCAAATTGTTCCCAGTGAACATTCTCATTATATTCTTATGTAAGTGTGCACATATGGTTTCTTTTCGTGTTTTAAAATGTCGTGTTTATTGAATTATAAAAATATAATGTACCTAATACAAATGCTCTAGTGATGACTTATTAAATGATACTTACTTAGTATGAGTAATTCTAAAGATCATTAAAAGTATTCTTTTTGTTATAAATTATACATTTTACATGATAAGTTAATATAAAATGAAGTATGAACCTATATAAAACAACTGTAAAATCTACTAATAAAACACAAATTCTCCCACCCCTCCCTCTTATCCCCACCCCCACCCTTACCTATTTTCATGAAACCGATATAAAACAACTCTACAATAGCGGATTAAAAATAATACAAAGTTTGAACAAGATTGGTCAACTGTAAGTATTTTTTGCACCATGATGGGCAGATCGGGACCACTGTGCGTCGGTACAATGTACGTTGTTACACATTTAGTGCCGTTTTATTTGACCGCACCCCCAATTATTTCCATCACATAAACTTCTACGGACTACCATATACCCCCATTATTAAGATACAAAATTTGTAACGAAAATTAATAACTTTTTAAATAAATAATTAAATTTTTTTTGTTACTAGAATCCACAATTTTGCCATTGTGCAAAATGATTTTGGTTTACCTTTCTTTTGCTAAAACAAATAGATTCGATGTTTTCAATAGACGTGAAAAGGCAACACATAATTGCCCATGGAAAAAAAACGGATTTTCCTAGTCTAGGCCGGAAAAAATAGATTTGGCTACTGGATGCTTACCCACCCTATAGGCGGCGCAATCGACTATAGGGTGCGCTAGTAGCATTTTCAAAATGTCGGAAAGAACGGGGATAGACTTAGTTGATGTAATAGAGATAGTTGGTAATTTTAAGAGACCATTAATTGTAGGGCAGGCTATTCTTGATGCAAACCACATAATAACATGTGGAATATTATCTAGAAGTAAAAAAACAGTTATTTTACAAGCCTTCTGCCTTCAAACTAGCAATTTTAAAGGACTGCCCCATCAAATAAAAGTGGAAATCAAATTTATTAATAATAATAAGCAATTTTCTTGTCATTGTAAGTGTAAAGCTGGTAGTTCTGGTAAATGCAAACACGTCATTGTAACTTTACTCTACGTTTTTCGGTTAGTAATAACATTAATTACCTATTCATACAATCATTGTTATGACAGCTTAGATTCTTTGTCATATTATTTATTTATTTGTCAAAACTGTCGGGCTTCGCATTGAAAACTTGGAACAATTAAGCACAACGGATGTAAGACAAAAATGGGGAACATTAAAAAAGAAAAACAAATATGACACTATGGTCCCAATGTTATTTGCTTAAAACCAACATTTTGGAATAATAAAATGTCAAATACTAATATTTACCTGGATAAACATAGTCACTTTCTTTAAAATGAAGACTAAATATCGTCATATGTTTCGAAACAGGCTTATCTATTCTTAATTTTACAATCCACTCTTTAAGAAGCTTTTTATTTTTTGAAAACAAATGGAATGACACATCTTTAGATTTTTTTGAAGAACACTGAGGGACCGAGCAATACCTATTAGACATTTTTCCAATAATTTTTTGCTCAATCGGGTTTTAATTATGGAAAAATAAATTAAAAACGGCAAAAAACCCAATGAATCCCAGGTAATCGCACGGCTTCTATCCCCGTTTCTCTAGTTCCTTCTAGTTCCTCAAATAAGCAGCACCGTCGCTTGCGCTCGCCTATATATCGAAAGAAAATGAAGTGTTGTGTCAATAAATAAACTTACACCGCTATCTGTTTGAAATTTTTGGAACTTGCAAATAATCACTCTCAATTTTTGTATAATAAGCATTTAATTTGTAATAAAAGAAATATCGGGATCAATAATAGATAGAAGATAAAAACTATCCTATCTTTTAAGTTGGACAAAACTCTATACACAGTGAGCCAAATTTTATAAAGATTGGTTGAGCAGTTTTTGATTTTACTCCCATCAAACATCGTGACACGAGATTTTTATATACATAAAGATATTGATTATTTAATGACAGAGGCATATGATAAAGAAATTTAAGGAGTGGCTCAAAGCCAAATATAGGAGATTTGAAATTAATTCGCTAATGTAAATATCTAGGTTGCCGTTGACGATTTGCATATCGAACTCCTTTCTATCGATAGCGCAACAGCTGTCAGGAATATGGCCACGTTATTGGCATCCCTTATTGCTTTATTATCGGCTTTAAACAAGATTGAACACTTTCAAATGGCCTACTCACCCCCATCTAACAAATTCAAATCATAGAAACGTTAATGTGATTTCAACTCATTAGAGTCGTATTTATAAACTAATTTATTGCTATCGTTCCGATTCAAATTGTATTACTAGATGTAATTTATATTACTATAAATAGAACCTGTTAATTTTTATCCTTTCTCATAATTGGAGACCGGATTTTCCATATAAGTATTTAAATATATTTAGTTTTATAGGTTCTCAGAGCCATTCTGGACAGCTAGTTTTTCAAGTTATACATTTAACGTAGATAAACCATGTTTGTTTTTATATTTTCTTTACGTTATTACTAGCATGCGCACTCTAACCTACTTAATTAACCCTTTGCACTACATTCCCGAAAACGTACACCCTGAAAACACAACATTATACATTAAAATTTTAGAACCAAGTGAGGAATTGTAATGAAATTCAGGTTATTTGTATTTGTGAAGCTTCAAGAACACATGGTTACAACAAAAAAAAATTAATTTTTTTAAATTTTATATATATATTTTTTTTTTTGAAATAAAAATCACTTACAAACCATGCAATAAACTTGATCAAATACTTACCCCGCTCAAAGATAAAATTGCAACTGGTCATAATTCTAACCTAATTTACAAAATTAATTGCCTGGATTGCCAAAATGCATATATTGGCATGACTACTCAAAATCTCTGTAATAGAATCTATCATAAAAATTCATGCACAGAATACAAAAATAAAAATAAAGGAATAAAAGAACCTAAACTGCCCTAGCTAAACACACTTCCGAGCATAAGCATAGCTTCGATTATGACGAAACTATAATTTTGCACAAAGAAAATTCTGAGAAAAAATTAAAATATCTTGAAGCACTATATATAGCTGCAAACATTAATAAGGTTTTCAATTTTAAAACTGATGCAAGAAATCTTAACAATTTTTTTGCTGAAACTATTAACATTTTAAACCAACATTGAATTATTTATTCTAGATTTGCCTTTGCTTTTCATATGTTTTATATACAAATATGTTTATAATTATAGTGCATGATGTTATGTGTGTAATGGGTGTGAGTGTGTATGTATATATGTATAGATGTAAATTTAAATTACTTTATTTGAATCTTCTTCAACTTTAATATTGTGTTTAATTTTCTATAGAAATTATTGAGTAATTATCTCTGTTATCTAAATTTATTTGAATGTTGGCAACACTGTATATTTCCCTGTTAGCCTTCCTTCCATATGGGAAGGTTTCAGTCTGTTTCTAGCCTGCTTGCGAGACAGTTGTAGCCCTGAAGATGCCTGAATAGGCGAAAATTTGGCATGTGATCTGCATGTTTTAGTGAATTATTGAAATAATACGAGACTGAGGCCTTGCGTTCCATATATATTTTTTTTTATAATTTTATATAAATTTAAAAATTATTTTTTTTAAATTTTATATATTTTTTTATGATTGTAATATTATTATTATCAGTCCCCGGGGTCCGATGTCTTACATTCCCATCTTAACTGCCAATTTTCACATGAAAATGTCCGAAAGTCCGATCACTTCAAACACTCAATTTAGTCCATTTTTAATAAGATTATGGCATTTTAGTGCATAAAATGTTGCCAACAGCTGAAATTTTGTTGTTTTATAGAATCTGACTCCGAGGTCCGATTTTCGATAAAGAATGGCGTAAATCCTGTATCGGCCTGTTCTGCTTGTATTCCAATCCTTACCAAGAGAAATGCCCTAGGCCGCCGCACCTAACGTTATATCATCAAAACATTTTTTTGTCTCTTCTTAAAATTTATAATTGACTATAATTTATTCGTTATTTATAATTCATTACAGTCTCTGTTGATAGAATATTGTTTCATTTAATAATCTGGAATAAAGAAATACAATCGAAAGAATTTATAATGATTTTCAATAGCTTGGTAAATCGTTGTTTACGCTTCACATTCGATGACTTAACCCCTTATGACCAAACACCAATGATTTATAAAAGCATAAAAAATCTGATTGGAGAAGTAAAAACAGTTAAAAAATTACCCATTAAAACAGTTACGAGATGGGACCCTTTTAGTTGAAGTTTTCTCAGATATCCAATCAGAAAAGCTCCTAAAATGTGAAAATCTACTTAATAACTTTCCGGTTGAAGTAGAAGCACATGGGAAACTAAATCAAAGTAAAGGGATTATTTGGTGCCCCGAACTAAATTATTGTACAATTGAGGAAATAAGATACGAATTAAAATCACAAAATATAGCCGATGTTAAAAGATTAACGTACTATACAAATAGTGAAAAACACCGCGAGCCGCGACCGTCATTTATCACCAAAAGGGAAATATCCTATAAATAGTTTTTACGATTTGTTTATGTCCTCATATGTTAAAAACTGAAAATTATTTGCATTGTCTCCGTAGCGGAGCCCTCGAGTTTGAAGACAAATTTTAAATGGCTCCGCTCCGGAGATCTCGAGTTCAAAGGGTTAAAGTACACACCGTATGTTATTTATCGTATAGTGCATATTTAGTGCGTCATGGGCATATGTGAGGGTTAAGATAAAGAATAGATGTGTTTAAATTGTAGATTATTTCTTTTTTGAAACATAAGTTTAAGGTATTTACATAGTATTTACATGTTTACTTTGAACACTATGTTTGAAGTTACGATATTGTCATCTGTGATTGTTTGCTTGTGTTTTTTTTTACACAGACATAGATTTCCCTCTGGAAAAAGCCACATACTTAAATTCTGATTATTCTATTGCCTGAAATCGCATGTTTTGCTTGTAACTAACAGACGATGGCGACGATCGGAAAAGTGAATGTAACCAAAAATGTTCGTCTCGACAAACTGAAAAAAATGACACCTTTGAAAAAGACCTTCGACCATTTTTGCTGAGAATAGCAGTGTTTCGCCTACAACTCTCTAATGAATTAGATGTCTGATGAAACTCTTCACTATTTATCACCATTGAAGAAATTTTAAGAAAACATCATTTTCATCTTTTTTAAAATAAAAATCTGGTGCGTGCGCGCAACACACAACTTTCACTTACCAACTTACTTAGATTAGAAATTGACGTGTTTTGCTAAATATCATTTCCCAAAGTCACACATTTTTCTACATTCATATCTTATTTTTGTTAATCGTTAAGGCCGTTTTTGAGTAAATAAAAAAAAAAACGTGAAAATGATACAAAATTTATTAAGTAAAGTCCCCCCTCCCGTAGATAAATTTTGATGAAATTTTTACAGTCATATCTCGGGCATATAAATACATCAAATACCAAGTTTGATCAAAATCGTTAAAACCTTTTTGAGTAAATAAAAAAAACATGTGAAAATGATACAAAATTTATTAAGTAAAGTCCCCCCTGCGGTTGATCAATTTTGATGAAATTTTTACAGTCATATTTCAGGCATATAAATAGATCAAATACTCAGTTTAATCAAAATCGTTAGGGCCGTTTTTGAGAAAATCGAAAAAAAACCTAAAAAGTTATTCAATAAAGTACCCCCTCCCTTTGAGCAAATTTGATGAAATTTTTGCTGTCACATCGCGGGCTTATACATACTCTAAATACTCAATTTCAGGTTCGCAGGGTTTATATTTTTTGAGCTAGTCTGTTCAAACACACACACACACACACACACACACACACACAGACCATTTCGCGGGACTTGGTTATTTTGACTCAGGGGACCCCAAAACGTGTATTTCCGTTGAAAACCGGAAGTCGAAAATTTTCACGATCGCAATACTTCCACTTACTATATATTTCATATATAGGTAAGTGAAAGTAAAAAATAAAAAAAAATATATTTTTGTATAATTTTATATTATTTCAATTTTTTTTTTAAATTTTATATATTTTTTTATAATTGTATTATTATTATTATTATATCATTCATGTTTGGGCTAATGGGCTTAACACGTTAGGTGCGGCATCAGTCCCCGGGGTCCGATGTCTTACATTCCCCTCTTAACAGCCAATTTTCACATGAAAATGTCCGAAAGTCCGATCACTTCAAACACTCAATTTAGTCGATTTTTAATCAGATTATGGCATTTTAGTGCATAAAATGTTGCCAACAGCTGAAATTCTGTTATTTTTTAGAATCTGACTCCGAGGTCCGATTTTCGATAAAGAATGGCGTAAATCCTGTATCGGCCTGTATGTCTAGTTCCAATCCTTACAAAGAGAAATGCCCTTGAGACGCTCATTTAATTCTCTTTTAATCAAAAGATAACGCTTTCGTCAGAGCATTCCCATCGGACCCCGACGCCCGATACCGTCTGTGGCTCATCGCAGCAGTCGGACCCCCGGGACCGATACCGTTCAATTCAGCATACCCCTAAAATACGCCGCCGCGCCTAACGTATTATGTCATCAAAACATTTTTTTTCTCTTCTTAAAATTTATAATTGACTCTAATTTATTCGTTATTTATAATTCATTACAGTCTCTGTTGATAGAATATAGTTTCATTTATTAATCTGGAATAAAGAAATACAATCGAAAGAATTTATAATGATTTTCAATAGCTTCGTAAATCGTTGTTTAAGCTTCACATTCGATGACTTAACCCCTTATGACCAAACACCAATGATTTATAAAAGCATAAAAAATTTAATTGGAGAAGTAAAAACAGTTAAAAAATTACGAGATGGGGCCCTTTTAGTTGTAGTTTTTCTCAGATATCCAATCAGAAAAGCCCCTAAAATGTGAAAATCTACTTAATAACTTTCCGGTTGAAGTAGAAGCACATGGGAAACTTAATCAAAGTAAAGGGATTATTTGGTGCCCCGAACTAAATTATTGTACAATTGAGGAAATAAGATACGAATTAAAATCACAAAATATAGCCGATGTTAAAAGATTAACGTACTATAAAAATAATGAAAAACACCGCGAGCCGCGACCGTCATTTATCACCAAAAGGGAAATCAATATATATTATAAAGCAAAGTGTACAATGTGCGTGCCGAAAAGGCTCAAAAACGACTACACCTACGATTTGGAATGTTATGTCGTCGTATTGACATATTGCTCCTAACGATGAAGAAGGTTTCAGTTTTCATTTTAAGTGTATAATGTTGAAGGGACAAGGGCTGTAATTTTAAGCCTCTCGCTATATGTAATTAGCCCCTCTAATAAGCCCAGGCGAGTTATGAATGAAAAAATTTAGTTCGACATTTGGAAGCCAGGAGCGCTAGCTAAGCTCAATTCAGAAAGTTATCGTTCATTAGTTCGCTATGTTATGGTTTTAGCTTCAGATGTTTTCTTTAAATTACACGAGATTATGTATAAATAATTATTTTTTCCTTTTTATTTTTAAATAAGGTCATTACATCTCTGCAATGAATTGAAATTAAAAACAAAACCAACTAGATTCCTAAGTGAATTAAGTTTTACAGAAGAGGAAAGAATTGGTCGAAACATTGCCTTTAATCAATATACAATAAAAGAGTAAATTTACAACAAAAGAAAAATTGCTTATTAGTGTAGTGAGCGATTAAAAACTAACATTGAATAAAATAGATAACCTATAGATAATACATGAAATAACCATATACATGAATAAAAGATATAACCTAATGGAATGTATACCGAAAATAAAGTGTTCATATAATATTTCTGTTTAATAGTTCTGTTCTGTTCGTAAATTTTCAAGCGAATTCAAAAAAGGAGAAGTTACTTGATAAGGATGCGGTATCGTCATGAGAATGGTCTCAATGGAATCAGAACATAGAAACCTTAAAAAATGGTACATACCAGGACATATTTGCCAAAATAATTTTTCTTAATCTAGAAAAGGGAAGAAAACGCATTAAGGGAACCGCATTAATAGGATCTCTTATACCCCAACCATATATGGGCAGACTCTGAGGTTTCTAAACTTACCACTAATACTAAACTGAAGTTTCAGGATGGTACAAATTATTATTATTATTAATCATGATTAATTTTGGTCTATTTTTCTGTACTATTACATTTTAAAGTTATTCTTTCATTCCACCTATTCCACAACTCCCTGAGCGAAGCCGGGCCCTACAGCTAGTATCCTATAAATAGTTTTTACGATTTGTTTATGTCCTCATATGTTAAAAACTGAAAATTATTTGCATTGTCTCCGTAGCGGAGCCCTCTAGTTAGAAGACAAATTTTAAATGGCTCCGCTCCGGAGATCTCGAGTTCAAAGGGTTAAAGTACACACCGTATGTTATGTATCGTATAGTGCATAATTAGTGCGTCATGGGCATAGACGAGGTTTGAAATAAAGAATAGATGTGTTTAAATTGTAGATTATTTATTTTTTGAAACATAAGTTTAAGGTATTTACATAGTATTTACGTGTTTACAGGACCACTTTGAACACTATGTTTGAAGTTACGATATTGTTCCGAAGTTACGATCTGTGAAAAAGCCACATACTTAAATTCTGATTATTCTATTGACTGAAATCGCATGTTTTGTTTGTAACTAACAGACGACTGTGACGATCGGAAAAGTGAATGTAACCAAAAATGTTCGTCTCGACAAACTGAAAAAAATGACACCTTTGAAAAAGACCTTCGACCATTTTCGCTGAGAATAGCAGTGTTTCGCCTACAACTCTCTAATGAATTAGATGTCTGATGAAACTTCACTATTTATCACCATTGAAGAAATTTTAAGAAAACATCATTTTCATCTTTTTTAAAATAAAAATCTGGTGCGTGCGCGCAACACACAACCTTCACTTACCAACTTACTTAGATTAGAAATTGACGTGTTTTGCTAAATATCATTTCCCAAAGTCACACATTTTTCTACGTTCATATCTTATTTTTGTTAATCGTTAAAGCCGTTTTTGAGTAAATAAAAAAAAAAAACGTGAAAATGATACAAAATTTATTAAGTAAAGTCCCCCCTCCCGTAGATAAATTTTGATGAAATTTTTACAGTCATATCTCGGGCATATAAATACATCAAATACCAAGTTTGATCAAAATCGTTAAAACCGTTTTTGAGTAAATAAAAAAAACACGTGAAAATGATACAAAATTTATTAAGTAAAGTCCCCCCTCCGGTTGATCAATTGTGATGAAATGTTGGTTATCACATCTTTGGTATATACATACGTCAAATACCCAGTTTGATCAAGATCTTTAAAGCTGTTTTTGAGTAAATAAAAAAAAACACATGAAAATGATACAAAATTTATGAAGTAAAGTCCCCCCTCCGGTTGATCAATTTTGAAGAATTTTTTACAGTCATATCTCGGGCATATTAATACATCAAATACTTAGTTTAATCAAAATCGTTAGAGCCGTTTTTGAGAAAATCGATAAAAACGTAAAAAGTTATTAAATAAAGTACCCCCACCCTTTGACCAATTTCGTCACATCGCGGGCATATACATACACTAAATACCCAATTTCAGGTTCGCACGGTTAATAGTTTTTGAGCTAGTCTGTTCACACACACACACAGACCATTTCGCGGGACTTGGTTATTTCGACTCAGGGGACCCCAAAACGTGTATTTCCGTTGAAAACCGGAAGTCGAAATTTTTCACGATCGCAATACTTCCACTTACTATATATTTCATATATAGGTAAGTGAAAGTAGAAATTAGACAATTTCATTATAAACCTACATCAGATGAAATATGAATTAATCGGTAGCTATATTATATGTTTAGGTATAGTGTATTGAAGCTGGAGCAAAGAGGTTAGGCTAACCTTCTGGCCTCTATCATTTACAAATAACCATTTATAATTTTTAGTCCTTCACCTAGATCAATAACAAGCTGTGTAATCTAGATCCTTAAGGATTCTGGAACAGAAAGGATGATGGCTATAAAGGAAACTGTGACCGAACGCTAAGAGCACATTCCAGGCGGCCCCAGCGTCCTTCACTAGCGGCTAATTATATATGTAATCGATACTCCAGTCCATTTCAGTTAAATATAAGCTATTTAGTTGAATTTTAAACAGTCACTTTAAAATAAAACAACCCGCACGAAATTACCTGTTTTTGATTATTTCCTATTTCGATCTCGTTGAATAAGAATGCTATTATCAAGATACGATAACCGCACCAAATTTACTATTGATTATTTCCTTAACTACACAAATAAACGACAAAATAATCCATTTTCTTCTTTTGCTACAAAATTAAAAATAATTCATGGAAAATCGGACCAATATTTATGATAAAATAATGGCCCTGTTTACTTTAACTTACCTATATATGCAATACATAGTAAGGGAAATTTCCCTGGGCCCAAATAACTTAGTCTCACAATAAGGTTTGTGTGTTTGTGTGAACAGACTAGATAATGGGTATTTGACGTATGCATACGACGTGACTTCAAAATTTTTATCAAAATTGGTCAAACAAGGGGGCACTTTATTTAACAAATTTGGTCTCATTTTTGTTAGATTTTCTCAAAAATAGCTTTAACGATTTTGATCAAACTCGTCGTATTTAGGCTTTACCACATAAAAATGTTCTGAGGAGGCTTAGATAGGGAAGGGGCCTTTTTTGTTAAGATGGAGAAATTAACTGCCTCTCGTTATGCCTAAAAATAAGAGATGGCTAAATCTAAAATATGAAAAAAATCGTATTAACAAAAACAGGAGAAGAAATGAAAAATATTGCAACGACTCACAAAACACGTTGAGCCCACGCATGCGCGGTTCGTGGGGTTAATACTGCAATTCAAGTGTCAATTAAAGCTTGATGAATAAAAAATTAATTAATTTTCTTTTCATCCATATCGTTATTCAAAAACAAACAAAATATTTAATCATAAATTAAAAACTATTGATTTCATTTCAACTCTATACTCTTCTAAATTTCTATCCTTTATTCATTTATCATTAGGGGAGAGCGGGGTTGGTTGGCAACAGTTTTCACTTTTTTGATTGTTGAGTCGTTCCTGTTAATATAATCCCAATGGGGCTGATACCACTGTAAACTCTAAGTATTAGAGTACTTCAAGTATTTTTTTCACAACATAATGTTTAATAATAAGGTCGTAGAAAATTGAAGAATTCGTCAAGGTTGGCCTAGGAGGTGGGGTTGTTTATCCATCTCATTGAAGTACTGCCTGGCACATATTATTGTTATTAAAAGCTGCACTATAGTGGTATAATAATTTTGAATCGGTTTTTAACGCTTTTAAGGGAAAATGGAATGACAATAGAAGAAGATAGAAGTTTAGACTGTCGTCACTTTTTGCATTAGAAAAATTGCTATCATCTTCCTCGCTGGAAATAAAGACAATTGGTAGTTTCACCTTTGATTATGTTTACCTTGCTTTTGGGAATGCCAAAAAAAAATTTGAAGAGAGCCAACTAACCCCACAGGAGAGATAATATGAAAGATGACTGCCAGGACAGGGGAGAACAATCAAACAAGAAACTGGTTTGTCGAAAGGTTAGGTTTTTCAAAGGAGTTTGGGGCTATGTGAACAGAATCGGTGTCAAATGTTTTTCCATGCCTTTAAACCAACTTTACTGAAAAGATAAAAATTTACTTACAAGTTGTAAAATCAATCAATGAAACACACTCTTATCTACACCGTTAGCACCGGATTAAAAACTCCGGACAAGACTCCCGAGGTCGAGCGGGTCACATGGTACAATGGTGGGGCCTTCACAATAGGTGTGACGGAAACTATAAGCCAATGGCCAACCTGCCCCCTATGCCAACCAACCCCGCTCTCCCCTACTGCGACCATTTTAAAATTTTTGCTGAGAATTGCAATTTTTCGCTTACAACTCGCAAACGAAGGGGTTAATCGAAAAATGTATATATCCGAAAATGTTCTCCTTTAGAGTAGGAAACGGGAATTTAATTTTTTGTAGGAAATTAATTTGAAGTAGAACTGCATTTCTTTTTCCGTACTTAATTGAAACACTAGCTGACCCGTGCGAACCATTCCCACTCCAACCTTCTTAAATCCCAGTGCATTTAATTGAAGTACACCCCGTATATTTTATAGTATAGTATACGTATAGTATCGTATAGTGTGTATTTAGTGCGTCATGGGCATAGGTGAGGGTTGAAGTAACGAATAGATGTGTTTAAATTGTAGATTATTTATTTTTTGAAACTCCGAACTGTTGTTATCAGGTTAGAAGACGGGACACTTAAATACACTTATCGGATTCGCGGAAAGCGATTGCGCTGATTCTATTGACTAAAATCCTATGTTTTTGCTTGTAACTAGCAAGCGACGGCGTCAATCGGAAAAGCGTATATGTATAACAGAAAAAGCTTTTCTCTTTTGACTGAAAAAAATTACACCTTCAAAAAAGCCCTGCGACCATTTTCGCTGAGAATTGCAGTTTTTCGCCTACAACTCGCAAACGAAGGGGTTAATCGAAAAAATCGAAATGTTCTCCTTGAAAAGATTGACAACATTTATAAACCTGTATGACCATTTCTTCGCAAAAACGGCGGTTTTGCGCTTATAACTAGCAATCAAAGGCGAGATGAGTGAATTGTATATTTTTCCTGTGTAGGGGTTAAGGAAAGCTTTAAAATGATGCCTCATTCATGAAATTTGAAGAAGCATTAAGGTAGTTATGGCGTACCGACAAAAAAAGGCCTTGAGGAATGATGTATATGATACTTTATAAATAAATATATTTCCCTTATAAAAAGTTTGTACTTCGAATTTCTTTAGGAGAAAAAATGTTGGTATCTAATTATTGCAAATGTGCAATTGTTCTTAATATTTCGTTTCAAATATCAAATAAAATTATCGTTCTTATTGTATTCATATCAAATCCTTTACATTGTTACTTTTTTGTTATTTGTGGGTCCAGAAAGTATTTTAATATTTAATGGCTCGAGATTAACCGGAGTTTCCGTGCTAGCGAAAAGTTTGGTGGAGTGTGAACCAACTTCTCAGACCGGCAAGGCCCTGACCTCAGAAGATAAAATAACGAAAGTTGCTATAATAGAACATATTGTATGTCGAAACATTTTGCAACGTTACCTTACCGCTGTCTGAGAAACCGCCTTCCACAGCGAGCTGTCTCGTTTATTACAGGAACGAAATATGCTAAATACACATATTACGTTCCATCTATATAATAAAAATGAATAATATATAATAAAAATCTGGTGCGATGCGCGCAACACACAACTTTCACTTACGAACTTACTTAGATTAGAAATCGACGTGTTTCGATAATATGTAAACGCCATTTTTCCACATTTAAGTATATACTTACATTTGTATATCTCCATAAGTTATAGAGAATCTGTATAGCAAAATTTGGTAATTCTCAGCACTTTTCGATTCATTATTGCTAATTTATTTATGAAGGGTCTAATTTCAACAACAATCGAGTTTTATTTACTGCTTGTTTTTTACTACGAGTTGCTTTTTGCAAATACATCGTGAAGGTGAATCGATAAGTGTATTTACGTCTCTTATGCCTTTCTGGAAATAAAGAACGATTACTGTTCCTCTAAAATCGCTTTATATTGTTTTCAAAAATTTATTATGGAACTAAAGTTTCTAAACTAAAATATAATTAATTAAACAACATCGTTACACCCGTTTTTGAGTATTTAAAAAAAACTCGTGAAAATAGGGCAAAATTTATTAAGTAAAGTACCCCCTCCAATTGATCAATTTTGATGAAATTTTGACTGCTACATCGTGGGCATATACATACACTAAATACTGAGTTTGGTCAAAATCTTTAAAGCCGTTTTTGAGTAAACAAAAAAAAAAAACACGTGATAATGAGACAACATTTATTAAGTAAAGTGCCCCCTCCGTTTAACCAATTTTGATAAAATTTCGGCTGTCGCATCACGGTCATATACATACATCAAATACCAAGTTTGATCAAAATCGTTGAAGCCTTTTTTGAGTAAATAAAAAAAAAACACGTGAAAATGGGGCAACATTTATTAAGTAAAGTGCCCACTCCAATTAATCAATTTCGATAAAAAATTTACTGTCGCATCGCGGGCCTATAAATACACCAAATACCGAGTTTAATCAAAATCGTTGGAGCCGCTTGAAGTTAGACAGGTTTTATTTCAAAGTGTTTGTAATAATCAAAGGAAACAAGAATTAAAAAAAAAGGCCTGAGAGATGTTTCAATTGCGTTATTCGCGCATAACTAGAAAACTATTAATTTTATATGCATTACGTAAGTTCAGAGTTGAAATGATTTTCGATTCTCTCCAAAAAGAAAAAAAAATCAAGTTGTTCGGACTATTATTAACAAAGTTACAGCCTTTTTTACTTTCACACATAACCTCTATCTATTTAATAATAAAAAAAAAAAAAGTCACCTGTTGAGGCTAGCAGAGCAGTTTTTTGCTAAAGGTCCCGAGGTGGCCCATAAAAGGGATTTTTTAAAGCGAGTAAAACATCCTTGGCTGCGCCATTCCTCGTGTAAGGGGTAAAATGGAGATCCCGAGCCTGTACGATGTGAGGAATTCGTTAAAGATCCCTATCCTAATTATACCTGGAGAGGCAAAATTTAGGACTCCCACAGTAGCATTGTCCGATTATCCTTAGTGACAAAAGTCACGTTAACAACAAATAAATAAAAAGTATTCAAAACACTTTTTCGCATGTAGCACCGCTTTCTGGAGCGAGGTGCGGCAATTTAGGGGAGCATTCACGATCCAGGATGCAATAGTAAAAAAAATTAGAAACTACATTGATTAATTTTAAATTATTTAATAATGGGGTCACCTGTGGTGTTGTGGTTAGAATAGCAACCTACAATACTAAAGGTCGCGGGTATGCGTCCCGAGGTGGCCCTAGGATTTTTTAATGGGAGTAAAAAAATCCTTGGCTATGCCGTCCCTCGGGTAGTAAGTAAAATGGAGATCCCGAGCCTGTACGATGTCAGGTACTCGTTAAAGATCCATGTCTTAATTAAACCTGGATAGAAAGAAATTTAGGACTCCCACTGTAGCATCGTCCGATTAGCCTTAGTGGATTAAAGTGACGTTTATTAAATAAACAAAAAACATAAAATGATTAACGTTGGTAATCGAATTATTTGATGCGTTGATCGGTTGGACGGATTTGGCTAATTTTTCTTTTAAAATGTTCAAAATAGTCCGAATTACGATGTCACAGCGAACCGATCAAATTAAAGAATTTATCCTTTATTGAAAGTTTATTGGGACTTATTTAAGTAATTTAATGACTCAAAGCTGTGGTTTTCAAAGTGGTTTAATTTTTTCGTAATATTTTTTTTAAAATAAAAATAAATTTAGTGCATTATTTTAACCCTGGAACTCATTGTGCAAATCATCATAAGATTTATTTACCCTTGAAAGTAAAAGTGTTCTAAACAAGAAAATTCACACCTACAAATATAAGACAATGCCTCGTAAAATTAAAATCACATATTGGGTGGGCGTTAGAAGTAAAATGTTTGAGATCGAGTTAATGATTCGATTTTCTTCACAGTTTGAAAATTATGAATATATAGTATGACTACTTAGTTATCCGTTTTTCTCAGTGTTACAACCTTAAACCGTATTCTCAAAACGGTCACAAAGAAATGGATAGAAGATTATATGTACAGAACGTCCATCGGGTCAGATAGTTTTACATATGAATAAAGCAATGTTTTAACTATAGCACTAGTTGATCCTAATTCATTTTGAGTACTCCTTATATTCCAAAGCTTTTTCAAAGCGACAGGGAACCCTCAATTTAAAAGGCGTCGCCGGAGACAAGTTGAATTGCCTCAGTCAGGTTACAATATAAAGCTGTCAGGTATCGATGGAGATGAAATGTGGCCGCTCCAGAGGGAATATATGTTTAATGCAAAAGCCACGGGTTGCTCTGCTGACTTGTCCACTATCTCCCCTATTCACGTCTCTCTCACTCTCTCTCTCTCTCTCTCTCTCTCTCTCTCTCTCTCTCTCTCTCTCTCTCTCACACACATACACACACACACACACACACACATACATTCTCTCCCTCACACATACACGCCACTCTTATATTATCTTATAAATAACAATAATGTGCAATATTATTTTTTCTATATTTTTTTTTACGTTAGACGAAAAACTAGTTAAGAATAGGCCTTGAAAATTTGACGCCCAACATCGTCCACAAAAATATTTTTATCAAAACATACTTATGTCCAATCACCATCTTTATTCATTTTTATCAAGATTTATATGATTAAACACTCCCCTTGAACAGATTTCTCTCTTTTTCTATTCATCTCTCCTTTCACACATACACACACTTTCACTCTCTTCCTCACTCACAAGCACGCACACTCTGATATTACCTCATAAATAATACTATGCAATCTTATTTTTCTATATTATTATTTCGTTAGACGTAAAAATGGTTAAGAATAGGCCTTGAATATTTGAAGCACAACACCATACTCACACAAATATCTTTTGCCATGCGCGCATCACAAAATATTTGTATCAACGAATTGTATGTCCTTTATTATTATTATTATATTAGCATCTAGGAAACATAGGAGCATGTATAAATAACAATAATTTTTAACCTGATTTTTCTACATACTTTTTTCGTTAGACAAAAAACTAGTTCAGAATAGGCATTGAAAATTTGACGCCCAACATCGTCCCCAAAAATATTTTTATCCAATCATCTTTTTTGTTCATTTTTTTTCGATATTTATTTATGTATACAATTAATGAAAGTTTTAAAATATGAATAAAATGTTGAAATATAGGTCTGAAATGAAGTACTAAAATAAAGGAACTCCATAAATTTACTATTATTAATATAAATTCTTTTGATTTAAATTCAAAAAATTTTTTACAAACAACCTTTGCAGTTAAAACAAGTGGTTTTTACAAATTTAATCCCCGCATCGGACACAAAACAATGACTTGCACAACTAGTCACCTCGGGTCAAAATATCGATTTAGATAAAATGAACACCTCCCTTATTTTTCAGACACTGGCAAGAAGTAACTGGAGCCAAAACAAAGGATATGTCAAAGTTTGGTTATCATTCAATGCCAAAGAAGTATAAATAGAATGAAATGAAACTTGCTACGGGTCAATATGACCCGACGTGAGTAGTTAAGGTTTAGGAATAGGCATTGAAAATTCGACACCCAACATTGTCCCCGAAAATATTTTTATTAAGGAATAGTAAGTCCAATCACCTTCTTTATTAATTTTCCTAATCGATATTTATTCGTTCAAAAATGCATTGTTCCTATGAACAGATATTAGGCAATTATCAAGATTTTAGACAATTATCGGCTTAAATGTTACTCCAAGACGAATAAAGAATAACTTTATTTGGCTATGTTATGCTTTCTTAATATGCCTTTACACTGTGCGAACAGCCTGACCGGAAGAGTGTTCGGCTGATCTGAATGCTCGAATTCGAAAGGTGCTAAGTTCGCCTGCGTGTTCAGGGATAGCATTAGTGTCGCTCTTGAGTTAGTTACCTTTTGTAACCTTTAACCTTCCAGATATTTTTTTAAGCATTTTTCTGGCTTTGCTTCTATCCATAATAAGTCAGAGCAAAAGTCAGAACAGCCGTCTTTGTAATGAAAGTTGTTGTATTAAGGTAAGTAGGAGCGGTCGGACATCGACATCATTGTTCGCTGGACTTCACCTTTAAGTGTGAATAACTGTTCGTGGTAGGCCGGTACGGCAAGTTTCGGGGGATTTACTGTTCGAGATTAGGTTCGCATAGTCTAAAGGCAACAGGAACAGGTCTCTGCAGGAACAGTCTAATATCGATTGTAGTCTATATCAGGCATAAAAAGCCCTAGGTATTTAATATGACGGTTCACGTAATGTAATGTTTACTGGTCATGTTTATATATATATATATATATATATATATATATATATATATATATATATATATATATATATATATATAAAAATCTCGCATCCAGATGTTTGTCGGAGGTAAACTCAGAAACTACTCAACCGATTTTGATGAAATTTGGCTCATTGTGTGTAGTTCGGTCCAACTTAAAAGACAGGACAGGTTTTATCTCGATTATTGGCCTCTTATTTTTTTGCAAATTAGATGCTTATTATACTACAATTGTGATTATTTGTAAGTTCTAAAAATTTCCAACTGAAGGCGGTGGACTACTTCATTTTCTTTCGATGTTTAGGGGGGGGGTAAGCATAAATCTATTTTTTCCGGCTTGGACTAGGAAAATCCATGTTTTCCCATGGAAAATTATGTGTAGCATTTTCGTATTTGTTTTAGCAAAGACGGGTTAACCGAAATCATTTTACCCTAACAGTATAACCTCCTGATACCATATATCATATCATCATGTGTTATATTTTGAATTTAAGTAATATTTATTATGGCAAAAGATTAATTTGGAACAGTTTTGCTAAATGTCTATTGTGATTGTACTAAACCCTGTTCCTATTATTAGTCCCTTTTACTTGTGTCATTCATTAACACACTATGGTCTAATATGAGATGTAAAAAATAAAAACTTTAACCCATCCAAATTCTTTACCAAACAATTTTAACTTTAGCGTAAAGTCCTACTTTAAAACCCTTTGGTTTTTTGATAAGCTTAAACGTTTTTATCTTTATCAGTGAATTTTGATTTCACTTTAAAAAAGAATAGGATATAACTAATTCAACACATTATAGCCACTGAGCCACAGGAACGCGTGGCAGGGTCTGCTCTTATGTATACAATTAATATGTACAAATTATATATACACATTATATATACACATTATATTTCTTAAAGTTATCGCCAGCGGAGATTTTGCTGTTTCCTCGACCACGCACGATGAGCTTCCAGGTCAAGGCTCTGAGGAAAACTGCACATTTACAACCTTAAGATAACTACAATGTAATTTGCAACTTCTCTCTATTAACATTAACCCAAGATAATTTGCATTTAGAAATAATTATTTAGTAAAATAATACAGACATGGATTTGATTATAGATAAACCTAGGTCTAAAATTTAAGGAATTTATTGATTTAAACATAATATTTTTTTATTAACGTACCGCACGATTCCTTCAACTTACTTCCTGATTCTTCAATCTTTCTTTCTTAAGCGGTTTTTCTGCGTTTCTGTCGATTCTTCCCTTTCCTCATTCTATCCTCAGCTTGCGGGTGTACCACAAGGTACTGTTTTAAGTCCTCTTCTCTATTCTGTTTACATATCAGATATCCCTGAACACACTCGCACCAACATCCAACTATCGCATCCTTCGCCCTTCCATATCATCTACACTCCGGGACAAATAAAAGTGTACACCCTGTTGTGCTTATGCCCCTTATTCCTGTATTATTATTTACAACTGGTACTTTTTGTTTCAAAAGGAATAAGTAATTAGTGAAATATGGATATGTTACAATAAACTCTTTATTAGAAATTTTCATATACAATTAAAACCATTTAATAAAATTGGACAAATAAAAGTGTACACATTAATTATTATAAAAAATGTGTGGGAAGTACCTAATCTTTAATGAAAACTTAGTAGTATATAACATCACCTTTTTTTTTCTAGCACTTTTCAACACTTTCCTGCAGCTTATTCATGGAAAGACACGGATTTTTTAAAAGATCTTGATTCTTGCGAGTGACGACTTCTGTTGCTTTTTTGATACCTCTCCAGTGATCATAATCAGTATTAAACTCACCTTTAGCGTACAATTGATCCGAGAGACATTTCCAAAAGCTCTCGATTGTATTCAGATCTGGGAAGCGAAAGGGCCACCCCACCAATGTGATCCTCATTTCATGAAGGGTTGCCTTCGATTTTTGACTTGGAACATTATCTTGCAAGAAATGAAAATTTCCGCCTGGATATATCTGGGTTGCCCATGGGTACATTCTTTCTTTGATCGAAGTTAAATATTGCTCACTATTCACTCTTCCGGTAAGCCTTTCAATGCGGTAATTACCAGAGGCGGTTATCGCTCCCCAAACCATCACACCCCCTCCTTGATTTTGACGTTTTATTCTGTTGTAAATAGTTTTTTTGGCCTTCTTCTATGTAACTGTATTCATTATCAGGCCCATCTTTAGAAAATATTTATTACCATGAATTAAATAAATAACCGAGTTTCAACTGTACACTTTTATTTGTCCCGGAGTGTAATTGAACTAGAAAAGTGGTTCGAAAAATATAGAATCAAAATTAATACCATCAAATCAAGTAACGCCAGTTTTTCTTTACGAAAATCTACTTGTCCACCTGTGACAATCAACAACAACCCAATACCTTCATAGAATTTCGTGCGATAACTCGGACTGTACTTAGAAAAACGACTCACTTAGAGCATACATACCAAATTTTAAAAAACTAAAACTCCCCAGACAGTAAAAGCAGTTCTTCCACTTCTCCTGGACTACGGATCATCACTCAATTTAAGAAACAAGCGACTAATTTGAACCAATATTTTAACACCTATTTGGACATCCGGTGCAGAACTTTTGGGACAAAACACATCACATTAAAAAAATTCAAAATTCATAGAAAAAACACTAATGCTCCCTGGTCTATTTCAAATCCTAATCTTCACAATGGCATGAACATACCGACAGTAAAATCCTACATACACGACAAATATCAAACATTTCACTCTTCAAAGCTACATCACAATAATCCACTCATCCATTCTCTTTCCTTCTCCCTGTTACTTGGTCAGCCTCAGAGTCGGTTGAAACGGCGGTGGCTAAGAGAGGTTTTACAACAATAAACAATAAACTCAAATATTGTAATAAATCAAGAAACTCAAAGCCAAATTTAAAAGTGGCAACATTTTTGCTTGATGCGCCACTGCGCAGGCGCATATATACAAGCGGAATAATAATAAACAATAGTAATATATAAAAAAATCTGGTGCGTGCGCGCAACACACAACTTTCACTTACCAACTAACTTAGATAAGATATTGACGTGTTTTGTTAAATATAATTTCCCAAAGTCACACATTTTTCTAAATCCATATCTTATTTTTGTTAATCGTTAAAGCCGTTTTTGAGTAAATCAAAAAACCCGTGAAAATGATAAAAAATTTATTAAGTAAAGTCCCCTCTCAGGTAAATCAATTTTAATGAAATTTTAACAGCTATATCTCGGGCATATACATACATCAAATACCCAGTTTGATCAAAATCGTTAAAGCCGATTTAGAGTAAATAAAAAAAACACGTGAAAATGTTACAAAATTTATTAAGTAAAGTCCCCCCTCCGGTTGATCAACTTTGATGAAATTTTTACAGTCATATCTCGGGCATATACATACATCAAATACCCAGTTTGATCAAAATCATTAAAGCCGTTTTTGAGTAAATAAAAAAAACACGTGAAAATGATACAACATTCACTAAGTAAAGGCCCCCCTTCGGTTAATCAATTTTGATGAAATTTTAACAGTCATATCTCGGGCATATAAATACATCAAATACCCAGTTTGATCAAAATCGTTAAAGCCTTTTTTTAATAAATAAAAAAAAACACGTGAAAATGTTACAAAATTCATTAAGTAAAGTCCCCCCTCCGGTTAATCAATTTTGATGAAATTTTTACAGTCACATCTCGGGCATATACATAGATCAAATACTCAGTTTAATCAAAATCGTTAGAGCCTTTTTGTGAGAAAATCGAAAAAAACCTAAAAAGTTATTAAGTAAATTACCCCCTCCCTTTAAGTAATTTTGATGAAATTTATGCTGTCACATCGCGGGCATATACTTACACTAAATACCCAATTTCAGGATCGCACGGTTTATAGTTTTTGAGCTAGTCTGTTCACACACACACACACACACACACACACACACACACACACACACACACACACACACACACACACACACACACACACACACACACACACACACACACACAGACCATTTCGCGGGACTTGGTCATTTCGACTCAGGGGACCCCAAAACGTGTATTTCCGTTGAAAACCGGAAGTCGAAATTTTTCACGATCGCAATACTTCCACTTACTATATATTTCATATATAGGTAAGTGAAAGTAAAAATGGTCCGTCATTAAAGGCGTACTCCGCATGCGTGGGCTCAACGAGTTTTATGAGTTGACTGAATATTTTTCTTTTTTTCTCCTCTTTATATTTTCTTTATTTTTATCATATCTCATATTTAGATATTTCTTATTTTTAGGCGTAACGAGAGAGTTAATGTCTCCATGTTAACAAAAACAAAGGTACTTTATAAGAAAGAAACAAACAAAAAAGGCCCCCCCCAAAAAAAAATAAGCCCCCTCAGAATATTTTAATAATGATAAAGCTTACCTGATATAAAAGAAAACCTAATTTTCATTAAACATAAATTGATAAAAATCGTTAAAGCCTTTTTTGAAATAATCGAAAAAAAGGTAAAAATTGGAAAAAACGTCATGAAATAAAGTGCCCCCTCAGTTGGACCAATTTTGATGAAATGTTGGCTTTTACATATTTGGTATATACATAAATCAAATACCCAGTTTCTTCAAAATCGTTAAAGCCGTTTTTGAGTAAATAAAAAATATGTACACGTGAAATCGGTACAAAATTTATTAAGTAAAGTCCCTCCTCCGGTTGATCAATTTTGATGAAATTTTTACAGTCGTATCTCGGGCATATACATACATCATATACCCAGTTTGATTAAAATCGTTAAAGCCTGTTTTGAGTAAATAAAAAAAACACGTGAAAATGATACAAAATTTATTAAGTAAAGTCCCCCCTCCGGTTAATCAATTTTGATGAAATTTTTACAGTCATATCTCGGGCATATAAATGGATGAAATACTTAGTTTAATCAAAATCGTTAGAGCCGTTTTTGAGAAAATCGAAAAAAACCTAAAAAGTTATTAAGTAAAGTACACCCTCCATTTAAGTAATTTTGATGAAATTTATGCTGTCACATCGCGGGCATATACCTACACTAAATACCCAATTTCAGGATCGCACGGTTTATAGTTTTTGAGCTAGTCTGTTCACACACACACACACACACAGACACACACACACACACACACACACACACACACACACACACACACACACACACACACACACACACACACACACACACACACACAGACCATTTCGCGGGACTTGGTCATTTCGACTCAGGGGACCCCAAAACGTGTATTTCCGTTGAAAACCGGAAGTCGAATTTTTTCACGATCGCAATACTTCCACTTACTATATATTTCATATATAGGTAAGTGAAAGTAAAAATCTGGTGCGATGCGCGCAACACACAACTTTCACTCACTAACTTACTTAGATTAGAAATTGACGTGTTTTTCTAATTGCTATTTCTCAGAGTCACATATTTTTTCACATTCGTTTCTTATTTTTGTTTTTATTTGCTCTCTAAAGTACGTTATTTTTTTTTATTATTAACTAAAAGTTCTTACTTGCGATATTTCGGCAATGCAAGCATAATACTCCAAATCGTCTGATTTTATAATTCTCTATGTAATTGTTGAAAACTTCATTTAGTTACTGTTAAACAAATAATTTCTATTAAATGAGCATAACATCTTTAATTATAAAGCAGTGGTCTGTCATTAAAGTCGTACTCCGCATGCGTGTGATCAACGAGTTATATGAGTTGACGGAATATTTTTCTTTTTTTCTCCTGTACATTTTTTCTCCTGTACAAGCAATGAACTGGAGAGTATTGTTCTGAAGCCCAAGTCATAAGGTTATTTCTGCGTTAAGAAGTAACCTGTCTAATTATTTGTGTTCTCGTAATTTGTGTGGCATTGAAAATTGTAATTTGAAAAATGTTTGACCCACATAATTGTTACAATATGAATAAATTTTAACAGCTTTATAATATTAGCTTATTAGCTAGTAATATTTTTTCTTATTCTTTTACGTAACACAAACGGATACGCTTCCTGATCTGAATTTATTTACACTACTTGAACTAAATTTATAGCCCACGACTTGTGACGATTTAAATTTCTTTTTACATCCGCCTCCAATTTGTCCTTAGGAGGTCATCCTGTCGAAGAGATGGTGCGGAAGAGAGTGGCCAAGGTGAATCAGGTGTGACTATCTTCAGCCAGTTGCAGGAGGTTCCTAATAGTTATGATTATTTCATTTCTCACTGACATCTAGTAACATTCGTTATGCAAATCTAATAACACGTAATCGTGAAGTATTTATTTGATAGTATATGATGAGGAAATATGGAGGCTTGATCTAAGCCTTATAAATTTCCAAGGCATAAAAATATTAGAAAAACTACAAACAGCAAGAAATATTACTTTCACTTACCTATATATGAAATATATAGTAAGTGGAAGTATTGCGATCGTGAAAATTTTCGACTTCCGGTTTTCAACGGTAATACACGTTTTGGGGTCCCCTGAGTCCAAATGACCAAGTCCCGCGAAATGGTCTGTGTGTGTGTGTGTGTGTGTGTGTGTGTGTGTGTGTGTGTGTGTGTGTGTGTGTGTGTGTGTGTGAACAGACTAGCTCAAAAACTATAAGCCGTGCGAATCTGAAATTGGGTATTTAGTGTATGTATATGCCCGTGATGTGACAGCAAAAATTTCATCAAAATTGCTCAAAGGGAGGGGGTACTTTATTTAATAACTTTTTAAGTTTTTTTCGATTTTCTCAAAAACGGCTCTAACGATTTTGATTAAACTGAGTATTTGATCTATTTATATGCCCGTGATATGACTGTATAAATTTCATCAAAATTGATCAACCGGAGGGGGGATTTTACTTTATAAATTTTGTATAATTTTCACGTGTTTTTTTTTTTAGTTACTCAAAAACGGTTTTAACGATTTTGATCAAACTGGGCATTTGATGTATATTTATGCCAAAGAGGTGATAGCCAACATTTCATCAAAATTGGTTTAACGGAGGGGCCACTTTATTTCATAACTTTTTAACCAATTTTTACCTTTTTTTCGATTATCTCAAAAACGGCTTTAACGATTTTCATCAAATTCGTGGTGTTTAATGAAAATTAGGTGTTCTTTAATATCAGGTAAGCTCTTTCATTATTAAAATGTTCTGAGGGGGCTTAAATGGGGAAGGGGCCTTTTTTGTTTTCCTATAATGTACCTTTGTATTTGTTTATATGGAGAAATTATCTGTCTCTCGTTTTGCCTAAAAATAAGAAATGGCTAAATATGAGATATGATAAAAATCAAGGAAACATATAGATGAGAAAAAAAGAAAAATATTCAGTCAACTCATAGAACTCGTTGAGCGCAAGCGGAGTACGCCTTTAATGACAGACCATTGTTCATAATTAAAGCCGTTCTGTTCATTTGAGAAGTGGCAATTAACAAAACGCATTAATTTCTAATCTAAGTAAGTTGGTAAGTGAAAGTTGTGTGTTGCGCGCACGCACCAGATTTTTTTTCTATCTTTTCCTTCTTTCTATTACTCGTCTCGGGCCTTCTCCAATCAAATGCTGCCACGAATCTCGGTACATTCGGAGCTGGTTCATATCTTATTTTTATTCCAGCTAATATTTTTATAGTATTTATATTTTTTAGCTAATATTTTATATTGTATTGTTCCCCATTTAAGCCCCCTTAGAACATTTTTAACATGATAAAGATTACCTGATTTTAAACAATGTTTGATTCTGATTGAACTACACGAGTTTGATCAAAATCGTTAGAGCCGTTAAAATAGGACAAAATTTATTAAATTAAGTGCCCCCTACGTTTGACTAATTTTGATAAAATTTTTGCTGTCACATCGCGGGCATATGCATAGATCGAATACCCGATTTCAGATTCATACGGTATAAATTTCATTGAACTAGTCTCTTCACACACAGACCATTACGTGTGACTTATTTATTTGGAATCAGGGGACCCTAAAACGTTTATTTCCGTTGAAAACCGGACGTTTTCAGGAAAATTTTCAGGATCGCAATAGGTTTCCTTACTATAATATAGTATAGTATACATATAATATTATTATATTATACATATAATATATTATATTTGATATATATGTAAGTGATAGTAAAAATGCCTTTCCCTATAATATTATATACATATTGCAACTCCAAGGTTGATTTTAAATAATTTTACTGACTTAAAGTAATAATACAAAAATGGAAAAGAAATAATTAACTCAAACCAGTAACAACGTTATAAAACAGTTACTAACAGACTGTTATGGTTACTTAATATATGGTTACTTTTGTAATACTGGTAGTAACAGTTTTACAAAAGTAACCATATGCTTCGATGTACAAGCCAAGACTATGTCGATAGTCCCTCGCTTCTTATATTTAATCCGAAACGGAACAATCCAGAAGGGTCTAGATCATTCCAACATGTGACGTACCAATACATGAATAAACGGCAGTGGCGGATCCATGCGAGGTGTGAGATATTTCTTTTCATGATTTATAAAAAATATTTTTTCTACATCTTTTTTGCCTTAAAAATTCTTATCGGGTCAAGAAAGTGCTTCCTCAATTTTTTAGGTATTTCTTTTTTTTTAGGTATTTTTTTAATCTTACTTAGCTATCTATGAAATGTATTGTAAGGGAAAGTATCGCGATCGTGAAAAATTTCGACTTCCGGTTTTCAACAGAAACACACGTTTTGGGGTCCCCTGAGTCCAAATAACCAAGTCCCGCGAAATGGTCTGTGTATATGTGTGTTAACAGACTAGCACAAAAACTATAAACCGTACAAACATAAAATTGGGTATTTGGTGTATGTATATGCCCGCAATGAGGCAGCAGAAATTTCATTAAAATTGGTCAAACGGAGGAGGTACTTTATTTAATGAATTTTGTCTAATATTTACGTTTTTGTCGATTTTCTCAAAAATCGTTTCGACTGTTTTGATTAAAACTGTCATGTTTAATGAGGATCGAGTATTCTTTAATATCAGGTTAGCTTTATCATTATTAAAATGTTCTGAGGGGGCATCAATAGAGAAGGGGTCTTTTTCGTTATCCTATAAAGTACCTTTGTTTTTGTTTATATAGAGAAATTATCTGTCTTTCACTTCGCCTAAAAATAAGTAATGGCTAAATATGAAATATGAAAAAAATCGAGTAGACATATGGGACGTTCTTTTACAAACCGAACACCTTTCTGACCGACACATTTTAGATTTAACTGAAACTTTTTTTACGGGTTCTATATCGAAAAAAAAGAGATACGTGTAAGAGGATTTTTTTTCATTTTCGATATTTTGAAAAATAAACAAGATCGAAAATTCGTGAATTTGATGATTTATCGATAATAGGCTATTTTTCAAAAAATCATAACTCCGGTTCTATTTAAGCTAAAAAATCTAATTTTTTTTTTATTTTGAACGTAAAAAGACAAGCTTTAAGAAAAAAATACTTTCAAAACAAATTGTCGAAAAATGTTATTAACAATTTCAATGTTTAAATCGGTTTTTAACAGTGGCGCCACCCATGAATCAACTTTTTACTATTTTTATCGTATTCTGCGTCGAATTTTCTATCGAAAACGCTTTTAAAAACGATGGAGAAGTTATTTTTACTGTAAGAAAAGAATTAATTAATTTAGCGCGGTACGTCATATCGACACGTGGGACACAATTTACGGCTCATATTCTTGTTTTACACCGTTTATCTCCTAAATACAAATAATTTGTTTAATTTTTTTAATTAAAAAACATATTTTATTAGCCAAGAAGATGGGAAAAAATAGAAAAAATACATAAATAAAAAACATTGTTGAAAATGAAATTTTTTTATTATGATTTCGTTAATGCAATATTTAAAAATAAGACAATGTTTACATTTTCTGTTTAAAAATTTTTACAATATCCTTTTTTTCGAAAGATGAAAACCGTTTTGCTTCCAATTGCTGTAAAGAAATCGGATTAATACAATGATATTTTAAAGTTCCTTTTATTGTTAAAGCTTTTTGGAAACGTTCGGACAATTGTTTTTCTTCTAATTTGTATTCATATGCTAAATTAATTAATTTTTTCTTACAGTAAAAATAACTTCTCCATCGTTTTTAAAAGCGTTTTCGATAGAAAATTTGACGCAGAATACGATAAAAATAGTAAAAAGTTGATTCATGGGTGGCGCCACTGTTAAAAACCGATTTAAACATTGAAATTATTAATAACATTTTTCGACAATTTGTTTTGAAAGTATTTTTTTCTTAAAGCTTGTCTTTTTACCTTCAAAATAAAAAAAAATAAGATTTTTTAGCTTAAACAGAACCGGAGTTATGCATTTTTGAAAAATAGACTATTACCGATAAATCATCAAATTCACGAATTTTCGATCTTGTTTATTTTTCAAAATATCGAAAATAAAAAAAAATCCTCTTACACGTATCTCTTTTTTTTCGATATAGAACCCGTAAAAAAAGTTTCAGTTAAATCTAAAATGTGCCGGTCAATTTTTGTCCAAATCTGTTCGGTTTGTAAAAGAATGTCCCATATATAGGCGAAAAAAAGGAAAATATTTCGTCAATACATAAAACACGTTGAGCCCACACATGGGGAGTACACCTTTAACGACAAAACATGTTTTTAAAATTAAAGGCGTTCTGTTCATTTAATGGAAATTATTTGTATAATGGCAACTAAATGAAGTTTTCAGCAACTACATAAAGAATTACCTATAAAATCAGACGACTTGAGCCATAATGCTTGCATTGCCAAATTATCACAAATAAAAATTTATATTTAATAATACAAATTTTTAGTGTACTTTAGAGAGTAAATAAAATAAGTAAATGAATGTGGGAAAATGTGTGACTTTAAGAAATGGGATTTACAAAACACGTCAATTTCTAATCTAAGTAAGTTGGTAAGTGGAAGTTGTGGGTTGCGCGCATCGCAGCAGACTTTTTTTTTATAGTTGTTTATTTACTGATTTTAGAGAGATTAAATCTGTATAAATTTTCAATTATTTCAACTTATTCTTTATTTTTGTTTCAGGTAAGTACCGGTGAATTGCTGTTCTATGCGAATGAAACTCGCTTCAAATCTAACATTTGGTAAATTATTTTAATTTTCTATTAAAAGACAGGGAAGATACTAGAATGAAAATAAATGTATTAGCAACATGTAGAGTATCATTGCTAGAAGATGAGATTAATTACAGATAGTTACAATAAGAAGTAACAAAATAATGGAAACGAAATCCAGCTAGTAGTATGCTTACATGACATTGGTACTTATGAATCCTAATCAATATATATTATAAAGCAAAGTGTACAATGTGCGTGCCGAAAAGGCTCAATAACGACTACACGTCCTATCAAGTATGCTATGTCGTAACATTGCCCTATGGCCCTTAACGATGAAGAAGGTTTCAGTTTTCATTTTAAGTGTATAATGTTGAAGGGACAAGGGCTGTAATTTTAAGCCTCTCGCTACATATAATTAGCCCCTATAATAAGCCCAGGCGAGTTAATGAATGAAAAAATTTAGTTCGACATTTGGAAGCCAGGAGCGCTATCTAAACTCAATTCATAAGGTTATCGTTCATTAGTTCGGTTTGTTATGGTTTTAGCTCCAGCTGTGTTCTTTAAATTACAAGAGATTATGTATAATTAATTATTTTTTCCTTTTTATTTTTAAATAAGGTCATTACATCTCTGCAATGAATTGAAATTAAAAATAAAGATAACCAACTGAATTCCTAAGGGAATTAAGTTTGACAGAAGAGGAAAGAATTGGTTGAAACATTGCCTTTAATCAATATACAATATAAGAGTACATTTGCAACAACAACAAAAATTGCTTATTAGTGTAGTGAGCGAATAAAAACGTTAGTTTTTAAACTGAATAAAATAGATAACTCATAGATAATATGAATAAAAGATATAACCTAATGGATTGTATATCGAAAATAAAGTGTTCATATAATATTTCTGTTTAATAGTTCTGTTCTGTTCGTAAATTTCCAACCGAATTCGAAAAAGGAGAAGTTACTCAACTGGATAAGGATGCGGTATCGTCATGAGAATGGTCTCAATGGAATCAGAACATAGAAACAATACAAAATGGTACATACCAGGACATATTTGCTGCCAAAATAATTTTTGTTAATCTAGAAAAGGGAAGAAAACGTATTGAGAGAACCGCATTAATAGCATCTCTTATACCCAAACCATATATGGGCGGACTCTGAGGTTTCGAAACTTCGAATACTAAACTGAAGTTGCAGGATGGTACAAATTTCGTTTTAACCAGGATTAATTTTGGTCTATTTTTCTGTACTATTAAATTTTAAAGTTATTGTTTCATCTGCCTATTCCACAACTCCCTGAGCGAAGCCGGGCCCCAAAGCTAGTAATTATATAAAAGATAGTAAAAATATATATGAATATTCTATACTAGCTGTATATACCGGTTTGACCCGGAGAATTTAATTTTTTAAATATATAAATGACCTTTATGACTATGTGAATGAGACCTTTATCGACTCAAACGGACGATTTCGTAAAAAACAACGTAAAGCGAGATCAAAACGATTTTTATAACAATAAATAATATACCCAGAGATTGGCTGAAGTTATGCAATTTTAATATGGACGGGTGTTCGCATCTGGTATCAAAGAACCACTGAGCAAAATTTGGAGAATTTAGGACAAACGGTTAGGATTTCTATAAAGAACAAACAGAATTTCATCTTTATTTACATAGATTATAGCTGTATATCCCGGTTTCTCCAGGAGAATATCATTTTTTCCAATGAAACAGTCGATTTCGTAAAAAAACATTGTAAAGCGAGATCATTACGATTTTTATAACAATAAAGAATACAATGAACATCGGCCGAAGTTATGCAATTTTAATATGGACAGGTGTTCGCACCTGGTATGGAAGAACCACTGAGCGAATTTTGGATAATTTAGGTCAAACGGTATGGATTTCTATAAAGAACGCAAAAACAAACAGAATTTCATCTTTATTTATATAGATGAATATTGAATATGAATATATGAATATTGAATCACTAGATGGTTAACATGATAAAATAAAATGTGATATTTACCTTGTTGAGTTCAGTGTAATACAGACTCTGAGGGAAAAATTATTAGGTGAGAGGTGGTAGCGGTTAGTTTACCGACTTCAAAAGGTATATGTTTTTTTTTTGGGGGGGGTATTTTCCCAAAATAACCTTTTTGATGTCGGTAAACTAACCGCTACCCCCTTATAATGTTTCCCTCAAAGTATCAGATTTTGTTTTATCATGCTAACCAGCTACTTATTCAAATATTCATATATATTTTTACTATCTTTGATATAATTATTAGAATTCATAAGTACAGATGTCATGTAAACCTATCGTTAGCTTGATTTCGTTTCCATTATTTTGTTACTTTTTATTGCCACTGTCTGTTCCTCATATATTTGTCTCCATTTTAGCCCTGACGAAGATCCGCATGTTTGGATCATGGGCGTCACCAGCACCAAATTATTGGGGGGGGGGGCTCAATATTTTCTTAGATAGGGTAGGTAGAAATTCGAGTGGCTAAAAGTTGAAATAATATCCCCTAAAAACAACTGTTGGGGCATTAAAATTAGGGAATCGATGAGGCTTAATGTTGAAGGATGTGGGCCAAATTCTCTTGATTGAATTTTATATAAGTTTTTCTACTGATTTTGATCCCACTAATTTCATTGCTTTCCATGAACTTTTATAAGCTTCATCAAATTGATGGAAAGTAGGATCAAGCTGCTTTGTTTAAAAAAGAAATGTAGAGCAATAAAACATAACACTTCGAGCTGAAATAAAAAAAAATCTGGTGCGTGCGCGCAACACACAACTTTCACTTACCAACTTACTTAGATAATAAATTGACGTGTTTTGTTAAATATCATTTCCCAAAGTCACACATTTTTCTACATTCATATCTTATTTTTATTAATCGTTAAAGCCGTTTTTGAGTAAATAAAAAACCCCGTGAAAATGATACAAAATTTATTAAGTAAAGTCCCCCCTTCGGTTGATCAATTTTGATGAAATGTTGGCTATCACATATTTGGCATATACATACATCAAATACCCAGTTTGGTCACAATCGTTAAAGCCGATTTAGAGTAAATAAAAAAAACACGTGAAAATGTTACAAAATTTATTAAGTAAAGTCCCCCCGCCGGTTAATCAATTTTGATGAAATTTTTACAGTCATATCTCGGGCATATAAATAGATGAAATACTCAGTTTAATCAAAATCGTTAGAGCCGTTTTTGAGAAAATCGAAAAAAACCTAAAAAGTTATTAAGTAAAGTACCCCCTCCCTTTAAGCAAATTTGATGAAATTTTTGCTGTCACATCGCGGGCATATACATACTCTAAATACCCAATTTCAGGTTCGCACGGTTGATAGTTTTAGAGCTAGTCTGTTCACACACAGACACACACACACACAGACCATTTCGCGGGACTTGGTTATTTTGACTCAGGGGACCCCAAAACGTGTATTTCCGTTGAAAACCGGAAGTCAAAAATTTTCACGATCGCAATACTTCCACTTACTATATATTTCATATATAGGTAAGTGAAAGTAATATATACATCATCTAATATACAATACGCCTGACTAGCTTTTAACAATAGTGTGCTGAAATTAACTAATATTTTATATTAATATTTTTATGGTTAAACTCGGATGATTTCGTAAAATCGCATTTTTATTTAATTTTTACATTGGGTCCTCTCCTGCCAAAATATTGGGGGAGACAGTCCCCTCCTGTCAAAATATTGGGGGGGGGGCGTCTTTGATGACTTTTTTTTTTTTAGCTAAAGCATTCGCTGCATTGGACGAGCGCGTTAATGAGATGCACTTGCTCATGCATGAATTGTAAATGCAGAATGTACATAAATAAAAAGCATGAGTTTAAAACGTAAAAATCCAATTTTTTCCGCGAGTAAGGTTGATGTTAAGTTAAATGGCTATCGCAAAACGTTCGGGTAATGAATGTGATTAAAATAACTGCACTCGGTAATTTTTTTGTTTCTTAATGGAATATAGCCAATTTAGTGTCAGTAAAATTATCCTAATTAGCTCAATAAAATAAACATTCTGCGTAGGAAGCGGTATTTTGCATAATTTATACCTACCCCATTTCTGCCTCATTAAATGATATATCGATTCGATATGCCGTTCGATGTAAATATATATCGAATTAATGACCCTCCCCCTAACTATGTATATATCGTGAAAGGACCCATTAGCGGAGAAAGGTGGCATAAAGTGGGTTAGAGGCGAGGGATTGAGACATTCGAAAAACGAACCGATCCTTTTGCTTATCTTATTCCAAAACAATTTTCGAACGTTCGTTTTCGAAAGAGCCTCGGGATACATCGCAACATGGTGGACGTTTAGCATTTTGATTGGCTGCCGGCGACAGTTATTGGATCCAATTTGTTCGAAGAGGTGGGAACGAGTTTTCACTAACAATCGATTACTATCTCAAATGTCTTGTAGATCTTACAGTTCGGGTTTGGTATTTCTACGAATCTTTCAGAATTCAATCAATGACATCGTTAGGAAAGAATTATAGGTTTCTTGTGGACAGACATGTTAAGATAGTTTAACTAAGAGGCGGGCGCAATCGAATATAGGGTGCGCTAGTAGTTTTGCAAAATGTCGGAAAGAACGGTGTTAGACATAGTGGATGTGATAGAGATAATTGGTAATTTTAAAAGACCATTAATTTAAGGGCAGGCTATTCTTGATGCAAACCACATATTTACATGTGGAATAATATCTAAAAATAAAAAAACAGTTATTTTACAAGCCTCGTGCCTTTAAACTAGCAATCTTAAAGGACTGCCCCATCAAATAAAAGTGGAAATCAAATTTATTAATAATAATAAGCAATTTTCTTGTCATTGTACGTGTAAAGCTGGTAGTTCTGGTAAATGCAAAAACATCATTGTAACTTTACTCGACGTTTTTCGGTTAGTAATAACATTAATTACCTATTCACACAATCATTGTTATGACTGCTTAGATTCTTTGTCATATTATTTATTTATTTGTCAAAACTTTCAGGCTTCGCATTGAAAACATGGAACAATTAAGCACAACGGATGTAATAGAAAAATGGGGAAAATTAAAAAAGAAAAACAAATCTATGACACTATGGTCTCAATGTTATTTGCATAAAACTAGCATTTTGGAATAATAAAATGTCAAATACTAATATTTACCTGGATAAATATATGTAGTCTCTTTCTTTAAAATACAAACAGGCTTATCTATTCTTAATTTTACAATCCACTCTTTAAGAAGCTTTTTATTTTTTGGAAATAAAAGGGAATGACACGTCTTTTGATTTTCTAATTGAACACTGAGGGACCGAGCAATACCTATTAGATATTTTTCAAATGATTTTTTGCTCAATCGGGTTTTAATTACGGAAAAATAAATTAAAAACGCCAAAAAACCCTATGAATCCCAGGTAATGGCCCCGCTTTTATCCCCGTTTCTCTAGTTCCTGCAGCGCCGTCGCAGAAGCAGCACCGTCGCTTGCGCCCGCCTATAGCTCGATAGCATAAGTTTACCTGAGGGCGGAGGTTATTCAAGCCACGCCTATTTCTGCTTTGGCGCTTAATTTGAACTGTGTCAGGTTATGTTATCAATTATGACAGGTGTGAAGGACATTGAAATCTATACAAGGATACTATATGAAATCATTATCAATAACAACATAGAATCAACCACAATGATAAGATATCCAATGAATGCAATTTTGAATATTTTGTAAAAAAATAATAAAAGTACTGTATAGATTATTATAAATATTTAGTTTAAAACTTTGATTCAGATATAAATCTTTTAAATACTTAAAATCTCCTGTCACGATGTTTGTAGGACAAAATCAGAAACTACTCAACTGATCTTTATAAAATTTGGCTCGTGTGTAGTTTTGTCCAACTTAAAGAATAGGATTGTTTTTATCTCGATTATATGCCTCAATATTCCTTTTACTGCAAATTGATTCCTTGTTATACTACAATTGAGTGTGATTTGTAAATTGTCACAACGCTTCATTTTTTACTTTCACTTACCTATATATGAAATATATAGTAAGTGGAAGTATTGCGATCGTGAAAATTTTCGACTTCCGGTTTTCAACGGAAATACACGTTTTGGGGTCCCCTGAGTCGAAATAACCAAGTCCCGCGAAATGGTCTGTGTGTGTGTGTGTGTGTGTGTGTGTGTGTGTGTGTGTGTGTGTGTGTGTGTGTGTCTGTTTGTGTGAACAGACTAGCTCAAAAACTATAAACCGAGCGATCCTGAAATTGGGTATTTAGTGTAGGTATATGCCCGCGATGTGACAGCATAAATTTCATCAAAATTACTTAAAGGGAGGGGGTACTTTACTTAATAACTTTTTAGGTTTTTTTAGATTGTCTCAAAAACGGCTCTAACGATTTTGATTAAACTGAGTATTTAATCTATTTATATGCCTAAAATATGACTGTAAAAATTTCATCAAAATTGATCAACCGGAGGGGGGACTTTACTTAATAAATTTTGTATCATTTTCACATGTTTTTTTTATTTACTATAAAACGGTTTTAACGATTTTGATCAAACTTGCTATTTGATGTATTTATATGCCAAAGATGTGATAACCAACATTTCATCACAATTGATCAACCCGAGGGGGGACTTTACTTAATAAATTTTGTATCATTTTCACGTGTTTATTTTATTTACTCAAAAACGGTTTTAACGATTTTGATCAAACTTGGTATTTGATGTATTTATATGCCCGTGATATGACTGTAAAAATTTCATCAAAATTGATGTACGGGAGGGGGGACTTTACTTAATAAATTTTGTATCATTTTCACGGGGTTTTTTTATTTACTCAAAAACGGCTTTAACGATTAACAAAAATAAGATATGAATGTAGAAGAATGTGTGACTTTGGGAAATGATATTCAGCAAAACACGTCAATTTCTTATCTAAGTAAGTTGGTATGTGAAAGTTGTGTGTTGCGCGCACGCACCAGATTTTTTCTAGATATTTAGGATGGGTAAGCATGCCGTTGCCAAATATATTTTTTCTGCGATTATGTGTCGCCTTTTAACGTTTGGGGAAAACATCGAATCTATTAGTTCTAGCAAAATACAGGTTAACCAAAATCATTGTGAACCTATTAGCGCTAAAATAAATAGAAATTGTAAATTCTAATAATAATAAAAAAAATGTTATTATAAAAAGTTATAAATCAACGTTATTTTTCTTATTCATAAAATTAAATTTTTATGTTTTGATAAGTTGAATACTAGAGAGCAAACACCTACTTACAAGTTTTTCAAGCAAATTAATTTATATAAAAAATGGTATTGCGTAGTATCGATTGATAATTATCTATACTTTCGATTTGTAGTTGAAAAAAGTATCGACACAATGCGATACATATAGGTATTATAAGAACTAAAGTATAGGGGAAAGCGGGGTTGGTTGGCATAGGGGCAGGTTGGCCATTGACTTATATTTTCCGTCAAACCTGTTTTGAAGGCCCCACCATCGTACCATGTGACCCGCTCGACCTCGGGAGTCTTGTCCTGAGTTTTCAATCCGATGCTAACAGTGTAGAGAAGAGTGATCTTCATTCATTGATTTTACAACATTTAGGTAATTTTTTATATGTTCAGAAAATTTGGTTTAAAGGAATAGCAAGACATTTGACTCCGATTCTATTCACTTAGCCCCAAACTCCTTTGAAAAACCTAACCCTTCGACTAACCAGTTTCTTGCTTGATTGTTCTCCTCTGCCATGGCAGCCTATTTCATATTAAAATCCTTTCATATTATCTCTCCTGTGGGGTTAGTCGGCTCTCTTCAATTGGGGTTTGTTAGAGCAGTAGCAATTCACAAAAGCAAGGTAAACATAAACAAAAGTGAAACTACCAATTGTCTTTAGTTCCAGAAAGGAGGATCTTATGCAGAAGGTGACGACTGTCTAAACTTCTATCTTTTTCTATTGTCATTCTATTTTCCCTTAAAAGCTGTTTAAAACCGATTTAAAATTATTATTCTATTATTATATCAGCCCTATTGGAATTATATTAATAGGAACGACTCAACAATTAAAAAAGTGAAAACTGTTGCCAACCAACCCCGCTCTCCCCCACTCTACCATTAGCCACGGGCGTCACCGCCGGGGGGATAGGGTCTGTCCCCCCCAATATTTTGGCAGGAGAGGACCCAATGTAAAATTAAATAAAAATTTGATTTTACGAATTTATCCGAGTTTAACCAATAAAATATTAGTTAATTTCAGCACACTATTGTTAAAAGCTAGTGAGGCATATTGTATATTTGATGAATTATGTATTTTTTATTTCAGCTCGAACTGTTTTGTTTTATTGCTCTACATTTCTTTTTTAAACCAAGCAGCTAGATCCTACTTTCCATCAATTCGATGAAGCTTATAGAAGTTGATGGAAAGCAATGAAATTAGTGGAATCAGGATCAGAAGAAAAACTTGGATAAAATTCAATCCAGAAATTTTGGCCCACATCCTTCAACATTAAGCCTTAACAATTCCCTATTTGAAAATATAAGTGGGGCATAAATTGACAAGTTTTAAGAGACTATAAATACCTTTAAAATACTGCGTTGGAGGATGAATTTAAATGCCCCAACAGTTGTTTTTAGGAGTTATTACTTCAACTTTTAGCCCCTCTAATTTCTACCTGCCTTATTTAGGAACATATTGAGCCGTCCCCCCCAATAATTTGGTGGTGGTGACGCCCATGCCATTAGCTGGCACTAAAAACGTTTTTTTTTTTGCTAAATATGAAATCGCATCCATTGTACACTCGAGCCTTCAAAATTTTTAAGAGACTATAAATACCTTTAAAATACTGCGTTGGAGGATGAATTTAAATGCCCCAACAGTTGTTTTTAGGAGTTATTACTTCAACTTTTAGCCCCTCTAATTTCTACCTGCCTTATTTAGGAACATATTGAGCCGTCCCCCCCAATAATTTGGTGGTGGTGACGCCCATGCCATTAGCTGGCACTAAAAACGTTTTTTTTTTTGCTAAATATGAAATCGCATCCATTGTACACTCGAGCCTTCAAAATTTATCAATATAAATAAGACTAATTAATAAGTAATTTAAATAATTTATAAATGCCAGATATTTGTGCAGGGGGACATAGCGTGTTTGAGCGAATATATCTCGGTAAAAAAATAATAAATAATGTGATTGGACATAATTATCTCTTGATAAAAAAAAAAAAAAATAACCTAATATCCAAAGAGGTTATTAATCAAAATGAGGAAAGAACATTGTGATATATTTAATATAAACCTTCTAAGTGTCACCGAGAGGTTTCGACACCCCGCTGACTGAGGGATTGCCCTGTAACTGGGTCGCTATTTCGCAACTCCTGGATCTCAGTCCTTCGGCTAATTCTTTTATCACGGGGTCTGTGTCGGAATGACCGTAGCTGAGAGTCGTATCCTCGGAGAGGCGTTTTTGGAGGATCGGATTTCTTCATCGAGTCTGGAGAGGAGGAATCCTGGAAAGGAATAGACGAAAGAGGGTTAGGACATATCATTTCAACTTCAAGGGGACTTTAAAAGGAATCTAGAGAAAGGGAAAACTATTCATGAAATTTTATTGACTCCTTTTCACTGAAGGACCTCCTCATTTGAAAAACCACAAGTTGCGGCTGAACGATGTACCCGCTGACAAAATAAATCTTAATATTGTCGTCACCATGAAAGTAACGAATGTGCAACTATAAACCTATGCATATTCGTTATGCAATTGTGAAATCTTCCTTACGGTTATTATGTAGTAATTAGTTATCGTTAGATAATTGATTTATAATTTTTAAACTATTTTATTAGAAGATAAAAGATTCGACCACGGCCGGGAATCGAACCCAGGTCCTCTGCATCTACGTCGCAGCGCTCTTACCACTGAGCTAACCGTGAGTCCGTTCCGATCGTGATCGAATCTTTCTCTTCTGTGATCCCTCCCTCCAGGTCTCGCCACATTGTAGCGAAGTACCGGGGGACCGAACAATTGTCCAGACAGACGGGATCTAGTTGACATACGTCAAATATATATACAATGTCATATATATATCAGATACGATGTATATATTTGACGTATGTCAACTAGATCCCGTCTGTCTGGACAATTGTTCGGTCCCCCGGTACTTCGCTACAATGTGGCGAGACCTGGAGGGAGGGATCACAGAAGAGAAAGATTCGATCACGATCGGAACGGACTCACGGTTAGCTCAGTGGTAAGAGCGCTGCGACGTAGATGCAGAGGACCTGGGTTCGATTCCCGGCCGTGGTCGAATCTTTTATCTTCTAATAAAATAGTTTAAAAAATATAAATTAATTATCTAACGATAATTCCTTACGGTTAGTTTGTTAAAGTCTTAAATCATAGATGACTTAGAGGACCCTTCAAACATTATATCCATGTATATCTTGAAATAAAATTAGGACTTGTTTACTTATTTCTGTAAGTTAAAGTTGGGGTGTCAATAACTGTACTGAGTGCCAATAACTGTATGGTTTACCCTACTCTTTTTCCTTCTTTCCTTTTTCTATTTCTTTAGTTGTTTGCGTATAAATGTATCCCTTTTATCACTAATTCTAAATGCCCTTTAGAGTGCCAGATTGTATTATTACTTTTCAAAAGAAAAAAAAAAATCAAGCCTCCATTTTCTGAACAATTACGTTTTTCCTAGTTATAATAAAGCAAGAAAATATTTAAACTAATTCACTCGAGGATGAACAAACGTGAGGATAAAATAGCTTATTAGAGGAGCAGCTTAAAAAATATAAAAATATGTATTCGCCCAATATTCAATATTGATTTATATTTATTATCATTAACACGTTAGATACGGCATCGGTCCCCGGGGTCCGATGTCTTACATTCCTCTCTTAACAGCCAATTTGCACATGAAAATGTCCGAAAGTCCGAACACTTCAAACACTCAATTTAGTCTATTTTTAATGAGATTATTGCATTTTAGTGCAGAAAATGTTGCTAACAGCTGGAATTCTGTTGTTTTTTAGAATCGGACTCCGAGCTACGATTTTCGATAAAGAATGGCGTAAATCCTGTATCGACATGTCCTGGGCCTATTATGTCTATTTCCAATCCTTACCAAGAGATAATGCCCTTGAGACGCTCATTTAATTTCCTTTTAATCATAAGATAACGCTTTCGTCAGAGCATTCCCATCGGACACCGACGCCCGATACCGTCTGTGGCTCATCCCAGCAGTCGGACCCCGGGGACCGATACTGTTCATTTCAGGATACCCCTAAAATACGCCACTGCACCTAACGTGTTATATATATTCTTAATTAACTTCAACTAAAGACCAGTTTTTATCTTCTTTTTTTTTTTTTTTTGTCTTTTAATAAGAGATTTAATTAATTGTCAATTTGTGACTAACTGCTGAGAGAGACTAAAACGTTGTGATCAGAAATATCCAAATCCAGATGGAATGTATTTCGTTTCAGTGGCCATTGCTAATACCGTGAGATCTGTTCACTGGTTAGTTAATTAACGATCAGGTGAATAATTAATCATCTGACAGACAAGGGCTGAGAAAGTTCGTTCCTTAAATGGAAAGTATCCACCGGCCAGTCCCTACATCAACGTCTAGTTTGTTTAATCAATGGAGTTCTGTTTCTAATTTTTTACTTTCACTTACCTATATATGAAATATATAGTAAGTGGAAGTATTGCGATCGTGAAAAATTTCGACTTCCGGTTTTCAACGGAAATACACTTTTTGGGACCCCCTGAGTCGAAATGACCAAGTCCCGCGAAATGGTCTGTGTGTGTGTGTGTGTGTGTGTGTGTGTGTGTGTGTGTCTGTGTGTGTGTGTGTGTGTGTGAACAGACTAGCTCAAAAACTATAAGCCGTGGGAACCTGAAATTGGGTATTTAGTGTAGGTGTATGCCCGCGATGTGACAGCAAAAATTTTATCAAAATTGCTCAAAGGGAGGGGGTACTTTATTTAATAACTTTTTACGTTTTTTTCGATTTTCTCAAAAACGGCTCTAACGATTTTGATTAAACTGAGTATTTGATCTATTTATATACACGAGATATGACTGTAAAAATTTCATCAAAATTTATCAACCGGAGGGGGGACTTTACTTAAAAATTTTATATAACTTTCACGTGTTTTTTTATTTACTCAAAAACGGCATTAAAGAATTTGATCAAACTGGATATTTGATGTATGTATATGCCCGAGATATGGCAGTACAAATTTCATCAAAATTGATCAACCGGAGGTGGGACTTTACTTAATAAACTTTATATCATTTTCACGTGTTTTTTTTTATTTACTCAACAACGGCTTTAACGATTTTGATCAAACTGGGTATTTGATGTATTTATATGCCAAAGATGTGATGCTCAACATTTCATCAAAATTAGTCAAACGAAGGGGGCACTTTATTTCATAACTCTTTTACAACTTTTTACCTTTTTTTCGATTATCTCAAAAACAGCTTTAACGATTTTCATCAAATTCGTCGTGTTTAATGACAATTAGGTATTCTTTAATATCAGGTAAGCTTTATTATTAGTAAAATGTTCTGATGGGGCTTAAATGAGGAAGGTGTCTTTTTTTTTCTTCATATAAAGTACCTTTGTATTTGTTTATATGGAAAAATTATCTGTCTCTCGTTTCGCCTAAAAATAAGAAATGGCTAAATATGAGATATGATAAAAATCAAGTAAACATATAGAGGAGAAAAAAAGAAAAATATTAATCAACTCATAAAACACGTTGAGCCCACTCATGCAGAGTACGCCTTTAATGATAGACTATTGTTCATAATTAAAGCCAATCTGTTCATTTAATGGAAATTATTTGTTTCATGGTAAATGAAGTTTTCAACAACTACATAGAGAATTATAAAATCAGACGACTTGGAGTATTATGCTTGCCGAATTACCACAAGCTTTTATTTAATAATAAAAAAACTAGTGTTACTTTCACTTACCTATATATGAAATATATAGTAAGTGGAAGTATTGCGATCGTGAAAAATTTCGACTTCCGGTTTTCAACGGAAATACACGTTTTAGGGTCCCCTGAGTCCAATTAACCAAGTCCCGCGAAATGGTCTGTGTGTGTGTGTGTGTGTCTGTGTGTGTGTGTGTGTGTGTGTGTGTGAACAGACTAGCTCAAAAACTATAAACCGTGCGAACCTGAGATTGGGTATTTAGTGTATGTATATGCCCGCGATGTGACAGCAAAAATTTCATCAAAATTGCTCAAAGGGAGGGGGTACTTTATTTAATAACTTTTTACATTTTTTTCGATTTTCTCAAAAACGGCTCTAACGATTTTAATTAAACTGAGTATTTGATGTATTAATATGCCCGAGATACGACTGTAAAAATTTCATCAAAATTGATTGACCGGAGGGGGGACTTTACTTAGTAAATTTTGTATCATTTTCACGTGTTTTTTTTATTTACTCAAAAACGGCTTTAACGATTTTAATCAAACTGGGTATTTGATGTATGTATATGCCAAATATGTGATAGCCAACATTTCATCAAAATTGATCAACCGGAGGGGGGACTTTACTTAATAAATTTTGTATCATTTTCACGTGTTTTTTTTATTTACTCAAAAACGGTTTTAACGTTTTTGATCAAACTTGGTATTTGATGTATTCAGATGTCAGAGATATGACTGTAAAAATTTCATCAAAATTGATTAACCGGAGGGGGGACTTTACTTAATAAATTTTGTATCATTTCCATGTGTTTTTTTTTATTTACTCAAAAACGGCTTTAAAGATTTTGATCAAACTGGGTATTTGATGTATAAATATGCCAGAGATGTGATAGCCAACATTTCATCAAAATTGGTCAAACGAAGCGGGCACTTTACTTAATAAATTTTGTATCATTTTCACGGGGTTTTTTATTTACTCAAAAACGGCTTTAACGATTAACAAAAATAAGATATGAATGTAGAAATATGTGTGACTTTGGGAAATGATATTTAGCAAAACAAGTCAATTTCTAATCTAAGTAAGTTGGTAAGTGAAAGTTGTGTGTTGCGCGCACGCACCAGATTTTTTTTTTTTGTCGCTTAAATTTCGAAAATGGACGTGTCAAACAAATTTAGAGTGCCTGTTTTCGTTTTTTCGAGGAGGTTTTGTTTTCATTCCAAATAGGTTGCAGCCACAAGATCGTATTTTTGAAAACGCTAATGGGAGTGGCCACTAAGAAATGTCAGCTGTTTTATAAATATCGAAATCATGTTGTATCGATATTGCCTGCATCTTTCTTTCTTTTTTCTTAATTTATCGATTAATACAAGATTGGCCCAATCAAACGAATTCAGTAGCCATTTTGATGGCTTTAATCGTAGTAAGCAATCGTTCAATATCATGTTATACTAATGAAAAAATCTGGTGCGTGCGCGCAAAACACAACTTTCACTTACCAATTTACTTAGATTAGAAATTGTGTTAATGCCACTTCTCAAAGTTACACATTTCTCCACATTCATTCTTTATTTTTGTTTTCATTTGCTTTATAACAAACACTAATTTCTTTTATTATTAAATAAAAGGTTTTACTTGAGATAATTCGGCAGTGCAAGCATAATATTCCAAGTCGTCTGATTTTATAATTCTCTATGTACTTGTTGAAAATTTCATTTAGTTACATTCATGATGAAATTTTTACAGCCATATCTCGGACATATTAATACATCAAATACCCAGTTTGATCAAAATTGTTAAAGCCGTTTTTGAGTAAATAAAAAAAACACGTGAAAATGAGACAAATTTATTAAGTAAAGTGCCCCTTCCGGTTGATCAATTTTGATGAAATGTTGGCTATCACATCTTTGGCATATACATACATCAAATACCCAGTTTGATCAAAATCGTTAAAGCCGTTTTTGAGTAAATAAAAAAAAACACGTGGAAATGAGACAAAATTTATTAAATAAAGTCCCCCCTCTGGTTGATCAATTTTGATGAAATGTTGACTGTCACATCTCGGGCATATACATACATCAAATACCAAGTTTAATGAAAATCGTTAAAGCCGTTTTTGAGTAAATAAAAAAAAAAACTCGTGAAAATGGGACAACATTTATTAAGTAAAGTGTCCCCTCCAATTATGGAATTTTGATGAAATTTTGACTGCCGCATCGCGGGAATATACATACACCAAATACCGAGTTTAATCAAAATTGTTAGAGCCGTTTTTGAGAAAATCGAGAAAAACGTAAAAAATAGACAAAATTCTTCAAATAAAGTACCCCCTCCGTTTGACCAATTTTGATGAAATTTTTGCTGTCACATCGCGGGCATATACATACACCGAATACCCAATTTCAGTATTGTACGACCTATAGTTTTTGAGCTAGTCTGTTCACACACACACACACACACACACACACACACACACACACACACACACACACACACACACACACACACACACACACACACACACACACACACACACACACACACACACACACACACACAGACACACACACCCACACACACACACACACACAGACCATATCGCGGGGCTTGGTTATTTGGACTCAGGGGACCCCAAAACGTGTATTTCCGTTGAAAACCGGAAGTGGAAATTTTTCACGATCGCAATACTTTCCTTACTATATATTTCATATATAGGTAAGTGAAAGTAAAAATACAAAACATCGTTATTTTATGATTAAAAACCAATATTTTATTTAATATTGGGTTGGGAAAAAAATAATTTCGGTATTTTTGATGTTTTTTTAAGCGAATATTTTTATATAAATTTTAAACACTAATCAATGTTATATGTGCAGGTTTCGATTGATGGCCTTTTGCTATTTTTTCGGTAAAACCATTATACCGTCACTATAGAAATCCCGTGCCTTCTGGGCGAAAAACTGAACCACGTGATATGCACTAGCCTCTTTTGATTACAGCTTTACTCCATTAAGAGGGTTCTGAAGAGAACAAAACAAATAATAGTAAGGTCCGGGCTATATGGTGGATGCATCAAAACTTCCCAGCCAAACTTCGTAATTTTTGCCAAAGATGTGTGTGGTCTAGCATTGTCGTGATGGAATACAACGCCTTTTCTATTGATCAATTTTGGCCGTTTTTCTTGAATCCTCTGCTTCAACTCAATTATTTGTTGACAGTAGAGTCGAATCAATGGTTTGGCCAGTTTCGAGCAGCTCATGATGAACAATGCCTTTCCAATCCCACCAAACACTCTGCATTACCTTCCTTGGCGTCCAATCCAGGCTTTGCCACTGAAGTTTCTCTGGGCTTCGACCACGATCTTTTTCGCACATTATTGTCGAAAGTAATCCACTTTTCATCACCTGTAATCATTCTTTTAAAAAGTCGCTCGATTTCGTATCGTTTTACCAGCGATTCACAAATGGAAACTATGTCCATTAAATTTTGTACTGTTAATTCATGTGGAACCCATATATCGAGCTTCTTTTGGTATCCATTCTTATGTAAATGGTTCAAAATTGTTTTTTGGTCGATGTTTAGTTCTATTGCGATGCCACGAGATGAAATATGTCGGTCTACCTCGATTTTTTGAAGAATTTCATCTACTTCTTCAACTATTGGCCTGCCAGGGCGAGGTTTGTCTTTAACATTAAAATTTCGATAACGAAATCGAGCGAAGCAGTTCTGACACTGACGTTCGCTTAAACACTCATCACCATAAACACCACAAATTTTTCGAGGAGCCTGAACTGCATTTTCCCCTTTTGGGAAGTAAAAAAGCAAAATATGACGAAAATGACCTTCTGGAATCGCCATCTTCAAAACGCAATAACGTTTGACTGACTCAATAAATGACACTGTATTGATATATGGAATATGTTATGGACTGTGACCTTTCAAACGTGTATATAAATAGTATGACTTCACTTAATAAGGATTACAAGCGATAAGTGACTTTGATAAGCGACTATTGGGATAAACCGAAATTACTTTTTCCCCAACCCAATATACAGTACAGAAACATTTTCTGACTCTCAGGAACCATTGATTTTGATAACCATACCTCTTTGCCTTCATCATATCATAAGATATGAATTGAACAGCTTCTATCTGCAGTTATTTGCTGGTCCTTCACTACCAAGCGTTAGTTCTATGATAACACAAGCATTTTTTCTTCGAATCAATCAATAATGCTCACTCAATCGATATTACCAAAGAATTCATTAAAAAAAAAAACTCGATTCATTAACGAAACTGGTACTGGTCAGTGTAAAACGATTACTGAAATTTTAATAACTGATAATTAAGCAGTTATCAATTAATCATATAACTCCGTCTGCCAGCCATCAGCTCCACCTAATTAAGTCAAAATTAATCTTGGGTATATAATTAAGCAAATTAGCTTCAGGCTATTCAAATTAGGAATTATATTTACATACACATCCTTTGGACACTAAATATTACAAGAATAAATAAACTAAAAAATTAAATTAAAATAAGTTTGTTGATGGCATTGTGCGGTGCTCGAACTGAAATTTATTACTCGGCAACCATGAAATAAAACTTAATGTACAGTATGCGGCAATACCAATAATAGTCCTACAAATACAAAAAAATGTATTTTTATGTAAAGCTCACAATATATAATCCGAATGTTCCCGAACATTGACTCGCTTGTTTCCTTACAATGTTCTCAAAATCAAAAGAAATTTATTTATTTGTTCTTCGTTAAGGCCAGTCGCCAATTGGCAAAAAACGTTCTTGCTGTGTTTCTGTTGTTACCCAAGCCTAGATTCAGTTTGTTCACAGAGAGGGATAAGCCCAATTTGAAGCTCTCTTAAATCCTCTTGTTTGTTTTTTCGTAAATTTAAATCGAAACCCACAACTTTCCATTTTTGAACAGTTTAGCAATTTAATGTTTAATGTTTGAGACACAAAGGGCCAGGTTGTTAAGGAAAACTGGACTCTTTGTCCTGCCGGAGACTGATTTTTCTCAGCTAGTCACTGAGAATAACTACCCGTACTACAAGGATTTTGTGTACGGGTGGAAAACAGCGATGGGTCTAGAAATCATTAATCTAGGTAGAAGGAGACCTACTCCCGGGAAGCTACCGTATTGAAGAACTGGACGGAAGAGAAGATAAGAATAAAGAATGAGACTAATGAGGAAGAAGAATTGCCCAACATTAACGTAATACATGAGCGTTATATGTTAATGTTGCCGAAACCCGTATTGCCGAAAGGCAGGGAAGGGTGTTAAATAAATAAATATATGGGTAAGCAATAGTAACAAACAAATTTTACTTTCACTTACCTATATATGAAATATATAGTAAGTGGAAGTATTGCGATCGTGAAAAATTTCGACTTCCGGTTTTCAACGGAAATACACGTTTTGGGGTCCCCTGAGTCCAAATGACCAAGTCCCGCGAAATGGTCTGTGTGTGTGTGTGTGTGTGTGTGTGTGTGTGTGTGTGTGTGAACAGACTAGCTCAAAAACTATAAAACGTGCGAACCTGAAATTAAGTATTTAATGTAGGTATTTGCCCGCGATGTGACAACAAAAATTTCATCAAAATTGCTCAAAGGGAGGGGGTAATTTATTTAATAACTTTTTACGTTTTTTTCGATTTTCTCAAAACTGGCTCTAACGATTTTGATTAAACTGAGTATTTGATGTATTTATATGCCCGAGACATGACTGTAAAAATTTCATCAAAATTGATTAACCGGAGGGGGGCCTTAACTTAATACATTTTGTATCATTTTCACGTGTTTTTTTTATTTACTCAAAAACGGCTTTAACGATTTTGATCAAACTTGGTAATTGATGTATGTACATGCCAAAGATGTGATAGCCAACATTTCATCAAAATTGATCAACCGGAGGGGGGACTTTATTTCATAACTTTTTTTGCAATTTTTACCTAAACGGCTTTAATGATTTTGATCAAATGTGTCATGTTTAATGAAAAATAGGTGTTCAATAATATCAAGTAAGTTTTAAGAGTATTCAAATTTTCGGAGGGGGCTTAAATGGGGAAGGGGCCTTTTTTGTTTTCCTGTAAAGTACCTTTGTTTTAGTTTATATTGAGAAATTAACTGTCTCTCATCACGCCTTAAAACAGGAAATGGCTAAATATGATATATGAAAAAAATCAAGTAAACAAATACAGGAGAAAAAAAGAAAAATATTCCGTACGCCTTTAATGACAAACCAATGCGTTATAATAAAAGATATTCTGTTCATTTAATGAGAATTATTGGTTTCATGGGAACTAAATGAAATATTCAACAAGTACATAGAGAATTATAAAATCAGACGACTTGGAGCATCATGCTTGCATTGCCGAATTATCAAGTAAAACCTTTTATTTAATAATAAAAGAAATTAGTGTTTTTTTTTTGTTTTTTTTGAGCAAATGAAAACAAAAATAAGAAATGAATGAGGAAAAATGTATAACTTTGAGAAGTGGCAATTAACAAAACACATTAATTTCTAATCTAAGTTGGTAAGTGAAAGTTGTGTGTTGCGCGCACGCACCAGATTTTTTGATTTCATGGATGTGTAATTCTGACACGATTTCTCATTTGAAAGTATCAGTGATAATATAATTATAGTAGATATTCTGTTTCTATCATGAACCAGGGGCTGCCTTATGAAGAGGCCAAAAAAGTCTTTGAGAAAATAATTGATGCCGGGCTAAACTGCTGCCCCCGAAACAGATAAATTATATTTTAGATTTCGGGTCAGCTCGCCTAACCGTTACGTCATAACCTTACAAGGCGCTTCCAAGAACTCTGTTAGTCTTAGCTACTGGAACTAAATTAGTCTTCTTGATCCTATTGAATTTCACTAACCTATTTCGTTCCAAGGGTAGAAGAAATATGAATTTTGGTTGTTTCTTTCAATTTCTATGTTAACGCGAGGGACTGCTGCCACGCCTTCCTGTGGCTCAGTAACTATAATTTCTTCTCTTCTTCTTCTCATTTCCTGTTGCCCCCACATCGGGGGCATAGTTTCGAAGCAAATTTTCGCCATCTATCCCGATGCCTATGACCTATTTTTGGCGTGAAAAGGCAGGATAGGGTTGAGTAACTATAATGCGTTGAATTAATTATATCCTATTTTATTTATTACAGAGAAATCAAAATTCACTGATAAAGATAAAAATGTTTCAGATAATCTAAAATCCAACATTTTTTACATCTCTTATTTTACTATAGGGGAGAGCGGGGTTGGTTGGCAACAGTTTTCACTTTTTTCATTGTTGAGTCGTTCCTGTTAATATAATCCCAATGCGGCTGATACCACTGTAAACTCCAAGTATTAGAGTACTTCAAGTATTATTTTCACAAAGTAATATTTAATACTAAGATCATAGAAAATTAAAGAATTCGTCGATCCAGAGTATGCCAATTAACCCCCTATGTGGGGCAGGTTGGCCTAGAAGGTGGGGTAGTTTAGCCATCTCATTCCTGAAACATATTATTGTTATTAAAAGCTGCACTATAATGGTATAATAATTATGAATCGGCTTTTAACAGCTTTGAAGGGAAAATAGAAAAAGATAGAAGTTTAGACTGTATTCACTTTCTGCATAGGAAATATTGCTCTCATCCTCCTCGCTGAAACTAAAGACATTTGGTAGTTTCACCTTTCTTTATGTTTACCTTGCTTTTGTGAACAGAGTTGGGCAGCAGTTAACTACATTTGTAATTTACTACACAGACAACTACATATAATTTGTAGTTGGAAGCGCGCAACTACTATTTTTCAACTACCAGTTAAGTAGTTGTAATTTAAAACTACAACTACAGTAGTTGGGGAAAAGTAGTTGGAAATGGAAAATACAATAAGTAGTTGTAAATGTAGTTTTAGAGCGGTATATTTTGTATATACTAGCTGAATTTCATTTGATATACTCCTTTTCGATAATACTATATATCGATATTTACTCATTATCAATAAAAGTAGTTGTAGTTTCAGGCCCATAAATACAGTTGCAACTACTAGTTGTAGTTCTAAAAATGAAACTACTTGTTTGAAACTACAGTAGTTGTAGTTGTGGTCCATCAACTACAAATTACAAAAGTAGTTATAGTTTCAACAACTTCCCAACTACTGTGTCAGTTGTTTTGTAATTTGTAGTTCAACTTCTTTTTGCCCAACTGCTACTGCGGCAAAAAAAAAGTTGAAGAGAGCCAACTAACCCCACAGGAGAGATCATATGAAAGATGGCTGCCAGGACAGGGGAGAACAATCAAACAAGATACTGGTTAATCGAAAGGTTAGGTTTTTCAAAGGAGTTTGGGGCTATGTGGACAGAATCGGAGTCAAATGGTTTTACATGCCTTTAAACCAACTTTACTGAAAATATAAAAATTTACATGTTGTAAAATCAATCTATGAAGCACACTCTTATCTATACTGTTAACAACGGATTGAAAACTCAGGATAAGACTCCCGAGGTCGCGCGGGTGACATGGTACAATGGTGGGGCCTTCACAACAGGTGTGACGGAAACTATAAGCCAATGGCGAACCTACCCCCTATGCCAACCAACCCCGCTCTCCCCTAGTAAGTATTAATGATCCGTCATTTAGCACTTACTGGATTATTTCAGCAGAGGAGAGATTATATATAAATAACACACATGTAAAAGGAACTAATAAAGAATATATTTGGAATAGGATTTAGTACATTCACAATAGACAGTCAGCAACAATGTACCAAATTAATCTTTTGCCATAACACATATTAATTAAACTCATGATGATATGAGATTAGATATCAAGATTAGATACAGCGGTAGGTTCTATCTGAAACAGGTTATCAAAATGTTGTTTGCTAAAACAAATAGATTCGATGGTTCACGCCCTCACGCGAAATGGCGACACATAATTGCCCTTGAGAAAAACACGGCATTTCCTGGTTCAAGCCAGAAAAAATAGATTTGGCAACTCAACATCAAACGAAAATGAAGTTTCGTGTCAATAAATCAACCTACTCCGCCCTGTTGGAAATTTGTAGAACATACAAATTATCACATTCAATTTTAGTATACTTAGCATTAAATTTGCAATTAAAAAAATATTGAAGTAAATAATCGAGATAAAAACTATCTTATTTCACGATTGCAATGCTTTCCCTTCGATATATTTTTATATATAAGTAAGTAATAGTAAAAACTAAATCCTGATAATAATATAAGAAAAAATATTACTATTGATGCGTAAATACATGTCTGAGAAAAAAGGAACATAATGTTAATACATATTACATGCCATTTAGGTAGCACTATTGTACCCTTACACAACCTATTGTTTAAAGAAATATAATCCATTTATTTAATAATCTGCCTATATTCCAGCTTATTCACTTTTCGGGCTATCTAAAAAGTCATATAAATACATCCATAACCAATCATTATATTTTAACAAATTCTTCACCTTAATTACCAAAAATAAGAAATGGCTAAATATGAAATATGGAAAAAGATCGAGTTAACAAGTACAGGAGAAAAAAAGAAAAATATTTCGTCAGCTCATAAAACACGTTGAGCCCACGCGTGCCTCGTACGCCTTTAATGATAGACAATTATTTATAATTAAAGATGTTCTGTTCATTTAAATTTATTATTTGTTTCGAGGTAACCTTATTAAATTTTCAGCAACTACATAGAGAATTATAAAATCAGGCGACTTGGAGTATTATTACTTGCATTGCCGAATTATCACAATTGAAAAATTTTATTTAATAATAAAAAAATTTAGTGCAATGTAAAGAGCAAAAATAAGTAAATGAATGTTGCAAAATGTGTGGCTTTGATTAATAGCATTTAAAAAACACGTCAACTTCTAATCAAAGTAAGTTTGTAAGTGAAAGTTGTGTGTTGCGCGCATCGCACCAGATTTTTTAAATTTATTCATTTCGTCCTTTGCCATATCATGTTTGAGTAACCCCCCCCTCCCTTTAGTTCTTTCTTAATTATTTCATTATTTTTAATTGTATCACATTAAATTTAAATTTAATAGCATTACTGACAATTTACTGACGAGATTGATTTAAAGGCTTTAATTTTATATACCTAATGTTTTATTGGGAATAATTTAACCAAATATCAGCAGAAAAAATGTAATCCAAATATTAAATATATCCAATACTTTTTAAAGTTCACTGTATTATTTCGGATTTACGGAACCAGACATTTGTTTTAATTATTAGTGGAAAAATAAAGCCACGGCTCACTTTATTATATATACACTGCGTTGAAAACATAAGAGTGTGAATATATAAAATAAAATGTTTTCTGATTCAAAAGCTAATTAAATAAATCTATAATTAATATTGTGTTAAATATCGATAAATGACTCGACCTCATTCAACTACGAGCATTACTCAGCATTGAGACAGAAGAATCAGGTCAGTATTTCGCAACGTGTCATCTTCATTTTTCTATTCGAATGGATTTTAAACATGATCATCAAAAGTGAAAACAATGATTATACGGAAATTGTTGACCGAGGAAAAGTATAATTTAGGGGGCATTAATTATGGCTTGGGTGCTCTAAAAATAAAACAGGACATTTATCATGACGTAAGCGATACATAAACAACTCATACTGTCTAAAATGTCTGACAAACTAAACCTAAAAATTTAACCGAGATATCGTAAAATGCGGAGGGTATAAAATTTAAAACTCCAATATGCTTTCATCCTAAAAACTCCGGAAAAATCAAAATACAATGCGCAACATAATCTATAAAAATTATATGAATTTATTTATTTAATCATAATTTGCTTTCAGGGAAGCACCCTGAACAAATAGAGTCTATCGACTATGTAAACCTATTGCAATGGATAGACAAATTTAGGACTCCCACCGCAGCATCTTCCAATAAGCCTGAGTGGCATAAAGAGACGTTAATTAAACAAACAAACTTTTATATATAGCCACCGATTCAGCAGTTTAATTACCACAAATTGATGACATTGGAAATAGATGCTGTCTATCATCACTTACTTAGTGGACACCTGTGATACTGTTGTTAGCATAGCAGCCTACAATGCTCAAGGTCGCAGATTCACGTTCCGCAGTGGCCCAAAGAATTTTTAAAGGCAGTTTAAAATCCATGGCTAGACGTGGGCCGTCCCTCGGATAGAGGTCGAATGGAGGTCCTTAGCCGATGTCGGGTACCTGCTTAAAGATGCGTATCCTAAATATACCTGAATTAGCAAAATTCAAGTCTCCTTCGGAAAGGTCTGATTAGCCTCACCATCCTGTTGTTCGTTGTTTCCCTCGTCTGTGGTAGATATATTGTGAACTCGTGTGTAATAATTCAATGAATCATTGGCCTTCCACTCGTCATCAAAATGATTTTTCAGCAGATTATCAACGTCTTTCAGCTTGTTGGAGCCATTGAAAAATCAATTATTAATATAGCCAGGTAAGAAGAATCGAGTATAAACTGAAATAAAACACGCGAGGTTAAGGAGCTTTCGATATTTTGTTCAGAAAGAGTAACAGAAACTGCTCAAGTGAACGATTGGGATGTGTGCAAAGTGAGAAGTGATTATTGTAACGAAAGAGTTTTGCATCAAAACGAGTAACGAACCAGTTTTGAAATACAATGGGCTATGGGACGAATCAGTTCTGCAAAAAACCGCTATTTTGTATAGTAGAAATAAATAAGAAATAATAAGTTTTGCTTCAATCTGATAAGATATGTTGAAAGAGCGTTAAAATATCTTTCAGAATCCACTGCCACCTCAATTTTTCAAAAAAATGGGTCGAACGAGTTTCGCACCTCACCTCCTCAATTATACAAATAAAATAAATCCGATGTTAACATAACCACAGAGTTTGCGTTCCTAGTGTGTCATTAACCCGTAAATCTGGCATCAAAAGCATTCACATACCTGTTAACTTATTGCAACTATGCGTAGAAGTGAATTGAAATAGTAATACTTAGAATTACTAATTAGATATTTGGATCACCTTGATCGCAGGTCAGCTGACTGCGCGAGGAGTGGCCAGCCAGTGGTGACCCAGTTCCCGCTGGTCATTAGGACCTACCTCACCGCGCCCTCCACTTCTTGCGACACCATCTTCCTCCGAAGTCTTCCACCATCCATTGCAATAGTACTCTGTAGGGAAATATTTTTATTATCCAGGAAGGTTGAAAACTGTAATCCTTTTTAGAACAATTTTCTTTTATTACTGTCAATCAGAGCCCGGATTTTTATGCGGTAAAAAACGTTAAACTATATGCCATATAATATGCAGTAAAAAATTAAGAAATGTGCACCAAAATTCTAAAAATGTGCTATTAAACAACTGTAATATTCTAAGATACTAATGTGTATAAAATATTTCATAGGAAAGGAAGTGGAGGAGACTATATAGAAATGAAACCAGAATGATTTTAATTTTTTAATGTTTTAAAGAATCTTAATCAAACATGGGTCATTCTCACGTAAGTGGGCACTTTTGTGTCCCAGGCCGTTTATAGCGATTTAGAAAAACTTAGGACCTTAAGACATCAATTTCGTAAATCCAGGCGAGTTGTAAAGGTAGACCCCATACGACTTTATTTTAATTGTATAACACACGTACCTTAAAAACACCAGAAAAAGGTCGAAATTCATTCCCCTGTCATGTCCCGAGGTCTGATTCTGGTCAAAGTATGAGTTCTGTGTCCGTATACTAAGTCAATTTTTACTTTTTTTTCTGTTCAATTTGTTCAAAATACTGTAAAATTTCATAAAAGAAGTCGAATCCTTGATGATAAAGGATTAGAATTGAAAAAACTAATTTTTATGATGTCCCACATGTTTTCTTTCATTCCCCTGTCAATTTTTAAAATTAAATTGTCACCACACTATTTAGGCGGGAAATTAGTAAAAAATATATAGTCAGCAGGAAGGGGTCTTTCCTTAAGCAACCCCAACTGTTAACTTAAGCTCAGTACAAATCCAAGCTCTCCATAAGCAAATAAGTTCTCAAACTTGAGAGGTTACGTTTAGTAGTCTTCATTCCCCTGTCCTCTATGGTTTTGGTCAGGTAAGTTTTTTCTTTTCTTATTTTTTACAGATGATAGATTTTGTAGCACAGAGTTCGTTTTTCAAATAGCATTATTATATCTTTTTTTTCCTTTCAACAGTTATCAAATAAGCCTTAAAAATTCATTCCCCTGTCGTTCATTCCCCTGTCTTACTGTAAATAAAATGCTGCAGGGAAATGAAGATAGCGACGTGGATTGAAGCTTTCTTTTGGTGCTCAACTTTTTCAAAGCATCATCAGTCCTTAATAATGAGAAATTTAAAAAAAAAAAAAAAAAAACCCAAAAAAAACGTTCACCGTGAATTGGTGTTCTTCCACGTCGACTCCTTGCTTCTTTTAGGCTAAGGAATAGTATTACACCGGAAAAAAAGTTTATTTGTAACCATAAAATTTAAAATAAAAACGCCGTAAAAAGTGCCCACTTTGGTGAGAATGACCCACATATTAGTATTTCCTATAATAAAATTAAATGAAGTTAAAACTAAAATGTAAAAATAACTCATTTAAAAAATATATAAAACAAGTAAAATAATCAATAACATTAATTATTAAGTGCATTTCTAAATATGCTCTTAATTGAAAATTAAAGGGAAAACCTGGCGGTTGAGCGTGCTCTTGATCGTGATCACCTCCAGGCACGACCGCTGACCAAGATACAGTACTTCCTTACACATTACTGCACCCAAGACCCTCCATAGGTTGTAGTGGTACAGGTTTTTTTTTTATTTCTAAATTTATTTCCGTGGATCCTAACCTTCTATCATTTGAAATATTTTTATAATTCGAAAATGATCTTTCGAAATGAACTGATGTGCTTGGAGCAAATATATAAGGGCCTAAAATTATTGGGTTGTTGTCCAAGTCGCTGAAAACCATTGAATTTTCTCCGTCTAAAATTTAATTTATATTTTCCATTCATTTATATATTTTAACTCCTATAACTGAACATTAAAAATGTGTATGTTTATTAATATATACTTTATTTAAAGGAAACATGGTAGTCATTTTTACAATCTAGTGATTATGAGGAGGAATAAGTTTTGTATATTAGTAATGTTCAGTGTTATTTTTTTTTAAGTTCGAAAATTTCATATGTAAGTCTCTGTATACATTTTAGACCTCAATAAATTATTTTTTCTGTCATGTTTATGTTGTTTAGTTGCCTAAAGATATAATGAACCTTGATAAAAAAAAAAAAAAAAAAAAATACGATTTTTTATTTCTTACCCCATATACTCGTGACACTGTGCGACGGTTCTTTATGGATGTGAAACATGGCCGCTCACAGTAAGGGATGAGCAACGCCTTAAGGTCATTAAAAATAAAGTACTGCCTAGAATTTTTGGGCCGAAGAAGGATGATTCAACAGGAGAATTTAAACGGCTAAACTAAGATAATTTCGATATTTTACCATTGATGGAATTTTTAATTCGATATTATCAGACATCGCAATGTGGTATGAGACCTCGGTTTGCCAAATTTTTGCTTTCAAGTTTCAAATTTTATGCAATAAGAAAACAAAACGCCGACCTGCTAAAACGATAACTAATTTTACAAAAACAGTTTTCTTTTATTTTTCCAGATTTTCTCTACCCCTTTTTTTAAGCTCGCTTCAATTAATTACCTATATTAATTATATTCTATTACAAACATTATGAAATAGACATTCATTAATGTCATGTTATAAATGTTAATATAATTTTCCTGTGTCTTAATAGTTGAAATTAAATAAACTTCAGGAGCATTGTAAAAATATAAAGACAAATAAAATGACAGGAAAAATATGCGTAAACATATCTGATATGATTTGATGATATAATATTTACCTAAATTACGAAATGGAGGCCGGAGCTTTGTTAAACGGGGAGCGTGTAGAAGTGAAAGGAGATGCGGGTTGCACACTATCGCGGGTAAACATAGTTTCGTTATTTCCTCAGTTTCTGCAAACACGAATAATCGACTTTATTATTTACGTCCCAGAAAAATCGATATTATTATTATTTTTCGATATAATAATTATGTCGATGTATGATGTGGCCCGTACGAATTCATTGCATTAACAAAACAATACTAAAATCAAAAACAGAGAACCAAAACAAAATACTAATCCACCAAAAATATACGAAAACAAAGTAATAGATAAACCAAAACAAAAATTAATTACAGATTTCTACTCAGACAAACAAGAGGAAAAAAATAAAAAGATAGATAATGAAAATTATAAGAAAACAAATAATAAATACTACAAAATTCAATACATACCACAATTAACAGATAAAATAAAAAAGGCATTCAACACATACGATCACCATAACATAAAACTGGGTATGTACAATAGAAACAAATTACAAAACCACATAAGCAATATGAAAGACAAAATAGAAAAACTCGAAAAACAAAACGCAATATATGAAATAGAATGCAAAAACTGCAACAAAAAATACATAGGTGAAACATCTAAAAAACTAAAAACAAGATTAACACAGCACAAAAATAATTGTAAAAATATAAAAAACATAAAAGCAACTGCATTATCCGAACACTCCATAAAAAACAACCATACCTTCGATTTCGATAAAACCAAAATTCTAAGCATAGTACAAAATACAAAAAACAGAAAAATAGAAGAAGCAATCCATATAACAAAAAACATAGAAAACACAATAAACTACAAAACAGACACAAAACACCTAAACAACCACTACGCACACATAATAAAAAAATTGAAACACATATGAAAAAATAATAGAAACAAAACATCAACAAACATAGAGAGCAGGATGAGGGAGTCTAATCAATGCAAGTACCAAAGTCCATACACAGCCAATAACTATAATGTGACAATGAAATCAAAGACAATGTAACAGGCCATAAAATGCAATAGACAAAAGTATTTTTATACTGCTAAAAAAAGAAGTTGACAAATGGCTTGTATGGAAATGTAGCAACTAAAGATAAGGTAATGTAATACCAATATAAAAAAATAGTAAAAACATACATGGATATTATATTTAAGTGTAGTTCATTAATGTAATGTATATAATGTAGATAACCCCAGAGGATGAGCCACAAGCTCGAAACGTCGGGAAAAAAATAATAAAAAAATATTAAACACGGAAGAGCTCCTTCATTAAAGAAAATCCTACAAATTACAGCACTCTTCCCCTCTAAGTGAGGAAAAAGATCCTAGCAGACATTTATTATATATACTGAATAGATAGTCATTGGATATCGATTTGTTTAAAGATCGATAAAACATGATTTATTACAGAGACACCTCATAATCTTGTTCTAGCTTGTACCAAAAACTCATTACTTGCTCTCGTTAAAAACAATTTATAGTCTGTCCTTCTATAAATATCCTTAAAACACGAAGTTTATTAGATTAAAATAAATTTTTTATATCGGTTTTTCATATTGTATTGATTCATGAATAAATTCATTACTAATCGCGATTATAAGGGGGGAATGGTAGTCCAGGATCTGAGGGCCAAAAAGGTGTCTGATTTGAAGAAAGTTTGATCATATAGGTTGAAAGTACTCATTTCATAGACAACAAATGTGAACGTCTGCCACCTCAGATCGGTTGCCATCAAATTTTATAGGAGAACAAAATCGACATTTTTGAACCTTTTTCAATTTTTCGCTAATAACTCGAAAACGATTTATCGCAGAAGAAATTGTGTTCTTTCTAATATAAAAGGGCATTAAATTTCGCGTCGACTGAGGTCCTCAAAGTTAAAATCGGGTATCTTTTTGCCAAAACCGATTGTCAATTTAAAATGAATTACGCTCATGTTCCAAAGCCTGCAAGTTGCTCCAAATAAAAAATATGTATTACCTATAATAGTTGTAGAATATCGAATTCTGTGTGAAACGAGCTCATTAATTTTAAAATTTGCCCACTCCTGTGGAGACAAAGTAATTAAAACGTGAACGTATTTAGCGCCTTGTAGTCTAAAATCCGTCAAACTTTTTGAGATTTTTTTCACAGTATTTCGCATATAATACGGCAAATACAGATAAGTATTGCTTTCTTCTTACCTCAAGAGGCTAAACTATTGCAAATAGAATGATATATTTGAATTTTAAATCGGTTTAGTGGTTTAGCCGGGTTCGGTACATCAAAAATCTGTAATTTTTACGATTTTGGCGGAACCGTGTTCCAACGCCTCTAACTCAAAAACAGCTAGTTTAAATGATAACAGTTTAGGATAAAAGTTGCAGAGCATCAAATTTGGCATGAAACAAGCTCCTTACACACAACATTAGCTAAACCCTGCGTGGAAATACATATGAAAACGTGAAAGAATTCGGTTTTTGAAGTATTTACAATTTTGATGGCTGATTGAATGATGGCCGAACGGCCGAAACGTATGCGGAAATAAAGTGTAAGAAAAAAAGTTTTGAGAGTTAATGGTCGCCCTCATCCTCAATTTAAATAAATTGGATAGTCTCAACAAGAGGATAGTAAAATTAATAACTAATCAATATTAGTTAATTACATCATGATCTATTGATTGATTATACCCAACTTATCCATCTTATACTTTATTTTCACAAATAGGCACCACGTCCTTTTTTAAAAGCATCGTCAGGTATATTATGTATACCAGGTGTGTAAATATGAAACCGGAATTCGCCAAAGATAGGAGTTAGCAGTCAATATAATCTTCTAACTAATCCGTCAGTGGTGTTATCTGCTTTTGCCTACATGTAATAAAGAGATCCAATTGATACCAACATCAGTTTCATTCTATAACCGTGTTATTAGTGGCGTTGAACATGTCGACTTATGTGCCAACAAATCAAGATTTGCGGACAGCATTTATTTTCCGTTTCCTTCTGAAAAAAATCTGGTGCGTGCGCGCAACACACAACTTTCACTTACCAACTTACTTAGATTAGAAATTGACGTGTTTTGCTAATTATCATTTCCCAAAGTCACACATTTTTCTACATTCATATCTTATTTTTGTTAATCGTTAAAGCCGTTTTTGAGTAAATAAAAAAAACCGTGAAAATGATATAAAATTTATTAAGTAAAGTCCCCCCTCCCGTAGATCAATTTTGATGAAATTTTTACAGTCATATCTCGGGCATATAAATACATCAAATACCAAGTTTGATCAAAATCGTTAAAACCGTTTTTGAGTAAATAAAAAAAACCGTGAAAATGATATAAAATTTATTAAGTAAAGTCCCCCCTCCCGTAGATCAATTTTGATGAAATTTTTACAGTCATATCTCGGGCATATAAATACATCAAATACCAAGTTTGATCAAAATCGTTAAAACCGTTTTTGAGCAAATAAAAAAAACATGTGAAAATGGTACAAAATTTATTAAGTAAAGTCCCCCCTCCCGTAGATCAATTTTGATGAAATTTTTACAGTCACATCTCGGGCATATAAATACATTAAATACCAAGTTTGATCAAAATCGTTAAAACCGTTTTTGAGTAAATAAAAAAAACACGTGAAAATGATACAAAATTTATTAAGTAAAGTCCCCCCTCCGGTTAATCAATTTTGATTAAATTTTTACAGTCATATTTCGGGCATATAAATCGATCAAATACTAAGTTTAATCAAAATCGTTAGAGCCGTTTTTGAGAAAATCGAAAAAAACGTAAAAAGTTATTAAATAAAGTACCCCCTCCCTTTGAGCAATTTTGATGAAATTTTTGCTGTCACATCGCGGGCATATACCTACACTAAATACCGAATTTCAGGTTCCCACGGTTTATAGTTTTTGAGCTAGTCTGTTCACACACACACACACACACACACACACACACACACAGACCATTTCGCGGGACTTAGTTATTTCGACTCAGGGGGTCCCAAAACGTGTATTTCCGTTGAAAACCGGAAGTCGAAAATTTTCACGATCGCAATACTTCCACTTACTATATATTTCATATATAGGTAAGTGAAAGTAAAAAATTGGAGCATTATCACATAGGATGCTTGTTGAAGCTTACGGGGAGCATGGCCTAGGCAAATCTCAATGTTTCGATTGGTTCAAAAAATTTAAAGATGGATTTCGATAAAAGAAACAAAGACCGTGGAACACCACAAAAAAAAAAAAAAAAAAAAAGCATCGCTTGGGGAGGAAGAAAATGCTCTGTGTCTGGTGTGATCAGATGTGTGTTACCTACTATGAGCTGCTGCTGAAACCGGGGGAAACTGTTAATACGGAACGCTACCTACAACAGATGATAAATTTGAATAAAGATTTGCGCCAAAAAGTCCCAAATATCAAGAAAGGACACACAAAGTGATCTTGCTCCATGACAATGCCCCATCACATTCGGCTAAACGGACCAAGGAAACAATCCAAGTGTTTGGTTGGTAAATTCTTCCGCATGCGGCTTATTCACCAGTTTGGCCCCATCCGATTACCACCTATTTGCATCGATGGGACACGCACTAGCTGAGCAGCGCTTCACTTCTTATGAAAATGTACGAAATTGGTTTGACTCAGAAGAGGAAGCATTATTTTGGCGGGGAATCCACAAATTGCCTGAATGATGGGAAAAATGCATAGATAGCGAAGGACAGTACTTCGAATAAAAAAGTATGTATCATTTTTACACAATCAACTCTTATTTGCTATTTGAAAAATTCCGGTTTCATATTTACACACCTGGTAGATATATAATATCAACGTAAATACTCGTATATATCTCTTTATATATTATGGGCTGAAATAATTTTTATTCTAAGAAAATAATAATTTACAATGCCACACAAACAATCAACTAATCAGAAATCAACTTGTATCGACCCTTTAACACAAACGTAAACATATGATCGATTTACAGTACAAGGCTAACTCCTTTTATTTTGTCTGAATCAGAACAGTCCAGAACGTTCTCGACAAGCGTAGGAGGTTCTCTAGCAGTCACGAACATGTATTAGAACAATCACATGCATGTACTAGAACAGTTTATTCTAACTGTTCCAACAACTAGTCTAATACTCTTTCTAATCATATGTTTTGTGTTTGTTTCTTCACGTTTCATTATTATGTGGAAGTTATCAGGAAACGACAAATGTGCAGATGATTAAATATTATTTTTCATTAGAACACAAATAATATTTGGGGTCACCTGTGGTGTAGAGGTTAGCATGGCAACCTACAATACTGAAGGTCGAGGGTTCGCGTCCCACGGTGGCCCTAGGATTTTTTAATGGGAGTAAAAAATCCTTGGCTATGCCGTTCCTCGGATAGGATGTAAAATGGAGGTCCCAAGCCTGTACGATGCCAGGTACTCGTTAAAGATCCCTATCTTCATTATACCTGGAGGACTCCCAATGTAGCATCGTCCGATTAGTCTTAGTAGCATAAACGGACGTTAAACAAACAAACAAAAAATATTTTTGTTGGTTTGTTTATTTATCGTTTTATTTCTGCCTCTGATCTCATTTCTTTCCGTTTAGTCACCATCTTCTTTTCCACATTTTTTCCTTACCCAAATTTAATCCCATATTCTATGGCGAGTTTTAAATACTTTCACCATTACCAGTTTTCTTTGTTTATCATTTTAAATTTTTTCCTCTAGAGAAAAGACAAAGCTTTTTCGACATTATCGATATGAAGGGTTCAAATTATTGAACAGCATTGAAATAAGATGTAAACGCTTGAAACATTAATGTAATATCTGGTCCATGGGCGTCACCAGCACCAAATTATTGGGGGGGGGGGCGGCTCAATTTTTTTCTAGATAGGGTAGGTAGAAATTCGAGGGGCTGGCTAAAAGTTGAAATAATAGGTCCTTAAAACAACTCTAAGGACATCCTCCAACGATGTATTTTAAATGTATTTATAGTATCTTAAAACTTGTCTATTTATGCCTCAGTTATAAAATAGGGAGTTGTTAATGCTTAATGTTGAAGGATGTAGGCCAAATTTCTTGATTGAATTTTATCCAAGTTTTACTTCTGATCCCGATCCTACTAATTTCATTGCTCTCCGTCAACTTCTATAAGCTTCATCGAATTGATGGAAAGTAGGATCAAACCAGTTGGTTTAATAAAGAAATGGAGACTAATGCAGGGGATACTACTTTGTTTCAGAATTTATAAAACAAAGCAGTTCAAGCAGAAATAAAATATATATATAATTCAACCAATACACAATACTATTGATTGGTTATACCAAATAAGAAATTGGGTGTAACCAATCAATAGAGTGTGGTTTAATTAACTAATATTTTATATTATTATTTTATTAGATTTGATTTGTTAAACTCTGGTAAATTCTTAAAATCGCATTTTTATTCAATTTTTTGATTGGGTCCTTTCTTGCCAAAATATTGGGGGGACAGTCCCCTAATGCCAAAATATTGGGGGGGAAGCGTCCCCCCTGTCCCCACCGGCGGTGACGCCCGTGGTCTTGTCGTGAAATGTTTTTAAAGGAACCTAAAATTTATGTGGTAGAATTCCAGCAAGGGCGAACGCGTATGTACTCTAAGTTTAATCTTGCAACAATCCTAAGATATCTATATACATTTAATCATCGTTAATATGATCACGTTTTATGAATGAAGTATATTTATGTAAACGTATGCATAAACAATTAGTTAAATATTTAGGAGCGGAAGTGACAAATACATAGTTAGGAGAGCATTGGAGATGGCTGTGGGACAGGTAAAGGTTATTGAGGAGGCCTTGACTTTATCAAACAGTTCCGCCATTTCTGGTTCCGTCTTCTCCATCAAGTTAATGTACTCTCAGCTGTTGCAGAAACAGCTGTTTCTCATCTGAGTACTCTTCGTTAATTACTTATTACTAGGTACTAGACTACGAGTTTGTCTTGCTTCCTTAACAACGTTTTTTTTCAAGTTCTAATACCCACTTTTCTTTTTTTTTTTTTAATCTTACATATTGAAATAATATTACATTCTATGTATATGAATCAATGCCTGTTTGTTTGTTTAACGTCCGTTTATGCTACTAAGGCTTATCGGACCGTGCTACTATGGGATTCCTAAATTTTGTATATCCAGGTGTAATTATGATAGGGATCTTTAACGAGTACCTGGCATCGCACAGGCTCGGCACTTCCATTTCAAGTCCTATCCGAGGGATGGCATAACCAAGTATATTTTACTCCCCTTCTAAAATCCTAGGGCCTCCTCGGCACGCGAACCCGCGACCTTTAGTATTGTAGGTTGCGATGCTAGCCACTATACCACGGTGATCCCTGCAATCAATGCCATTCTAATAAATAATAAATTAGCACATCGATCCCATATTTAAAGAAATTACGTTTAAATTTACAAAGTAACATTTTCAACAGCCGCACAGTTCATCGAGGTACGACAAGATAGAAAAAAAAAATTATCAAACAACCCAACAAGTTACGTTAATTGGGAGATGATTTTGTTACTATTCTGTTAGGATGAAAGTTCTCTAAAAAGGATTTTGAACCAAATTGAGTTGGGAGGGATTAAAGTTTGAGATAACGGTCGGTCCCACTGAAACCATTAGTTAGCTATCAGTAGTATGTTATTTTTTTTCAAGAAATAATATTTTAAATAGGAAATCGCTAAGAATCCCTTAGAAGTATAATTCACAAAAAATCAAAACAGGCTGTTTTCACAAAAAATCAAAACAGGCTGTTTTTATCGTAGTCCTCTCTGCTTCAAAACTAAAAACATACTTCATTTTTGGCACTCTGTTGCATTAAAGTCACTGTAGTTTTAATTGTTTTCAAATATCTCAATAGAGGGGATATTGCTTATAGAAATATAATAATTTTTTGCATGGAAATGTATTGAAGATTTTTTAAAAGTTTTAAGGTTATTTTTTTATTTTTTTTCTATTTAAATAATGTACCTTCCATTTTTCCCCAGCAAAGCGTCTTTATTGAATAGAAATTAATAAAATATTATAGCCATTACTTATGAGATGAACACTTTAATCGATTACAATCGATAGGATAATTATTTCCAATCGCCTAGCCAGAAAGGAAAAGTTTTCTGAATGGTGATACTTGATCTATTCCATGGGAGCTTATCTTCTAATCGGAAAAATGATTAGCGTGATAGAACAAGCTTCCAAACCAACCTAGAGAAAGTGAGTTCTTCAATCTCTTCAATGGAATATGTCTGTCATTAGTGACAATGAAACGTCGTCACTCGCATTAAGAAACTTATTCAACCAATCAAGTAATATATCGGGGATGCGCACTGATGCGCATGTGATTAGATGACTGTAATATTTCCCCCTACCTCCTGACTTTAATCTAAAGAATCTTATTTCATTTATTTAAGATAGGATGATTAAAAGCGAGGGTTATAAGTTACACATTTTTAAAAGCCACCGTTTCGATTCAAACATGTGGATCTTCATCATGGCTAAAAAGAAGACAAACATATGAGCAACAAGTAAGATGATAATTAAATGTTTATGACGTAATGTTCGTTGCTCAGTGCCCAGGTTTGGCACCCAACTGATAGTCCATGAGCTGAAGGCCAAACAGGTGCCTGATTTGAAGAAAATTTTTGATCATATAGGCTGAAAGTTCTCATATCATAGACAACAAATGTGAACGTCTGCCACCTCAGATCGGTTGCCATCAAATTTTATAGGCGAAAAAAATTTCGACATTTTCGAACTTTTTTCAATTTTTCGCTAATAACTCGAAAACGATTCTCCGACCAAGGGACTACCTCTTCCCCAACTCTTAACCAGCGAACTCTAGTTAGCTCTCGCACGCGTAATTTTTCAAACCGTCAATACAGTAAACCCTCGATATAGCGAACTGGTAGGGAGTTCGATATTCATAGTTCGCTATAACGAGATTCGTTATAACCGAGGATTCTTTTTTTTAGCCAATGGCCGCTCTAATGTGATCATATTTAGAAGGAAATTCATTCATTAGAACTAGTTAAATTAAAACGCATGTATTTAATTTATTTTTAATTAAACTACATATCAATTAAAAAATTAGATTAATTAATTTACCTGCCAAGTTCTCTCGAGAGTTCTTTAGCCTTAGCTTTAATAAGAAGGTCTGAGATTGGTATTTGAGATCTCATTTGCTTAAAGCAATTTATCAATTTTTTTCCAAATATTCACGAGCCGCAGAGCGCAGTCGTTTATTTGATGCTGAAGTTAATCCTTGGGCTGCGGTTGAATCTATTTTATCTTAGTTTTTTATAATGGTTGACAATAATGATTTTGGAATTCCATATTTTTCTGCGATGGTTTTCTTACTTAGAATTCCCGATTCAATATCCTGGAGAATTTTCAATTTTTCCTCAATTGATAAGGATTTACGTTTGTGATACACGTTTACCTACGAACTCATTTTGTATTAAAAAAAACGGTATAAACGACTATAGAACACTGATTCGAATAATACAGAAGTCGAAACAGAACTGAGCTAGTTTTGAGAAAAAAGTCAATGGAATCAGAGAGAGAGAGAGAGAGCAAAAATAAATAGGATTAGTTAAGAGCGAAAAAACACCTCAATTCCAGAAACTGGAGCTACTTCGTCTTCCCGCGCTCATTCTACGAAATAAAGTTAAAAAAAAAATTAACAAAAATTCTAGCAGTTCGTTATAACAGAATATAATAATTCTCAGGAATCAAATTTAGTTCGTAGTTCGCACTAACCGAGGATTTCGCTGTAACGAGGGGTTCAGCAGAAATGTAATGGTAATTTTGGGGGGATAGTATTTTGGTTCGCTATATCGAGGTGTTATGGTTTTTATTTCCCCTAGCTAACTTGACTTCTATACTCTGAAGATTTATTATCCTTTAATAAAATTGTAATAATTTTCACCTTGTAATATAGGCCTTGATGACCGCACTATGGTTTTACGCCTCTAAATAAAACCAACCAACCAACCTTTATTTTGAATTATGTTATGAATATTATATATAATTTTAAGTTTTAATATTAAAAAATGTATTATAATTGTTTTTTTTAAAGTACTGTGAGTTTATTCACTAATGCACTATATATTTAAGATGATGAATACAGGCTTAACTCTTCTTTCTCACCATGGGTTAGGAGATCTATTAACATTTGCCCGAGTTCTTCGAACTCGCCTGATCAATAATAAGTCATCGGAGAATTTTTAAATTACTCATTTTTATCCCACCAATATTAACACCCAATTTCTTAGGTAATCTTCAGTAAATAAGACTGGCGATTTCGCATGCCTATACTAACCGATGCGCGCCAATAACCTTGTTCACATTAATCGGCTAAAATTCACGCAAGGTTAAGTTGAATTGAAACTTTACAGTTTAATAGATTTGTAGCACATCATTCAGGATTTTTTCATAGAAAATTTTTATTATTATATATATCCTTGTAGAATTATAAGTCAAGATAATGGATTGTCAAGGCAAGGTAAGAACGACTAATGTGGCACCTTCAACACTCCTTCGATTTTGGGTGTGGAGTTTTGTTCCTGTTCATGAACGTTAGCTGAGGAACGTATTCCTAAAAAGCTAAAATGGTGTGTGGTTTTTATCGATTTGAGGATCGATAGGTATCCTATCGAGGTACTATCGATAGGATAGGAACTACATATTTTCATTACTTTCCGGTAAACAAATCTTCAGTAGGGAGGTGATATAATTAAGAAGCGTTTCCGAATATTCTATGAAAATAATATTTTATTAATGAAGAGTAATTGGTTGAGAGATCTGTTGTTAAATAATAAACAGCAGTGGTAATACCCTTATTATAATTGAAGGGGTCTGGGCAAAATAGTGCCAAGCAACATTTAAAAAAAAAATAAACTGCAGCTACCGTTTCTTGTATATTTTGTAATACTATATGTCTATGATAGAAATTCCACCTGAAATATGACTATAGAGCACTCTATAGTCATATTTAGGCGCCATTTCCATCGTAGACATATAGTACTACATAATATACAAGAGACGGCAGCTACAGTTTATTTTTGTTTAAAATGTTGCTTGGCAATATTTTGCCCCGACCCCTTCAATTAATTGAGACGTTTCGAACCTAGTTATACAATATCGTAACACTTCTGTGTGTTAAACAATTTTATTCAAAGAAAAAAAAAAATAAATTTCAATCCCACACAAATTATCAAAACACAACAAATTGAATAGGTTACAAAAATTATCACTTTGTAACACACAAATAACCATAAGACTTGAGCTTCAGAACAGGACCAACTCTCCAGTCCCATCGCTTCTTATATATAGTCGAAAGAAGAACAGCCTGGAAGGTTCTAGGCCAGCGTAGATGCTACTCGAACATCGTAGCCACAAACATGTACTATGACAGTTTGTTCTAGCTGTTAGTTCGTTCCAAGTATATCGTACGTATAAACATCGTTCTGTTAGTATAGAACCAAGCCCAAGCCAAATGTTTTGGATAAATTACCAAATAAGTTATTTGATTTAAAAAGTGATGGAAGGATTCATATAATACTTATTTTTACTACCACTAACCTACATAGTTAGAGGTGAGATGCAAAACTCGTTCGTTCCACCTGAACACATTTTTCAGGAAACTCAAAAAACTTACCACGTTTTGTAGAGTGGCCAGATAAAGATGACTTTTTTTTTCCTTCGAAAGGTGCAGCTACCCTATGTAAGTGAGCTTGGAATAGAACATTTTACTGATTTAGAAGAAACAAGAAAAAGTAACAAAGTATGAAATGAGAAAGTTTTGCAACAAAATGTTTAAAGGAAAGACTCTTTCTGCACACCGTATTGGAACGAACGAGTTTTAATTCACACAGCGTAAGTTGATCTTCTTAATAAGTAATATTTATTTAGGTTCACAACCACTTTATAAATGAATTCGGTACCATTTTACAAAATAATACCACCCACTGACTTAAAACTTTACTGACTTTATTTTTTACGTTTTTTTCAAAAATATCTTCGCACTGATATAAAACATCTGACTACAAAAAAGTTACCAAAAGACTAAATCCTAAGGCTATCCTCTTCTTCAACAATAGCGACCTCACCATCCTGTTGTTCGTTGTTACCCTCGTCTGTGGCAGATATATTGAGAACTCGTGTGTAATAATTCAATGAATCATTGGCCTTCCACTCTTCACCAAAATGATTTTTCAGCAGATTATCAACGTCTTTCAGCTTGTTGGAGCCATTGAAAAATCAATTATTAATATAGCTAGGTAAGAAGAATCGAGTGTAAACTGAAATAAAAGACGCGAGTTTAAGGAGCTTTCGATATTTTGTTTAGCAACAGTCACAGAAACTGCTCAAGTGAACGAATAGGATGGGTGCAAAGAAAGAAGTGATTATTGGAACCAAAGAGTTTTGCATCAAACCGAGTAACGAACCAGTTTTGAAACACAATGGGCTATGGAACGAATCACTTCTGCAACAAACCGCTATTTTGTATAGCAAAAATACATTAGAAATAATAAGTTTTGCTTCAATCTGATAAGATGTGTTGAAAGAGCATTAAAATAACTTTCAGAATCCACTGCCATCTTAATTTTTCAAAAAAATGGAACGAACTAGTTTTGCACTTCACCTCCTCATATGTATTACCTATGTAATACTTAGGCACATACTTTTGTATTTGCAGTAGGCCTTTACTACTAACTGCTCATTGTTAACAAATAGACGCGTACTGCGCATGCGAAAGGCGTTGTCAACGTGTTTTGAGAACTTGTTGGAACATACCTAAACTATTGAAAAACATAACTGTACCTGCCTGAGGATAATAGTAGATTGCAGTATTTTTCTAAAAAATACTCAAGCACTCAAAATTGCAACTTTAGTTCAAATTTATCATCGTTCTTTTTCTTGAATCTTTAATATTAATATGATTTTTCATTCTAAAACACGATTAAAATTTCTGTAAACTTCTAGAAAAAAATTTATGTAAAAAAAAATCAAACATATGAAAATATGGATTCTCAAGCGTAAATGGGGCCAAATTCATTCTTGGTACATTAAATGAATGAGTAACGACAGCACACACTTTACAATAAATGAGAAAAACAATTTTCATCGAGCGAAACATTTTTTAGTATTCCCTCTACGGTAGTACTTAAGTACGCCATTTTCAAAAAGTCCTCTTTTTTTTATTCAAAGAAAAAAAGGGTTGAGTGAAAGTTCTGTGATGAGCACTCCGCGCCACATTTTTAAGCCTTGCTAATGCCTGAAAATGGCTTGTATTTACGCAGAAATGCCTTACTTTAGACAAAATCTTTAAAAAAAACTTTTATTTTTTGTCATTAAAAAAGATTAGATTTCCTTGGAATCGTAATAGAATTAGTGGAACAAACGCGTCGGTAAATCAGGAGAAGAAGTGGACATCCTAAATTATGGTGAAACGACTCCACTCCATTCCATTGGTCCATTCCACCTTATTAACTCCGACTGAGTTATTTAGTCATTTCCTAAGAAGGTCTCTTCGAGTCAAAAAAACGTTGCGAGATTGCGATCTAGTTTCCTTAATCGTCATTCCTTAGTGCACAGTTTGAGTTCTAGAAGAAACAGAACACTCTGGATGTAATGGTAATTTAGTACGGCCGGTTTGTGCTCGGTTATAGGAAACTCAAGAGAGGTCTAGATTTTAATTATTTATTTAATAACTAGCATTCCCCGTCGCGGCTTAGCCCGCGAGGCTTAAAAATCAATTCTGTGATCATTATCTTGGTAATGATTTAATATAATAACTGATGTTAAGGAGAGTTGATAGAATCGGAGCTTCCGGTAGGTGGAATGTTGGAGGGGGAAGCTGCCGGCTCGGTAGAAGAGAGGGAGACGCGCAATGGAGAGTTCACTAAAACCGCCGAACCAAAAAATTGCTTACTCATCGTGGACGCTTAATTTTTCGGCTTTAAAACATGGTTTTCGACGCCCATTGGGGCTTTCGAGTTAAACTCGTCGTATCAAGATCTTAAAAATGAGTCCAAATTAGATATTTTTTCTCGAAGTGCAAAAATTGGCTTCCGTTAGAGTTAAAAGACAATTTCGCCATTTAAACCCATTAAGGGTTACATTTTTAAAATTCCTTTCTTACTGGTTACCTACATCGCGTTTAAAACCTAAATTCCGAACTTCGAGTTTCTATCATTAGTAGTTTTTGCTCTGCGTTGATTCTGTCAATCAGGACAAAGCCTCTTATATATAGAGAGATGATAGAGATCGAAATAAACACGCACCATCCCCAATCATGGGAATCACAGTGTGTATAATTTGATTACCACTAATATTTAAATAATCAGTAGTCATATTTTATGTGAATGTCTATTTTAATAATATTGTAACGTTAAATTGATATTCAAATAAAAACATATGGTTTAAAATCTCAAAAATAGATTTCCGTTAGAGTTAAACGACAATTTCGCCATTTAAGCCCCTTATGGGTTAGATTTTTGAAATTCTTTTCTTAGTGGTTACCCACATCGCGTTTAAAATCTACATTCCGAACTTCAAGTTTCTATCACTAGTAGTTTTTGCTCTGCGTTGATTCTGTCAGTCAGGACAAAGCCTCTTATATATATAGACATTACGTTATACATACGAACTGATGTTGTAGATAAAATTTACTAGGCTTATTTTGAAAGGAGATGTTTGAGCTTTTGGGTCAATCCACGAAAATAACATATCCTTCCCGTATTTAATCGAAGATCCTCCGTTTGGTTCTAAATGCTGTTATATCATGGTGAGGAACTCCTACAGACATTTATGTTGCTAACGGTAGCTCATGCAGCCTGGAGGAGGCTGTCAAACCTCACGTTGCTTCAAACAGCTGCATAATATCCATCGCTCCAAAACCAATCCCGTTAGGACCACTTTGGCAATTTTCTTCCCACGTCAGATCTTTCGGGTTCAAGGTAAGTGAAGAAGTGTCAGCTGGCCCGGAGGACCTATCTTCCTTTCCCCAAAACAGGCCGTCCATGGACTTAAAGCCCGGTCGGTGTGAGTAGCCTCCAGTAGCCTCATGTCGCCACATACCTGGGGAGTGTGTTATGGCTTGAATTGCCTTCTGGCTTTCATTGGCTACACTCATCCAATTACAGTTCCACCCACCCAACTGTTATCCACGCTCGACTTTGATTACTTTTTGCACGTATTGTATAGATTAGTTACCTGTTTAGAAATCTTCCTATGACTGCTGGTTAATCCGTTGGTCTATGGCTTTCCTCATAATCGTATCATGCTTTATTATAAATCGTGTAACAAATGCAACATGATTTTCAAACATATGTGAATTTATTTAATTTGTAGTTTTTATTTTTCGAAATTTCTAGGGGGAAAGTCTTAAAAATAAGAAAAAAATAATAAAAGAAGTCTTAAAAATCTGCTTTCAAAAGGGTTATCAATGCTTGGCCTTTCTTGAAATTCAATGAATTTTGTGGTGATATGATTATGATATCCATCCGTTGTTCAGACCTACACGTAGGATTCTTTTACTCTTTACAGTGTTTGTTTTTCCTTAACGTCCCTTTATACTACTAAGGCTAATCGGACGATACTACAGTGGGAGTCCTACATTTTGTCTATCCAGGTATATTTAGGTTAGGAATCTTTAACGAGTACCTGACATCGTACAGGCTCGGGACCTCCATTTTACGTCCATTCCGAGGGACGGCATAGACAAGGATTTTTTACTTCCATTAAAAAATCCTAGGTAGTATTAGGGGTTTTAGGGCGATAAATTACTACTACAGTATTGTAGGTTTCTATGCTACAGCACAGGACACCCCGTGAGTTGTAATTGTTATAAACTGAACCTGAGTATTAACTGAAATGTACTAGAATAAAGCCTTATCAAAGAGCTAGGCTGTCTTAAGTCAATTTTCATTGATTTTGAGGTTTCAATCGATCGAATTTTATTAAATCGAAAGAAATTTAAATTTTCGATTTTCTGTGTTTGCTGTTCGTCAGAGCCTAAGTCCAATAGTAAATGAATGAATTTTATTTTTAACAGACAGTGAAAATGAGCTTGGATGTGTTTAGGGGTTTTTCGCGTTCGATGTAGTCATCTTTCAGGTATCGAAACGAGCACCTGACTTCGTACAGGCTCAGGGCCCCTATTTTACGTTCTATCCGATGGACGGCATAGTCAAGGAATTGTTTACTCCCTTTAAAAACTCCTAGGGCTACAGCGGAACGCGTACTCGCTGCTGCTATGCTAACCACTTCACCACTGGTGACCTCGCATAGCGATACTAGTGCCAAAAGCTATAACCTCGTATTCAATAAAGCATCACGTATAATAATAAAAATGGTAGATTCCGAAAATGGTTATGTGTGAGGCGAATGTACCTGAGAAATCCGGAACCTTTAGTTATTGCAGAATGCGCCACGGGTCTTCCGAACCTTGCAGAATAATATATTTTGTTAGGTAACCGAGGGACAGTTTCTCTAAGCTTGGCAATAAATAGACCCGATCCTAAAACCTAACGTAATATATATTACCCTTACGTACGATAGATCGCGCCACCATTAGCCGAGACATCTGATACATAAATCCACCGATCGCTGAGTATTTCACCGACGATAACGACTCGCAGGACCCCCAGCCTAAATTACTCGATACTAGATAGCGCAGCGGACTGCTTAGAATGCAGCAGGCATCCCCCCTTGGTTGACAGATCTGAAATATAGACTGCGCTGCCCATCCCGGACAGCTCTACAATTAATCTCCTTGTCCCTTTTTTTTTTTCCTTCCTAATTGTCTCTTTGGTTTCCCCTTATAACGGGCAGAGCGTTGATTTACAGTTATGGCACTTCCTCATCAGGTTTTTCCTTTCCGGGACTCGATTGGTCTTGGTAGTAGCTGAACAGCTGAAGAAACAGGTCAATTTGTGTCCCTATCAGCTGTTCTCTTAACTAATGAATAAACGTCTATCTAGTAAAATGGCAACTGAAAATATTGAATAAAGTTAATGTTCAAATGATTCCATAGAGTTTTGGAATAATATAAAGTTTTTAAGCCACACATATATTTAAATATATAAAAATCTCGTGTCACGATGTTTGTCGGGGGTTAAATCAGAAACTACTGAACCGACCTTTATACAATAAGTCTGACTGCGTGTAGTTTTGTCCTACTTAAAATATAGGATAGTTTTTTATCTCGTTTATTGCCCTCAATATTTCTTTTATTGCAAATTAAATGCTTATTATACTACAATTGTGTGTGATTATTTGTATGTTCTCTAAATTTCCAACAGATGGCGGTGTAAGTTGATTATTTGACTCACATCATTTTCTTTCGATATTTAGTGTGGGTAAGCACAATAGGCAAATCTACTTTTTCAGTCTTGGGCTAGGAAAATCCGTATTTTTTTTCACCCCTGGCCAATTATGTGCCTTTTATCGCCTGGGGAAAACATTGAATCTATTATTTTTAGCAAAAGACAGGTTAACCAAAAATCATTAGGCACATACAATAAATAGAAATTGTGAATTTCAATAATAAAAAAAAATTCAAACAAACAAAATCAAACTTAAACAAATTCAAACTTAAACAAAATTCAAACAGCACAGTCAAAAATTCTTCGAAATACTGTAAACCGTCCATGGTGCATTTCTAACAACACAATACACAAAGACATGGACATTCCAACAGTAAAATCATACATTCACGACAAATACACTATATTTCACTGTTCAACTCATAACCACCCAAACCCACTTGTTTCTTTTCTTTCCTCCTCCCAGTTACCCGTCCAACGAAGATTGAAACGACAATGGCCGAGGGATATGCTCGTGCACATCACCTAAATCAAGAAAGTCCAAGACAACTGCATCCAACAAATTTGCTAGATGCGCTCTAGCGCAGGCGCAAATGACGCAAAATATAAATATAAATATAAATATAAAAAACAAATTAAATTATTATTATAAAAATATATAAATTGACGTTATCAATCTCATTCATTAATAAGATTAAATTTTTATATTTTGATAACTAACATTGTAAGAACATGATTTGAGGTTCCTCCTGCTCCTGGCAAAAGATTAATTTGGTACATTTTTGCTAACTATTGTGATTCCGGTTGTATTTTTATTAGTTCCTTTTGGATCATTAATACTTATCAAAGGTAAATATCGTCGTCACCATGCCAAAGTAACGAATATGTATAGGTTTTTACTTTCACTTACCTATATATGAAATATATAGTAAGTGGAAGTATTGCGATCGTCAAAAATTTCGACTTCCGGTTTTCAACGGAAATACACGTTTTGGGGCCCCCTGAGTCGAAATGACCAAGTCCCGCGAAATGGTCTGTGTGTGTGTGTGTGTGTGTGTGTGTGTGTGTGTGTGTGTGTGTGTGTGTGTGTGTGTGTGTGTGTGTGTGTGTGTGTGTGTGTGTGTGTGTGTGAACAGACTAGCTCAAAAACTATAAACCGTGGGATCCTGAAATTGGGTATTTAGTGTAGGTATATGCCCGCGATGTGACAGCAAAAATTTCATCAAAATTGCTCAAAGGGAGGGGGTACTTTATTTAATAACTTTTACGTTTTTTTCGATTTTCTCAAAAATGGCTCTAACGATTTTGATTAAACTGAGTATTTGATCTATTTATATGCCTGAAATATGACTGTAAAAATTTCATCAAAGTTGACAACCAGAGGGGGGACTTTACTTAATAAATTTTGTATCATTTTCACATGTTTTTTTATTTACTCAAAAACGGTTTTAACGATTTTTATCAAACTTGGTATTTGATGTATTTATATGCCAAAGATGTGATAACCAACATTTCATCACAATTGATCAACCGGAGGGGGGACTTTACTTAATAAATTTTGTATCATTTTCACGTGTTTATTTTATTTACTCAAAAACGGTTTTAACGATTTTGATCAAACTTGGTATTTGATGTATTTATATGCTTGAGATATGACTGTAAAAATTTCATCAAAATTGATCTACGGGAGGAGGGACTTTACTTAATAAATTTTGTATCATTTTCACGGGTTTTTTTTTAATTTACTCAAAAACGGCTTTAACGATTAACAAAAATAAGATATGAATGTAGAAAAATGTGTGACTTTGGGAAATGATATTTAGCAAAACACGTCAATTTCTAATCTAAGTAAGTTGGTAAGTGAAAGTTGTGTGTTGCGCGCACGCACCAGATTTTTAATTGCGCATTCGTTACTTTAGCATGGTGACGGCGATATGAGATTTAAAAAATAAAAACTTTAACTCTTTTTAATTGTTTACCAAACAATTTTAAATTTTGAGTAAAGTTCTGCTTTAAACTTATATAACTTAGATTACATTTACCGGGTAAAGATCACGCAATTCTGCATTGTGTAGCCGTATAAATTCTCCTGTCGAATTCTGCCCAAATATTCTACGCAGTTCTTTATTTTTAAATACCGTAAGGCGTTGCTCGTCCCTTAAAGTAAGCGGACATGTTTCACACCCGTAAAGAACCGTCGGAAGAATTATAGTTTTATAAATTATAATTTTTAAATTTCGGAATAGAAGGCGTGAGCTAAGTAATTTTGAAACCGAAAAATAACGAAAATTTCCCTCCTTTAGGCTAGCCTTCACTTCCTCTTCAATTTTTTTTTTTTTTTTATAGAATTATTATACTTATTTTCTTCTATCTTACCAAATTACTCATATCTGATACTTGCCAAAACGTTTTATCTGCTCTCCCGAACCCAAGTTCATTATCTAAATTTTTTTTTACTAGGTTTATACAGATTTATTGTGTCATAAACGTTCCTTTAAAAACAAACTGATGTGTAAAGGGATGCAGTGTTTGACCAAAAACAATGACACATTTGTATACAACAGTAGATTCATTCAGTCGAGTTCAATATTGACAATATTTCTTCATGATCCAGGTCAATGGGGCCCTGGAGAAGTCAATAGATTGCAATGATCGTGACTTCTCATTGCTGGGTATTATCGAGAGAGTGTAAGGGACATATGTTCTTGCGGAGTATTACACCGATTCAGTCGGTAATGCCATGAAGATATTTTAAAATGATTGAATGGACGATGCACATTAGTAGAATTTCGTACATAGGCAATAAAGAATGCATTATGTTATAGAGAATTATAAACATAAAATTCCAATGATATAAATTTAAGATAGATAATTGCCATATACTAATAATCGATTATTGATGGGGGTCCAGAGGGGGAGATCTCAAGGATCATGACCCCTAGCTATTTATATATTTTTTTAATTTTAAAAGGAATAATGCGATTGAATTTCTGGAAAACCATAGAAGTTTTGGATAAGAACCATAGAACCTTTGGATCGCAGTACTTCCTGCTGCAACCATTCCTATCCATCCATAAACATCCGGGTGGTCGTAACCCCCCTAATTTTGAATTTAATCCGCCCCTTACGTATGGGTATGGTAATATGGATCCCTTTCGCTGCTCCCACAGAAACAATTGATTTTGTTGATTAGGTCTTAAATTTAATATAATTCCACGGAGACGTGAGGTTCTGTGATATTGATTTATGAATTCTCAATTATTATTTAACTTAAATAAACGGAGGTTAAAAATTTTTTTTCTCGACGGAATGCATTGGGACCAATTGTTTGTTTGACACCCCTTGCTACTAAAGCTAACAAGACGATGCTACAGTGGGATTCCTAAATTTTACCTATTTATAATTAGTATAGGGGGCCGGGATGGCCTAGTGGACAAGGGCGCTTGCAATAGGTAATCAAAGTTAAGCAACGTACATCGTGGTTAGTACTTGGATGGGTGACCGCTCCATTCGGGTGACCGCCCACCAATGAACGCCACGCAGTCCAAGTTTACCCCCACCCCCAGGTATGTGAGGCCCGTCAGCCTATTGGAGGCGACTCACCCCGACCGGGCGTAGGAGTCATGAACCTTCCCCGAGTATCTCATCGAGAATCGTGGTGTGGGTTTCCAGGATGTCAGTAACCGCCCGGAGGTTTGGTTCAAGGACGGTATGCTTCAGGGAAAGAAATATAGGTCCGCGGGGCCTGCTGACTCTTAGCTACCATAATCCTTGGACCTAGACCAGTTTGTCACTGTCCTTGAACCCGAGAGAGCTGACGCCATCGGTGGGAAGGACACTGCCAAATTGGCCACAATGGGATTGGTTATGGAGCTATGGGTAGTCTGCCGCTGCTCCATGGTGACCATGGTAGCAGGAACGTGAGGTTTGGGCTACCCCCTCCAGGCTGTCTGTGCTCCCGCAAGAAAAAAAAATGTCTGTAAGAAGACCACACTGCGCGTCCAAAGGTCTCATTAGGCCTAATGCGCCAACCGGAAAAAAAATAAAAAAAAATCTGGTGCGATGCGCGCAACACACAACTTTCACTTACCAAGTTACTTACATTAGAAATCGGCATGTTTTTTTAATTGCCATTTTTATAAATAATATAAAAAAGATGACATGATTTTGATTAAAAATCAAAATCATTAAAGCCGTTTTTGAGATATTCCAAAAAAATGTAAAAATTGGAAAAAAAAGTTATGAAATAAAGAGCCCCCTGCATTTGACCAATTTTGATGAAATGTTTTCTCACATTGTAAGCATATACATACACCAAATATCCAGTCTGATAAAAATCATTACAGCCGCTGTTGAGTAAATAAAAAAAAACACGTGAACATAAGAAAAAGTTTATTAAGTGAAGTACCCCCTCCGTTTCACCAATATTTATGAAATTTCGGCTGTTGCATCGCGGGCATATACATACATCAAATACCCAGTTTCATCAAAATCATCATAGCCGTTTTTGAGTAAATAAAAAAAAACGTAAACATTAGATAAAATTCTTTAAGTAAAGTCCCCCCTCCGGTTGGTCAATTTTGATGAAATTTTTACAGTCCTATCTCGGGCATATACATACATTATATACCCAGTTTGATCAAAATCGTTACAGCCGTTTTTGAGTAAATAAAAAAAACACGTGAAAATGATACAAAATTTATTAAGTAAAGTCCCCCCTCCGGTTAATCAATTTTGATGAAATTTTAACAGTCATATCTCGGGCATATAAATAGATCAAATATTCAGTTTAATCAAAATCGTTAGAGCCGTTTTTGAGAAAATCGAAATAAACCTAAAAAGTTATTAAATAAACTACCCCCTCCCTTTGAGCAATTTTGATAAAATTTTTGCTGTCACATCGCGGGCATATACATACACTAAATATCCAATTTCAGGTTCCCACGGTTTATAGTTTTTGAGCTAGTCTGTTCACACACACACACACACACACACACACACACACACACACACACAGACACACACACACACACACACACACACACACACACACACACACACACACAGACCATTTCGCGGGACTTGGTTATTTCGACTCAGGGTATCCCAAAACGTGTATTTTCGTTGAAAACCGGAAGTCGAAATTTTTCACGATCGCAATACTTCCACTTACTATATATTTCATATATAGGTAAGTGAAAGTAAAAAAAAAAAAAAACCTTCAGTATTGTTGGTTGCTATGCCTAACCACTACACTACAGGTGATCCCTCTTTGGGACAAATTCTGTTTTATATATGTGGGGAAGATATAGACATTATGTCCCATACTTGCATTTTGGTAAAGGAACTGAAGAGCGGCTGATGGGCGTGGCCTGTTTTGAGAGGTTATGTGACCGTGATGTTATCCAACTCCCATCGCCTTTATTTCAGTTAAAAAGTGCCTTGATTGGCTTTAATAGATTCTAGCTTTCGACTCCCGCTCAATGCGCTCGCTCTTCAGAGATAAATAAACCCCCAAAAGGGTCTTTATCAGTGGAGATCGGGCCTTACTTTAAAGGGCGCCTTAGTGAACGGCGCATAAGCCGCACTTCAGTACTTGTACCTGCATTTTTAGGTCCCCGAAAATAAAAAGTTTTCGATAAAATGGAATGCATAGTTCAAATTTAGAATCAAAAGAGTAAGGGGGGGGGTGATAATTAGTACAGGACTAGCTTCATCGACTGGAATTTGAGGGTCAGGCGTTTCTTACTGTATTCATTATCGTATTTGAAGTGCTAATAATATTTATTAATAATCGATAAATAAATCGTTGTTTTATTTTTCTTATTTGTTGGTTTTCTTAAATTGGATAATATTTTTTATTTATTGAATAGAATAGAAAAATCCTTTATTTACAAAAAAATATAAGTGGTTAAAAATTTAATATTTATAAAGTATATAATAATTAGTGCTTTCAAATTTCAAAATAGGTTAAGCAGGAAAAATGCTGTCCTTAACCGTCTGTCAGAAAATAGCTACTTTTTAGATGCAGTTAAAAAATGACAATAAAATCACTTTAATTTTAAAGGAAAAAGAAAAATTTATATAATTTAAATAAAAAGGAAAGAAACGTACTATAATTTTGTACATAGAACCATACATATATAATATCTACATATGGGGTACTGAAGAAATTCAAACTGATAACAATACCCGTCTAAATCTTAATGCTTCTTTAACTTATATATCGATTTCCTTTAATTTATTTTGCTTTAGCATTGTTATTATTATTCATCTTATTTTTTTAATATTTGACCAAAATATATCTTTCTAGTTTAATTGAAAATTGGGCACATTTTGTAAAAATCATATACTGGGTGTCCCAAAAATAGTGTAAAAAAAATGGGTAATACTGTATGTTAAACGGGGTAGAACGGCGCAGAAACGAGTTTCCTATCTCAATCTGTTGAGGAAATATATAATATAAATATAAAAGGATAATAATAATCAAAAATTAAAAAAAAAACTCCTTAGTTTAAATTTAAAAAATACTTTCTTCAAAATAAATTAAAAATTCTTCTCTTCTACTAAAATTTGAAAAATCCAACATAAAAGATGTCGAAGATAAAACATAATATTATTATTGTAGAACCATATTAAAATGGATTATTGCAGCACGTGTTCAAAATTTCCTCCATTACTTTGGATGCAGGCTTATATTCAACATTTTTTATGTAGGATTTTTTTTTTATTTTAGGTTATTATTACCCTATTTATGTTATTTAGAATTCATACATTGTTCTTTCTAGTCTTAAAAAAGTAAAACTAACTCTAACTCATGGGAAGTTCGGTAACTATTACTTTTGATGCAGGCTCTAGCGCGCTAGCTCATTGCCCCAGCAGTGACATTCCCTACCGTGTTTTTCATCAGAAAAACTTCTTTTAGACTCAAAAGGTGAAGTGCAATTGTATCATGGGTTACACCACTAGAAAGTTAACTAAATTCCGCAGTTTTTAGGAAATTTGACAGCTTGACAGCTCCTACTCTAAATATGGTTTTTATTTTTGATTTATTATAATATATGCATTATTCAAGACCACTTTTAAATACAAGGGTCTTAAATAATATTTTCTAATTATTGGACATTGTAAAAGTGATAAAGCAACTAAGAAGAAATACTTTTTTTTTTCTTTTTTAATAGTCCCTTTTAAATCTAATCGAAGTAACTTCACACAAACTGCTTAGTCAGCCACCCAAACTCTCACAGCCGTATGGAAGCTGATTTAGAAGATATTTGAGCTCTTTGACACGTTACAAAGCGACATAACGAACACTGACCTGGCTAAACCATTCAGAGAATGTTTCCGTTAGTCGCTTCGCGGGTGACGCCATGAATACTTCATAACAACATAGGCTTACAATGTCTTCTATATGTATTATTTCTAAAAGGTGTTTTTTTTTTTTTACGGTACGCCATAACTTTTTTGATACTTGATCATAATCGATTATTGAGATTTAATTTTAAATATCTCCTCCCCCTCTAGGAGATAACAGGTAGTAGAAGGTAGTGGAAGTAAGACTAGAGAAAAAATACGGAAAAGACAAATTATATGGTTAGCAGTAGAAACGATGACGATTTTGGCGATATTGGTGTAGAAGAGAAAATGTTTGAAGCCGTGAAAAATTTAGATATTTAGGATCTACAATAACTAGAAAGGGGGTACTGTGCTCTATCGGTTGCCTAAGGAAAAACAGTCATCATATTTTGTTAGTATTTCTTATATTGATTAGGCTTATCAGTTGAATTAAAAAACAATATTTTTACTTTCACTTACCTATATATGAAATATATAGGTAACGGCTTTAACGATTTTGATCAAACTGGGTATTTGATGTATGTATATTCCAAAGATGTGAAAGCCAACATTTCATCAAAATTGATCAACCGGAGGGGGGATTTTACTTAATAAATTGTGTATCATTTTCACCTGTTTTTTTTTATTTACTCAAAAACGAAAAGAAATGGCTAAATATGAGATATGATAAAAATCAAGTAAAACATATAGAGGAGAAAAAAAGAAAAATATTCAGTCAACTCACAAAACAAGTTGAGCCCAGGCATGCGTAGTACGCCTTTAATGAAAGACCATTTTTCATAATTAAAGCCGTTCTGTTCATTTAATGGAAATTATTTGTTTCATGGTAACTAAATGAAATTTCAACAAGTCCATGGAGAATTATAAAATCAGACGACTTGGAGTATTATGCTTGCATTGCCGAAGTATCACAAGTAAAAACATTTATTTAATAAAAAATAAATTAGTGTTTTTTATAGAGCAAATAAAAACAAAAATAAGAAATGAATGTGGAAAAATGTGTAACTTTTAATAAAAATTTGTCCCACGTACTTCTGTTGGCCTGCGCTAATAATTCGCATTCGATATTAATTAATGAGCTTATAACCTTAATTTAAGACTAAACAAATACATCTTAGATTAAAGAAGAGAAACTTGTTTTCGCTATGTAAACTAGAACATGAACCATGGGCATCACATCTAACACATCATGGGCGCAGCATCAACCATGGGCGTCACACCTCTGATCAAAGGCAATGCGGATAATCGAAAATCCGGATGATGGAACATCCCGGTCTACCAGATATCGTAACCAGGAGGATGATCCAGATGTAGAAGAAGATGAGCGAGACCTCGAAGATCATGAAGAAAGCGAAGGCGACCTTGGCTCGAGGTGATCTCACTTTCCATCGGCAATTAGTTCCCCCACCTTCGGGGTCTGCCCACGTACCGGATCTAGCCAGCGTTTGTTGTTGAACCCGTTTATCCGGAACTTAATGAAGCTTTAAAATGTAACAAATAATGCTTTATAACCTCGTTTTTCCGGGCCAAAAAACAGGTCCAGATAATCCGGGAATATGTGTAGTAAAAACGAGGCAACTCCTCAAAGAAGGGTCAATCCATTTGAAATGGACCAGTAAAAAATAATTTTGTTGCTCGATCATTTTAGATTTTTTTTTATAATTTTACCACCAATCACGTATGGAATCAGTAGTTCAAAACAATTTTTTTTTTAAATTTGAGTGTCAACCGTTTCAAAATGGCAGCCATTTTTGTTTCACCTTTCAGGCCGATTTTTTAGTTTTTAAGCTCTCACAGAAAACTCATTTTTCAAGACTGGCAGGTCATAGACTAATAGAAATAATTCAAACACGATTCTATCCCTATCTTTCATGTTCTCTTTATTATTTGAATATTTAGAAGTGCAATACTTGAAAAGCTTGTAAGTGTTTTTTACAGTAATTTCTAAAATATTTGGTTTGTAACAATCGTTTGTCTTTCATTATTAGGAGAAACCTTACATTAGTAAGTCCAAAAAATATTTATTTTTCATCTCTATCAAATTTACATAGATTTATAAAATCATGAAAATTGTATTCTAAGAAGGAATATGTGTCGGATAAGTAAGTGAAATCTCTTAATGCAGAAGCAGAAACTTTTTCACTTTTTTATAAATTAAAATTGTGGGGGGTCACCTATGGTGAAGTGGTTAGCATAGAAACTTACTATGCTAAAGGTCGCGGGTTCGCGTCCCGAGGTGGCCCTAGGATCCTTGTCTATGCCGTCCCTTGGATAGGACGTAAAATGGTGGTCCAGAGCCTGTACGATGTCAGGTACTCGTATATGATCCCTATCCTAATTTTACCTGGATAGACAAAATGTAGGACTCCCACCAAGGGCGTACCCAGGATCAAATCTAGGGGGGGCAAGCTATGGTCGTTCAGGTTGTAACACCTTCCCGCAGAAAAAATGAATGAAACCAAAACTATGTATACATATAATATATATACAGTGCTTTATCAACTAAGTTATTACAATTGTTTGCTTGAAAAAAATGTATTCTATTATTGCTTCCAGTCTTAAAAACCTAAAAAATTATTGCTTCCAGCCTCTCTGGAAGGAGAGCTGCCCCCCCCCCTGCGCCCCCTGGGTACGCCCATGACTCCCATTGTAGTATCGTCCGATTAGCCCTAGTGACGTTAAAGTGACGTTGAAAAACAAACAAACTTAAAATTGTGGAGCTTCTAAAGATTGCCGCAAAAGTTCAACTCTGTTCTTATATTGCGGGTTTACTCAAAAAGGATTAATTCAATCTTTTCGTTTCTTTTATGGGATAAAATAAGGATTTTTAAAAATCTGTGATATTAAGATTACTTTCATGAATATGCGTGCAATTAAATTTTATATCATTTTAAAAATATTACATTTCATTACTATTAGAAATTGTATGTAATAACCATAGCATATTTTCTGTAATAAACGCTTCGGTTTCTCAAACAAACGATTCAATTTAAAGTGAAAATGAAATTCATGAGGGGTTGAAAAGGTCACTAACCTTTTTATATGAGTTTCATTTTAAAAGTATTTGAAAAACTTATTACGAAAAAGTTTTTCCAATAAAAGTTTTCAAATAACTTTATGATGAAAGTTTTACTTCAAAAAGTTTTAAGGTTCACATAAACCTTTCGAGCAATTAAAATTAAAGTGTGAGTTTAACAATACCTTTTTCGTCCTGATTGTGATAATAAAAGTTTTTATCATAGGAAAAGAGATTGTTTACTTATACTATTGTTTATTTTGATGAATAATCCTATAATAGGATTAGTTAAGGGTATATTTATTCCTATCCTGTTATTTCATTCTTCTGGAATCGAAACAAGGCTAGTGTTCATTCATTATCTTATCTCACCGGACCGTTTCATTTTAGTTTTAGTAATTACTTGTAAGTAAGCGGTTCACAAATTACGAAGGTGCACAAAAAAGATCGAGTGATTCGGAGTTCTGCCAAATACGTCTCAACAACTTTTATTATAAATTATAAATTAAAATATGTAATTGATAATTGTTGAATAATAACCTAAATATTTGTATATTGAGTAACGATATTATACATTATATATCTATGATAATTAACGGTACTGATTCCATGGTACTGTTAAACATAATTTTGTAGTCTAAAAATAATACACATATTTACAAAATATTATAAATTGTAATCTATTAAAATAAATTTTTGCATTTCCGAAATTATTTTCTTTGACTAAAATCTTTTTATGAATAAGTTTCTGAATAACTTCTTGAAATGAACTTTTATGCAAAAAGTAATTTAGATAAAAGTTTTAAGATAACTTTATTGAAAAGTTTTCTTAATGAAAAAGTTAATATTCAATAAAAACTTCAAGTCAAGATTGACTTTTTTAAAAATAAAAGTTATATTTTTAACTTTTTATATTTAAAAGTTATAAAAAAACTTATATTTTCGACCCCTGAAATTCATTTTAAACCCATGTTATGATACTGAAAATATGAACGACACTTGAAAGCCTGAGGATTTTGAAATTAGAGGATTTTATTTTATCTAAAGATGTTGCCTAAAATTATTTGAGTAGAGTTTGCTACTCTTATAAAAATGGTTGCCCACTGACATCATCAACTTACGCAAGTTAAATTTAAACGATCCTAAACCACTCTTAGGAGTAACCTAACGCCGATGGCCATTTATAATGTGATCTTGTGATCTTAACTATAGCCCTTTTACATTTAATAATTCCCCTTTGTGAAACCGCTATCTGAATGTCGGTTACACCAAGGAGCATGATTCATATTTAATGACCGTCTCCATATCTAGGGCAATCCGTTTTGCAGGCTCGCTTACGTTGAAGCCATCATACGTCCTTGAGCCACATACATGGGGAACTAATGAGGAGGGCCTAAGGTAGATTGCGGATTCTCTTCGATCCAAGGAGGTAGCATATCCTTGATGCTTCCTCTTTGGATGACTGTGTAGTCAGGACCTGTTCAATGAATCAGCGAGGTCCGAGAACAAGGGTACTTACTTCCATTCAGTTTGATGCACGAGACTCGCCCACATTCACTTGTTTTTTCCAGACTCTGTACGAAGTAGGGATGGCCGTAGGTATTCGATAATATCAAAACATCGATAGAATCGATCGGTATCGTCCCTACAATAATCAATATATATTATAAAGCAAAGTGTACAATGTGCGTGCCGAAAAGGCTCAGAAACGACTCCACATACGATTAAGAGATTTATGTCAGCGTGTAACTGTATGTCCCCTAACGGAGAAGAAGGTTTCCATTTTTCTCTTAAGGGTGTGAAATTGAAGAGAAAAGGACTGGAATTTTAAGCCTCTCGCAACATATAATTAGCCTACCTGAGAATGACATACGAGTTGATGAATGAAAAATTTAGTTCGAGCTGCAGACCACCAGAAAGCGCTAGGGTGTGTTCCACTCAATGTTTATTGTTCATTCATTCCGTTATATTTGTAAAGGTTATATATTTTGTCAGCTGTTCTTTTTAAATTACTAAAAAATCAAGCGAAAATAATTAGTTTCACCTTTTCTTTTAAAATAAATTAATGATTTTACATATCTGCAATCAATGAGAAAACCGACTGGATACTTTACAAAATTAATTTTCTCATAAGAAGGTTAATTGATTAACACATTACATTTAATCAATGTCTAACATATACTTAAGTAAATGCATGCAATACATAAGTATTTAATGCAATATGAGTGAACATTTTTTAGTAGTAGAGTGAGCGAATAAAAACAGACATAAAACAAAAATGAAGAGCTCTATTGACTGATTATAAATCGAAAATAAAAAAATGTTCTTATTGTATGTAATTATAAAAAATGTTTTTTTTACTATATATGATGAGCATTCCATTTGACAAAATGACTAATTCCAATTACAACATTTTTTCAGTAAGATTTTATCATCCCTCATAGTTCTGGATAAAAAGGAATATGATAAAAAATTTTTGCCCTCATGGTTTTTTGGTTTTTACTTTGTAATAGTAGGTGCATAGTCCGGCCAAATTACGGGGAGGGGGATATGTTAAGGGAGGTTAAAATGTAAGAAAGGTCTGAAAAAAAGTTTCTCTGAATCTTTGGTAGTTTCTATCCTTCTGGGTCTAACAGGACCATCACAGTAGTCGGCGCTTAAGTTGTACTCGAAATATAATATTTTTAACTGAGATATCAGATTTTTCAACTATAATCTAATAACTTATAATCTGCTGACTGCTTGGAATGCGCTTATAGGATTCAGAATCATAGAAACCATCAAAAACGATTCATGACTCGACAAAGTTGCAGCATAATTAATTGTTCATTCACCATTTTCAACCCCCTTTAAAGTATATAGGGTTCCTTATTTGGGCGAACTCTGCAGATCTCGAATCTTAATATTGATACCGTGTTAAAAGTTTCAAGAAAGTGCTAATTTATTTCTATATTTTCTTTAAATTTAAAGTTTTTCTGTTATAAAAACTACCACACAACTACCGGAGCGAAGCCGGGCACCCAAGCTAGTATTTTAATAATTTGATTTTAAAATCTGGTGCAATGCGCGCATCACAACTTTCACATACCAACCTACTTAGATTAGAACTTAGATGTGTTTTGTTAAATGTGTAAATGCCATCCAGCAACTTCACCCATATTTTTTTTTCACATTTACTTACTTATTTTTGTTTGTCTATAATATAAGTTATAGATTATTATAATTTTTATTGCGAAACTTGAAAGTTCAGTACTTTTCGATTCATTATTGTTTATTTCTTTTTTTAAGGTGCCTTAAAAAATCCTAATTTCATCAAAAGTTGACTTTTTATTTTAATGCTAGTTACTTTTTGTAATATGTATCGTAAATATGTATTTAAACTTAGTTTTAAAATGTTTGTCTCTAATGCCTTTCCGAAAACCGAGAACGATTAATTTTATGCCTCTAAAACCAAATTTATAGAAGTTTTTATTTACTACAAGAATATAAGCATAGCAGGGGTCACCCGTGGTATAGTGGTTAGCATAGAAACTTACAATACTTAAGGTCTTGGGTTTGCGTCACGAGGTGGCCCTAGGATTTTTTAATGAGAGTACAAAATCCTTGTCTATGCCGTCCCTCGGATAGGAGGTAAAATGGAGGTCCCGAGCCTGTACGATGTCAGGTATTCATTAATGATCCCTATCCTAATTATACAAGGAGGGGAAAAATTTAGGAATCCCACTGTAGCATCGGCCGATTATCCTTAGTGGCATAAAGTGACGTTTACATAAACGTTGGGAGCTCTTTTCCATGAACAGAGACAATTTTTTTTTTCAACTTAGAAACATTGGTCTGTCGTGACATTTTCAAATTTAAGTACTAAATCAATTAAATAGATCATAAATTTAAGTACACTATTCAAAGAGAAATTTCATACCCATTTGAAAGAGGTTAAAATTTTCAGCTTGAAGAGTCGTTTTAGATTTATAAGAAAAAAAAAAAAAATCTGAAAATAAGTCGGTTTTCTTCCTGTGATTTGCTCGGAATTATTAGCAGTTATTACAGGAAGGTTAATGGACAAGGAAAAGTAATTTTACTAGACTATTTCCCTAACGCGAACGACCTAAAGCCGAGATGAATGCCGCGAGCCGTATCGGGCGCGCACCTCCAATCGCGCACCCTAGAAAGTGGCCCACCGTGATTTCCGTGTGCGCTCCCAGCCAAGGTTGCCCAAGGAGATAGTCGGGTCACCATGACGCGCGGTTCACGCCATGATTAATTTGTCGGCTCCTGACTGATTAGATAGAATACTTCATCCGGTTTGCTGCTGCACTTCTGGAATAATTTATCTATTTCATGTTCGACCTGATTGAAAAAAGATTTTATAAGCGAATATCAAAATATTTAGTATACAATTGATGGTCGAGAAAAATTAATAAAAATCTGGTGCGTGCGCGCAACACACAAATTTCACTTACCAACTTACTTAGATTAGAAATTGGTGTGTTTTGCTAATTGCCACATCTCAAAGTCACACATTTATCGACATCCATTTCATATTTTTATTTCCTCTATAGAAAACACTATTTGTTTTTATTATTAAATAAAAGTTTTTACTTGGTGATACTTCGGCAATGCAAGCTTAATACTCCAAGTCGTCAGAGTTTATAATTCTCTAAGTAGTTGTTGAAAACTTCATTTAGTTACCATGAAAAAAATAATTTCCATTAAGTAAGCAGAACTGCTTTAATTATGAACAATGGTGTCATTAAAGGCTTACACCGCATGCATGGGCTGAACGTGTTTTATGAGTTGATGGAATATTTTTATTTTTTTCTCTACATGTTTACTTGATTTTTTTCATATTTCATATTTAGCCTTTTCTTATTTTTAGGCGTAACGAGAGACAGTTAATTTCTCCATATAAACAAAAACAAAGGTACTTTATAGGAAAACAAAAAAGGCCCCTTCCCTATTTAACCCCCTCATACAATTTTAATAATGATAAAGCTTGCCTGATATTAAAGGAAACCTAATTTTTATAAAACATGACGAATTTGATCAAAATCATTTAAGCCGTTTTTAGATAATCGAAAAAAAGGTAATAATCGGAAAAAAAATATGAAATAAAGTGCTCCCTCCGTTTGGCCAATTTTGATGGAATGTTGGCTGTCACATCTTTGGCATATACGTACATCAAATACCCAGTTTGATCAAAATCGTTAAAGCCGTTTTTGAGTAAATAAAAAAAATACGTGAAAATTATACAAAATTTATTAAGTAAAGTGCCCCCTCGGTTGGTCAATTTTGATGAAAATTTTACAGTTACATCTCGGGTATATTAAGACATCAAATACTCAGTTTAATCAAAATTGTTAGAGCCGGTTTTGAGAAAATCGAAAAAAAAAACGTAAAAAGTTATTAAATAAAATACTCTCTCCGTTTGACCAATGCTTGATGAAATTTTTGCTGTCACATCGCGGGCATATACGTACAGTAGGTACCCAATTTCAGGTTCGCACGGTTTATAGTTTTTGATTTCGCGGGACTTGGTTATTTGGACTCAGGGCACCCCAAAACGTGTTGTTTCGTTGAAAACAGGAATTCGAATTTTTTTACGATCGCAATACTTTTCCTTACTATATCTTTCAAATATAGGTAAGTGAAAGTAAAAAAAAAAACTTAGGTAAACAAGGCCTTCTATATATTATTAATACTTTCATTCATGGGCGGATCCAGCCGATCGGAAAGGGGGGGGGGGGGCTGCAGTCCTAAAGAGGGGGGGCTGCAGCCCCACAGCCCCTTATTTGGATCTGCTTATCAGCTTTTTTACCTTTATTTGCCTTTCCCACAACTAAAATTCTACTTGTTCTGCACATTATTTGTTCTTTAACTTGCTTCCTTACATTAAGGAAAGTCAAGGGGCTGCCCTGGATACGCCAATGCTTTCATTTACCTATATCGGAAATGTATATTAAGGGAAAGTGTTACGATCGTGAAAAATTTCTACTCCCCGTTTTCAACGGATATAGGTACACGTTTTGGCTCCCTTGGGTCAAAACAACTGAGGCCTTCGAAATGGTCCGTGTGAACAGACTTGCTCAAAAAATAAAACCGAACCAAACTGAAATTATGGATGTGAGGAAGATCTTTGTCTGGCTGCAAAAATTTCAACAAAATTGGTTAAACGTGGGAGGCACATTATTCAATAATTTTGTTTCATTTTTACGATTTTTTCAAAAATAGCTTTTATGATTATGATTAAGCTCCTAATGTTAAGTAAGAATCAAGTTTTATCATCATAAAACTGCTCCGAGGTGGCTTGAATGGGTTAGGGAACCTAATGTTTGTTTACCTATAAAGTACATTTTTTTTTTATATGCAAACATTTCTAAATATGAAATATGAAAAAAAAATCGAGTAAACATAGAAAGGAGAAAACAAGAAAAATATTAAGACAACTCATAAAACACGTTGAACACCCGCATGCGCATTATACATTTAATGTCAGACAGTTTTTTCTAATGAAAAATGTTCTGTTAATGGGAAAGAGTTGTAACGTGTTTTGAAACATAGATATGTATTTAATGGAATTATGTGTTTATATAATAAAAAAAAAAAATGGTGTAGTAGAGGTGAGAGATAGTCAACTGTTAATCTTTACGATCAGTTAAATGATGATCAGGATTTTCAGTTTGAATTTTTTTTTATTTTCGAAAGCCTTCGAAAAACATCGATAAGTGCGGATAACTATGAAATCAAGACTAGGATTTGAGGTTGCGAAAGATATTAGAATACGTGGATGAAATTATCTCTTTATCTGTTTTATGATTTACAGGGTCATTTTTTTCCAGACGGATGAAAATGGATTCTGTGAGGAGTCGTTTATCGTGGTTCGGTACAGTAGCTAATATGGAGGGGTTCTCAAAGTCAAAAAATGGTTGTGGGCGATGGCATGTTCTGCTAATTTTGAGGTAGACGAATTACGCGTGGAAATACTTTATTTATGTTGGTAAATCAGTTTTTCAAAATAATTGTTGGTTTCACCGATATGGCAACTGTTGCAATTAAGCGTTGAGCACTGGATACGATAAACTAAATTACACTTGTCTAGGAGTGGTACTGGGTGTTGAGTTTGGTATACAGATTTTTTAATTTGTTGTTATTTTTTAATACTAGGCGTATTTGTAGGAAACATGGTTTCCAAATATCAGATTCTATTTTATCTTGCTAACCAGCTACGTATTTAAATATTCATGAATAATGCTTACCATCTTTTATATTATTAGATAATTAGACTTCTGTAAAATATTCATTTATTGTCATCCTCTAGCATAGATACTCATATATTTGTTTTCTTTTGGCCCTAAAGAAGATCCAAGTTGGATCGAAACGTTGGCTTTCGAAAATAAAAAATTTTCAAACTGAAAATCCTGATCATCATTTCATCTATCGTAAAAATTGGTGTACTTTAAAGAGCAACTACAAAAAAAACAAAAATAAGTAAATGATTATGAAAAAAAAATGTATGACTTTGAGAAATGGCATGTAACAAAACATGTCAATTTCTAATCAAAGTAAGTACCTAAGTAAAAGTTGTGTGTTGCATGCACAACAAGTCATCTAGATAAATACTACCACGTTTATTAGTAAATAAAAGCATACGAAAGTATTTACACAATAATCCTTGATTTAGCATGTTAAATAAGATTTTAAGTAACTGTAATAACTATAATTGATAGAACTGCATTAGTACAATATTACATTAGTTAATGGAACGCTTGGCAAAGTAATCCGACATTCCTGACAACTTTCGAAGGGTTCAGCAAAAAAAAGTACTTAGAGAAAATTGTTAGTTCAGTCAGGACCAAACAGAGTTCGCACTAACAATTAAGTAAAGAGACTTAACAAGCCACTGCTCACTTTATCGATTTTTTTTGTTTTTTGTTTCTAAACATTATAATGAGCCCCATAAAGGACGAATGGTATTCCTGTGTCGGCGTCCGATTTATATCGAAGGTTCCTCTAATTGGCGGGATGTGACGGAGGGAAGGGTGATTTCGCAACGGCTTCGGTCCTAACTAGACGAGAAGAACTAACAACAGAGAGACGGGGCCATTGTGAAAGTGAGTGAGGGTGTCTCAATAGGGCAAGCTGACCAGCGGGGGGTAATTCGATAGCGAGCCATCCGACTGTACAATCGATAGATCGATATATGAAAGATTATGCCGAGGTCCGGCAAAGCTAATGACATGGGCAGTTGCACAAGATTGCAATGGCTATGTCACTGAATCATGTTACCTTCTTCCACTGCCTCCATTATTGAACAACCAGTAATTACTTATACAGATTTATTGCTTATATTTCTTAAGACTTGCTGTATTGGTATTCTCCATTACAGAGATACAAAAAAAAAATTATTTTATTTTTATTTGACCCTCGATTTTTTTAGTGTGACCCCTTTGTTTGTGAGTTAAGGGGTCATTATCCGAAAATGTGTAAATCGTATGTCCGGTCCATTTTCAACCACTAAAATGAGAGCTAGTCAATAAAAAAAAAGAAGGAAATATTTCACTCCTTTTGTCGTCCTATGGAGGCTATGTTTTAGCTCCAAACTAAATTTATAATTGCTTAAAAAAAATTAAAAGTAATCGTTTTTTCACTCCCTCACCTTTTCCGACTTCCAGGCAAGCCACTTTAAAAATTCGTATTCTTTCAACAATTGAGTGTTTGATTAAATTGATTAATCGGTTAAGTCAGTTATTACTTCAAGATTCCATGAAAAAATAAGCGGTGTCATTTATTGTTACCAATAACAATAAATAAAATAAAAAATGTATGTCCAGACGTTTTTCCTTCACTCCCTCACATGAAGTTTTGGATGGTCTGAGCGTTGAGGGGAACATGGCCCAAAGCCCGAGGTGGAAAGAATCGGTTGAGGGAAGACCCTAGGATCGTTTTGACTGCCGACCAGGCTGCGATGGCTTGCCTCCGCTGTCAGATTTGGTTTATTGCGGGATATCTACGCTGTGGTCAATAGCTACTTCACTCCCTCACTTAAAAAAAAAAACTGGTGAATTTCCAAGCAATTTTTTCACTCAACTATTGTTTTTCGACGGAAAATGGTCATCGTTTCCGATTCTGCAGTCTTTTTCAATTTTAACCTACTTAGAGTGATTAAAAAATAATAAAGACTTAAAATATCAATCCGTCATTCTTCACTCCCTCATTTTTTCCAAAAATTTCTTAAATGAGGGAGCGAATAACTACATTCTTTGTTTTCTCAAAAGAATTTGAGAATGCTTTTGAATGTAAAGGTGACGATTCCTAAACTATGACCAAAAGTATGTAACTGTAACCTAACCTAACTCTAATATCAAGCTTACTTTTGGCTATACTTTTTTAAGATTGTATTTCTTTAAAATTTATGCGTTTTTGCTTTCACTTCTCAAAGTTTACTACTACCTCAAAGTTTACACATTTTTCCACTACCTCACTCTCCCTTCACTACCTCACTTTGAATTTGTTTTCATAATTTTTACTTTCACTTACCTATATATGAAATATATAGTAAGTGGAAGTATTGCGATCGTGAAAAATTTCGACTTCCGGTTTTCAACGGAAATACACGTTTTGGGGTCCCCTGAGTCGAAATGACCAAGTCCCGCGAAATGGTCTGTGTGTGTGTGTGTGTGTCTGTGTGTGTGTGTGAACAGACTAGCTCAAAAACTATAAACCGTGCGATCCTGAAATTGGGTATTTAGTGTAGGTATATGCCCGCGATGTGACAGCGAAAATTTCATCAAAATTTCTCAAAGGGAGGGGGTACTTTATTTAATAACTTTTTACGTTTTTTTCGATTTTCTCAAAAACGGCTCTAACGATTTTGATTAAACTGAGTATTTGATCTACAAATATGCCCGAGATATGACTGTAAAAATTTCATCAAAATTGATTAACCGGAGGGGGGACTTTACTTAATATTTTTTTTATCATTTTCACGTGTTTTTTTTATTTACTCAAAAACGGCTTTAACGATTTTGATCAAACTGGGTATATGATGTATGTATATGCCCGAGATACGACTGTAAAAATTTCATCAAAATTGATCAACCGGAGGGGGAACTTTACTTAAAAAGTTTTTACCAATTTCACGTGTACATATTTTTTATTTACTCAAAAACGGCTTTAACGATTTTGAAGAAACTGGGTATTAGATGTATTTATATATCAAATATGTAAAAGCCAACATTTCATCAAAACTGAGGGGGCACTTTATTTCATGACTTTTTTTCCAATTTTTACCTTTTTTTCGATTATCTCAAAAACGGCTTTAATGATTTTTATCAAATTCCTCATGTTTAATGAAAATTAGGTTTTCTTTAATATCAGGTAAGCTTTATCATTATTAAAATGTTCTGAGGGGGCTTTTTTTTGGGGGGGGGGGCCTTTTTGTTTCTTTGTTTCATTCTTATAAAGTACCTTTGTTTTTGTTTACATGGAGAAATTAACTGTCTCTCGTTACGCCTAAAAATAAGAAATGACAAAGTATGAGATATGATAAAAACAAAGAAAACATAAAGAGGAGAAAAAAAGAAAAATATTTAGTCAACTCATAAAACTCGTTGAGCCCACGCATGCGGAGTACGCCTTTAATGACAGACCATTGTTCATAATTAAAGCCGTTCTGTTCATGTGAGAAGTGGCTATTAACAAAACGCATTAATTTCTAATCTAAGTAAGTTGGTAAGTGAAAGTTGTGTGTTGCGAGCACGCACCAGATTTTTTAAAAGAACAATTAAAGGTTCTCCAGTCTTGTTACTATTTAAAAAGGGGAAGATAATAATATACCACTGAGTACGTATGATTTTTTTCGGCCCGAAATTATGACATGTAAATAATGAAATTTTAAGAAGTGAAATCTATGCATCTTTAGATAATGACCCTAAGTGATAAACTGCAATCCTCAGCGAAAATGGTCGCAGGGCTTTTTCGAAGGTGTCATTTTTACTTTCACTTACCTATATATGAAATATATAGTAAGTGGAAGTATTGCGATCGTGAAAATTTTCGACTTCCGGTCTGTGTGTGTGTGTGTGTCTGTGTGTCTGTGTGTCTGTGTGTGTGTGTGTGAACAGACTAGCTCAAAAACTATAAACCGTGCAAACCTGAAATTAGGTATTTAGAGTATATATATGCCCGCGATGTGACAGCAAAAATTTCATCAAATTTACTCAAAGGGAGGGGGTACTTTATTTAATAACTTTTTAAGTTTTTTTCGATTTTCTCAAAAACGGCTCTAACGATTTTGATTAAACTCTGTATTTGATCTATGTATATGCTCGAGATATGACTGTAAAAATTTCATCAAAATTGATCAACCGGAGGGGGGACTTTACTTAATAAATTTTGTATCATTTTCACGCGATTTTTTTTGTTTTAATTCAAAAACGGCTTAAACTATTTTGATCAAACTTGGTATTTGATGTATTTATATGCCCGATATATAACTGTAAAAATTTCATCAAAATTGATCAACAGGAGGAGGGACTTTACTTAATAAATTTTGTCCAATTTGTTACCTTTTTGATCGATTATCTCAAAAACGGCTTTAACGATTTTTATCAAATTTGTTATGTTTAATGAAAATTAGTTGTTATTTAATATCAGGTAAGCTTTATCATTATTAAAATGTTCTGAGGGGGCTTAAAAGGAGAAGGGGCCTTTTTTGTTTTTCTATAAAGTACCTTTGTTTTAGTTTATATTGAGAAATTAACAGTCTCTCATCACGCCTAAAAATAAGAAATGGCTAAATATGATATATGAAGAAAATCAAGTAAACATATACAGGAGAAAAAAGAAAAATATTCCGTCAACCCATAAAACACCTTGAGCTCACGCATGCGCCGTACGCCTTTAATGACAAACCAATGCGTTATAATTAAAGCTGTTCTGTTCATTTGAGAAGTGGCAATTAACAAAACGCATTAATTTCTAATCTAAGTAAGTTGGTAAGTGAAAGTTGTGTGTTGCGCGCACGCACCAGATTTTTTCAGTTTGTTGAGACGAACATTTTTGGTTATATACACTTTTCCGATTGTCGCTGTCGTTTGCGAGTTACAAGCAAAAACTACAATTTGCACACATCAAAATAAATAATCTACAATTTAAACACATCTATTCTTTACTTCAAACCTCATCTATGCTCATCTGAGACGCACTATTCGTTACTAGATATACTGATGTACTTTAATTAAGTGGGATTTAATTATTTGTTTATTTATTAGGGATTTAATTAATTATGTTTGAGTGCGAATGCTACTCACGGGTCACCTAATTATTATTAAATCAGAGTCAAATTTAAATTTTTTATTTCCATATTTCCCCACCAGGCTTTAATTTTTACAATATTAAATTTTTACTTTCACTTACCTATATATGAAATATATAGTAAGTGGAAGTATTGCGATCGTGAAAAAATTCGACTTCCGGTTTTCAACGGAAATACACGTTTTGGGGTCCCCTGAGTCGAAATGACCAAGTCCCGCGAAATGCTCTGTGTGTGTGTGTGTCTGTGTGTGTGTGTGTGTGTGTGTGTGTGTGTGTGTGTGTGTGTGTGTGTGTATGTAAACAGACTAGCTCAAAAACTAGAAACCGTGCGATCCTGAAATTGGGTATTTAGTTTAGGTATATGCCCGCGATGTGACAGCATAAATTTCATCAAAATTACTTAAAGGGAGGGGGTACTTTACTTAATAACTTTTTAGGTTTTTTTCGATTTTCTCAAAAACGGCTCTAACGATTTTGATTAAACTGAGTATTTCATCTACTTATATGCCCGAGATATGACTGTAAAAATTTCATCAAAATTGATTAACCGGAGGGGGGACTTTACTTAATAAATTTTGTAACATTTTCACGTGTTTTTTTTTATTTACTCTAAATCGGCTTTAACGATTTTGATCAAACTGGGTATTTGATGTATTTATATGCCCGAGATATGACTGTAAAAATTTCATCAAAATTGATTAACCGGAAGGGGGACTTTACTTAATAAATTTTGTAACATTTTCACGTGTTTTTTTGATTTTCTCAAAAACGGCTCTAACGATTTTGATGAAACTTAGTATTTGATCTATTTATATGCCCGAGATATGTCTGTAAAAATTTCATCAAAATTGATCAACCGCAGGGGGCACTTTACTTAATAAATTTTGTATCATTTTTACGTGCTTTTTTTACTTTCACTTATTATTTACTCAAAAACGGCTTTCACGATTGTGACCAAACTGGGTATTTGATGTATGTATATGCCAAATATGTGATAGCCAACATTTCATCAAAATTGATCAACCGAAGGGGGGACTTTACTTAATGAATTTTGTATCATTTTCACGGGTTTTTTTATTTACTCAAAAACGGCTTTAACGATTAATAAAAATAAGATATGAATGTAGAAAAATGTGTGACTTTGGGAAATGATATTTAACAAAACACGTCAATTTCTTATCTAAGTAAGTTGGTAAGTGAAAGTTGTGTGTTGCGCGCACGCACCAGATTTTTTTTTTAGTAAAAATGTTGAAAATATCGAGACTTCTAAAAGTTTGTATGAAAATGAACCTTGCCATAGCTTGAGACCTTGTGCATACCTATCAAATAAAAATCTGGTGCGTGCGCGCAACACACAACTTTCACTTACCAACTTACTTAGATTAGAAATTGACGTGTTTTGCTAAATATCATTTCCCAAATTCACACATTTTTCTACATTCATATCTTATTTTTGTTAATCGTTAAAGCCGTTTTTGAGTAAATAAAAAAAACACGTGAAAATGATACAAAATTTATTAAGTAAAGTGCCCCCTCCGGTAAATGAATTTTGATGAAATTTTAACAATCATATCTCGGGCATATAAATACATCAGATACCCAGTTTGATCAAAATCTTTAAAGCCGTTTTTGAGTAAATAGAAAAAAACACGTGAAAATGATACAAAATTTATTAAGTAAAGTCCCCCCTCCGGTTAATCAATTTTGATGAAATTTTAACAGTCATATCTCGGGCATGTACATACATCAAATATCCAGTTTGATCAAAATCGTTAAAGCCGATTAAGAGTAAATAAAAAAAAACACGTGAAAATGTTACAAAATTTATTAAGTAAAGTCCCCCCTCCGGTTAATCAATTTTGATGAAATTTTTACGGTCATATCTCGGGCATATTTGTACATCAAATACTCAGTTTAATCAAAATCGTTAGAGCCGTTTTTGAGAAAATCGAAAAAAACCTAAAAAGTTATTAAGTAAAGTACCCCCTCTCTTTAAGTAATTTTGATGAAATTTATGCTGTCACATCGCGGGCATATACCTACACTAAATACCCAATTTCATTATCGCACGGTTTATAGTTTTTGAGCTAGTCTGTTCACACACACACACACACAGACACACACACACAGACCATTTCGCGGGACTTGGTCATTTCGACTCAGGGGACCCCAAAACGTGTATTTCCGTTGAAAACCGGAAGTCGAAATTTTTCACGATCGCAATACTTCCACTTACTATATATTACATATATAGGTAAGTGAAAGTAAAAAGTTACTGAAGAAACAAATTAATTATGTAACATAATAATATATTATAACTGTAGTTATAAGTTTTTTTATTGTATGTTCATGTAATTTTATATTTTGAATATGATTATTTCAGTATTATGATAAGAAAAAACCATACCAAACTTAATTTTGTATGATTAACAAATGGTCGGGTTTGTGGAGATAAAATCACAGTTGTGAAATCAGAATTTAAAATAATGAAAAACATTAATGTTTTTCATTTTAACCTATAACGAGAAATTATAGTATTTAAAGAGAATTCAATACGCATGCACTGAGTCATGCGTCCGATGACGTAAGCGGAAGGGGTTGTGTGGGTTTCCCTACCCAAGTGAGCCTACCTTGTTCTAATTCACCTTGAGTTCTAAGTTCATAATTGTATTAACCTTTATTGAAGTTCAGATGTTATTACAGAGATTGGTCTTTATTAAATGTTCTAGGATGAGTAAAAGATGATTTGAAACAGAGCACTAAAGTAGCTAAAAATACACGTTTGGTCGACAATGAAAAGTATTTTAAATGTTTTTTAACTGATTATGACATATTCATATCCAACTTTTTCATAACCTCTTTTGTATTTACCCCTTTCAAGATTCGTTTTTTTTGAGCGTAAAAATGGTGATACAAGGTTAATTTTTAAACGATATATTTTTCATTGCAGTTATTTTTGAATTGACGAAAAGAAAAAGTCAACTAACAAAAAACGATGTTAACAACTCATCGACTCACAAATCATCAGCTCGATAACATCAATGTTAAAAACGTCGAAATCTATTTCTCATTCGTATTAAACAAATACTAGACTTAGTTTCACTATGTGTAAACCTAATCGGTTACCATCCGCGCTGCCTAGAGAGCTCTGAGGTTACATAGAGGTAACATTGAGCCGTTGTGTAACCTAGCACTGACCCTTCATTCAACTCGTGAGGGCACCGAGGTTCCATAAATACATAGCTATCATCTGTCATAACTTTACGACCTCTTTGGTGTCATCATCATATCTATAACCTTTAATTCATTCTCTAAAAATATATCAAATTATTATTTTAAATTAGTATGATATCAGGATTTTCAGTCAAAAGTTTTTTTATTTGGAGAGCCTACGCTTCGATCGAAACGTGTGGACCTTCATCAGGGCTAAAATGAAGACAAATATATGAGCAAAATGGAAAGTATCAAGCTAGAAGATGAGATTAATTGCAAACCAGCTGACCCGTGCGAACCATTCGCACTGTAACCTTAAATTAATTTAAGAATATTATTTTAAATTATTATGAATTATATTTTAAATTAAATATTAATTTTTAAATAAATTTAATTTTAAATTAATTTATTAAACCTTAATAAATGTACACACCATATATTTAGTTTCGTTTCTTTTAAAATAATTGTTATATTATAAGTGAGGTTAGAAGACGGAATACTTAAACAGGGGAGACCGAGGAGAGTTGAAACAATTTTCACATTTTATTTCATACCCCAAATACTATAGACAGAAATCGTATCATATTAGCACCAATCGATAGGGCATTCTTTACACTTGCGACTGGCTAACATAAAGATATTGTAAGCGTCAAATACTGTGGTCAAAAATCCACTTGACTGTAACAAGTCAACCTGTTTCAAATCCCCTCCTACCGAGCTGAGATGAAACAGGGGTCGAGGAGAGTTGAAACATATGATTATTGGGAAGTAATTAGGGCTATAAAATAAACATGATGATATAATTTAAAGGTATTTATTAAAATTAAACTTTTTTACTTTCACTTACCTAATATAAAATATATAGTAAGTGGAAGTCCCGCGAAACGGTCTGTGTGTGTGTGTGTGTGTGTGTGTGTGTGTGTGTGTGTGTGTGTGTGTGTGTGTGTGTGTGTGAACAGACTAGCCTCAAGAAGACTAGACTCAAGAAGACTAGCTCAAACTATAAACCGTGCGAACCTGAAATTGAGTATTTAGTGTATGTATATGCCCGCGATGTGACAGCGAAAATTTCATCGAAATCGCTCAAAGGGAGGGGGTACTTTATTTAATAACTTTTTATGTTTTTTTTCGATTTTCTCAAAAACGGCTCTAAAGATTTTGATTAAACTCAGTATTTGATCTATTTATATGCCTGAGATATGACCGTGAAAATTTCATCAAAATTGATCATTCGGAGGGGGGACTTTACTTAATAAATTTTGTATCATTTTCACGTGTTTTGTTTCATTTACTCAAAAACGGTTTTAACGATTTTGATCAAACTGGGTATTTGATTTATGTATATGCCAAAGATGCGATAGCCAACATTACATCAAAATTGATCAACCGGAGGGGGGACTTTACTTAATAAATTTTGTATCATTTTCACGTGTATTTTTTATTTACTCAAAAAAGGCTTTAACGATTTTGATGAAACTGGGCATTTGATGAAATTATATGCTAAAGATGTGATAGCCAACATTTCAACAAAATTGGTCAAACGGAGCGGGCACTTTATTTCATAATTTTTTTCCAATTTTTACGTTTTTTTCGATGATCTCAAAAACGGCTTTAACGATTTTTATCAAATTCGTCATGTTTAATGAAAATTAGGGTTCTTTAATAACAGGTAAGCTTTATCATTATTAAAATGTTCTGAAGGGTCTTTTTTTTTGGGGGGGGGGGGGGCTTTTTTGTTTGTTTGTTTCCTATAAAGTACCTTTGTTTTTGTTGGCGAATGGCGAATGGCGAAACTAACTGTCTCTCGTAATGCCTAAAAATAAGAAACGGCTAAATATGAGATATGATAAAAATAAAGAAAACATAAAGAGGAGAAAAAAAGAAAAATATTCAGCAACTCATAAACCTCGTTGAGCAAGTACGCCTTTAATGACAGACCATTGTTTATAATTAAAGCCGTTCTGTTCATTTGAGAAGTGGCAATTAACAAAACGCATTAATTTCTAATCTAAGTAAGTTGGTAAGTGAAAGTTGTGTGTTGCGCGCACATACCAGATTTTTTATTAATATTTTGTACTGTTATATTAGTTAAGTAGGTAACTAAAGGTCTAACACAAATAATCTAATCCTAAAGTAGTTAAAAGTACCACAACGTCCTGTTCGTAACATTAATTAAAGTAACAGTCAGATAAATAATTCAAAATCTAACTTGTGTTTACCATAAAGTTCCCCACCAGTGCAAGGTTCATAAGCCCAGTTGTTGCATTCCAGACATTTCACCCATTTTTCTTCGGCTTCTAAATGTCGCACCTGTCATGGAAAGAAAAAGAAAAATAGTTAAGTAACAAATTCTGCCAATAAAATCAACAATCAGAAAAAAAAAAATTAAAAAGGCCAACTGAAAAAAGTAAAAAACTTTAAACGCCATTTCCCAAAAGTTTAGATTTTCGAGATGTTACAGAATTCAATGGAAGGTACGATTTATTAGTAGGAGGTTAGTGCATGAAAAAGATTTTCCAGGCCTAGGCCCGAAAAGTACTACTTTACGGAATCAAACCGAGTATTGAAAACACATTTTTTTTTATGCATTACTAGCTGTGGGGCCCGGCTTCGCTCAGGGAGTTGTGGAATAGGTGGAATGACAGAATAACTTTAAAATGTAATAGTACAGAAAAATAGACCAAAATTAATCATGATTAAAACAAAATTCCCGTATATGGTTTGGGTATAAGAGATCCTATTAATGCGGTTCTCTCAATGCGTTTTCTTCCCTTTTCTAGATTAAGAAAAATTATTTTGGCAGCAAATATGTCCTGGTATGTACCATTTTTTATGGTTTCTATGTTCTGATTCCATTGAGACCATTCTCATGACGATACCGCATCCTTATAAAGTTGAGTAACTTCTCCTTTTTCGAATTCGGTTGAAAATTTACGAACAGAACAGAACTATTAAAGAGAAATATTATATGAACACTTTATTTTCGATATATATTCCATTAGGTTATATCTTTTATTCATATTATCTATTTTATTCAGTGTTACTTTTTTTTCGCTCACTACACTAATAAGCAATTTTTTTGTTGTTGTGAATTAATTAATTAAATTAGTTAATAAATTTCCTCTTCTGTAAAACTTAATTCGCTTAGGAATCCAGTTGGTTTTGTTTATTTTTAATTTCAATTCATTGCAGAGATGTAATGACCTTATTTAAAAATAAAAAGGAAAAAATAATTATTTATACATAATCTCGTGTAATTTAAAGAAAACAGCTGAAGCTAAAACCATAAAAAACCGAACTAACGAACGATAACCTTATGAATTGAGTTTAGCTAGCGTTCCTGGCTTCCAAATGTCGAACTAAATTTTTTTCATTAACTCGCCTGGGCTTATCAGAGGGGCTAATTACATGTAGCGAGAGGCTTAAAATTACAGCCCTTGTCCCTTCAACATTACACACTTAAAATGAAAACAGAAACCTTCTTCATCGTTAGGGGCAATAGGGCAATACGACAACATAACATTCTTGATAGGACGTGTAGTCGTTTTTGAGCCTTTTCGGCACGCACATTGTACACTTTGCTTTATAATATATATTGATGATGGTAAATTTTTTAAGACCGGGGGAGAGGATAGAATATTTTGATTTTGTATTTCAAATAACACTAATTGATATTTGAAAATCAAAATATTTGTTTATAAATGTTATATATATAAACACAAAATAAATGTAGTAAATGAAGGATAATTTATTTAATTTCTAGTTTTTGTTTCGCATATTTTCTGCTCTCTTTGCCCTCTTCTCAGGACGCCCATGAAAAAATTCAAATGTACTTTTTATTGACTCTTCTTGTCTGTCTCTTTTTTCTTCTCCCGTTTATATCTTCCCCAGATGCATAACTACGTAGATAAGGTGAATTGTTTACCTCTAACAGAAACCAGATGCTATCTCGTAGTTGCGAAGCCTGCTGCCCATTCCACGAAATATGTGATGCGGTCATAACTGTTGCGCACCCAACTCGCTTGGAGTTATGATTTATACTCTCAGGTGTGAGAGTGAGCAGGGACCTGCGAAGTGATTTACCGAGCCGACGGCCAATCCGCCCTCCGGAGGATATGTAATTCCGCCCTTACAAGAAGTCTTGCGCAAGATGGCGATGGTCTGACGACACCTACTCCAGCTCACGGGATCGCGAATTCCTTCCTGAGGTATGCTAATGGAAGTGGCCAGTGGCGGAGGATAACTAGGGGTTGCGAAAGGAAATAATTCGGTAATGGCCGGCGGCCGCAGAAGGAAGAGGTCCTCCCGAGGCACGCGAAGAGGCAAGGTCTTTTAAGGATATTAAGAATTGCATCTTCACACTAAGAGGTCCTGATTCTCTCTCATCGGACCCTCTACGATACATGGATATGGGCCACCGTGCGATCCAGCATCCATTAGAGTGTACCTTTATGTTAGTATAATCCTTATATATAAAAATCTGGTGCGATGCGCGCAACACACAACTTTCACTTACCAACTTACTTTAATTAGAAATAGAAGTGTTTTGTTATGCTGCCATTTCTCAAAGTCACATATTTTTAGGCACTTATTTACTTATTTTTGTTTGTACTTACTCTTTTAAGTACACTAAAATTGTTTATTATAAAATAAAAGTGTTTACTTGAGATAATTCGGCAATTCAAGCATAATAATCCAAGTCGTCTGATTTTATAATTCTTTAAGCATGTGTTGAACACTTCTTAGTTATGCAAACAATTTCTGTTAGATGAACAGAACATCTTTTATTATAAATAAATAACTGCGCATGCATGTGCTCAGCATGTTTTATTAGTTGACGGAATATTTTTTTTTTTTTTTCTCCTCTATATGTTTACTTGATTTTTTTATATATTTAATATTTAGCTATTATTTCTTTGTTTTAAGCGAAACGAGAGACAGATAATTTCTGCAGATAAACAAAACAAAGGTACTTTATAGCAAAAAAAAAAAAGGCCCCTTCACCCTTTATGCCCACTCAGAACATTTTAATAATGATAAAGCTTACCTAATATTAAAGTATACTTGATTCTCATTAAACATGATGAGTTCAATCAAAATCGTTAAAGATATTTTTGAGAAGAAAATCGAAAAAATAGGGAAAAAGGTTATGAGATAAAGTGCCCCCTCCGTTTGATCAATTTTGATGAAATTTTTGTTGTCATATCGCGGTCATGTACATAGATCAAATACACATTTTTATCAAAATCGTCAGAGCCGTTTTGGAGAAAATCAAAATTAAGTACCCCCTCCGTTTGACCGATTTTGATGAAATTTTTGCTCGCGAGTATATACATATACCAAATACCCAATTTCAGGTTCTTACGGTTTATAGTTTTTGAGCTAGTCTGTTCACACACACAAATACCATTTCGCGGGACTTTGTTATTTGGACTCAGGGGCCCCAAAACGTGTATTTCCGTTGAAAACCGGATGTCGAAATTTTTCATGATCGCAATACTTTCCCTTACTATATAGGTATATCGTATATTGGTATCAAAGTAGAAATCTCGCATCCCGATGTTTGTCGGAGGTAAAATCAGAAACTACTCAACCGATTTTGATGAAATTTGGCTCATTGTGTGTAGTTTTTTCTAACTAAAAAGATATGATAGTTTTTATCTCGATTATTGACCTCAGTATTCCTTTTTTTTCAATAAAGTGCTTATTACACTACAATTTAGTGTGATTATTTTTAAATTCTATCAATTTCCAACAGATGGCGGTATAAGTTAATTTATTGACACAACATTTCATTTTCATTCGATATTTGGGGAGGGTAAGCATAAATATATTTTTTCCTGCTGACTGTGTTTTCCCCATGGCAAATTATCTGTCGCCTTTTCACGTGTGGAGAAAGCATCGTATCCATTTTTTTTAGCAAACTACAGGTTAAGCGAAATCGTTGTGCACCTATTAGTATAACCTTCGGATACGATATCTCATATCATCATCTGTTATTTTCAGAATTAATTTAATCTGTATTATGGCAAAAGGTTAATTTGGTACATTTTTACTAACTGTCTATTGTAATTGTACTAAACCATGTTCCAATTATATTCTTTATTAGTTCCTTTTACATGTGTCATTCATTAACACATTATGGTCAAATATAAGACGTAAAGAATAAAAACTTTAATCCTAATTCTTTACCAAACAATTTTAAATTTAGCATTGGCGTTGGTTTTTAGATTAGCTGAAACGTTTTCATCTTTATCAGCCATTTAATCCATTTAAGTCCATACCTCAGTTTCCTGAGAATGAGAGAAGAATGAGTAAAAAGGTTAACACGATATCTTTGGAAATCTGGCTGAGCACTGTATTTATCCTTTTTGTTTTTAAGTCCTTAAATCGAAAATGGATTGTATTTAAACATTTAATAGCAATTTACAGCGTCATTATTTACTAATACAAATTTTAAATAAAATATGTTCATTAAACAAAACAAAATATATTCATGTTATACTCTTGAAATGTAAAAAAATAAAAGTGCGCAATCTCAGAAAATTTCTGGATCCTTTCATAATTTCCGAGTTTTTAATTGTTTTTAAGTTAGGTGTAGTGAAAAAAATGTGATAGTGACAAACCAGGATGTGCAGCATAAATTACACCAAAAATACTTCGAAAAAAACGTAAAAATGAGACAATATTTATAGCCGATCGTAAATGGGGGGGCTGCAGCCCCACAGACCTTCATTTGAATCTGCTAATCAGCTTTATTACCTTTAGGATCCTTTACCACAACTAAAATTCTACTTGTTCTGCACATTATATGTTTTTTAAATTGCTTCTTTACATTCAGGAAAGTCAAATTCTATCTTTAAATGACGAAAAATTTTCCAGAGCCCTTACAGCCCCCCCCCCCCCCCCAGGATCCGCCAATGGTTTGTTCACACACAAACACTGAACATTAGGACTTAGCTATTTGGACTCAGAGTACATCAAACCATCGAAAACCATAAGTGGACATTTTTTTCCGATCGCAATACTTTCCCCTACTATATATTTCATATATAGGTAAGAAAAAGTAATAAAGAACAACAATATTATTAGAACTAACGTGAAGAAGTGTTAGATAGAAGATCTCAAATGTTTACCAGTGGAAAGAAGAGCAAATAACTACAATTTAACAATTATTGTGACACCGTACAACACTTAAGAAACACGAAATGGCTTCTAAAAGCAGTAAATTGCTAATGCCTCGACATAAATCACTTCCAACTCAGCAGAAGATCAAAGAGCAACATCTGATTGATACAGGAGCATTAGCGGCTCCATTAGCGTTACCATTTAGCACTGTCACAATAACAGTTAGTGCAATAGCCGTTACAGGCGGCATAACAGTTGTTAAATTGTAGTTGGTTACCGGTAACGGTCACTGAGTCTGGGATCATTCCCACGGCTGACCCCTTCCCTTGCATCACTCATCACTCTTCGATTATAGAAGGGTTCTTGCCTAGACAATTATCGATTAACTATCGATTATTGGCATGTGCGGCCGATTTTAAGCTTTTAATCTGTGGATACTACAAAGTTATACAGTGGAAGATGGTTATATAATGAAAAAGAAATGGTCGTGGTTGTGTTCAAAAAGTAAAAGCCAAAGAGATTCTTGATGAGGACTTGAAATTCGGGTCGAAACGTTGGAAAAAATAAAATATGCGATTCTTACATATAAGTCCTATTTATTTTTACCGCACCCTCAATCGTTCAAACTCTTCATTACAAAGTTATAATATGCATAAAAAAAATTACGAAAATCGTTTGCTTCAGAATTCAACAAATTAAGAGGGTAGCATCAATAATAAGATTTGAATGTTTGATGGTACTAAATGATCGAGTATAAGAACATGTTTTGCAAATTACAATTGGCTTAATTTTAATTGATGATTAGTTTGTTTGTTTAACGTCACTTTACGTCACTAAGGCTAATCAGACGATGCTACAGTGGGAGTCCTAAATTTTGCCTATCCAGGTATAATTAGGATAGGGATCTTTAACCGGTACCTGACATCGTACAGGCTCGGGACCTCCATTTTACGTCCTATCCGAGAGACGGCATGGCTAAGGATTTTTTACTCCCACTAAAAAATCCTAGGGCCACCTCGGGACGCGAACCCGCGACCTTTAGTATTGTAAGTTTCTATGCTAACCACTACATCACATACTTGCTCTCCTTTTAGGCTATATGGGGTATTTTCATGGCTACTTGGGGGCTAGATGAGAGGGGGATTGGGGATTTGTTAAAAGCCTAGTTTTTTTTTAAAGTTTCTTCGGCGCTCGGAATCCTAACATGTTAACTCAGGTTGACAGAGGAAACACCCGTTTGTTACCCAGTATCTCAGCCAGAAAATGCTGATTTCCATTTTCAATTCATCATCAATGCGGCTCGACAACTCGGCGACGAGTCCTGGCCTCCTCCACCAGTCTCTTCCATTCGTCTCTCCGCTGTGCAGCGGCCATCCAGTTCCGTATACCCAGGATTTTCCTTGCGTCTTCAGCCACACCATCCCTCCACCTCAGCTTCGGTCTGCTTCTTCTTCTAGTTCCGTGGAGAGGCTCGGTTAAAACCTGCTTGGGGATTCCCTCTGCACCCATCCTGGCTACATGCCTAGCCCACTTTAGTCTACCCAGTTTCATCATTAAAACAATGTTCGGCTCATTGTATCTTGCGTATATCTCCCTGTTGTTCCGCCTCCTCCAAGTGCCATTATCGTAAACACCTCCATATATTCTGCGGAGAATTTTCCTTTCAAGCACGAGGAGATCTCGCCCGCTTGATTTACTTAGAGTCCATGTCTCTGAGCCATATAAAAGTACTGGGCGTAGCAACGTCTTGTATAGATGAATCTTAGTCTCTCTGGCCAAAAGACGGGTAGTGAATTCCCTACGGAGGCTAAAGTAGCATCGGTTGCCAAGCATGATTCTTCTCTTGATCTCCGCTTCTGGGGCATTGTCCTGGGTTACGAGTGAGCCGAGGTACACAAATTGAGCAACGTTTTCAAAAATTTTAAATTACTTTTCCATATTATTCATTTATTTTTCATTCATTCATTTATTTTTCATTCATTCATTTCAGCCTCTTTGGTGCTCAAAGTTTGGTTTAGGCCTATGCCCAGATGCAGCCTTATGCCTACAAACAAGCAAAAAAAATATGTAACCTAAACAGTCACACAGTTCTTTGTTTTTGATCGTATTTTTTGCTAGCGCTAGTATCGCCCCTTTAAGGCCCTCAGAACGTTTTTATGATGATAAAACTTATCTGATATTAAAGTATACTTGATTAAAAGTTTCATCAAAATTGTTAGAGCCGTTTTTGCGAAGATCGAAAAAAAAAAACGTAAAAATGAGACAAACTTTATGAAATTAAGTGCCCCCTCCGTTTAATAAATTTTTATGAAACTTTTGCTGTTAAATCGCGGACCTGTACATAGATCAAAGACCCTATTTCAGCTTCGTAGGGTTTATAGTTTTTGAGCTACTCTGTTCAAACACAAACACAGACTATTTCGCGGGACTTAGTTTCTTTGTTTAACGTCTATTTATGCTACTAAGGCTAATCGGACGATGCTACAGCGGGAGTCCTAACTTTTGCTTATCCCGGTATAATTAGGATAGGGATCTTTAACGAGCGCCTGACATCGTACTGGCTCTGGACCTCCATTTTACATGCTATCCGAGGGACGACATAGACGAGGATTTTTTTCTCCCATTAAAAAATCCTAGGGCCACCTCGGGACGCGAACCCGCAACCGTAAGTTTCTATGCTAACCACTACATCACAGGTGACTTAGTTATTTGTTAGTTACACCAAACCGTGTATTTCCATTGAAAACCAGAAGTCGAAATTTTTCACGATCGCAACAATTTCCATTACTATATAGATAAGTATATACCTAGTAATGGAAAGTATTGCGATCGTGAAAAATTTCGACTTCCTATTTATATATATCATATATAGGTAAGTGAGTGTGTTGGAGCGCGACCCACTTTAGCATGCTCGAGCCGAACGGCGTCGGTTTGAATCCGCTCTGGGAGGGTCGACTTTTATTTCGTGGAGGCCCCACGGAATCAATCTCGACCGTCCCACCATGGTTAGAATAGATTGGTTACACCTCTAGAGTAACCCGCCGTATGCCAGACATGATGTAGCCATACCTGGGGTACTCTGTGGAGGTACCGAACAACAAAAAATATATCCTACGTAAGTAAAAATAAAAATAATAGTTTCCTAACCAAGTTTGTAAGAGACTATTTAATTATAGGTATAGAATGCTAGGCCTTAAAGTCTCATATTATTTCAATAATTCTCTTAATCATGAAGATTACCTGCCAAATTTTCGCCTATTCAGGCATCTTCTGGGCTGTAAGGGTTTCGCAGGCAAGCTAGAAACAGACTGTTAAGTTGGAGTTCACGGGCCATCTCCACAATAATTTAGTAAACAAGTTTATAGGAAGAGACTATTTAATTATAGATATAGAATACTAGTCTGTTCCTAGCTTGCCTGCGAAACCCTGAAGATGCCTGAATAGGCGAAAATTTGGCGTGTAATCTGCATGATTAAGTGAATTATTGAAATAATACGAGACTTTGAGGCCTAGCATTGTATATCTATAATTTGTGGCAGAGAGAATGGGACCCCATCACATGTGCTGGGCAGCTGTCCACATAACCATCTTCTGATTAATCGTCAGGGTTAAGCACGCCATAATGGAGATGCTGGCTGAAAAGGGGTATAAGTGTCTGGAGGAAGTATATGGCATAGACACTGACGGCTCCACCCGATATGCCGATATAATCAATATATATTATAAAGCAAAGTGTACAATGTGCGTGCCGAAAAGGCTCAAAAACGACTACACGTACTATCAAGTATGTTATGTCGCCGTATTGCCCTATTGCCCCTAACGATGAAGAAGGTTTCATTTTAAGTGTATAATGTTGAAAGGATAAGGGCTGTAATTCTAAGCCTCTCGCTACATGTAATTAGCACCTCTAATAAGCCCAGGCGAGTTAATGAATGAAAAAATTTAGTTCGACATTTGGAAGCCAGGAGCGCTAGCTAAGCTCAATCCATAAGGTTATCGTTCACTAGTTCGGTTATGGTTTTAGCTTCAGCTGTTTTCTTTAAATTACACGAGATTATGTATAAATAATTATTTTTTCCTTTTTATTTTTAAATAAGGTCATTACATCTCTGCAATGAATTGAAATTAAAATTAAACATAACCTAAGCGAATTAAGTTTTACAAAAGAGGAAAGAATTGGTCGAAACATTGCCTTTATTCAATATACAATATAAGAGTACATTTACAACAACAACAAAAATTTCTTATTAGTGTAGTGAGCGAATAAAAACGTTAGTTTTTAAACTGAATAAAATAGATAAACTATAGATAATATGAATAAAAGATATAACCTAATGGATTGTATATCGAAAATAAAATGTTCATATAATATTTCTGTTTAATAGTTCTGTTCTGTTCGTTAATTTTCAACCGAATTCGAAAAAGGAGAAGTTACTCAACTTGATAAGGATGCGGTATCGTCATGAGAATGGTCTCAATGGTATCAGAACATATAAACAATACAAAATGGTACATACCAGGACATATTTGCTGGCAAAATAATTTTTCTTAATCTAGAAAAGGGAAGAAAACGCATTGAGAGAACCGCCTTAATAGCATCTCTTATACCCAAATCATATGTGGGCGGACTCAGAGGTTTCGAAACTTCGAATACTAAACTGAAGTTTCAGGATGGTACAAATTTTATTTTAAACATGATTAATTTTGGCCTATTAATATTTTTCTGTACTATTATATTTTAAAGTTATTCTTTCATTCCACCTATTCCACAACTCCCTGAGCGAAGCCGGGCCCCACAGCTAGTAGCATATAAACCAAATGGTAAGGATGTGTATATATCAGACCCAACCGTTCGCTACGAAACAAACGACAGCGAACAGGCCGAAAAAGTAGATAGGGATAAGAAGAAGATCTACGAAAAATGCATACCCTTCTACAAAGAGAGGTTTTATGAAGAATTAGGTGATAGGGAGTTTAAAGTCACAGGGTTGTGGTTTGGTTCGCGAGGAAAAATTGGCAAAGTAGCGAGAAAATTCTTCGACGTTGTGGGAATTGACCAAGAAAAACTGACCATCCTAGCTGAATCAATTCTGATTGATTCATTAGGTATAATAAATAATCATATTTATAATTGACAACTGCTTGGCAGGCTGCATTATTTATATAAACAATGTAAATAAGTGATATTTACAATATTTTATATTTTATTATATTATATGTTTTTTCATAGTACTGAACCCAAGATCCTTTATGGGTTGTAGTGGTATAGGTTGAATATGTTTTTTAAATAATTTATTTTTGAAGAGAAAAGATTTGGCTCCGCCGGGAATCGAACCGGGGTCTTCCGCGTGACATGCGCGGGATGCTTATCCATTACACCACGGAGTCGCTTCCAAACGGTGCCAAATCCTTCCTCTTCACTGACACCTCTCCCAAGATCTCGCAAATTTTGCGAGTATTTACGGGAGGTGGACACTTTGGAAGCGACTCCGTGGTGCAATGGATAAGCATCCCGCGCACGTCACGCGAAAGACACGGGTTCGATTCCCGGCGGAGCCAAATCTTTTCTCTTCAAAAATAATTTATTTAAAAACAAGAGTGGTCATCCACGATAATGATTAAATTAATATAAAATTATATGTTTTTATTATATTTTAGTCTATTATAATTGCTTTCGTATTCAGCAACTAATTAGTTTTGACTTAATTTTGTTTTTACGCTTGCGTTACTAAAATATGTATTTTTTTACTCATAAGAAAGCTGTGTTTTAAGCGACTCAATGTAATTGAGCAGCCCCACTTCTGTCATGTATTTTGATAATAAAGTGTTTCTCTCAGTTTCCGGTAAAAATAAACAACGCTATGTTAGCCATGTTGTTTGTTTGCCACCGTTTGTGTTTTTCTTACTCGCCACAAGTGCGTAACGCACCTTGAGCAACTGGACAAGCGTCAACCACTTTGACACCCCCTCGCTTCATCGAAAGTGGCCCGCGGCACTCCATCATCCCACTAGCTTACAAAGGTCCTTCCCCGGCCCGGGGCTGACAAGTTGAATTGATAGCCGCTATGATAGCTGACAAAACCCACAAACACGGCAAGTTTCGAAAGCAGGCGGCTTCGGGAGGTAATAACCCATATCTGTCAGCCATCATGGGCCTCATTGATCAAATACCGCTCTTGATCTCGCCCTGTCATTAATGACTTTTTAGGAATTTAATGCCTTCGTAATGTTTCTTTTTTTTTTTTTTTTCATGTTTGCCTTTGTTGATTTATCGGCTGTTCGATCCTCCTGATATTGAATTATGCGATAGATCGATTTATTTTCCCTGGAACGATTTATTTAGTCATTTTTGAAGTTTCTTTTATATCGGACCCGGTTTGCTACGAGGATGGCTTGGTCTGATATATTTTAGGGAAGTGAATAAAAAATATGAGATAAGATTTACGGAGAAAACATCATTCAACATAATACCCTTCATTACTTTCACTTACCTTATGCTTAACCTACTTACTTATGAGGCGTTTGGTTTCAAAACCGGTTACATCCATTTTTTCTAAAAACATTTTTTTTCTTTTTTTTCAAGGTTTTAATGTTAAAAATAATGTGTTAGTCGAATTGTTTTAAAAATACATCTAGATCCTTCGAAAATCAATACTTAAAGATTCCATTTCTTATCAAAAGCGGTTCCATCCAAGCTTCACTTTTCAGAAAACCTACAATTTTTCGAAATCCCAAACGGTATCCATGTTTCCAAACAGTTTGATGATGTTGATACTCTATTAGGAAAAACATTATGGAGATCAATAGGTACCCTAGATTTCTACAAAGTTGTAATAGACAGTACAATGTCACCTTTCCTAGTAAATATGCATGATACCAATATGGATGTGGGTCAACATCAAGATTAAAATGAAAAATTATATATTTAAAAAATAAAAACTGTGTATATATTGTTCATATTAAATAAAGAGAATTGTTTTTAAAAAATGTCTATTCATAATTTAAGCAAAAATTGATATTTTCTTATCAAAGTCCGGTACATCCAACATATTTTTTAATGTTAAATGAGAGTTAAAAAAGAAAATGTGATAAAAAGTTGTCAGAAATTTTTGTTTGAAGGTAATTGTTAGCAAAAGGACGAAAAAGAACAAAAAAAATTTTTGTTAAATTGATTAATTTTTTAAATTGATCTTTTTTTGATCAGTCCTAAAAAATTGTAGGAAATGGATGTAGCCGATTTTGAAACCAAACGCCTCATATGAAATATATAGTAAGGGAAAGTATTGCGATCGTGAAAAATTTCGACTTCCGGTTTTCAACGGAAATACACGTTTTGGGGTCCCCTGAGTCCAAAAAACCAAGTCCCGCAAAAATAGTCTGTGTGTGTGTGTGTGTGTGTTGTGTGAACCGACTAGCTCATAAACTATAAAACGTCCGAACCTGAAATTGGGTATTTTGTGTATTTATATGCCCGCGATGTGACTGCTATAATTTCATGAAAATCGAGTTTCACGTATTTTTCGATTTTCTCAATAACACCTTTAACGATTTTAATTAAACTCGTCATTTAATTAGAATCAAGTATTCTTTATTATCAGATAAGCTTTATCATTATTAAAATGTTGTGATAATGTTGGGGCTTAAATGGGGGAGGGGCATTTTTTGTTTTCCTATAAAGTACCTTCGTTTTTGTTTATATGGAGAAATTAACTGTCTCTCGTTACGCCTAAAAATAAGAAATGTCTAAATATGAAATATGAAAAAAATCAAGTAAACATACACAGCAGAAAAAAAAAATATATTCCATGTACTCATAAAAACACGGTGAGCTCAAGCATGCGCCGTTCGCCTTTAATGACAAACCAATGCGTTATAATTAAAGATGTTATGTTCATTTAATGAAAATTATTTGTTTCATCGGAACTAAATGAAATATTCAACAAGTACATAGAGCATTATAAAATCAGACGACTTGGAGTATTATGCTTGCATTGCCGAATTATCACAAGTAAAAACTTTTATTTAATAATAAAATAAATTACTTTTTTTTTTTTTTTTGAGCAAATGAAAACAAAAATAAGAAATGAATGTGGAAAAATGTATAACTTTGAGAAGTGGCAATTAAAAAAACACATTACTTTCTAATCTAAGTAAGTTGGTAATTGAAAGTTGTGTGTTGAGCGCACGCACCAGATTTTTATATGAGCATTTATGAGGCCGTGACGGAGGTGGGATGATTGCGTTAAGGCAGATCATTCGAAGTTGGGTGTTGACGGCGGTGGATGGAGGAGTTGTGGTTGATTGAGACTTTATTATTTTTATTGTTATTATTATATAAAAATGATTGATAAGTTTTATAATAATCGATAGTAACAATATTGTCAATGTTTGCCGTTGCAGATAGAAAGGAGAGCTACACAGAGATACAGCGCTACGATGGCTGGTACAATAACCTGGCACACCCGCATTGGGGTTCAGTCGGTGAGTAGTTATCTTATTTATTTTATTTTTTGGTACTTCTCTCTTATGGCGGCGCACAGTGGTTGAAAATCGACTATTTTCGGAAAAAACCTTGTCAAACCCGATCTGTGACCCGCAAAAAAATAAAGTTGATATTATCATAACCACGATTGAATTTCCTATAAAATGTATAGGTTCGAGCCCCGCTTAACTGGCTATTCGGATTAACCGGCAGCGTAAGGAAAATAGAAAAAAAAATATACATCTATTTTCGACTCGAAATCGGCTAGTTTAAACACTTTTGCTGTTTTATGCTCGTAATATCATTGATAGTACTTGCAATATAATTTTATTTCATGAAAACACTCAACTTAGGTAAAAAAAAAAAAAAAAAAAAAAAAATCATACATAGGAACTATCAATTATTTTTCTCGTTATGTTTTAATTCTTAACTATTAAATGTATATCATATTAAAATATAAGATTGGGATCATCCGACTTTAATATAATTTTGATAGGAGATGGTGGGATTGACTGTTCAATGTAGGTTTAATAACTGCAACTCTATCTGTGAAAATTTAGTTCCCTTATTCACGCTAAATAATAGCTGAACCTTTTTTTAAAACTAATCTTCTAAAAACAAATGGATGCTTAAAAATGAAAAGTGCCGCAGCCATTAAGTTATCGGAGGTCATGTTAATAAACTTATTATTAATAATTTCCAAATTCATTCTAAAATCACGGTAGGTGAAAAAGTTGATTTATTATCGACCTAACAACGATTCAGACTGACTTAATAAATGATGCTACAGACCTGGTACGTAAGGCATGATGTTTTACTAAACGATTAGTAATATCCTAATTCGAAGCACAAGCTCCATAGCGAATAAACTGCACGAAATAGCTTAGGTGTTTCAATGAAAAAAAAATCCCACATGTACAGACGCAGGTGGACGCAGCTAGAATATGTTTTAATATTTCCTTGAATGTATCTTCTTCTTAAAAAAATGGATTTTAAAACTGCGCTCGGCTGCGCTTGAAAAATATGGATTACAAAAAAAAATTTTTGTCTTAATTTTATTGTATTTATTCGGGATTTTATTTTTGGGTTAAAACATAGACCAAATAGCATCATTTTCATGCTAGTGTAATATGTGAGATCGCTTTTCATGATTATGAAGGAAAATCGCTCTAAGAAACAAAAATGCGAGTTGTAAAAATTATTATAGTGCTATAAATTTTCCGTTGAAAAATAAACTTTTTCAATGATCGATTTTCAAAGGGTTATAATAAGTGTAAAAATCGGAATATCTCCGAATAAATTGATGGAATTTGTCAGGTAACTATTCTATTTATTAATAATGAAAAGAAAAAGAATATTCCTATACCTTCAAAAAATAGGTTTTTTCCGCCTTTCAACCACTGTGCGGCGCCATCGCTGATAAGTGAGGATATATTGCAGTTATTGTAACCTAATACTATTTATTATTTTTACAGAGTATAGAAGTAACTTGAAATATAAAAGTCATTTCTATACCCAGTGATTTACGTTTTTTGGGCTGGTTATTTACTCTTGCATTAAGCAACATTAAGGCCTGATATTCATTTTTTTGTGATTCCAGGATGAAAATTCACTTATTCTGAACATTCCAGTCCATTGACTAGTAAAAACAATATAAATTTTTACTAAAACGCCTATGAAAAGTTGTGAGTAACTTGAATCTCGGTAGGTCAGAAATTGTGAGAGAAAAGATAGCCATTAATAGTGATAGGGTTAGACCAACGTAGCCCCAGTAGATGAAGTGTTCTTACACAGATTATTCAAGACAGTGTTTTTTATAGATAATTGTTAAAAGAATTTTTAACTTTTCATTTATATGTGAAATATTTTATATATATATTTAATCTGATGGTGAGTCCCCCAACATTTATTTTATTAATACTTAGTGAAACAATTTTAGAATAATTGATGCCCGAAGGGGCGAAAATTTGGCTTATATATATATAAATATATATGTGAATTCGAGGCCCTTTTTTATATATTAGTGATTAGTCTCCTTCCTGCTATTGAAAAATCTTAATATTAATAGTGATTATCAATCTATTGAAAAGATATTCCTGAAAAAGTTTGCGGTATCTCTTCCCAATATCGAAAATTAGACTCAACTTATTTCATTTCTAATTGATTAGCATTGGTTCATCATTTTAAAGCCAAAGAACCCGAATATTTATTGCAAAATATTTGTTTGCTTATTTTTTTATAGACTGGAGTACGAAAAACGTTGAGGTAGAGAAAGCCTCTTGAAAGGGGGGGAGGGATAAAAATATCGACCTATAATTATCGATAGTATAAAGATATAGGACTTAAAATGTCTTAGGACTTAATGGACCATGTTTTAGGGTATTCATTCGCTCTATCGGATGGGATTTATTCAAGAGCATTAAGCATTAGTGACAATCCAACATTAATAAAATAAACAATAAAATCCTACCTCGTTACACATCGTCGTGGAAAGTTTTGTGATTGACTAAAGGGTCCGATGCGGCAGTCTATTGCGTGCCACCGGTGGTACATACCGGCGCACAGTGGGAAAATGTTGTGATTTAGCGGCCAAAAATCTATAACTCCTGACTAAATGACGATAATCGAATAATTCTTTTTTCATTAAAGAGCATGGGATTTTCTTTATCAGTGAGAATAAAAAAAATAAAAATACCATCACTCTAAGTATTTCAAATTAATTTTTAAATGGATCCATTCTTTACTTAAATTTAAATAAAATAGTTTATTAGGTACAGGGTTATACATGGAGAATGAAATGAGTCAGGATTATTATCTATTGAGCTTTCTGCTCATATACATGTAGTTTTCAGGCACTTGCTCTATTTGAAAGGAGTTTTTGGAAAAAATCCAAAAAAATAAATTAAAAATACCCTATTTTTTAGGAATTTTAAACGAAAAAAATATTGTTGTATAATTCAACGTAAGTATGTTTTATGATTTAGTCTATTTCGAGGCCGAAAATATATTGAAAGCTCAAATATAAGGGTTTAAATCTGAAAATCGATATATCGTCGACCGATCGCATTTGATCGATCAAATTCTATTATGGTATTTTAGCACCCTTCACCCTCTACCAGTATGGAAAAAATCAGAACCAACTATTGCCAATAATAGAAGTTATATCAATTAAGATACTTTCTTTTCATGAATTACATAGTTAACGTGGATGAAATTAAAACGCATTTTTATCCAATATTTTTACAGCCATTCTTCTTATTTATAAATTAGTTTGCGCTTAATATAAAAAGGCAAGTTCAATAGGAAAAAAATAAAATTTATTTTAAGCAATATCTATGCTCATGTATCTGATATATTTTTTTTTTCCTATTGAGCCTTGCATTTTATTATTGCACCAAACATATTATATAAATAAGAAGAATGGCTCTAAAATTATTGGATAAAAATGCGTTTTAATTTCATCCACGTTGACTATGAAATTTATGTAAAAAAAAGTATCTAAATTGATATAACTTCAATTATTGGCAATAGTTGGTTCTGATTTTTTCCATACTGGTATAGGGTGAAGAGTGCTAAAATACCATAATAGAATTTGATCGATCAAATGCGATCGATCGACGATATATCGATTTTAAGATTTAAACCCCTATATTTGAGCTTTCAATATATTTTCGGCCTCGAATTAGACTAAATCATAAAACATACTTATCGTTAAATAATAAGACAATATTTTTTTCGGTTAATATTCCTAAAAAATAGGGTATTTTTAATTTAATTTTTTGGATTTTTTCTTTATCAGACATTAATTATTTAAACTCCTTTCAAATAGAGCAATTGCCTGAAAACTACATTTATATGAGCAGAAAGCTCAATAGATAATAATCCTGACTCATTTCAATCTCCATGTATAACACTGTACCTAATAAACTATTTTATTTAAATTTAATTAAAGAATGGATTCATTTAAAAATTAATTTGAAATACTTAGAGTGATAGTATTTTTATTTTTTTTATTCTCACTGATAAAGAAAATCCCATGCTTTTTAATGAAAAAAGAATTATTCGATTATCGTCATTTAGTCAGGAGTTATAGATTTTTGGCCGCTAAATCACAAAATTTTCCCACTGTGCGGCGTGAACGTGTTAAAGACTCTTATCCTGCATTAAGTAAACAAACAAATGAATAGATGGTGACTCGAAAATTGTGAGATAATGTTATCGTTGTGTTCTTTATGAAATTTTCCATTCGTTGCTCTATTGAAAAACACCAGAAAGTTTAAATGGAAACCATAAACGAAAATAATCTGTTAACTGCTTTTCTATGGATCGTCGAAGGTAAGACGATACTATTATCTCATAGTTTTCTAATTACTGCCCCTTGGTAGAGCAGCACACTTATTATGAGATGATTAATAAAAAGTACCTATCTTGAGCTTTCCGCGACGATTTGTATTTTTATATTAAAATGTTTGAAGGACGATATCGATATTAAAATATGGGGTAAAATATCGGGTGTAAAATATAAATATTTCGATATTATCGATTATCCATAGAAATGACCATAAGTTCTTCAGACAAGGTTTACAATATAATAATGATTCACAACTTAATATTTTAGAGAGCTGACGATTCCATCACCTCCTCCTGATGTACATCTGTTATAACAATTAGCCCCAGAAACCCAAATAGCTTCCCATGACAAGATGGATGAGGATTACAGTTATCTATTTCGTAGCCCGCTCCCCTATATCATTTTAATCGACTTCAATATCACAAATATTATAAATAATGACCGAAGAGAAGTAGCCATATGTTAGGCGATTATTGGCGAACTCCGCAGCGATATATGGTGATATAGTGCTAATATTTTCGAGAAAGTACCTTATTATGTATCCTAATATTGTGAAAGCATCACAAATCAGGTGCTAGTTCGATGTAACAAGTCGGTCATATGAATTTTGTAAAAGTTTAAAACTAGATACTATTTATTATAAGATTTGTTTGTTTTAACGTCACTTTATGCCACTAAGGCTAATCGGACGATGCTACAGTGAGAGTCCTAAATTTTGCCTATCCATTAGGTGAACCTTAAACTTTTTGAAATGAAATGAAAAGGCAGTCGATCTCCAAAAGCCCACTCGACAGCCCTGAAGAAGACCTGAATGTCGGGTCGAAACGTCGGCACAATATAAGTGTTATTACACATATAGTGTTTTCATTGGACCGCACCCCCAACCATTTCCATCTCATATTCTTCTACGGTCAACAAATTACCTTCATTATGAAACTTATTTAAAAAGGTTAATGACCTCTTTTCGACCCCTGGTTTAATGGTGTTTTTTTGTTTCTTTCTAGAATTCCTCAGGCTAAACCGCATCTCCCCAAAATCTATATAAAAAATCTATAAATTTAATTTATACCATTGCTAACACTTCTCATTTTATTTTCATTGCTTTCACTTAAATATTTAGAATCGAAATTATGAATTGGTCAAGTTCATTTGATAACTCTTTCAACAAAATCTATATTATACTAGCAGACCCGGCCACGCGTTGCTGTGGCTCAGTAGTTATATCCTAATATTTTTAAACAAATACAGTGATACCAATATTCATTGATAAAGATGGAAACGTTTCAGCTAATCAAAATCCAACCTGATTGAGAATAGAGCATTACACCATTTAAAAGTATTTGGTAAAGAATATCAATTTAGATACTTTCTTTACATAAATTTCATAGTCAACGTGGATGAAATTAAAACGCATGTTTATCCAATAATTTTAGAGCCATTCTTCTTATTTATATAATATGTTTGGTGCAATAATATAAAATGTAAGGCTCAATAGGAAATAGGGCGTGCGTAGTTTTTCGGGAGTAGTTTTTTAAAGAGTTTACAATTGGTTGAGCCATCGTAACTGTTATATATTTTTTATAGTTTTTTTTTTAAAACTATGTTTATGGTGTGTAAGATTCATTAGCAAGGGTTGATTATACGATAAACATGCTGTTAATTTTGGCCAAATTATAAAGGCACTTTGACCTGAAAAATAGAAAGATGATTTTCTTATGGACATATTGTATTTCATATTCTGTCATTGTTAACCCTTTAACGCCTGTTGACTGATTTGTCAGTTCGAGCGCTGCAGTCCCTGGAGCCTGTAGACTGATATATCAGTTCCGCCCGCTTCAGCGTTAGAAGACTGAAACTGTGGACCTTATTTTAATTGATTTATTAACTCTTTCCATTTTAGTACTGCACTAGGATAAAATTCTCAGTAGTCAGCACCTTAAGAGATGTTTTTGTGGCTTCTTTTAAAAAAAAAAATGGATTTTTACACTTCGCTTTCTTACATTTATAAATCGTAGGTAACAACTCGTAAAGAAATATTGTATATAATTTAAAAATGTTATAAAATAAACAGATATATAAAACATTTAATATAACAGTTCTACAAATTATATGTAAGTTTGTTTACTTACATACTTACCTATAATAGTCACCATTTTCTTATTCATATTTAGGACGAGTGCAGGACTGATGAAAATTATTTTTAAATAATTGGCATTCGCGTTTCTCCAACTGTTTCCAGCCCGTCCGGTATTTCCCAGTGATTAGGTTTATGGTTTCCTCAAAAATTTCCGAGGGTTGTAAACTAATCGACATGAGGTTCTTTTCGGGGTTTTCCAAATTAATTTTACCTGCACCTTATTTCTTACATTCCTTAGTCAAATAGGGCGAATTCTTTAGTCTGTTTTCTGGCTTTAAAAATTATTAAGGCCACCGGGCACGTCAGCCGGTCTAAGGTCTCAGGCTACAGTGCCCGTAATACACTCGCAAAGGGTTAAAGCAAAAATTATAATAGAAATTAGTGCACATGACGGAGAAAGGATTCTAGTTTATTAGCAGTAAAGAGAAATCTCGAAATTTTAACTTTTATTTTTTGGCCTAATGTCCGGCGGGAAGGTAGGCTCACCCCATTGTGTAGGGGTAAAGTAGTGGAGCAACTTTTGTTTACAAACATCGTTCCAAGAACTTAACTGAGTAAACAGTGCTTAGTAGTTCTCGTACAAGGGTGAACTCAGTGCCACAGACTCAACCCTGACTACACCTGCGTAGACATGTACCCTTCGGTGACAGCCGAGACGAAGACATGAAGATGAAGATGATGTATGGCGGACGTGACAGCGTTGGCATGCTTTGGCACTGCCTCATTAATCACATCCTCGCTAATTTATTCATGGCCTAATATATCTCGGCTCTTTGCAGGTGTCACACAAACAATTGTTTGTCATCTCGGGGCTTATTAAATATTTTGTTTCAACTTGTTGCTCCATCAGGCAGAGGTTGTTGGGATATCTTGCCTGATAGCGTCTTTAGGCAGGGGGAGGATAAGGAGGGATCTTGATGACAATTTTTTTTTTGAGGCTTCTGGTCGAAAAATATTAGATACTTCGTTATTTTTCCGTTTGCGCCAAAGCAAAAAAAAAAAAAAAGAAGAAATAAATTATTAAAATACTTTTCATCATACTGCATCAATGTGTTTTCAATACTAGGTTGGAGTCCGTAAACTACTAAACTTTGGGCCTAGGCCTAAAAAATCTTTTTGGTGCGCTTACCATACCTGCTACTAATATAATATATTAATAAACATGTGTTTGAAGGAGGTTGCTTGTAGCTATACTTTGGTTCATCTCTATATATATAAGAGGCTTTGTCCTGACTGACAGAATCAACGCAGAGCAAAAACTACTTATGATAGAAACTTGAAGTTCGGAATTTAGATTTTAAACGCGATGTAGGTAACCACTAAGAAAGGAATTTCAATAATGTAACGCCTAAGGGGTTTAAATGGCGAAATTGTCGTTTAACTCTAACGGAAACCTATTTTTTCACTTCGGAAAAAAATATCTAATTTGGACTCATTTTAAAGATCTTGATACGACGAGTTTAACGACGAAAGCCTCTACGGGGCGTCGAAAACCATGTTTTAAAGCCGAAAAATGAAGCGTTCACGACGAGTAAGCAATTTTTTGTTTCGGCGGGTTTAGTGAACTCTCTCCATTGCGCGTCCCTCTCTTCTACCGAGCCGGCAGCTTCCCCCTCCAACATTCCACCTACCGGAAGCTCCCATTCTATTAAATCTTCTTAACATCAGTTAACATATTATATTGAATCAATACCAAGATAATGATCACAGAATTGATTTTAAAGGCTCGCGGGCAAAGCCGAAAGGGGGAATGCTAGTACATTACATATTGATTAAATGTAATATTTATTAATCAATTAGCCTTTTTATGAGAAAATTAATTTGTAAAGGAATCCAGTTGGTTTTCTAATTCATTGCGAGACGTAAAATCATTATTTTTTTTTAATGGAAAGAAGAAACTACTTATTTGCGCTTAATTTTTTAGAAATTTTAAAAGAACTGTGAAAAAATATTTACAACCCTTACAAAGTGAATTAATGGACAATAAACATTGAGTGAAACGCACCCTAGCGCTTTCTGGTAGTCTGGAGCTCGAACTAAATTTTTCATTCATTCAACCCGCTTATTACACAGTGCGAGAGGCTTAAAATTTCGGTCCTTTTCTCTTAAATTTTACAACCTAAAGATAAAAACTGGAAACTTCTTCACGGTTAGGGGTTATACTCCTACATGACGACATAGCTTTCTTGGTCGTACGTGCAGTCGTTTTTGATCCTTTTCGGCACGCACTTTGTACACTTTGCTTTATAATATATATTGATTAGAATTCTTAAGTACCCTTATCATGTATACATACCATCAGCTGGATTTTGTAACTTCCTAATTACTTTATTACTGTTTGTTTGTTTAACTACGAAGGCTTTTTTGTTGTTACTAAGGCTAATCCGACGATGCTACTATGGGCGTCCTAAATTTTGCCTATCCAGGTATAAATATGATTGGGATCTTTAACGAGAACCTGACATCGTACAGGCTCGGGACCTCCATTACCCTATCCGAGGAACGGCATTACCCCCTTTAAAAAATCCTAGGGCCACCACGGGACGCGAACCCGTGACCTTTAGTATTGTAGGTTGCCATGCTAACCACTACACCACAGGTGATCCAACTTAATTACTATCTACAATTATTCTAATCTTCTAGCATCGATAACTTAAATGTTGCTCATATATTTGTCTTCATTTTAGTACAGATGAAGATGTGAATTTTGATTTGATGATGACTCGAATTATCAATATGATTTGCCCATTTAAAAAATAAAAAGAAGACATTGACCATTACATTTAAAATCATGCTCGTGGAAGATGGTGGGCCGTAGATATTAATGAAGTGGAGATGATTGGGCCGGTCTAGATAAAAGAAATAACACGTACATATATCAATGGAGGATCCAGAAATTTTCTGAGGGGGGGCGCACTTTTTTTTTTTTTACATTTCATGAGTAATGAAAGCCCTAATTTAAAATACATAGTGGTACATAATGAGGTTGTAAATTACTGTAAGTGTTTAAATACAACTCATTTTCAATTAGGGACTTGAAAATGACTAAATATAGCCCATTTTATATAGAAATAGTAATACTTTATGAATGTCCTCACCTTTCAGGGGGGGGGGCGCGGGCTCCCCGCGCCCCTCCCCTGGATCCGCTACTGACAAACGAGTATATGTTGGTTTTGTATAATAGTGCTGATTATAATATTGTTCATAAACCTATCCGCACTTCAAGGCCTTCGTGACTGGATGGAAAACGATTGCGGGTCCAACGCACTTCTCATTGGGGAGGAGAGAAGGTCCTGTACCCGGAAGACCACCAGAGAGGGCAGAGGCTGAAGAAGGTGATCCATAAACTAGAAGAGCAGGCTGTGTGCACAGCTTATGAAAAATTATGTTATTGTTTTCAATTCAAAAACAAGCTGGATAGTACCAACTGGCAGCAGTTGGTTGCTATCCAGAAATGGATAGCATCCAACTACTGCCAAAACCCGTATTGCCTTTCAGGCAGGGATGGCAATAAATAAAAAAAAAAAATATTGTTCATAATTTGCCGATTATCATTACGTTATATTTGATTCCTAATTATTATGTAAATTATTAAAAATATATGGCTAGCTGTGGAAAAGGTGGCGATATTGAAGTAGAAGAGAAAATATTCGAATCCGTGAAAAAATTTAGATATTAAGGACCTCGAATAACTAGAAATAACCAAATTTATTAGGAAATTAAGGCAAGGCTAAAGGCGGAAAATTCTTGTTAATTTTCGGTTGAAAAATTACTTAGCTCACGTTATATATTTAGGCCGAAGAAGGATGATGTGAACTTTACCCGGTAAATGTGATCAAAGTTATTTCTGCGCGTCGCACAGTGGGCGAAAATCAGATTATAGGTGGACAAAATTCATATAAAAGATTTTATAAATCGCCCACTAAATATTGTTTAGTATGAGTTGGAAGAAGGGAAAATGTAAATATTTACTTTCTTGGATTGTCAACAAGCGCTAGAGTGGATTATTAATCCGTCTATAACAACCGGCATATTTTTCACAGTGTTCATTGCAGTGCTGTTCTTGTAATAATCTTGCCATTCTTTGACCAGAAACTTCACTTGATTTTTTAAATTTCATAAAAAATGGATACCACAGAAACAAGTAAGTATTAATATTTCACTAATCGGGGTTGCTACATGGATATAGTTTTACCTATAATAAATAATATCATTAGATAGAACATTTCCATATTTCAATGTAGAATTACTTGCAGAGGGCCAACGAGTGCCAAGCTAATTATGTCATCATTATTTCACTCAAACCAAATATTTTTCATATTCACATAGTTTTTTTTTGCGATATTTTGCGTTTTATAAAATATTTACTAATTTAGGATGGATTTCAGGTTTCGTGCTCACCGTTCCACGAAAAGAATTTGTAACTGAATGGTTGAAATACGGGTCAAAATATAGAAATAAATGTCTCTTAATCTACATTTTATAACTTGGAAATAACGATGAAGATAAAATAACAAATATACAAAGAATTAAAGACGCCATAAAAGATTATTCTAAAATTTCATTGACAGGTAGGAAAAATGTCATCGGAGCGCTTATGTTTTTTTAAGGATTTTTTTAAGGAACGAAGAAGCACAAGAGGCCCATAACAAAGATTCCCGTCGATTTAGAGAGCATAATAAAAGGAAATGTTCTAGAGAGGCCTCTAGCAAAGATCTTCTTATGATGCTCTTAGTTTCTTCGGACCCAATTGTCGCCAGTTCGGAAAACTTTGCGTAAAAAAACAACCAAACCGTTTAATGTTGATGTAATTAGCCTATTGAAGCGTAGTTTACCGTATGAGGAACTTTAAGAACAGTTATTAGAAAATGATGCTGACGATACTGACTCGTCAGAAGAAAATGCTGAAGGATGTAGTAGTATTGATTCAGACGATGATTGATGAATAATTCATTTTCATAGTTGTATATATTTGTTATTATTAAAAAACAGATCAATAAAATGATTTTTTCTTTAAGTTGTTAGTCTATTTTTGTTCATTATTTTCGTAATATAGCCTATGTTTTCCTATGGGTATTATTTTTTATGATTAAATGTATTGTTTATATGTAAATAATAAATGCAAAAAGTTACTACCGAAATGTTTCATGGATTTACAAAATGTTTTCCCAATTTTTATCCATTATGTCCAAATTTATATGTGTGTACAACATTAGTTTGTTGGAAATACTAAAAAATATGGGTCACAGAATTTTTAAAGATTTTTCCTTACTCAGTGACCTCAAAAACATGAAAGAACATAAAAATATAATTTTGTCCACCTAAAAATGGATATTTACCCACTGTGCGTCGGTTAAAGTGGGTGTGCAGAAATGCGAGTCTTGGCGGCGAAGCTATACCTAAAGATTGATTAACGCTTTTCCGACTGGAAAACGTCCGAGGGGTAGGCCTAGGCGAAGGTGGGAGGATTCGGTGAACGCTGATCTTGTGGAGTTGGGATTGGACGGTGGGGGGCCGTATTGGGGGGGGCTGCGTCCCCTTGCGGCCTTCCCCCCCCCACGGGGGTGACGCCCCTGATTTAATAGTTCATTATTTTATTAAACCCATCTTGAAATTTAGGTAATTTAAAATGAAGTAATCTCTAACTAATCATAAAAAAAATAAATATTTTTGCGACTTTTTTTTACGTAAAATTTAGAAGCGACGGAATTATTTTTCAAATTCCGAAAATCACGGACATAATATAACGATCGGCATTACCACAATACCTGTAATTACTGAAATAGCTGTCATTATTTTGATGGTTCGAGACGAGAAAATCAAGATAGGTCACGGATTAAAAAAATTAGTCTGCCCTTTCTTACTAGTCCAGGAGTTTATTCTAGTCCTAAAATTTAGCTTTCGTATATACCTAATTGTTTTATGATGTTTAATTTACTTTCAATTAACTTTTTTCTGTTGATAATTGGCATCTCTAGTAACCTTTTTAAATACAATTATACCAGGCAAAAGTAATAACTAGGTCATCCTCGTCATGATATAAATAAAATGTTCTAATACGAGCATTTAATTCATTTTAAAATATATGTTATATGTTGATGACTGCATGATATTGTAACAATTTTTGGGTTGAGATAATTTTAATTGAACGAAAATAAGATTTCACAATGCCACACAAATATTAAAAACAGGTTACAAAAAGTATCACTTTGTAACTACACAGCAACACAAATGTAACCATATGACTTGAGCTTCAGAACAAGACTAACACTGCTGCCCATCGCGCCTTATATTTAATCTGAAGAACTGTCTGGAAGGTTCTAGACAAGCGTAGATGGTACTCGACCAGTTAGTTCCGACTGTTAATTCGTTACAAGTCCAGAACTCTTTAAAATCATACGTTTCCTGTTTTGTCTTGTTGCGTTACAATATGTTTATCTGCTGGCATGCTAACAGTTTTGTCAAAGTAAGTGGCCTAATTATTACAAGTAACTCAAAAAGAAATACTTAAATGACATTTTTTTTTTCCTTTTAGCCTCCACCCTTTGGGGTCATTGGCGTTGGGTTCTGTTTAACTATGTTATAATACTTTGTTTCATTTAAGTACTGCAGTAGAGTGACTATTTTCGTATCCTGGTCTTTTAACAATTGTACTAGCGATTTATCCATATTATGTTTGTTATGGAGATCATTGAACTGAAAACAATCTAATAAAATGTGCTTTACTGTCAGCGCAACATTGTCACATTTTTGACATGTGGGTGCCTCCAGACCCCTGAGGAGGTAGCCATCCATGGGTGAACTGGCAGTGCCCGATCCAAATGCGGCACATCATTTCTTCTCTTCTTGAGCTTCTTAAGCTTGTCGTCCATTTCATGCAGTCTTGTTTTATCTCGGTTAATTTCGACAATTTGTTCCTCCATTGCGATTTCCATTTTTCTATCAGAGTTTTCTTCAATTTATCTAGCCAATCTTCTGTAGTGATCTCTTTTAATAATACTACGTGTTCCGAATCTTCTTGTCTGGCCGAAAGTGGCAGCGTGGTCAGCGTTTTCGTTGCCTCTGATTCCTCTGTGGGATGGGACCCGGGCTAAATTCACTATAATGACCAATAAATAACAAATTTACTGGATACGGTAAACATCAAAATTGCTGCGGAAAATCGCAGTTGCAAATATTAAAACATAAATAAATTAATAAATGAAATCTCGATTCTATCGTAAGGAAGAAAGTAATTTTTATTCTGGGAAATCCAATCCCATAGATATGAACAAATTAAGAACCATTTGTCTAACTAGTTGAAAAAAGGTAAGAATATTAAGAATTAAGATATAAAGTAAACACAAAGGAAAAAAAAAAAAAAAAGGAGACAGAATATTGAAAAACAAAAAGAAAAACATTTAGATATTGAGTACAGAAATTTTATTAGCTTTTGAGTTTAAAAACTGCAATAAAAATTAAATAAATTTATACTCCATGTTGGTTCAGTATTTTATATTTAAAAATCTGGTGCGTGAGCGCAACACTCAACTTTCACTTACCAACTTACTTAGATTAGAAATTGACGTGTTTTGCTAAATATCATTTCCCAAAGTCACACATTTTTCTACATTCATATCTTATTTTTGTTAATCGTTAAAGCCGTTTTTGAGTAAATAAAAAAAAACCGTGAAAATGATACAAAATTTATTAAGTAAAGTCCCCCCTCCCGCAGATCAATTTTGATGAAATTTTTACAGTCGTATCTCGGGCATATAAATACATTAAATACCAAGTTTGATCAAAATCGTTAAAACCGTTTTTGAGTAAATAAAAAAAACACGTGAAAATGATACAAAATTTATTAAGTAAAGTCCCCCCTCCGGTTGATCAATTGTGATGAAATGTTGGTTATCACATCTTTAGCATATAAATACATCAAATACCAAGTTTGATCAAAATCGTTAAAACCGTTTTTGAGTAAATAAAAAAAACATGTGAAAATGATACAAAATTTATTAAGTAAAGTCCCCCCTCTGGTTGATCAATTTTGATGAAATGTTGACTGTCACATCTCGGTCATATACATACATCAAATACCAAGTTTGATCAAAATCGTTAAAACCGTTTTTGAGTAAATAAAAAAAACATGTGAAAATGATACAAAATTTATTAAGTAAAGTCCCCCCTCCGGTTGATCAATTTTGATGAAATTTTTACAGTCATATTTCAGGCATATAAATAGATCAAATACTCAGTTTAATCAAAATCGTTTGAGCCGTTTTTGAGAAAATCGAAAAAAACTTGAAAAGTTATTAAATAAAGTACCCCCTCCCTTTGAGCAAATTTGATGAAATTTTTGCTGTCACATCGCGGGCTTATTCATACTCTAAATACCCAATTTCAGGTTCGCACGGTTTATAGTTTTTGAGCTAGTCTGTTCACACACACACACACACACAGACAGACACACACACACACACACACACAGACCATTTCGCGGGACTTGGTTATTTTGACTCAGGGGACCCCAAAACGTGTATTTCCGTTGAAAACCGGAAGTCGAAAATTTTCACGATCGCAATACTTCCACTTACTATATATTTCATATATGGGTAAGTGAAAGTAAAAATTGAATTATTGAAAAATTGAATTGAAAAAAAAAAAAAAAAACAATTTAATAGTCCAAGCCGGAAAAATTGTATTTGACTACAGGATGCCTACCCACCCTAAATATAGAAAGGAAGTGTTGTGTCAATAAATCAACTTACACCGCCATCTGTTGGAAATTTAGAGAACAAATAATCACACTGAATTGTAGTATAATAAGCATTTAATTTGCAATAAAAGAAATATTGAGGCCAATAATCGAGATATAAACCATCCTATCTTTTACTTAACTTCGACAAAACTTTGCAACAATTTTATCAGCTTTTGAGATGAAAAACTGTAATAAAAATTAAATAAATATATACTCCATGTTGGTTTAAGTATTTTACATATTTAAAGAATGATGAATTTTTACGGATGGAAACAGGTAATGAATTCCAGAAAGTGACGGCACTTATGATGAAGAATTTTGTAAAGGAGGCAGTTCTGTCTTCGGCAGTCTTGGAAACTACCGATTTTTATATTCGATTGTTTGAAGAAGTAGGAAGGACATGTTCAATGTAATTCTTATCGTAATTACACGGTACGGTAGGAAGAAACAAATTTATGTTTTTTTATTTTTATGACTTTATTTTTTGAATAATTCAGTTTTTCAGCTGAGTTTGCAATATTAATTTCAAAATGTCTCATATTGCGATGACATATTAGACTTTTAACTCAAATATCTAGATCATTTTTGGTCTATTTATTCACTACCAAAAAGCTAGTCAAACTGAGTGAAACGAAAAAAATATTGAATTGAAAGAAACCGCGTTGAAGGTTGATATTTAAAAATCGAAGTTGATTAATCATCGACGTATTTTTGTCGATGCTTTATCAATTTTGATGTTTGGAAAAAAATGTTAAAAACATCGATATTTTGCTATCGATATGCATACAAGATGAGTACCTTGGTTACCATTGAGCAAGCACAAGGAGTGGTCCTCCGGACATGTCCTTCCAATCATTAACCGTGTCCTTACTGCAAGTGCTCCTTTCGCTCCTGAGGACTTGCTCACCACTTTCACGCAACTTCTTGACAAGCCCCTCTCGTCTATCTATTCGCCATTAATATAACATTACATCTTTCTTACCCGTTCCATTGGTCTTTTTTTTACCAGGTAATAACCAGTTACTGACTTCATTAGTAAGCCTTTGAGAACTCTTTTGTCAGATAAGTATGTCTTTAGGAGGGCCGTAATTTGAAACGAAAGTTGATATCACACTGCTCCAGAAAGGCTAAATGTATGGATCGCGTGTAACATAAATGCCTGAATCCATTAAAAAAAATTATAGAAATAAATAATCTTTTTAGTTAAGATCTCATTTCGGAAAGAAATGGAGTAGGTATATGAAAACATAATATTTTGGCTTTTAAATTTTATTTCTATTTTTAAAGAATATGCTATTCAGTGGGTCTTTTCTACATTAAGCCTGCCAGTTACTGTTCATTATCAAATGATTACTTTAAACAGTTACTTATTCTTTTTTAAAAAATAAATTAAACCATATGGCACCTACAAACTCTATTAAAGTGGTTATTCCCTGTGTAAAGAGATGAATTTAATTGAATTAATTTTGTTGTGTGAAGAAGATGAGGGTCTGTTTCAGAAGCCTACCTTCACTTATTTTTGCCATGGCAACGGTTACTTTATAAGAACAATATGATTACTCTTTTAAATAACCCCAAAAGTAATTGATAAACATTATGTATATTTATCTGAATATATAAAAAAAAATATGTCACTTTAATTTCCTTGGGGCATAAACTTGATTATATCACTTAATATTTGGTCAAAATAATCACAATTTGCGTATCTTTGACGCCATAAAAACTCACATAAATAAGAATCCAAATGATTGCTGCTAGTTCCACACTGAATTTTGTTACGTCGTTTCGCTAAGGCCCATAAACCCTCGAGATTGTTAGTATGGGCTCCTGTTAATGGGTCAACAAAATTTTTAGAATGGTTGACGGTTTTGTGCTTGAAATTGAAACCTTCTAGCTTCGGAATCCCTCCATAGCTCGCCCAACAGTCCGAAATGATCAAAGTCTTTGGCTTAATACACTCTTTTATTAATTCTAGTAGAGTTTCTTGTGATCTGTTAGGTACTGCATATACACTCCCTTGTTTCCCCCATTGTTGTGGATACATTTTTCCAACATTATATTTTCTTTTCGAAAAAACACTCTCATCTATTTCCACCGTGCAATTTTGAGCTCCGATAATAAATGGGTTTTGCAATAGTGTGCTGGCACAAACCTCACGTAAGAAATTGTTCCAATCAACAATGGATGGTCGGCCCATTCCGAATTCTTCTTGGCAAAATTTAATTGAGGTATATCCTCTTGACCAGGAAAATATGAAAAAAATTACTTTAGAAAATGACAATTTACTAAATTCTAACCAACTTCCGTTTCTTAAGCCGATATTTTTCAAACAGGAACGCTTGAAGCACCTCCATCTTCCTTGCTTTAATCCCATTTCATGGCCATTTGGACAAAGCTTTATTTTACAGAGAACACCCTTTTCTTGTCGAAAGTTTACCTACGGCAAAATCTTCATCATTTATCTTCCTAACCAAATCTAACGATCCCATTTTAATATTGACCTTTTCACAATATAATATTAAGTATCAATAAAAAGAATGGTTAATTTAACATATGTTTCAGTAAAACAATTAATACCCAGTTATTTTGATGGATACAATTCAATAACATTTAAGGTTAAATCAATGATAATCATAAGTAACTGTTACCATGGCAAAAATAACTGGAGGTAGGCTTCTGAAACAGACCTGAAGATGAAAATGTATTAGACTTTTTTCAAGATAAAGGTGTCTTACCTAAATTTTTAAAAAACTGTGATCTAGGGCACGATATGAAATTGAGCTTTAAACAAACAAAAAGTAGATTTGCAACATGAGAAGTTACAGAACTTAAAAGGTTTGTAACGGGTCGCGAGTGAACGCACAACTTTAGTGCTGTAATGAGTCGTGAGCGAACGGCCAACTTTTTATTTATGTTAATGGCCATTTAAATTAATTTACCACTGATTACAGTTTTATATATATTCTTCTTATTATTTTATTATTTAATCTTATTATTTTATCTAATCATAATTAATTTTTACTTTCACTTCCCTATATATGAAATATATAGTAAGGAAAGTATTGCGATCGTGAATAATTTCCTTATGATCGTGAAAAATTCCCGGTTTTCAACGGAAATACACGTGCTTGGGTGGGTGTGTGTGTGTGTGTGCGTGCGTGCGTGCGTGCGTGCGTGCGTGCGTGCGTGCGTGCGTGCGTGCGTGCGTGCGTGCGTGCGTGTGTGTGTGTGTGTGTGTGTGTGTGTGTGTGTGAACAGACTAGCTCAAAAACTATAGGCCGTACAAAACTGAAATTGGGTATTTGGTGTATGTATATGCCCACGATGTGACTGCAAAAATTTCATCATAATTGCTCAAAGGGAGGGGGTACTTTATTTAATAACTTTTTAAGTTTTTTTCGATTTTCTCAAAAACGGCTCTAACGATTCTGATTAAACTGAGTATTTCATCTATTAATATGCCTGAGATATGGCTGTAAAAATTTCATCAAAATTGATTAACCGGAGGGGGGACTTTACTTAATAAATGTTGTCCCATTTTCACGTGTTTTTTTTTATTTACTCAAGAACGGTTTTAACGATTTTGATCAAACTGGGTATTTGATGCATGTATATGCCAAAGATGTGATACCCAACATTTCATCAAAATTGATCAACCGGAGGGGGGCTTTACTTAATAAACTTTGTATCATTTTCATGTGTTTTTTTTTATTTACTCAAAAACGGCTTTAACGATTTTGATCAAATTATTCGTGTTTAATGAAAATCAGGCGTTCTTTAATATCAGGTTAGCTTTATCATTATTAAAATGTTCTGAGGGGGCTTAAATGGGGTAGGGGCCTTACTTTCCTAGGTATTGTTTTGTTTGTGCTATTTGTTTATTTCATGTTTGTCTTCTTTGTTCATCTTAAATAAAACTCTAAAGGTTTATTCTTAAATATGTACATGGTTTGAACAATCAAGACTACCATGCTAAAATGAGAAACAGAAAAGAGTGTGGCACAAGGAGAGATCTCTTAGATTCTTATCGGTGCTAGTTTTTATGGAGACATAGGGACAGTGACAAAAATTTATTACATCAAATAATTGAAGACATGGCTGCTTTTTTTTCAGTTTAGCTTGATAAATATTTTTTTCATTGTTTTTGTATTGATTTAAAATAAATATTTCATTAACCTGTATTCTTATTTACCTGGCCGTATGATAATTAAAGCGGTTACTTTTAAAGTAATCATTAAGAAGGACTGGGATCTAAACAACCTTAAGTGTTATGTTAAGGCATAGTAACAACCTAATTGCATTATTCGTTTAAAAATACAAAAACAATTGAAATGCCAAAACATTTGGGGGGGTCATGACCCCTGTTACCCCCCCCCCTAGAAAGAATATTATATAACAGAAATAATCAAGTTATTTGTTATTTATATAAGCTATGAAGCCATTTATTTAATTTTTTTTTTCTCCTCTGTTTGACACCGTCATCACCGAATATTATTCGAAGACGAATTGGCTAATGGTATCGAGTACAATAAAGGAGGGAGGAAGTTGGGCAATGCGAAGAGACGGATGCAGAAAGGGAGATGGATGATGACCAAAGAGGTTGTGATTGATGCGGATCTAACAAGCAGTGTCAGGGCTCGTTATCTTCTACCTCGCTGCTCCTGGCTGCTCCTTCATTAGTTAGCCTCTCTGTCTGCCTGTCTTAGATCTTGGAGGAATTGTTTCTAATGTAGCTAATTACTATCTCGATTAGTTTCACATGTTTTTTCTTATTTCTAAAAAAACAAATTTAAACGTTTACTCATTACGAATGTACTGTAGATAGATAGATATATTTATTGTTTTTAAGGAACATGCCTTACAACAAGGAGTTGGCAGCAACATACAATACATGAAATTACAATTTAAAAACAAATAAAATAAGATCACAAAACTCATAATAAAGATACAAAAAGCACAATAACGAAAAATATACTTTTAATAATAAACTTAAATGATGCTTTATATAAGAACATGAAACAAAAATATACTATATAAGTACTTAAAACTATTAATTATCATAGGTAATTAATATTATAATTGAATTAATTAGTCCCAATTTCTATAGGTGATGTAAATTCATATAATTGCTAAAGCTACTCGTTTCAGATAAAATGATCTTATTTTGAGTGATTGTTTAACATAACAATATAAATTTATAATTCTGTCGGGCGAGAACAGTAAGTTGGCAACCTCATTACATTGAAGCAAGTAGTATTGGCGGACAGGGTTATACATTTGGCATGTCAGCAGGAAATGTTCTAAGTTTTCTTCATTTTTTAAATTACAAATAGAACAAATTTGTTGCGGATTGGTGCGATATGTTATTCCGAATATTGTTAGTTTGATTAGATATAAATTACTTGTTCTTAGCTGCGAGTAAATTTTAATAACGTGCAAAGGTATTTTGTTATCGATGATTTCGTTACTATGAGGACTGTTTATGAATATTTCTTCGTATATTTGACAGTAGCGGGACTTTATCAGGGTGGCTTCGTCTCTTTTCCTTATCCAATCGGATAATCCGATGAGGATTGCAGATAGGTCGGTTTCACAAGATTTACCTCTAATTTATTTAGTTTGCAATATTTGCTTAAAATATTCATATTTACTTGCAAATCTGTCATCGCTGATAAACGTTGCAAACAGGACTGGACTTGACGTCACCTTGTAGTAGGCCTTCTGTTACTGGGATAAAACTAGTTTTTGATTCCTGGAGTTTTATTCCGATGCATGCGTTTTTGTATATATCTTTTATTAATCGGATGAATTTTCCACTGATTCCCATATCGAAAAGCTTCGCCCAAAGCAGAGCATGTTTTACTGAGTCGAATGCCCTTTTGAAATCAACAAAAATTAAAAAAAGAGGCTTTGTTCTTATCATGTAAAGTTGTATGATAGAGTTGAGGGTAAAAATATTATCCATAGAGCTACGACCCCTGGTAAATCCCGATTGTGATTCTGGTAAAATATTCGACTCCTCTAAATATAGCAGAAGCCGATTGTTCAGAATAAAAGTAATGCGGGCCCTGTGGCCTGAGACCTTAGACCGGCTGCCGTGCCCGGTGGCCTCAATACTTTTTGCCAGAAAACAGACTAAAGAATTCGCCCTATTTGACTAATGAATAAGCTGCAGGTTAAGTTAATTTGGAAAAGCCCGAAAAGAACCCCATGTCAATTAGTTTACAACCCTCGGAAATTTTTTAGGAAATCATAAACCTCGTCACTGGTAAATACCGGACGCGCTGGAAACAGGGTTGGGGAAACGCGAATGCCAATTACGTAAAAGTAATTTTCATATGTCCTGCACTCGTCCTAAATATGAATAAGAAAATGATGACTATTTTGTCTGCTTGCCATGTTCTTCTAATATTCCTGAAATTAAAAAAATACGTCTAGGAACGTACCTAAGTAGACATACTTACATATAATTTTTAGAAATGTTATATTAAATGTTTTATATATCTGTTTAATTTATAACATTTTTAAATTATAGGGGAGAGCGGGGTTGGTTGGCAACAGTTTTCACTTTTTTGATTTTTGAGTCGTTCCTGTTAATATAATCCCAATGGGGCTGATACCATTGTAAACTCCAAGTATTAGAGTACTTCAAGTATTTTTTTCACAACATAATATTTAATACTAAGAACATAGAAAATTGAAGAATTCGTCAATCCAGAGTATGCCTATGTGGGGCAGGTTGGCCTAGAAGGTGGGGTTGTTTAGCCATCTCATTCAAGTACTGCCTGACACATATTATTGTTATTAAAAGCTGCATTATAATGGTTTAATAATTTTGAATCGGTTTTTGACCGCGTTTAAGGGAAAATGGAATGACAATAGAAGAAGATAGAAGTTTAGACTGTCGTCACTTTTTGCATAAGAAAAATTGTTCTCGTCTTCCTCGATGGAACTAAAGACAATTGGTAGTTTCACCTTTGATTATGTTTACCTTCCTTCTGTGAATTGCTACTGTGCCAAAAAAAAAGTTGAAGAGAGCAAGCTAACCCCACAGGAGAGATCATATGAAAGATGACTGCCAGGACAGGGGAGGACAATCAAACAAGAAACTGGTTAGTCGAAAGGTTAGGTTTTTCAAAGGGGTTTTGGGCTATGTGAACAGAATCGGAGTCGAATGTTTTTCCATGCCTTTAAACCAACTTTACTGAAAATATAAAAATTTACTTACATGTTGTAAAATCAATCAATGTAGCACACTCTTATCTACACTGTTAGCATCGGATTGAAAACTCAGGACAAGACTCCCGAGGTCGAGCGCGTCACATGGTACAATGGTGGGGCCTTCACAACAGGTGTGACGGAAACTATAAGCAGATGGCCAACGAACCCCGCTCTCCCCTATACAATATTTTTTTTTACGATTTGTTACCTAAGATTTATAAATGTAAGAAATATCCGAAAGCGAAGTGTGAAAATTCAATTTTTGTTTTAAAAGAAGCCACAAAAACATCTCTTAAGGTGCTGACTACTGGGAGTTTTATCCTAGTGCAGTAGTAAAATGGAAAGAGTTAAGTAATCAATTGAAATAAGGTCCGCAGTTTCAGTCTTCTAACGCTGAAGCGGGCTGATAAATCAGTCTAAAGGCCCCAGGGACTGCAGCGCTCGAACGGATTAATCAGTCTACAGGCGTTAAAGGGTTAAATTCAAAAGTGCATTTAACAAACATATAAAATACGAGCAAACCCGGCCACGCGTTACTGTGGCTCAGTAGCTGTAATGCGTAGAATTAATTATATCCCATTCTTTTAAATACATTCACTGATAAAGATAAAAAAGCTTCAGCTAATCTAAAAACCAATGGGATTTAAAATAGTACTTTACGCCAAATTTAAAATTGCTTGGTAAACAAGTTAGAAGGGTTAGACTTTTTATTTTTCACATCTCATATTTGACTGTAGTAAGTATAAACGATCCATTCATTTAGCACTTCCTGGATTAATTCAGAATAGGCGAGATTAAATATAAATAACAGACATGTAAAAGGAACTAATCAATATATATTATAAAGCAAAGTGTACAATGTGCGTGCCGAAAAGGATCAAAAACGACTCCACGTAGGATTAAGGAAGTTATGTCTTCGTTTAGCCATATGACCCCTTACGGAGAAGAAGGTTTCCGTTTTTCTCTTAAGAATGTAAAATTGAAGAAAAAAGGACTCGAATTTTAAGCCTCTCGCACCATTTAATTAGCCTCTCTGAGATTGAGATACGAGTTTATGAATGAAAAATTTAGCGATTATAAAAATTTATCGAGCTCCAGGCTACCAGGAAGCGCTAGGGTGCGTTTCACTCAATGTTTATTGTCCATTCATTATGTAATCGTTCTATATTTTTTCAGCTGTTCTTTTTAAGTTACTAAAAAATTAAGAGAAAATGATTAGTTTGTATTTCAAAATAAAATAAGTACTTTACATCTCAGCAATAAATTAGAAAACCAACTGGATTCCTTAAAAAATTAGTTTTCTCATAAGAAGGCTAATATATGAGCAGCACATTACATTTAATCTATATATAAATATACTTAAGTAAATTTAATGCAATATGAGTGAACATTTCTTAGTAGTACAGTGAGCGAATAAAATTAGACATAAAAAAAGAGATGAATTGACTAAATATAAATCGAAAATAAAAAGTTTGAAGTGGCATTATTGTATTTATGAAAAAGAAGTTGGTTAGGTTACTACGTATGTTGAGCATTCCAGTTGACAAAACTACTAACTCCAATAACAGCATTTAAGATTTTATCATTCCTCATAGTTCAAGATAAAAAGAAATATGATGAAAAAATTGTGCCTTCAAGAAATTTTGGTTTTCACTTTGTAATAGTAGTAAGATTCGAGATATGCAAAAACCGTTCAAATTACGGGGGGGATATCTTAAGGGAGGTTGAAATGGAAGAAAGGTCTTAAAAAAAAGTTTTTATAAATCTTCGGTAGTTTCTATACTTCTGGATCAAATAGGACCATCATAGTAGTCAGTGCTTAAGTTTTACTCGAAATATAATTTTTTTAACTGAAATACCAGATTTTTCAACAATAATCTAATAACTTATTATCTTCTGACAACTTGGAATGGGCTTATAGGATTCAGAATCACAGAAACCATCAAAACGATGCATAACTCGACAAAGTTGCAGCAAAATTAATTGTTCATTTACCATGTTCAACCCCCTGTAAATTGTACAGGGTTCCTTATTTGGATGGACTCTGCTGATCTCAAGTCTGCAGAATATTGTTACCAAGTTAAAACCGAATTTTCAAGAAGGTGCTAATTTTGTTCTATATTTCCTTTAATTTTAAAGTTTTCCTGGTATCAAAACTACCACACAATTACCGGAGCGAAGCCGTGCACCCTAGCTAGTGAAGAATAAATTGGAATAGGGTTTAGTACAATCACAATAGATAATTAGAACTGTAGAACAATAGAAAAACTATAAAATTCTGTTTAATAGTTGTATTCTAAGACAACGTCCAATTATATTTCAAACACACAATGATAATATTTTAACAGCAATTATAATACTAACGAGCGTACCCGGCCGCTTGTTGATGTGGCTCAGTAGCTATAAGGGTCTGGCCACACATGTCCGCACCGGATCCGCACCGCAGCAATAATATAGGTTATGTTCAGAATATTTTTAATTTTACTTACATATTACTTATAGTTATGCCTAAAGTGGCCTGCGTCTGACATCTGTGACCTGAACTTTAGGCATAACTAAAGGTAATATGTAAGTTAAATTAAAAATATTCTGAACATAACCTATATTATTGCTGCGGTGCGGATCCGGTGCGGACATGTGTGGCCAGACCTTAATGCGTTGAACTAATTATATCATATTCTTTTTAATACAGTCAAATGAAAACTCACTGATAAAGATAAGAAAGTTTCAGCTGATCTAAAAACCAATGGGATTTGAAATAGACCTTTAGGCCAAATTTAAAATTGTATGGTAAAGAATTTAGAAGGCTTAAAGTTTTTATTTTTTACTTCTCATATTTGACTTTTTTTTCCGTTGGCTCACAAGCCTTGAAGATCTTAAATTAGAATATAGTAATTGGAATAGGATTTAGTACAATCGCAATGGACAGTTAGCAAAAATGTACCAAACTAATCTTTTGCCATAATATATTACATATAATTAAATTCAGAACACAATACATGATGATACGCTGGGTTAGCCGAACGTGTTCAAGCGCGACCCGCTTTAGCCCGCTCGGTGGCGGTTCAAATCCGTCCTGGGAGGGTTGACTTTTATTTCGTGGAGGTCCCACGGAATAAATCTCGACCTTCCCACCATGGTTAGAATAGGTTGGTTACACCTGTAGAGTAACCCCCCGTATGCCACACATGGCCAGGTAGGGGTACCGAACAAAAAAAAAAACACATGATGATATGAGATTAAATATCATATCGGTAGGTTCTACCTCAAACAGGTAATAAAAAGCGAGCTCGAAGCGGGAGATACCCCTAACCGTGCAACACTCTTACAATACTACTTATTAAAACATATATACATATAAACATATAACTCAAATTTTATGAATGAGATAGATAAGTTTAATTTATAACTTTTAAAATATAATAACATTTGACAATTAATTATAATTACAATTATATAGTACTAAACAATCGCAATAGACAGCAAAAATGTTCAGCAAAAATCTTTTGCCATAATACATATTAATTAAATTCAGAATATAACACATGATGATATGAGATATCGTAAGTTTCTGATAGTCTGAAACAGGTTCTCGGAGCTGGATAAACCTCTAACCAAGCCGCACATTCTTACAATACTACTTATCAAAACAAATAAAATCATATATAAAAATTGAATTATTTCACATGAAAAAACACGGATTTTCATAGTTCTAGCCGGCAAAATTGGTTTGACTACGGGATGCTTATCCACCCTAAATATAGAAAGAAAATAAAGTGTTGTGTGAATAAATCAATTTACACCGCCATCTGTTGGAAATTTATAGAACAAATAATCACACTCAATTATAGTATAATAAGCATTTAATTTGCAATAAAAGAAATATTGAGGCCAATAATCGAGATATAAAGTATCCTATCTTTCAACTAGGACAAAACTACACACAGACATCGGGACACGAGATTTATATATATATATATATATATATATATATATATATATATATATATATATATATATATATATATATATATATCCCTACTGATGAATGACAAGTAAAACAACTCTAGCATTTTAAAGTTGTCAGAAACTTAATTGCAGATATGAGAAAGAATTGGAAAAAAACAACAACGAAGTTTTCAGGAAATTATACTAGTGTCAATTCAGTCCCTGATGATCTGGGAAAGGAAGATGAGTGGCCAAAATTTTGCTCATAGACTCAGCCACTTCTAACTATACTAATCTCGATTAATCAAACAGGTTTGGATCAACTCTTAAAACTAGTAGGTGGTTGTTTTCTATATTAGCTTTCTTAGAGGAACCTCTACCTCCTAATATCTGTGCTAATGTTAGGAGTATTATAAGATATGCTAAGTAGAGAAGAAATACTTTGAAAAGTACAATTGATGAAGTCTTAGTTCCGTTGAATGTAATTATTTGCATTGCTGTTAAGTATTTCAGACAGACTTGGGGATCGATGATAGCGCTTTCATCTGAACTGGCTATTCATTGGAGAATCAATTGTTGTATTATTTATGTTCTGTTGTATCAATATATATTCAAAGATTTATAAAATGATATAAAAAAAATCTGGTGCGTGCGCGCAACACACAACTTTCACTTACCAACTTACTTAGATTAGAACTTAATGCGTTTTTTTAATTGCCACTTCTCAAATGAACAGAACATTTTTAATAATAACGCATTGGTTTGTCATTAAAGGCGTACGGCGCATGCGTGAGATTAGGTGCTTTATGAGTTGACGGATTATTTTTCTTGTTTCTCTTGTATATGTTTACTTGATTTTCTTCATATATCATATTTAGCCATTTCTTATTCTTAGGCGTGATGAAAGACAGTTCATTTCTCAATATTAACTAAAACAAAGGTACTTTATAGGAAAACAAAAAAGGCCCCTTCCCCATTTAAGCCCTCTCAGAACATTTTAATAATGATAAAGCTTACCTGATATTAAATAACAACTAATTTTCATTAAACATAACGAATTTGATAAACATCGTTAAAGCCGTTTTTAAGATAATCGATCAAAAAGGTAAAAATTGGAAAAAAATTATGAAATAAAGTCCCCCCTCCTGTAGATCAATTTTGATGAAATTTTTAACAGTCATATCTCGGGCATATAAATTCATCAAATACAAAGTTTGATCAAAATCGTTAAAGCCTTTTTTGTGTAAATAAAAAAAACACGTGAAAATGATACAAAATTTATTAAGTAAAGTCCCCCCTCCGGTTGATCAATTTTGATGAAATTTTTACAGTCATATCTCGGGCATATAAATAGATCAAATACTCAGTTTAATCAAAATCGTTAGAGCCGTTTTTGAGAAAATCGAAAAAAACTTAAAAAGTTATTAAATAAAGTACCCCCTCCCTTTGACCAATTTTGATGAAATTTTTGCTGTCACATCGCGGGCATACACATACACAGACCATTTCGCGGGACTTGGTTATTTCGACTCAGGGGACCCCAAAACGTGTATTTCCGTTGAAAACCGGATGTCGAAAATTTTCACGATCGCAATACTTCCACTTAATATATATTTCATATATAGGTAAGTGAAAGTAAAAAAAGTCTCAACTCTAGAATTATTATAGTTGCTTAAATTTACTCAAATGAAGCCATAACAAATATTTATGATGCTGTCGACATGACAACCGGGTCCTACGATAAACAATATGACAACATCCTTTCACCACCCTTTCGTTGCCCGCAGACATAAAGATATGAAAGATATTTTTTTGCTTTGTGGTGCCGCGAGATCTGACAAAGGCACGGCCATATTTAGCAGTTCCACCATCGCTTATTGTCGGCCTCACCTGACTCAGCGGTAACAGACAGTATCTGGGTCGCCTCCGCATTACCATACCGGCTAATCCTTAAGTTTCATCCAACAATATTTACCTGCTATTCGTTCCAACCCAGATCCGATTGTCCCCTTGACGGCTTGGGAAACACCTCACCTTATGCTTGAAAAAATAAAGTACCTCCTCATCTAGGAAACGGGAGGCTGCAGAGAGAGAGAGAGCGAGAGACCGAACTAACGTAAATGGGCTGAATACATTATTCATACCTCTTTGTAGAAGAACAATCGATTTAAAACAATGATTTTATTTTTTACTAGCTAGGGTGCCCGGTTTCGCTCCGGTAGTTGTGTGGTAGTTTCAATAACAGAAAGACTTTACAATTAAAGGAAATATAGAACAAAATTAGCAGTTTCTTGAAAGTTTTTACATATTATCAATATTAAAATTCGAGATCTGCAGAGTCCGCCCAAATAAGGAACCCTATATACTTTAAAGGGGGTTGAAAATGGCGAATAAACAATTAATTTTGCTGCAACTTTGTCGAGTCATGCATCGTTTTTGATGGTTTCTGTGATTCTGAATCCTATATTTCTATATTTCCTATATTTCTTTTTATCCTGAACTATGAGGGGTGATAAAATCTTATTGAAAAAATGCTGTAATTGGAGTTAGTCATTTTATCAACTGGAATGCTCATCATACATAGTAATAAAACCATTTTTCATAATTGCATACAATAAGAACACTTCAAACTTTTTATTTTCGATTTATAATCAGTCAATTCAGCTCTTCTTTTTTGCTTTATGTCTGTTTATTTCGCTCACTGTACTACTAAAAAATGTTCAGTCATATTGCATTAAATTTACTCAAGTAGATGTTATATATTGATTAAATATAATGTGTAAATCAATTAACCTTCTTATGAGAAAATTAATTTTGTAAGGTATCCAGTCGGTTTTCTAATTGATTGCAGATATGTAAAATCATTATTTTATTTAGAAAGAAATGGTGAAACTATTTTAAAAGTAATTTAAAAAGAACAGCTGAAAAAATATTTAACCTTTACAAACTGAACGGAATGAATGAACAATAAACATTGAGGTAAACGCACCCTAGCGCTTCCTGGTAGCCTGGAGCTCGAACTACATTTTTCATTCATAACCTCGTATCTCAATCTCAGAGAGGCTAATTAAATGGTGCGAGAGTCTTAAAATTCCAGTCCTTTTCTCTTCAATTTTACACCCTTAAGAGAAAAACAGAAACCTTCTTCTCCGTTATGGGTTTTATAGCAACACGCTGACATAACTCTCTTAAACGTGCGTTGAGTCGTTTTTGAGCCTTTTCGGCACGCACATTGTACACTTTGCTTTATAATATATATTGATTACTAATCGATAAACTTTATATATGTTCTAATCTTTATATATATAAAAATCTCGTGTCCCGATGTTTATTCAACCGATCTTTATGAAAGTTGGCTCATTGTGTGTAGTTTTGTCCAACTTAAAAGATATGATTGACTAGAGAGGTTTTTTTTTTTTTTTTTTACATCATTTTATAAATCTTTGTGTATATATAAAAATCAGAAACTACTCAACAGATCTTTATAAAATTTGGCCCATTGCGTGAGGTTGTATCCAAGTTAAAAGATAGGTTTGTTTATGTTTCGATTATTGGCCTTTTCTGTTATTGCAAATTAAACGCTTATAAAACAACAATAGGCGGGCGCAATCGAATATAGGGTGCGCTAGTAGTTTTGCAAAATGTCGGAAAGAACGGTGTTAGACTTAGTTGATGTGATAGAGATAATTGGTAATTTTAAAAGACCATTAATTGAAGGGCAGGCTATTCTTGATGCAAATCACATATTTACATGTGGAATAACATCTAAAAATAAAAAAACAGTTATTTTACAAGCCTCGTGCCTTTAAACTAGCAATCTTAAAGGACTGCCCCATCAAATAAAAGTGGAAATCAAATTTATTAATAATAATAAGCAATTTTCTTGTCATTGTACGTGTAAAGCTGGAAGTTCTGGTAAATGCAAACACATCATTGTAACTTTACTCGACGTTTTTCGGTTAATAATAACATTAATTACCTATTCACACAATCATTGTTATGACAGCTTAGATTCTTTGTCATATTATTTATTTATTTGTCAAAACTTTCAGGCTTCGCATTGAAAACATGGAACAATTAAGCACAACGGATGTAATAGAAAAATGGAGAAAATTAAAAAAGAAAAACAAATCTATGACACTATGGTCTCAATGTTATTTGCATAAAACTAGCATTTTGGAATAATAAAATGTCAAAAACTAATATTTACCTGGATAAATATAGTTTCTTTCTTTAAAATAAAGACGGCATATCGTCATATGTTTCGAAACAGGCTTATCTATTCTTAATTTTACAATCCACTCTTTAAGAAGCTTTTTACTTTTTGGAAATAAAAGGGAATGACACATCTTTTGATTTTCTAATTGAACACTGAGGGACCGAGCAATACCTATTAGATATTTTTCAAATGATTTTTTGCTCAATCGGGTTTTAATTATGGAAAAATAAATTAAAAACGCCAAAAAAACCTATGAATCCCAGGTAATGGCCCCGCTTTTATCCCCGTTTCTCTAATTCCTGCAGCGCCGTCGCAGAAGCAGCACCGTCGCTTGCGCCCGCCTATTGAGTGTGATTATTTGTAAGTTTTAAAATTTCCAATAGATGGCGGAATAAGTTGATTGACACCTCCTTTTTTTCTTTCGATATTTAGGCTGGGAAGCATATAGTAGCCAAATCTATTTTTTCCGACTTGGACTAGGAAAATCCGTGTTTTTCCCATGGGCAGTGATGTGTCACCTTTTAAGGCGTGGGAAAAACACGGAATCTATTTGTTTTAGTAAAAGACGTGTTGACAACCTGTTCATGCAGAACCTACCGATATATCTAATCTCATATCGTGTATATGTGTTATATTCTGATTTTAATTATTATTTATTATGGCTAAAGATTGATTTGGTACATTACCAAAGATAATACCAAATACCTCTGGCTAACAGGTAGGGCAAGATTTTTTCATCACGCCCTATCTGATAGAGAGTGATCGAAAAATCTTGTTTTTTTCTGAAGCTGGTCACCATATTAGAGCATCTAAACCGACTCAGTACCAAAAATTATCGTCTTATTTAATTATGTAAATGTAAATATAAAGGTTCCATAATTTCAAGAGAAATAAAAAAAGAACAACGAGAACAATAATTATGTACGTTCCAATAAGACTCCTTCGCATGCGCAATATACCTTTACTAACATCCAATTGTTAATTAATCTAGTAAAGGTGTTTAGAGTTGTTGGAACATAACTATAAACAAACATTCAGCCTTTTGAATTTAGTTCACTTAAGTGTTTTATAGGTTAAGAGTTGTATTTTAGTTTTGGACAATGCCTATTTTGAGTCGTTATGAGAACGTAAGATATAGGCGAACTTCCATTGCGTCATTTTCAATCAAAAAGGGCCTCGCTTTATTCTTAGCTTAATTTCATCATCATTCAAGGGTCTTATTATAATTTTAACCTTTGGAGATCTTGTACCGAAATCGGTCCAATTCTGACACTTGAAGTTCAATGTTTTGACTATATTCATTTTAATTTTATTAGATATTTGATTTATTTTTCATTTGAGCCTTTGAAAATATATATGCATATGGATACATACATATGACGTGTGTATTAATAATCGTTCATTAATAATCTTTCAAGAGTATAGCTTATTATTAATTATTTCAATACTTCCGATGCTCTTTAATATTGAGCTTATGTTTCGAATTAGCGAAATGTAAAAAATGGCATTTTGCAGTAATCTATAGTGAATCGTTACTGATCTAACTATCATGATGGCTTTCAGTTTCTGTTCCCACAGAGTACGAACCGAGAACTCCTGGGACCTGAAACTGCTATCGAATTAATCATTGTTGAGGAACGTTGTCATTTGTTCCATGATGTGGCTGTCACCAACAAATGGGTTAACGAGTCCATCAAAGTCTGCTGGCCTTAATTATTGCCACAGAGAACTGCCCGTTCCCGAATGAGATTTCTGCAACAAATCTAATAAAACAGGTTAGGCGGTTGATAAATCGATTCTTCAAAAACCTCTCGCCAAAGGGAAAGACGTCACCAGACGGAAATAAACTTTGATTCGTAATACTTTCATTTATTTGTTGTAGGCGAAGGTTTGGGAGTTGGTTGGCAGTGCATTGTATCCGGTGGGGCGTGTGGGTGTGGAGTGATACCTTAGTGACAGAACACTGCCCAACCCCTCAATTAGAATTTTTTAACTTATATATATTTTTTTACTTTCACTTAACTATGTATATATGTACTATTCAACTATATAACTATGTATATACTAAATACCTAATTTCAGGTTCGTACGGTTTATTGTTTTTGAGCTAGTCTGTTCACGCACTCACAGACCATTAAAATGGTCGGTTATTTGGACTCAGGGGACCCCAAAACGTCTATTTTCGTTGAAAACTGGAAGTCGAAATGTTTCACAATCGCAATACTTTCCCTTACTATACAGGGTGTCCCGAATTTAAATGGCAAAACTTCAGGAACTTATAGGGGACCGAAAAACTAAGACAAAAAGTCCTTTAGAGATTTGCTCGTTTTTGCTTAGTTTTAGAGAAAATCGCAAAAAAAGAAACAAAACAAAAATGTTATAGGTAGCGATTATCACCTTTCAAAGTTCGGGATCATATTTTTTACCTGAAAGATTGAAGGGAATCACATTTACACATTTTTTGGAGAACGACTTTTTTAATTATTTAGATGCATTCCCTTACAACAGTGGATTGAAATGTGGTTCTAACTCGATGGATGTCCAGCTCATTATAATGAGCAAATCTCTAAAGGACTTTTTACCTTAGTTTTTCGATCCCCTATAAGTTCCTCAAGTTTTGCCATTTAAATTCGGACACCCTTTATATTTCATATATAGTTAAGTGAAAGTAAAAAATATATATATATACATATATACACTAAGCTATCACTCCACACCCACACGCCCCACCGGATACAATGCACTGCCAGCCAACTCCCAAACCTTCGCCTACAACAAATAAATGAAAGTATTACGAATCAAAGTTTATTTCCGTCTGGTGACGTCTTTCCCTTTGGCGAGAGGTTTTTGAAGAATCGATTTATCAACCGCCTAACCTGTTAATGGATGCTGGATCGCAAAGGTTTGTGAATTATACTTGTAGGAAAATTTTTATATTTATATTTGTAATTAGAATTGTCTTATCATTAGAAAGATTTAGGCTTTCGAAACATATTATAATGTAGAAAATGTAATATTTTATACTTATCTTAAACCCTAACTTGTTTGACATTACGAATATAGAAGATAGTACCATACTTCTTTACCAGGTAGAAGCAGGCTAAAAAAATATTTTAACATTAGAGAGATATATATTCTATATGTATGTGGGATACCCTAATCTTCTTAATGGCAGAACCTCAACCTCATTTTACAAATTATAAGGGGTCATCTGTGTTATAGCAACCTAAAGTATTAAAGTTCGCGGGTTCGTTTCCTGCGGTGGCCCTAGGATTTTTTAAAGGAGTAGAAAATCCTTAGCTATGCCGTCCTTCGGATAGGACGTAAATGGAGGTCCCGAGCCTATACGATGTCAGGTACTCGTTAAAGATCCCTATCCTAATTATACCAGGATAGGCATAATTTAGGACTCACACTGTAGCATCATCTGATTAGCCTTAGTGGCATAAAGTGACGTCAAACTAACAAACAAACAACCAAACCATCATTAACTCAAGAGGTAACATTTCAAACATTATATTATTAAGTTTAGTATTAAATTATAAGTAGGGGCAACCTGAGGTGTAGTGTTTAGCATAGTAACCTGCAATACTATATAAAGGTCGCGTGTTCGCGTCCCGGGGTGGCCATAGGATTTTTTAATGTGGAGTAAAAAATCCTTGGCTATGCCGTCCCTCGTATAGGACGTAAAATGGAGGTCCCGAGCCTGTACGAGGTCAGGTACTCGTTAAAGATTCCTATCCTAATTATACCTAATAGGATAGGCAAAATTTAGGACTCCCTCTGTAGCATCGTCCGATTAGCTTTAGTAGCATAAAGGGACGTTAAAGAAACAAGCAAACAAATTATAAATAAATTAAAATAAAATTTATAGCTTTTATGTTGTCAAATAAATAAAATGTTATTTATTTTTTTTACAAAACTGAGGGTGAATATAAACTTTTGACTGGTGCTGTACATCTCGAAATCTCACATGAATATAACGAATTTTCAACAGCTCATCGAAATTTTCGCTGTTCTAAGTTAATTAATCGATTAAGAACAATCGAAAAATTACCGTCTTATTTGATAATGTAAATGTAAGTATGAAGCTCCACAATTTCAAGAGAAATAAAAAAAGAACCACGAGAACAATAATTAGGTAAGTTCCAACAAGAAATTAAAAAAAATCTGGTGCGTGCGCGCAACACACAACTTTCACTTACCAACTTATTTAGATTAGAAATTGACGTGTTTTGTTAATTGCCACTTCACAAAGTCACAAATCTTTCCACATTCATTTCTTATTTTTTCCTTTTATGAGTAATTGAAAACACATGTGAAAATGATACAAAATTTATTAAGTAAAGTACCCCCTCCATTTGATCTATGTTGATGAAATTTTAACAGCCATATCTCGGGCATATTAATACATCAAATACTCAGTTTGATCAAAATCGTGAAAACCATTTTTGAGTAAATAAAAAAACACGTGAAAATGAGACTACATGTATTCAGTAAAGTGCCCCCTCCAATTGATCAATTTTGATGAAATGTTTACTGTCACATTGCGGGCACATAAATATACTAAATACCAAGTTTGATCGAAATCAAAAAAGCCGTTTTTGGGTAAATGAAAAAAAAACACATAAAAGTGGGACACAATTTATTAAGTAAAGTACCCCCTCCGGTTGATCAATTTTGATGAAATTTTTACAGCCATATCTCGGGCATATTAATACATCAAATACTAAGTTTGATCAAAATCGTGAAAACCATTTTTGAGTAAATAAAAAAACACGTGAAAATGAGACTACATGTATTCAGTAAAGTGCCCCCTCCAATTGATAAATTTTGATGAAATGTTTACTGTCACATCGCGGGCACATACATATACTAAATACCAAGTTTGATCGAAATCAAAAAAGCCGTTTTTGGGTAAATGAAAAAAAACACATAAAAGTGGGACACAATTTATTAAGTAAAGTACCCCCTCCGGTTGATCAATTTTGATGACATTTTTACAGTCGTATCTCGGGCATATAAATGGATCAAATACTAAGTTTAATCAAAATCGTTAGAGCCGTTTTTGAGAAAATCGAAAAATACTTAAAAAGTTATTAAATAAAGTACCCCCTCCCTTTGAGCAATTTTGATGAAATTTTTGCTGTCACATCGCGGGCATATACATAAACTAAATACCCAATTTCAGGTTCGCACGGTTTATAGTTTTTGAGCTAGTCTGTTCACACACACACACACACACACACACACACAGACACACACACACACACACAGACCATTTCGCGGGACTTGGTTAATTGGACTCAGGGGACCCCAAAACGTGTATTTCCGTTGAAAACCGGAAGTCAAAATTTTTCACGATCGCAATACTTCCACTTACTATATATTTCATATATAGGTAAGTGAAAGTAAAAATTAACTACTCCTTGCGCAATCACTAATACCCCATTGTTAATTAATCTAGTATAGGTGTTTAGATTTGTTGGAGCATAACTATAAACAAACATACAGCCTTTTGAATTTATTTCACTTAAGTGTTCTACAGGTTAAGAGTTGCTATGGATACAAACATATGACGTGTATTAATAATCATTCATTATTAATCGAAAAAGTATAGCTTATTATTAACTAGCTAGGGTGCCCGGCTTCGCTCTGGTAGTTGAGTGGTAGTTTTAATACCAAAAAAACTTTAAAATTAAAGGAAATATAGGACAAAATTAGCACCTTCTTGAAAATTCTGTTTTAACTTGGTATCAATATTCTGCAGACTTGGGAGTCCGCCCTAATAACGAACCCTGTATAATTTACAGGGGGTTGAAAATGGTAAATGAACAATTATTTTTCCGACAACCTTGTCGAGTTATGCTTCGCTTTGATGATTTCTGTGATTCTTAATCCTATAAGCCCATTCCAAGTAGTCAGAAGATGATAAGTTATTAGATTATTGTTGAAAAATCTGGTATCTCAGTTAAAAAAATTAAATCTCGAGTAAAACTTAAGCACTGACTACTATGATGGTCCTATTTGATCCAGAGGTATAGAAACTACCGAAGATTCATAGAAACTTTTTTTTAAGACCTTTTTTCCATTTTAACCTCCCTTAAGATATCCCCCCATAATTTGAACGGTTTCTGCATATCTCGAATCTTACTACTATTACAAAGTGAAAACCAAAATTTCTTGAAGGAACAATTTTTTCATCATATTTCTTTTTATCTTGAACTATCAGGGATGATAATATCTTGAATGCTGTTATTGGAGTTAGTCCTTTTGTCAACTGGAATGCTCATCATACGTAGTAACCATACCAACTTCTTTTTCATAAATACAATGAGAACACTTCAAACTTTTTATTTTCGATTTATATTTAGTCAATTCATCTATTTTTTATGTCTAATTTTATTCGCTCACTGTACTACTAAGAAATGTTCACTCATATTGCATTAAATTTACTTAAGTATATATTATAAATAGATTAAATGTGCTGAGCATATATTAGCCTCCTTATGAGAAAACTATTTTTTTTAAGGAATCCAGTTGGTTTTCTAATTGATTGCTGAGATGTAAAGTACTTATTTTATTTTGAAACGCAAACTAATTATTTTCTCTTAATTTTTTAGTAATTTAAAAAGAACTGCTGAAAAAATATAGAACGATTACATACTGAATGAATGGACAATAAACATTGAGTGAAACGCACCCTAGCGCTTCCTGGTAGCCTGGAGCTCGAACTAATGTTTTCATTCATAAACTCGTATCTCAATCTCAGAGAGGCTAATTAAATGGTGCGAGAGGCTTAAAATTCCCGTCCATTTCTCTTCAATTTTACACTCTTAAGAGAAAAACGGAAACCTTCTTCTCCGTAAGGGGTCATATGGCTAAACGGAGACATAACTTCCTTAATCCTAAGTGGAGTCGTTTTTGATCCTTTTCGGCACGCACATTGTACACTTTGCTTTATAATATATATTGATTATGTTAATACTTCTGATGCTCTTTAATACTGAGATTATGTTTCGGATTTACGAAATGTAAAAAATGACATTTTGCAGTAATCTATTGTGAATCGTTACTGAATCGTCCGATTAGAGTTAGTGGCATAAAGGGGCATTAAAAAAAAAAAAAAACACAAATTATACAACTAAAAATAAATTTAAGTCAAAATACTTCAATTTTTTATAGTTCTTAATCTTAAGAGATGAAATTGAACGGCACTGGGCTCAATAGAGCCAGTCATTTGGCCATTTCCTGAACGATTTTCTGATTCGTACAAGTTCTTATAGCAGTGAGTTTAGGTTAATGGATTGGAATTTAGAGTAATCCTGTCGTTAAAGTCTTGGAAACGATCCGTACATGTCGCTTAGATGAGAGGAATCTCGAGGTCAGCGTGTAGCGTTTCATTATAGACATAAAAGGGAGCGGAATGATTGAATTGTTTTTGTATTTGGCGTCTTCATTACTACAAATATTGCTCGCAGACCAAAGTGGTTGTATGATTACTATAAAGTAAATGCTTATAAAAGCCTTTGTACTTAAGTACTAGTGTAACTTACGGAGGCAACTTACTGCGTTAACTCATGTTATTATCTCTTGTTAACTTCTTCCTTTCTCATCATTTGCTTGTATGACCTCTTGTGATAGAAAATTTTAAGGATAATATCCGTGGTATTGAGTGATTATATACTTCTATTAAATTGTTAGTTTCTATTTTTGTGATCTACATATTTTTATTTTTGGTTCATAGGTAAGAGTTACAGACCGATTAATAGCTATTTGCAGTAGAATAAGACATTTTTCACTTCTCCAATGAAATAAAAATCTTCGGTTATTATTCTATTTTTTTTTTTTTTCTAAGTTAGTGGAAGCTATTAGTATAAGGTATTACAATATCAATAAATACCAACTAGAAGCTAACGTTATAACTGTGTGACAAATTAAAAACAAGACAGCAGATAACAGTTATGGCTTGTCTGTTTACACAAGTACCGTCATTACATTGGCGGATCCAGGGGGGGAGGGGGGCTGTGGGGGCTGCAGCCCCTCCCTTTGGAAAATTTTTCGTCATTTAAAGATAGAATTGGACTTTCTATAATGTAAGGAAGCAAGTTAAAGAACAAGTAATGTGCAGAACAAATAGAACTTTAGTTGTGGGAAAGGAACATAAAGTTAAAAAAGATGATTAGCATATCCAAATAAAGGGCTGTGGGGCTGCAGACCTCTCCTTTACGATCGGCTGGATCCGCCCATGCGTCATTATAATATATTGTAACGTTAAAAAAAAAAAACTGTTCTTTAGAAACAACAGTATCACTTTACTTTATTAAAAAATCAATTAATTAATATTATAATATTAAAAATTAATTAATTAACATTAATTGCTTAATTAATATTTGATACTTTTTGTAACTTGTTTAATTATTTGCGTTTTCATAGTTTGTGACATTGTAAAATTATTATTTTCGTTTAATAAAAATTGTTTTACCCACATAAGTGCTACAATATTAGTAATGATTGTTATTTATTACAAAGCAAATAAAAATTTTGACTGTGGTTTGTATGATTTGCAACCTGCAATTTAAAATTAGCAATAATCAGATTTATACAACTGGATACATTGCTAACTTAATTAAGTTAGCAAATCTCTTGGCTATCGACTCAAATGTCGATGTTAGCTTCTGTGCTAAGGGTTACGTGTTGAAAGTAAGTCTTTGAAGCTTTATCGATGTCTGTTGGGATATGCAAGCCTTTGTGCAGTAAGTCATTTGTCACATAGTATTATGTCTCTATTTTTTCCCGCAATACTATGGACTGGAATGACTGAATTCTTTGGATGTTTGAGGGCTTTGCAGAACCCAATAGTTCTATCCCGTATGTCCATAATGGTGATATTAGTACTATGTAAATTGTAAGTTTGTTAGCTATTGATAATTTGGAACGCCTTTGGAGTAACCTAGATAATATTCCGAACCGTTTGTTAAGTTTTTTCCTTTTTAGTCAGATGTTGGTTCTCCATGTCATTCTCTTGTTCAGGTGAAGCCCCAAATATCTTTCTTCTCGGGATTCAGGGATCGTAATGTCGTTGAAATAAACTTGAGGCCACGAGCCATGAATGAGGGTGAATGGCTGGCTTGCTTTAATATACCCCAGCTTCTGCACTAGACTTGTGATGGGACTGGTTCTAAATGCACTCGTTGCTAATCGGATTGCTGTGTGGTTGTGTCCAGAGGTAGAAGGTGGTTGGTTTTTGCCGAAGAATAGACTAGGGAACCATAGTATATTTTAGATAAAATTAGACTTATGGACTGTAGATTCTAAGAAGTGAATGTCTGTCTTGGATAGAACTTTCATGAGGTTTAGTCTCTTCATACAATCTTCTTTGAAGGATGGAAGATATTTCAGGATTTGATTGTCATGTAATTAGCGCAATGTAGCTAGTAGAGTCTGTTCCTGTTCGGGTAAGTTTGCCTGGAAAATATTGAAGAGTACGGGTCCAAGTACAACACCCTGGGGAACTCCAGCTCTTACATTTTTTTTTACTGCCTGAATTGTTAACTAATTTAACAGTAAAGTGACTCTCAGTCAAGTTAGAGAATAGTATTAAATAGTAGAGGCCAGAGGAAGCATAATTGTAATATTATTACTTTCACTTACCTATAGGGTAAAGGCACCAATTGCTGACACTAACCCAATTACTGACACTTGCTCCTTATACCTTGAATAATAAGGGTTGCAAGCTCTCCATGAATTCGAAAAATGCGCCAAATCAAAGCCACGTCGATTAGCTTCTGATTCCCGCCAATTTCAAGCCATCATTGATAACCCAAATCTCGGAAATCAAGCTTTAGAGTCACTCTTTCTTCAGCTGCTGGATCCTTAAGGTTTTTGCTAAGGAGATGAGTCGCTATTTTGTTTTTTATAACCATTACTTCTTTGTGTTTTCTCTTGAATTTTCTTTGTAGCACTCTAATAATGATGTTAGATAATAAGAATAGTTTTTCCCAATGGGAATTTCCAATAAAACAATTTATTTTGGGGATGTCAGGATTTGGGTATCCAAAAACATACCTTTACCCAATTACTGACACTTTTGTCAGTAACTGGGTATTTCGTAGAAATTTAGTTCCAATGTCTAATTAGGTAATTTTTTAACGTAGAACACAATGGTGCTGTCCGTTTTTTAAAAAAACGATGGGATCCAATTCCTGACGGGGGTGTTAGTTACTGGTTCTGCGAGTGTCAGTAATTGGGATGTACGCACACCAGATACTGAAAGTGAGCATAGCCACTGACTGACAGTCTTCTCCCACGTATTTTTACTCCTTCTTTATAACAAACAATCTCCAATTTATACTAAGTAAAATAAGAAGAAGAAAGAACCAACTTGCAGGAAAAATTATAGGGAGGATCAGATGCTGGCAGCACTTGATGACGTAAAACTAGGGGTTCCTGTGAAGACTGCAGCTCGGAACCACGGGATACCTCGCATCACATTTTATTATAAGGTAACTGGCAAATATCCTAATATCCTAATATTTCTGGTACTCCCGGCCCAGCAAGTATTTTGAGTCGAGAAGAAGAAGGTGTCATTGTACAATGGATTTATGAAATGTATAGAGCAGGATTTTCTGTCTCTGGTGACCATCTAAAAAACAGTGTTCAGCATCTTCTCAAGAAGGAACTAAAAAAGAAATTCACTATTTGCTGACGATCGGCCTGGTAAAAAGTGGCTAAAATGTTTCATGAACCGACACCCTTCCATCAAAGGCCGAATAGCTGAGAATCTAACATCTAGTAGGTCCTCAGTGAAAAAAGATGATATAGCCGGTTGGTTCAAGCGTACCGAAAAATATTTACGAGGAAAATCATTATTCGAAAGATTAGAAAATCCAAAAAGGGTGTTCAATGGGGATGAGACAGCTTGTTTCCTTAATCCTAAAGGGAAAAAAGTATTAGCTCCCAAGGGAGCCAAGAATGTTTACTTGACAGTAAATAACGACGTGAAAGTTTTTTCTTCACCACAAAAAAATTAAAAAAAACAGTCCAGACTTCTAGCGACGAAGAAGACAACCATGTGCAGTGGGACCCGCAAGATGAGTCAAATGGGACCACCGAGAAAGAGAATGACCAAGAACATGAGCCATTTAATGATGAGCAAGTGCAATTGGATGACTCATTCAATTTCATTCTTCCTAATCACGAAATTTATGCGATAAAAGATCCAAATGTTTCTGTTCCATTTACTGATACCACATTAGGTGGTTCTGATGTTGAAGAAACACGACTGGATATTGTCCAAACCATTGAAGATATTATTGGGATAACATCGCCTTCCTTAAACGAAAAAATGGACGACGATGGAGTTATAATAGAAATATCTACAATAGAAAATAAAAATTCAACTAAGATGACGACAAACCCTTACAAGAGCTAGTAGCAGTTGAAGGTAAAGAAAAAGCAGTGAGAGATTTGGATCAGATTTCATCGAGATTCAACAAACACTTTATGGAATGCCCAAAAGTAAGAGAGGGTGACTACATTACTGCTTATATATCTACCAAATAAAAGAATATCAGCGTTGCGTGTAGTATATTTAGTATTGTAGATGGGATTATGATTGCTAAATGTATGAAAGCTTGTAATCGTATGAAAAATGACTTTAAATTCAAAGAAGAGGTGATAACAATAGAACCTAATAATGTTATCGCACGGTTACCGAATTCGTCAATTCTTTCAAACGAGCAATTCTTGTTCGAACTTCCATTACAAATTGATTAATCTAAATTGAAGCTAGAAGAAAGTTTTTATTTCCAAACGCACAAAGCAAATGATAGTTTGTAAATTTTGAGATGGACAATCACATCTCTGTCTTAGTTACCAATAGTGTATCCCTTCTTATTTATCAAATATTTTGTATATTTTAAACTTATTGACTTGAGTTACTTTTATCTTGCTGTTTATTTATATTTTAAAGCTTTAAATAAAATTATTTTAAGTTGTAACAGGGTGTCAGTAATTGGTTCCTTATAGTGTCAGTAATTGGTGATTGAGTGTCAGTAATAGGAGAAAAAACATGCGTCCAAATTTTTAATAAAAAAGGTAATTAATTCATTATTAAAAAACCTTTAACTAGCAGGAATGAAAGAATAGATATTGGCCTAACAGAAAAGCTTTGAGTTGTTAGGCTGCACCAATAAATAAGAGAGATATTGATGAAAAACCAAAAAGTGGTTCTTATAGTGTCAGTAATTGGTGCCTTTACCCTATATTTTTCTAATGTATGCAATAAATTATTTATAAATGTACGAATGCATATAATATATATTTGTGGTTTCCCGTACTACTGTCGCGCATATACATCTGTTCTTTAAACCCATTCTTCTATTCTTTTTTACTTTCACTTACCAATATATGTAATATATATAGTAAGTGGAAGTATTGCGATCGTGAAAATTTTCGACTTCCGGTTTTCAACGGAAATACACGTTTTGGGGTCCCCTGAGTCCAAATGACCAAGTCCCGCGAAATGGTCTGTGTGTATGTGTGTCTGTGTGTCTGTGTGTCTGTGTGAACAGACTAGCTCAAAAACTATAAATCGTGCGAACCTGAAATTGGGTATTTAGTGTAGGTATATGCCCGCGGCGTGACAGCAAAAATTTCATCAAAATTACTCAAAGGGAGGGGGTACTTTATTTAATAACTTTTTACGTTTTTTTCGATTTTCTCAAAAACGGCTCTAACGATTTTGATTAAACTGAGTGTTTGATCTATTTATATGCCCGAGATATGACTGTAAAAATTTCATCAAAATTGATTAACCGGAGGGGGGACCTTACTTAATTTTGTATCATTTTCACGTGTTTTTTTTATTTACTCAATAAAGGCTTTAACGATTTTGATCAAACTGGGTATTTGATGTATGCATAAGCCAAAGATGTGATAGCCAACATTTCACCAAAATTGACCAACCGGAGGGGGGACTTTACCTAATAAATTTTGTATCATTTTCACGTGTTTTTTTTATTTACTCAAAGAAGGCTTTCACGATTTTGATCAAACTTGGTATTTGATGTATTTATATGCCAAATATGTGATAACCAACATTTCATCACAATTGATCAACCGGAGGGGGGACTTTACTTAATAAATTTTGTATCATTTTCACGTGTTTTTTTTATTTACTCAAAAACGGTTTTAACGATTTTGATCAAACTTGGTATTTTATGTATTTATATGCCCGAGATATGACTATAAAAATTTCATTAAAATTGATCTACGGGAGGGGGGGACTTTACTTAATAAATTTTGTATCATTTTCACGTGTTTTTTTTATTTACTCAAAAACGGTTTTAACGATTTTAATCAAACTGGGTATTTGATCTATTTATATGCCCGAGATATGGCTGTAAAAAATTCATCAAAATTGATCAACCAGAGGGGGGACTTTACTTAATAAATTGTGTATCATTTTCACGTGTTTTTTTTATTTACTCAAAAACGGCTTTAACGTTTTTGATTAAACTGGACATTTGATGTATGTATATGCCAAAGATGTGATAGCCAGAATTTCATCAAAATTGGTCAAACGGAGGGGGCACTTTATTTTTTTGGGGTTCTTTTTTTAACCTTTTTTCGATTATCTTAAAAACGGCTTTAACGATTTTCATCAAATTCGTCATGTTTAATGAAAATTAGGTGTTCTTTATTATCAGGTAAGCTTTATCATTATTGAAATGTTCTGAGGGGGCTTAAATGGGGTAGGGCATTTTTTGTTTGTTTGTTTTTGTTTATATGGAGAAATTAACTGTCTCTCATTACGCCTAAAAATAAAAAATGGCTAAATATGTGATATGATTAAAACCAAGTAAACACGTAGAGTAGAAAAATATTAAGTCAACTCATAAAACACGTTGAGCTCAAGCATGCGTAGTACGCCTTTAATGGCAGATCATTGTTCATAATTAAAACCGTTCTGTTCATGTAGTGGAAATTATTGGTTTCATGGTAACTAAATGAAATTTTCAACAAGTACATATAAAATTATAAATATCAGTCGACTTGCAGTATTATGCTTGCATTGCCGCATTATCTCAAGTAAAAACTTTTATTTAGTGTTTGTTATAGAGCAAATGAAAACAAAAATAAGAAATGAATGTGGAAAAATGTGTAACTAAGTGAGAAGTGGCATTAACACAACGCATTAATTTTAAATCTAAGTTGGTAAGTGAAAGTTGTGTGTTGCGCGCACGCACCAGATTTTTTTGCTTAGTTAACATGATATGCTTTGTTGTGTCCTCAGAGTCGCAGATGACCCGGAAGACTCCTGCTGCCTACTGGGACGGGGTCTACATGATGGCCGGGGAGGACAGGCCGTCGGCGAGGAACCTCTCTACCACCTTCATGAAGGGCAGGGACGGGCTTGCATCCCTATCCAACAGGACGGCGCTCCTCGCGTTCTTCGGTAAGCTTTACATTTAGCGATCATCAAAAGTCGATAAGTTGCAGAGTGTTAAGTCTGTTTAGGAGGTTAAGTATTTGGAACCAAACGCTACTTCCATATTTGGCCGCCAGAGGCGATCACAATGGATGAAATAGTCTTGTTTACAAGGACAAGTGTTTTGATCAATCGGGATGAGAATGTTGTAGCTCAGTTATTATCCTTACTAACTATAAATAAAATTAATATATTAAGAATGACAAGACGGTTATTTATGAACATTCAGGTATTAAGACATATTGCATTCATACAGACAGCCAAATCACAATACGTAAAATAAAAAAACATACCTAAGCATACATGAAAACCTTCTTGAGGAAATCAGGCGTGTTGATCTCTTGCTAGACCCAAGGCAAGCTTATTTTCTTTAAATGGGTAAAAGCTCTCGCTGGGGTGCTAGGAAACGAGCTAGCGGATGAAGCAGCTAAGGCTGCGGCAAGGGAAACAGCTCTCCCGATTATCTTCAACAAGGCACCGATCATTGCAATAAAATAACATTTGAGATCGCAAACAGGCTTGGGACGAAAAACGGGCAGCGTCGACAAAAGGACGATATACTTACGAGTTCGTACAAACATTAAACGAACGGGCAGAACGTAAAAAAATAACTTACATACTAACACAATTTTTGACAGGACACGGTGAAGCCAAAATTTATCTGTTCAGGGTTAAGCTAATTGACCAGAAATTCTGTATCTGTGACGGACAAAGCGAACAAACCTACGACCACTTCCTTTTTAATTGCTCTAAACTGGACAGTTAAGACACAAACTGGTCTCTGCAGTACTATTCAACGGCGACAAATGGCCGCCTTCAAAGAAGGATCTAATAGGGAAATATTTTTCCGAATTCGATGCATTTGTGGACCGGATCGACTTCTCTGAACAACGACACATGCATTATAAGCATTTACAAATATGTTTATGTTTATTGTTTCTTGTATTTTATATTTGTATGCATTCCATATGTTTATATAGTCGAAACTGGATAACTGGAATCTCTTGGTGACAGGATTATAATTCCACTTACAGAGGTATTCTCACTTAAACCAGGTTCCACTTATCCAGGGTGGAGGTATCTTATTAAGGGGGCATGTACCACTAAAAGAGGTTATCAAACAACTTCTAATTTTTATAAAAAAAAATTACAGTACACACCTAAAAACCATAAATACATAAAATGTTGATACAATTATATACATGTGAAAATAAAATGATGCAGATTACAACACAATTATGTACAAATTTATAATTGAAAGTAATCACAATTTTTTTTTATATATGTCATATAATTTATCAAAGATTTGATCTTCAGCTCCTTTATTCATTTAAAAAAGAAAGTCTGCAACTTCCTAATAAAATTTAGTGCATCACTTTTCGTGACTGGTAGTCTGACTCTTCTGAATTTTCTTGGTCTTCATTTTCCTGGTCTGGATACTCAAAATTTTCATTTTCGTCTGCTGTTTTAGATTATTTAAGATTTTCTTCATCATTCAGCTCTCCTGCTGTTATAATTTTGTCATCCATGTGGACATTGGTATCTCCTATCACCTTTTCGCAATCCTGTGGCTGAACACTGTGACCCTTCCCTTTTTTTTAGAAATGTGAATTCCACTTAAAGAGGTGAATACAATAATCGTCCCACTTACAGAGGTAACTTCCATAAAAATTGATTCCACTTATAGATGTGAAAACATTCCAGTTAAAGAGTTTATTTGAGGTAAAAATGATGGGACAACAAGTTTTGTACCACTTATAGAGGTTTTCCACTTAAGCAGGTCCCAATTAACCAAGTTTACGCTTTTGTATGCATGTATTTTTGTTGCATTGTATTCTATATTATATTCCATTAGATATAAATTTTTCATTGTTAAATTTTTATGTATGTATGCTATATGACAAAAAGCTGTATTTATTGATTTTATGCATGTAGTTAAATACGCGTAGAAATAAAATCACTCGTTACAGGGTTACTGTAATGAAAAAAAATTTTTTTTTGTAACTCTTACATGTGAGCTGAATTCTAATCAACATATAAAAAAAAAATCCATCATGCACCTTTTTTCATATATTTATTTAACACTTTTTAGGTAAAAACAGTAATATATAAAATAATAATATTTAATACTGAACATAATTAATATGTATATCTTTTCCTTTTCTACTCTGTAATGTCTAACAGTAGTCTGCAAGCATCTTCTCATTGTATTTACCGCTACACCTTTTTTCCATTTGGGCTCTCTTAATGAAATCGTTTTCCGTGTTCATCTGAAACTGCTCCCAAGTTGGGAGGGAAGAAACTCATATGGGCATACAAAAAATGAATTTTTATGTCGTGTTGCAACCCAAGGTGAAACAAACAAAAAATATGAAAAAAAATCTATTACCGGTATATTCCCACCTAAAAACACACTTTCTACGGAACCTATTACCTTCCTATTTGCATATTATAAAGCTAAATAAAAAACAAAACAAAACAAAAAACAGGTTAAAGAGAATCCGCTTGTTTTAACCACGAACGAACCTCAAACATCTGTCACGTGCAAGTTTCGGTCATGCATATCGCAAATAGATTAACTAACTTCTTTGGTATTCTCAGTAAAGTCAGAATATTACACAGCTTATAGCGGTATATAGAATAATAAACCTTTTTAAAGTCAATATACAGCAGATGCATTCTATTCTAAATTTTTTTCCTTAATATTTGACGGATTGAGAATACTTGGTTTTTGGTTGAACGGTTCCGTCCGAAACCACATTGATGGTATCCGATAATTTCCCCGGCGTGTTCAGTGATTCGACTTGTCTGGATTAACCGGAAGTAGTGAGATCCCACGATAGTTTTAGTATCTGTCCGCGACCCCTTCTTTTGAATCGGAATAATCATAGACTTTTTCCATTCTTCGGGCATTTTCTCATTCTCCCAGATCTTTTTAATCAAAGGATATATTTTAGAAATCCCAGCTTCCCCACATGCTTTGAATAGTTTTCTAGGAATAGGTCCCCGCTGCTTTGTAAGATTTTAACTTTCCCATAGCTTTTTCGATAAAGCTTCCTTATACTCGGTTCTTCTCATAACTATTTAGGAGTTTGGAACTCCAACTGTTTTAATATGAATGAATGAATAAAGCATTTATTACAAGATTAACAGTTTTTTTACAGAATTTTTGGATGTTATTTACAATATTTACACACATTAGGACAATATTAACATTTTATTTATATTTTTCTGTTAATATATTCGCCTTCCCCTTAGGGAGTAATGGTCTAACTTCCCTGGGGACCAATTCCTACTGGGAAGTGGCGTTCGCAGTTGCTCTCCACAGTTCTTTCCAGGCTTCTTTATCTCTGGCTGTCCTCATCCAGTTTGGTCCTGAAATAGCTTTTAGGTATTCACTCCATCGCCTTCTTTGCCTGCCACGTCTTCTTTTCAGGTCGTAAGGAGTCCATTCTGTTGTCTTTAAAGACCATCTTCCTAAGTCCATGATTTTTCTGTGGTCTTTTTCCTCAATGTTTAACACACTCCTTTTAATGGAATTTTGCCAGACTATTAATTTACCTTCTAATTTTGTCATGTTTTGCATCCTTAACTTACACCAGGCAGTATGCAACTTTCAAATAAAAATAATTAAATAAATAATCTTTTTGTTTATTATATCAAAGTTTCCTTTCATTATAGGCTTGAGGGTCCAGTGTTTCTGCCATCTTAAAGTGGTTGTTTTAATATATGCTCCTTAATTTAATGTTAGCGATTAGTATCTTGCTGCTAATTGTCCAAATAGCAACGATTGAAAAAATAATTAAATTAGCGCTCGTATGAAGGACCTTCAAGTGTCTATCCTGGATAACCATTAATACAAGCTCTCGCAACGATTTGAATAGGCCCTTGCCTCTGGTTCATGATGAAACTTTTGATTGGCGCATAGAGCTATGAATAAATGAATGCATTGGCGAGAAGAATGACTATAGAGGTAGAAATGACCTATTGCGACCGCAAGTCTCTTGCTTTGATGCTGCCCCTGTATTTATGATCTCAATGGAAGCGGATACAATCTAATTCGAGAATAAAGGCGATTATTCTGGTGCCTTTCATTTAGGTTGGAGATCATTAAAGGGATTGGAGGTAACCTAACCGGTTAAATCCAAAGTTTCTAAAGCCTTGAATTAATCTATAAATTAGAGGTATACAAACTATTTAGGACAGAAAACATCTTTAACATGTTAGGTGCGGCATCGGTCCCCGGTGTCCGATGCTTTACATTTCCCTCTTAACAGCCGATTTTCACATGAAAATGTCCGAAAGTCCGAACACTTCAAACATTCAATTTAGTCAATTTTTAATGAGATTATTGCATTTTAGTGCAAAAAATGTTGCTAACAGCTGAAATTTGGTTGTTTTTTAGTATCGGACTCCGAGGTCCGATTTTTCGATAAAGAATAGCGTAAATTCTGTATCGGTCTGTCCTTCACCTATTACGTCTAGTTCCAATCCTTCCCTAGAGATAATGCCCTTGAGACGCTCATTTAATTCATTTGTAATCAAAAGATAACGCTTTCGTCAAAGAATTCCCATCGGACCTCGAAGCCCGATATCGTCTGTGGCTCATCCCTGCAGTCGGACCCCGGGGGCCGATACCGTTCAATTCAGGATACCCCTAAAATACGCCGCCACACACTTTAAATTACATATGATCAAATAAAATGCAGTAATATTCAATAGACTGGGATATATTTTTCGAAGTTGTAAGGGGATATTACCAAAAAACAATAAGCCTGATGAAACTGACACCTGATGGTCTGTCAGCGATACTCTTTAATGCAGTGTTGGACAAAATTATGAGTGTTCTGGCGAAATGACGATGCAGGTGCAGTAATTGGAACGAAGAGGGGTAATCTGACAGATAATATGTTGTAATGGATAGGGCATCCGTAGAAGAAAGAATAGCCAAACTGGAAAGACTGAACTTCGCCTCTAGAAATGTCTAAAATAAGAAAAATTTGTCCTCAAATGCAAAAATGAGGAGTTACTCTATTGTAATAAGGCCTTTAATACTGTATGTTATGGGAACAGTCAGCCTTCCGAGCCTAGAAAAAATCCTGAAGATTGAGAGGAAAATGCTGAGGAGGACTCACATACCCAAGATAACGCAAGAGGTAGAGGCTAAAATCCAATAAAGAAAAATGCAGGAATTTAAAAGATTTGGAAACAGTCGTCAGGACCAGAAGACTGAAGTTCTACGGACACTTGGTCAGGATGAATAATGAAAGACAATACAAGAAAATTTTCGACAAAGGCTGCAGCTATAAATGTATGGAGGGGGGTGGTATTTAAAACAAATAAAAGAGGAACTGTGGAGGCTAAAAATCATGGATAAAAATTGCTTGGTTAGAGAACTTTTTAGGGAAAAGATGAAAGGGGTTGAGATTCTTGTGGCCCGGAAGGAGAGACGTGTGAGAAAATGGACTGAGAAAGAGCGAAAGGAACAGTCAAGGAGGAGGAAACGAAAATGATATTCGCGTGGTCCTTGCTGTCAATTCGTGTTAAAAAAGAGGAAAGTTATTACCAAAATTAGCTGATTGATTGACAAAGAAATATTAGAAATACTAACCACTTAGATTAAAATAAGGGGGTATCTCCATTTTAGGATGTTTTCAGTTAGAGAAAGTTTTTGCGGTGAAGTTTCCTCTATGTTGCTTCTGGGCGTGGCCTTTTTCGGGGAGCCCATTATTATCTTAATGTGCAAAATAGTAAATTATTAGTGAATTTGAAATAAGTGTTTAATTTATTTTTAAACCAACCAAACCACATCAAATGTGCAGTTTAAATGCAGGTCTCAGCTGTATTAAATGCACTTAAACACAGGGATTTTTATCAACCAATACAAAATACAACCAAGACAATGGTAGCTGTCCAGTCTTAAATATTGAAAACTAAAATGCAGTTTATGTTATTGCTTAAAAAGAATATTCGCCTTTAATTTTTCACCATTAACCGAATATTGAAGTCAGGGATTTTAATTATTTATCAAATAAAATTGCAAACACAAGAGGTATAGATATATCAATGCGTATCTGAACTTGAAATTAAGTAAAACTATTAGTAACACAAGGTTTTCCGTGAAAATTGACACGGGCTCTGCGGAAAAATTGTGATATTTAAAGGGTGCCTTGAAAAAGTTAGTTGAGCCGGAGCCCCTGCTGTAAGGTATTTCAGTTTTGATAAATTTTAACAACAGCTTAGATCTTATCAGTATATCAGGTTAGGCCCAGATTGCAACCAGTTTTTTCAACCAAATTATTTCTGGTTTGACAACGTGGAAGTACTGACAAAAAATTTTCAATATAGTGGTATTTATGTACATGAATTTAATATAGTTCCTATTCTTTATGTAGATAAATAAGTGTTTGGACTTATTTTTTTTACTGATTAATTATTACATTAATTTTTATTACAAAATTATTTTTCCTCGTTATACTATCTAATCATGCCCATCATTGGCAGTTTCTGGATAATGACAATAATAATCACACAAATAATAATAAGAGAAACTAAGTTCAAAATATGAATAGTATCATAATTCATTTTATATATTTATTAATGCCTATGTTTTATTTAAAAAAATAATGCGACTAATGAATCGAAGATGTTTGCTATAGGACAGGTAGTGTCTTCGGAGGTGGTGATGGCATCTGAGTCGGGCTGCCCGATAGAGGTTCATCAGATCCCGATCGACCCAGGAGACGAGATGTATGATCCAGAAGGGAAGGGTGGCAGATCAATCCCTTTCCATCGTGCCAGCTACGACCCGTCGACCGGTCAGAGTCCCAACAATCCAAGGGAGCAGGTGAGTGAATTCAGGAAATAATGTAAATCCTCAGAAATAATTATTATCTAAAGCGCCTGGACAAAAAATATGTTTTGGAATACCTTGCCTATTGGAATGAATTTTTTTTGTGGCCGACAAAAATTTAAACAAATAAAAATAATATTAATTAACAAATAAATAAAACATTGGATTATTTAAAAAATGTTCAACTTTAAAAAAGAAATTTCAAATAAAAAAAAACCCATACCGTTTAAAGAATAAATATAGTACTTTACATATTCCATTCTTTGTACTCCTTGTGATTTATATATATTTTTTTTAAATTACATTTCATGGATTTTTTCACAAAAAAAATATTTTTGTTTCAATAATTGTTTTTTAGATAAATTTTTTTTTTTTATTGTTTCTCCCTTGTTTGTTTTAACATCACTTTATGCCACTAAGGCTAATCGGACGATGTTACAGTGGGAGTCCTAAATTTTGCCAGTGTGGGCTGTACGGGTTGTTTGTACTTTACTATCCAGGTATAATTAGGATAGAAATCTTTAACGAGTACCTGACATCGTACAGGCTCGGGACCTCCATTTTACGTCCTATCCGAGGGACGTCATAGACAAGGATTTTTTACTCCCATTAAAAAATCCTATGGCCACCTCGGGATGCGAAACAGCGACCTTAGGTATAGTAAGTTTCTATGCTAACCACTACGCCACAGGTGACCCCATTGTTTCTCCCTTATTTTTGTGACTTTTTAGTTTAATCTAACATGTGGATTAAAATGTGACCATTTATTTAATCTCAACACATATTATTCATTTTATTTCAGCAAACGTGTTGGTCATTTGGCAATCATCAGTGCTGAAATGCGATTGATAATTATTATTCTATAAACTAAATTTTTTTTATAACAACAACACAATTAATGGCTTGTCATAAAGAAAATTACACCAACTTCCAATAAAGACTTAATTATAACTTTAATCCCCTGACAGATAATTTGAAAAGTACAAAAAACCCGTAAAGCCCACACAGACAACTACGAAGGCAGTAGCCAAGAGACCAGCTAAGTTAACCATTACTCCGACAAGAAACGCTGTCAAAGCAGCCCTCAAGATTTGCTTATTGCAAAGCATTGGCAGATTGAAATTTTTAGTAATGTTATAAGCTTATTTGCTGTTAATAAACAAATTATGCTTTCCCCAGCATTTCAATTTGTGCTTTTTCATCACAAGAATGTAGAATGAAGTATTAAATTAAAAACTTTTTTGAACAGGGATTGGTTGGGGGTGCGGCCAAAGTAATAAATAAATATATGTGATGTTTACATATTTTATTCTAGCCAACGTTTTGACCCATATTTTTGGTCATCAACAGGGCTAAATGAGAAAAAACTAAAAAAACAACCAATCAGATAATTTATATAAACAGATACAAATGTGTGTGAAACATTAAACAAAATTGAACAAGTTAGATAAAATAAACATAAACATATTTTTGTAGAATTTAAAAAAAGCTCCGATGAAATGAGGTTACAATGGTCTGTAGTAACGATACCTAATTATATGTTCACCTATGTTTTATATATTTCTCTCCATTACCTCAGATATCCCATTTTAAGTTTTGTCTTGTTTTCATTTATTACTTTCATCATGGCATTACTTTAAGAGCTTTTTTTAAATTCTACAAAAATATGTTTATGTTTATTTTATCTAACTTGTTTAATTTTGTTTAATGTTTCACACACACATTTGTATCTGTTTATATAAATTATCTGATTGGTTGTTTTTTTGGTTTTCTCATTTAGCCCTGATGATGACCTAAACTGTGGGTCGAAATGTTGGCTAGAATAAAATATGTAAATATCACATATTTTTAGTTATTACTTTGACCGCACCTCCAACCAATTCCTGTTCATTATATCTATGGTAAACCATCATTAAAAACTTTTTTATATCATAGAGAGATTTAATGTTAATTTATTTTTTTAGATAAATAGGGTGACAAGTTGGATTGATGGAAGCTTTATCTATTCCACGAGTGAAGCCTGGTTAAGCACTATGAGATCTTACAAGAACGGCACTCTGCTAACAACACCGAACGGAAAATCTCCTGTTAAGAACACTATGAGGGTTCCATTGTTCAACCAACCTGTTCCTCATGCTTTAAGAACTCTAAGCCCAGAGAGGTTGTTCTGTAAGTAATAAGAAATGGCTGTTGAATTTATAAAAGAAATACTTGTCTACAGAATTCTGCAAATATTGTAGAATTTTTAAATTTCTTGCAGATAACTTAACATTTTCTTTTTTTCTTTAGTATTGGGAGATCCGCGTTCGAACCAAAATCCTGCCTTGCTTGCATTCTCCCTCTTGTGGTTCCGTTGGCACAACACTGTTGCTGCCAAAGTTCAGGCTGAGCATCCAGATTGGCCTGATGAAGAAGTGTTCCACAGAGCAAGAAGAATAGTCATTGCTAACCTTCAGGTAGGAACAGATTTTTTTATTTTTATGCCTTTAGTTTTAGATATGTATATTTGTTTAATAATCACGGATTGATAAATACTCAGTTCACTTTCCTTTAACACATTCAATGCCGGCTCCATATTCTCTAGGTGAGCCAGGGAGCCTGAGGGTTTTGGGTCATCAGTGAGCCGGTACGTCCCCAGGAGGTAGTTGGCCATCAGAGTCGTCAAAGAGTTTGTTACCCCGCAATACACCAGTGAAAGGCGCTGTTACCTTTCATTTTCGTTATTATGTATTTTTGTTTCATATTACTACTATAAAAATAAAATAAGAATTTGTTAGAATGATCTAGTAAATTTATAATTAAACAATTCTGAATGAATTTGAAGTAAAAAAAAAAATGAAGAGAAATTCCTTTGAAAGTGAAACTAATTGTGGGTATGGGAATTTTCAGTTCATCAAATTACTGTAATACGTTATTATTTTTTTTCTTTATAAATTTTATTTTTAAAAAGCATAAGGTATAACAAAAAACAACAATAATTAATTAAATAATTAACACTATTTACAATTGGTTTGTGACATGAAATTCAAAAAAATTTGTATATACAAAACGAAAAAAAATATGAAGTTTGTGGTTGCCCAAGCGCAGTTTCAGCATCGACAAATCTCCTCGTTCTTGTCCCTAAAAATTCATATATATATAGTTCTTTGTTCTTTTACTAATCCACTGTAATATAATAATAAAATATAATATAAGTAGTGAGAATAATTTTAAAATTAGACAAAAATTGAGTTAAATCTTTAAAAATCCACAAATTTGTCTATAAAGCAGCTAGGAGGAAACCAGAAATGGCGAAATGATCATCATGAACCATTGCAGGTGGCTGACTAACTAAATTCAAAACTTTCCTATCTGGCCATCGCTTTTAAGTGGATTGGATAGAAGCTACATGATTACGCCCTTGAGACGTAGTTGGCCACCTGGGCTCGCCGAGTGGTACGCCCCTGGGACGTACTATGCGCTGAATGTATTAAATTATTTTACTTTTATTAGTTCAAATATTAAAATACATCTCTGTCCAAGATTTACGTGAGGATATAATTAAGAAACATTTAGATTTAAACAATGAAACAATAGGGGAGAGCGGGGTTGGTTGGCAACAGTTTTCACTTTTTTGATTGTTGAGTCATTCCTGTTAATATAATCCCAATATGGCTGATACCACTGTAAACCCCAAGTATTAGAGTACTTTGAGTATTTTTTTCAACATATAATATTAAACACTATGATCATAGGAAATTTAAGAATTCGTCAAGCCAGAGTATGCCAATTAACCCCACATGTGGGGCAGGTTGGTCTAAAAGGTAGTGGTGTCTGGCCATCTCATTCAAGTACTGCCTGACACAAATTATTGTTATCGAAAGATTCTCTCAAATGATATTATAATTTTGATCGGTTTTTAACAGCTATTAAGGGAAAATAGAATAGCCATTGGCTGCATTTTACCATACGGCTGCATTTATTTCAATTGAACAAATACATAACATTTCAAACAGCAGAAATTAGAAAAATGTAATGGCTTAGAAGCATCATTTCATTAGAACACTGTAAACAAAATTTTCATAAAACAAAAACAAATTTAACTCATCTTCAAAAACTTTAGGTAGTATAAATATTCTCTTGCCCTTTAATCGTAACATGAGAAAGTGTCTGCGGTGCACTAGTTTCATTTTCATGGTAGCCAGGTGTGGCTGATTCATCAATAAGCTTTGATTACGGCTGAAGGTGATCTTTTATGTCATTATCTTTTTCGTTGTTCCTAAAGATTCCATTTAAGTTTAGACTGCCGTCTCTTTTTGTATAGGAAATATTGCTCTCCTTCTCCTCGCTAGAACTAATGACAAGTGGTAATTTCACCTTTGTTTATGTTTACCTTACTTTTGTGACTTGCTACTGCGCCAACAAACCCCAGTTGAAGATAGCCAACTAACCCCACAGGAGAGATCATGTAAAAGATGGCTGCCAGGACAGAGGAAAACAATCAAACAAGAAACTAGTTAGTCGAAAGGTAAGGTTTTTCAAAGGAGTTTGGTGCAATGTGGACAGAATTGGAATCAAATATTTTGCCATGCCTTTAAACAAAATTTACTGAAAATATAAAAAATTTACTTACATGTTGTAAAATCAATCAATGAAGCACACTCTTCTCTACACTGTTAGCATCGGATTGAAAACTCAGGACAAGACTCGCGAGGTCAAGCGGGTCACATGCTTTGATTGTGGCGCCTTCACAACAGGTGTGATGGAAATTATAAGCCAAAGGCCAACCTACCCTATGCCAACCAACCCCGCTCTCCCCTACTCTTGAAAAATATTTTTTCAAATTATTTAATTTTCTTATGTAATTATTTTTGTCAAATTTTTCAGAATATAATAGCATACGAGTACTTGCCAGCTTTCATCAACAGGGAGCTGCCCCCGTACCAAGGCTACAGGCTCGACACGCACCCAGGAATATCTCATGTTTTTCAATCAGCTGCTTTTAGATTTGGGCACACGCTCATACCACCGGGCATCTACATGCGAGATGGAAAATGCAATTTTAAGAAATCGATGGGTCATCCAGCTCTTCGACTTTGTGCCCACTGGTGGGATTCCAGTGTGAGTTTTACCCTTTTATTATTGTAATTTTTTTTTATATTATTGATTAAACATATAGAAGCATTATGCCAAAACGTAAAAACCCACAAAATTTATAATTTTAAGGGTTGCTGGAAGTGCCCTTACCCCCCTGAGAGGTTAGAACACAAACAAAGTATTACTATTTATGTATGAAATGCAATATATTTTGTCATATTAATAAATAATTAATAAGTTCACAAATTGAATATGGATTGTATTTAAACATTTAATAGTAATTTACAAAGTCATTACGTACTATTACATATTTTAAATTAGACTCTTTATTATTCATGAAATGTAAAAAAAAAAAAAAATGCGCACTGATGTGACCTAACTATTTAACAAAGTAAGAATGTTAGGAAATCTCTGAGGTAGGATCGTGTGAGATGCTACAAAATTTAACATAATTCAAGGAAAGAGTTTTTAAGCCGAACTGATATTGACTTGTGCACGGATAGAATCTGTCCTGGATTTGTTGAATTTTATTTTATTGCCGACCCATGTGATAAATCTTGACCTTTCCACCACAGTTACACGTTGGTTGGTTACACCTCTAGAATAACCTACTGTTTGCTACATATGGCCAAGAAGGGAACAAAAAAAAGTGGCATTATGGTAAGAATTGTGGCCGAGTTGACAAAGGCGCACACAGTCCAAGCCTACCCCCACCCCCGGGTATGTGAGGCTCATCAGCCTACTGGAAGCGACTCACACCGACCGAGTACATTCCCCAGAGATGTACATTCCCCATGTATCCCATCGAGAATCGTGGTGTGGTTTTCCAGGATATCAGTAACCGCCCGGAGTTTTGGTACAAGGGCGATATGCTTCAGGAAAAGAAATATAGGTCCTCGGGGCCTACTGACTCTGGGCTGCCATAATCCTTGGACCCTAGACCAGTTTGTCACTCTCCTTTAACCCGAGAGAGCTGACGCCATCGGTGGAAAGGGCACTGCCAAATTGGCCCCAATGGGATTATGGAGCTAAGGGCAGTCTGCCGCAATGTGAGGTTTGGGCTACCCCCTTCAGGCTGTCTGTGCTCCCGCAAGCAACACAAATATCTGCAAGAAGACCACACTGCATGGCCAAAGTTCTCATCAGGCCTAATGCGCCAACTGAAAAAAAAAAAAAATGGTAAGAATTCAATGCTTCTAATTATAAAGGAGTAAAGCAATATATATTCACTATTTTCTTTCTTCCATTCACAAATATTCAATAGAATGTTGGAAGCAAATCGACAGAGGTACCCATTGACAATATAGGCCTCCCTTATAGTGAATAGATTCAGTTTTCTCAGAAATAAAAAAAAATATTACGTATCATCTTTATCTACCTGACTGTTCAATTGCACAATTTTATGCATACCATACTAATGCTAAGTTAACTGTTACAATGTAAGTCTAATTAAGGTGCCTTTACACTAGGTTTTCCCTCGAACCTTGGCGTACCGGCGTTCAATGAACAGCCATTTATACTTAACGTGACGTTAAGCTAACCAATATAGCTGATGCTCCTAAAGCTAGCTTATGATGAAGAAAAAAATCTCCATTATCAATATATTTTATATTATCTGAAAAATAAGAAAATAGGAGACGAATTAGAACGCCGCACTAATATCACAAACAACTCCTGTCACTTGGGAAAAACCCAAATCAAAAGTGACACTAGCGCTACCCCCGAACATAGGCGAACAGATGAAGTACCTAGAACACCCGAACAGTCGACGTGAAGGCTGTTCGAGTGTGGTGTTCGAAGGTAAAGTTCGTAGATTGTAAAGGCACCTTAATTAATTGTAAAGCTGATCATGTAGGCCTGTTTTGAAGGTTTATAGGTTTTTGCTAACTGATATCAAAATGAACTATTATTTTTATTCTATATAAATAAATTAAGAACCACTAAAATCTATAAACATTCCTTTTAAAATAGGACTTATTTGGGGAGGAAAATAGCTTAGAACAGATGCTGCTTGGTATGTGCTCTCAGCTAGCGGAACGAGAAGATACAACACTTTGCTCTGATGTTCGAGATCGTCTTTTCGGTCCCAATGAGTTCTCTAGAAGGGATTTGGGTGCTCTAAATATTATGAGAGGCAGGGACAATGGAGTGCCGGACTACAACACGGTAACTAACATTTAACAAATAAAATTTTGCCTCTTATTTAAGTTTATATTATTTATTATACTATTCATTGTAGAAAAAAAAGTTGATTATTTTCCATTAACTTAGGTGCGGTCTTACTTTAGGCTACCAAGGCATAAAAAGTTTTCCGACATCAATCCTAAATTGTTTGAGAAAGATCCAGATCTAGAGATAAGGCTGCAAAGAGCTTATGGAACGATAGATAATATTGACTTATACATTGGTAACTTTAAACAATAGTAATGTTATATATAGATAGTTTGTATCTCAATGATTTTTCATTTATAATACAGATTTTACTACTTTAATCTTTTGTCTAAGAAACAATATTTCTGAGCATGTATAAACAAAGACAACAAAGAACTACATTCATAATATGTCAAAATGTAATCATTTTTTATATTTAAATTATTAATTTATAATTTTTAAACAATTTCATTAGAAGAGAAAAGATTCCAACATGGCCGGCAATGCTGGGAATGGTCCCATGTTAGCTCAGTGGTTAGAGCACTGCAACAGATATGCAGAGTACCTGGGTTCGATTCCCGGCCTTAGTCGAATCTATTCTCCTCTAATAAATTTTTTTTTAATTTATAAACTACATACATAATTTCATTTAATTTTTGGTTGTAAAAATGTGCTTATTTTTCTTTTTTTAATTATTATTATTCTATTTTAATTATTTTATATTTGTAGTAATGTTAATTTGATTCATGTAGGTACATGATGTACATTTTTTTTTCTGATGATTTCTGATTAACAAATAATTATCCTAATCCTAAGTAATTATAATCTATTCCATCATCATAAATAATTAAAATATTATTTGCTTAAACAGGCGGTATGTTGGAGTCAGATGGTGGACCAGGAGAACTTTTTACCGAGATCATTCTTGATCAGTTCACAAGACTGAGGGACGCTGATAGATTTTGGTTTGAAAATCTTGAAAATGGGTAATTTTAATACATCATCATTATTATCTATAGTTAAACAAATACAACTCTTCACCTTCTCTCTTTTTTTCTTCTATCATGACAAAAAAATAATAATAATAATAAATCAAAATTATATTTTACTCTGACATTGAGAAACTTGACAAAAGACATTGTTGAAAATGTTGAACCTACTGTTGGTGTTTTTTTTTTTTCGTTTTTTTAATGAGCTTTTGATTTATTTTATGATAGAAATTAATTTATTGGCTCAATGTTTCTGTATTAACAAAAAAATGTTTTTTGTTATTTCATTTTAGAATTTTCACAAAAAGTGAGATAGAAGAACTACGAAAAATAAGATTATACGATGTAATAGTGAATGGAACCGATATCGAACCGGACGACCTTCAAGAAAATGTTTTCTTTTGGACTGAAGGAGATCCCTGCCCTCAACCTCAGCAGTTAAACACATCAGTGCTCGAACCTTGCTCGTTTCTTAGGGAATATGATTACTTTGAGGTGATTATTATTGTTTTGATTTAAAGATATATATACTACACTTATATTATACTTTATGTATGTCATCCAAGTGAATAAGTGTATAATTTAAGTGTTTATTTACCATGTAATTATTTTATTATGCTGCTACGTTTCTAGCTGTCCACTTTTCTAAGGTGGATGGATGGGGATTTCCAAAAACGGGATACATGAAATTAATGTATTGAATAGGTATTAATGAATATTGGATTCTTCTCCAGAGGTGACTTGCTTACCTTTTTTATTTACATTAAGAAAACTGTGGCATGGAAATGAATTGAAATAAAGGAACAAATCTGAAATGAGCTCCATATTTAATATTATTTATTAAGAGTGTAAATTATTAATATCCCCTTCTTGTAAAAACTATTCAGATATACAGTAGAACCTCCATTTTCCGGGGTAAGGATGGGTATGGGGGTCCAGGGATAATAGAAAACCCCGGATAATCGAATTAAAACATTTTATTGACATAGAATGCAAGGCCTCAAAGTCTCGTATAATTTCAATAATTCACTTAATCGTGCAGGTTACATGCCAAATTTTCGCCTATTCAGGCATCTTCAGGGCTACAACAGTTTCACATGCAAGCTAGAAACAGACTGAAACCTTCCCATATGGAAGGAGGGCTAACAGGGAAATATACAGTGTTGCCAACATTCAAACAAATTATGAATAACATATGAAAAGCAAAGGCAAATCTAGAATAAATAATTTACTGTTAAGCTGAAACTATTAACATTTTAAACCAACAGTAAATTATTTATTCTAGATTTGCCTTTGCTTTTCATATGTTTTTTATATATATTTATAATTCTAGGGCATGATGTTATGTGTGTAATGGGTGTGAGTGTGTATGTATATATGTGTAGATGTAAAATTAAAATTACTTTATTTGAACCTTCTTCAACTTTAATATTGTGTTTAATTTTCTATAGACCTCATTCAGTTATTATCTCTGTTATCTAAATTTGTTTGAATGTTGGCAACACTGTATATTTCCCTGTTAGCCCTCCTTCCATATAGGAAGGTTTCAGTCTGTTTCTAGCTTGCATGTGAAACTGTTGTAGCCCTGAAGATGCCTGAATAGGCGAAAATTTGGCATGTAACCTGCACGATTAAGTGAATTATTGAAATTATACGAGACTTTGAGGCCTTGCATTCTATATCTATAATTAAATAGTCTCTTCCTAAAAGCTTGTTTACATTTCATTGACTTAATGTGATAGAAAAAAAGGTTAAAAAATCACTTGTAAGGTATAATCACATTTATTAACAAATGGACGTTTTATATACATTAAATTATAATATGAATTAAAAAAAAAAAAAAAATTAAATGTATGTTTTTATATATTATGGGCTGACAACAATACGAAGTCGAAAATGTCTTTTTTCTTCTTCAAAATATCCCAGTTTGTTCGCCGATTCCTAGTTCATCGGACCATTTTTTGACACTTTCACCCTTTTCTAATCTGTTTATAATAGTTAATTTCTCTTCAAGCGTTAAAACGACACGTTTTCTTTTTTCCGACATTTTGCTACTTCGTATGTATTTAAATCGAGACTAAATCACAACTGACAATATTTTGTTTTGTAGCCAAACAGGCCAGAGTAGGAGTTTCCTGGAAAGACTTGAAAACAATACCGTTCCTAGATTATGAATTGGAGTGTTAGATACTGGAAACATCTCATAATACAATACTCGCTTTCCGCGTTTTTCCATTTATTGTTTTATTTCATAATAGAAAGTTAACCATTGTGTAATCGTTAAATATTTACGTAGACATTTTTTTAAAATATTATACATACCAAATAAATTGCATACAAATTAAAAAAAGCTTATTTAAAAAAAAAAATAATTGGCTCCTCGGCACCCCACTTAATTGGATCCCCGGTTATCGAGGCCCAGATAATGGAGGTCCTACTGTATTAGTAACATAAAATGACACATAGATAACTCTCTTCTCAACTCCCCGAACTTCCTCTGTAATGTTTCTATATGGGCTAGCAATCAAACACTAAAAGCTCAGCACTTTATTTTAATGAACTGTTTTATTTTATACTAGCTGTATATCCCGGTTTCACCCGGAGAATATCATTTTTTAAATCTATAAACTAAGAAATATCGACTCAAACGGTCGATTTTGTAAAAATCAATGTAAAGCGAGATCAAAACGATTATTATAACAATAAAGAACATTTTAATATGGAGAGGTGTTCGCACCTGATCTGAAAGAACCACTGAGCGAAATTTGGAGAATTTAGGACAAACGGTATGGATTTCTATAAAGAACAAACAGAATTTCATCTTAATATATACATAGATTATAGCTGTACATCCCGGCATATCACAGGGAATTTCATTTTTCTAAAGAAACGGTCGATTTCGTAAAATAAAAAACCATTTTAAAGTGAGATCATGATTTTTGATGATAATTTTTATAACAATAAAGAATATCAGCTGAAGATCGGCTGAAGTTATGCAATTATATTATGAACAGGTGTTCGCACCTTGTCTGAAAGAACCACTGAGCGAAATTTGGAGAATAAAGATTATCAGCTGAAGATCGGCTGAAGTTATGCAATTTTAATGTGGACAGGTGTTCGCACCTGGTATCAAAGAACCACTGAGCGAAATTTGGAGAATTTAGGACAAACGGTATGGATTTCTATAAAGAACAAACAAACAGAATTTCAACTTTATTTATATAGATTAAACAATGAATATGATACATCAGTCTCCTATATTTCATATGATAATAATAATAATAATAACAATATGTAAAATATAAAAATGTGCAAATGCCACATATATCACACTATTCCCCCTTAAAAAGGCTCGTAACTAAGTCTCTTCGGAGGCTTTATCGTTCTTTCAGACTTTCTTACATCCTGTCTCACACCGCTGCCTTTGTCAGAGTGAGCTGCTACATCCTGCTTCACATCTATGTCAATATCTGAATGAGTTGTACCTTCCTCTTTATTCTCCTCTCCGATATCTTCATTTTCATTGCCTTCATCCCTCTCTAGCTGTAGGCTGTCCTTATGCAAGTCAGGGTCTTCGCTTCCAAGCATAACCTTGGAGGCTCTATGACAGTTCTGAACACCATAATCAGGTATCATTTGGTCTACATGTCGTTTGACCACAATTCCTGAGTCCAACAGCTGCACACCATACATATTTGTGGCCAACACTTCTTCCACAATCCCTTTCTCCCAGTCAACCCTGTTATTTCTATAAATCTTAACAAATACCTTTTGTCCAACTTGGAAAAATATCTTTCTTTTTCCAGAGTATATTGCCTGACGATGGTGCATTTCTTTTAGTTTTTCTTTTAATTCGTGAACAGTTTTCACTTTCTGCCAAGATGTTCTATCATTCAATATATCTAATCTAGTTCTCAAGGGTCTCCCGAACATCAGCTTCGCTGGAGTTTCTCCTGTAGATAGGTGTACAGTATTACGATAAGTTTGCAAAAACTTTAATAAAGCTGTATCTAAAGGCTCTCCAGAAACTTGAGCTTTTCCTAAACATTTCTTTATTATTGCCACACTATTTTCAGCCTGTCCATTGGAAGCCGGGTGATATGGAGGATAAGGAGGAAGGTACAACTCATTCAGATATTGACATAGATGTGAAGCAGGATGTAGCAGCTCACTCTGTAATGTTTCTATATGGGCTAGCAATCAAACACTAAAAGCTCAGCACTTTATTTTAATGAACTGTTTTATTTTATATTAAACAATGAATATGATACATCAGTCTCCTATATTTCATATGATAATAATAATAATAACAATATGTAAAATATAAAAATGTGCAAATGCCACATATATCACATCCTCCAACCTCTCTTCTCTTTCAATGTCTCCATATAAATCTTCTTTCCCCCACTCTCTTCAGACTTCTTCTGATTGGTTGGCCTATTCTAAAATTTCCCTTCCATGCTATCCTACCTTACACTTTTGTGTTCTTTGGCGGTACCTTTTCCGGGGCAAAATCAGGGCAATTTTCTCAGGTCAATCAGGCAAAACCCCAAATTTCTCGAATGGAGATAACAATCTTTCTAGGTATTTCCTTTGTTGAGAGTCAGTCTTTGGCTTTACTTTTTTTTAATATCTAACAACATGTTTATGGCCCCAACAACTTCCGAGGTGGTATTCCCAGGACCTTGCCACCTTCAGGTAAAACTTACCTCCGGGTTTGATCACATAACTACTTTACATAATATCACTTTAAATTATTAATGCAATTTACTTCAATCATCCTGGCAGCATCCACAATATACTCGTATAGCAATGCGTTACACTCTGCTGTAATCGGTCGGTGAACAATTAGTCAATTAATGACCACAATCAAGTAGACTTTGCTGTGGTATTTTTACAAAATTTCAAAGATAAATAATAAAAACCTGATTTTGCAGCAATACTGTTCAAACTTTAAAGCCATGCCCTGGAAAGTAAGGAAATTTGATTAATTCATTAGGAGGACAAATATATTAATCTAATTGAATTTAAACATATTTAAAATATAGCATTATTTTGTATCAAGATAGCGTTATTTTTGGCAAGTTTGCCCATTTCTTTCCTTTTCTAACCTTAGTAATTACATTCCGTATTAAATTATCATGTTTTATTTATTTTTTTATTATGGTGGTATTCAGAATATACAGGCACCATCAAAAATTTCATTAAATGTTGTTTGAGGCTTCCATGGTCTGAATCCATGGAGAATCATTCTTGCATTGGCCCTGAAGAAGCCCTCAGCAAGATGGGTGAAAGCTTGGTAGTGAAAAAACCTGTTATATGGTCAAACCCTGAGGAAGAAATGCGGATAAAAATTTCATTGTTAGAAGTCCATATTTGTTTGTAAAAATTAAAAAAAAAGTTTATTTATCTTGCCCCATACTCTGTATAAGTCACCCCAAGGTCTAGTTGAAACTTACCCAGCCTTCCCTAAACTTTTTTCATCCATGAAACCTTAAAGTGTTAAAAAAAAAAAATTCTACACTTTCATCATCCATCTTTCTCCTAAACTACTAATCTGATGAAGAAGGTACTTCAGAAGATCCAAAGGATTGGTATAAAATTGTTTAAACATTCAGTATGGGTGTCATTTTTTGACAATACCTTAGTATTAAGAGGAATCTTTAAAAATTCAGAAGAAAAGTTCTTCTTGGTTGATTTAAAAACAAATTAGACAGTTTCAAAGCTCAAATGTAATATCAAAAGTTACAAGGTCTCTGACTGGAGTTGAAAGAGTCAATCTCCCACATAAAAAGTTCTTTACAAAGGCCCACCCCTAAGTGGGGAAGAAGCCTAGGTCCTTCTAGAAGGCCTACTCATACCAAGTGTGTTAAAAATGCTTTTGAGAAGTTTTTAATAGTTCATAAGATATTAATTTCATTTAATAAGTTAATATCATCCTCCCAATATTTTCCTTTGATTACACAATTTCAAAATAATTTAAAAAATATGGAATCAATTTTAATAGAATTATGCTCCTAGGGAAGTGAACTTGCTTATGTGTACGCTTGTGTATTCCTTGGTCTTGTTCCACTGGTGACTGCTGGTGCAGGCTACGGTGTTGTTAAACTACAAAATCGCCGCAGGAGGCAGCTTCGAATGAAGCAAGAGGAAATCAAGTCTGGGAACAAAGCATCGCCAACGACTGTAGACAAAATGGCTGTTAGGTAACATTTCAATTTGTGTATATGTTATTTATATAAGTGCGGATTTCATTTATTTATACTTTTAACATATGAAAGCCTCCATGCAAGCTTAGTCCTAACTCACAATCAGTAGCGGACCCAGGGGAGGGGCGCAGGCCCCCCCCCCTGAGAGGTGAGAACACTCATACAGCATCACTATTTCTATGTAAAATGAGCTATATTTAGTCATTTTTCGAGTCCACTAATTGAAAATTAATTGTATTTAAACATTTACAGTAATTTACAACGTCATTATGTACTAATATGTATTGTAAATTAGGGCCTCCATTACTCATAAAATTAAAAAAAAAAAAGTGTGCCCCCCCTCAGAAAATTTCTGGATCCGCCACTGCTCACTATCAAGGCATTAAAATGATTTGGGTTTCAAAAAAAAAAGCCCAGTCTGCTTTATTATATTATTAATATCTCTGTTTAATAAATGAGTAGTAACTAAAAGTATGATATCAGATTTTTATAAATATTTTTCTAGTAAATAGGTTGTATCTATCATGAAATCTGAAATGATTTGGTTTGATTTATCTTACATATTTATTGCTTATTGATAAAGGGTAATCTTTTTGGTTCTTAAACCTATTATCTAAGATAAATTATAAAAGAAACTAGAAACAAATTGAAAGACGAAAACAGACATTTCGATATTTTCAATACAGTAGTTTTCATTTATCTGATTTTCAAGTAATTTACATTACAAACCTTTTCATATCAGTATCCATTACAAACTTCCATATTTTCAACTTGTTTTATGCTCATATTAAATCACTTATAATCAAATATGCTCTTAAGGATTAATTTTTTTTCCTATGAAATTTTATATATATTTCTCACTAGTCATTAATTATATCAGTTGCCTAAAACCTATATATTTTAATCTTATTTAGGGAATGGTTGCATGCGAATCATCGAAGAGTTGTTAAGGTTAGATTTGGCCCTGAATCATTCCTTCACACTGTAGACAGAAAAGGAGAAAAGCTGAGATCTGTTAACTTCAAAAACACTGATACTGTTACAGTTGAAGAGACGATTGTAAGTTTTAGATTTTCATATTCAGCTTTTATTTTAATTGCTTATTTGACTTTTTCAACATTAATTAAATGTTAATTACTTATCATTTAAGGCACCTGAACGAGGAAAAAAGAAACGACCAATGGTACTGATTAGGATCCCTCGAGATCACGATCTTGTATTGGAATTTGACACGCTGTCAGCGCGGCGCAAGTTCATTCATAAGCTGGATGCTTTCCTTACTTCACAGAAAAAGCATCTTGTTATTTTGGAGGTAACACTAAAAGAATTGAAATATGATTGGATATTTATACTGAACTAGCTAGGGTGCCCGGCTTCGCTCTGGTAGTTGTGTGGTAGTTGTAATAAAAGAAAAACTTTAAAAGTAAAGGAAATATAGAACAAAATTAGCACCTTCTAGAAACTTCGGATTTAACTAGGTATCAACATTAAGATTCGAGAACTACAGAGTCCGCCCAAATAAGGAACCCTATTTACCTTATTGTGGGTTGAAAATGGTGTATGGACAATTAATTTTAATGCAACTTTGTCGAATTATGCATCGTTTTTGATGGTTTCTGTGATTCTGAATCGTATAAGCCCATTCCAAGCAGTCAGCAGATAATAAGTTATTAGATTATAGTTGAAGAATCTGATATCTCAGTTAAAAATATTATATTTCAAGTATAACTTAAGCGCCGACTACTGTGAGGGTCCTATTAGATCCAGAAGTATAAAAACTACCGAAGATTCATAGACCTTTCTTCCATTTCAACCTCCCTTAAGATATCCCCCCCCCCACGTGTAATTTGAGGGGACTCTGCAGATCTCGAATCTTATAACAATTACAAAGTGAAAACCAACTTCTTTTTCATAATTACATACAATAAGAACACTTCAAACTTTTTATTTTCGATTTATATTTAGTCAATTTATCTCTTCTTTTTTTTTTATGTCTGTTTTTATTCGCTCACTGTATTATTAAGAAATGTTCACTCATATTGCATTAAATTTACTTAAGTATACATTATATATTGATTAAATGAAATGTGTTAATCAATTAGCTTTCTTATGAGAAAATTAATTTTTTAATGAATCCAGTTGGTTTTCTAATAGTTGCAGAGTTGTAGAATCATTATTTTATTTTGCAAGCAAAGTATAAACTAATTATTATTGCTTAATTTTTTAGTAATTTAAAAACAGCTGAAAAAATAAAGAACCTTTAAAAACTGAACTGGATGAATGAACAATAACATTGAGTGAAACGCACCCTAGCGCTTCCTGGTAGCCTGGAGCTTGAACTAAATGTTTCATTCATAAACTTGTATAACAATCTCAAATAGGCTAATTACGTTCCAGTCCGTAAAATTCCAGTCTTTTTCTCTTCAATTTTATACCCTTAAGAGAAAAACGGAAACCTTTTTCTCCCTTAGGGGTAATATGGCTACGCTCTGACATAACTTTCTTGATTGTACGTGGAGTCATTTTTGAGCCTTATCGGCACGCACATTGTACACTTTGCTTTATAATGTATATTGATTACGGTTAAGTAATTAACTTGAATAAGAACATTAAATTGTTCTTTAAAATACCATCAATGTTATAAAATGTAAAAATATAAAAATATTAATAATAGAAAGTTAACATTAATACTAATATATCCAAATAACAGGCTGCTCGTGAAGTGATGCTGTCTAAAGCAGAAACAAAGGAAAGACGACAAAAACGTCTTGAACACTTCTTTCGTGAAGCATATTCATTGACTTTTGGTCTTAAACCAGGCGAGAGGAGATCTTCTGGTCCAGCAGCTGATGGTGAAGTTGTCATGAGGACATCTTTGTCCAGGTACTTATGGTTCAGAAAATATATACAATTACGATATGGCTGAATCGAACATTAAAAAAAATATATGCTTATGGATTTGAAATATTTTTAACATTTAAATTGAAATATTTTGTCATTTTTCTGTTTCTCATTATTTATAAATGTTTTAGGGCTGAATTCGCTAATGCTCTAGGTATGAAAGCAGATGATGTGTTTGTTCGAATGATGTTTAATATTGTAGATAAAGATGGCGATGGGAGAATCTCTTTTCAGGTACTTAAACAAATAATTTTATATTTATAACTATCTTGTATTTTTATCGTTTACTTTTGTATCATTTAAAAATTATCAATAATCACTATGATACATTTTGTATAATGAGGATAATCAACCTTTAAGATGGATCAATTTATTTTTTATAATGTTCATCTAACTCCTTTTCCTATTTCTTAGTTTAAATTTCAATCAGTATTATAGAATTACATAGTAATCATAGGAATATATCACACGTACGCTTTAATAATTATGTGTGTCATAATTTTTCCAGGAATTTCTGGACACTGTAGTGCTATTTTCTCGAGGTAAAACAGAGGACAAATTGCGTATTATATTCGACATGTGTGACAATGATCGAAACGGAGTTATAGATAAGGGCGAACTTTCAGAAATGTTGCGTTCACTAGTCGAAATAGCTAGGACAACTTCTCTGTCAGATCAACATGTTACTGATCTTATCGAAGGCATGTTCCAGGTATAGATGTTAGATTAATATTTTAAAATTTTAATTTATATAATCAAAAAGAAACATTCAGTAAATTATCATAATGAACTATATTAAAGTATTAGTTTGCGACTCTCTTATAATTTATATATAAACAAGTCTATTAATGCGATTTTTGTAAATCTATATTATTTAAACTTTATTAAAATATTTTAGAATGCTGGCCTACAAGAGAAAGACTTCCTTACATATAATGATTTTAAACACATGATGAAAGAATACAAAGGTGATTTTGTAGCTATTGGTCTTGATTGTAAAGGTGCTAAGCAGAATTTTCTTGATACTTCGACAAATGTTGCCAGGTTAATAATTTATTATAGCTTTAAACTATACTTTTTACAAGTATTATCAATACCGAGATTTTTTTCATAATTCTAAAATACTTTTAGAGGTGTGTAATAATCAACTGTTTTTCTTTATGACAGGATGATTAATGGTCAAGATCTTCAGTTAAACATTCAGATAAATATTGTATACTATACCATCTATAGTGTTAGTTTTTTTTTATTTTAACGATTGACCTCTAAGCATATATTTTAGATTCAATTTCTGTTATTATGATTACTGTACAATATTCTACTTAATTATATTTTTTTACCAGGATGACAAGTTTTCACATTGAACCGATATTGGATGATGAAAAACATTGGTTGAAACTGAAGTGTGATGCAATCGTCACATTTTTAGAAGAAAATCGACAGAATATATTTTATCTATTTCTTTTTTACGTTATCACCATCGCTCTCTTTGTTGAAAGGTTTATACGTGAGTTCAGATATGTATTTTATACATTTTTTAATATTATTTTTGCTTCAGATAAGTATAAAACACAATTAAATGAAAAAATAAGTGTTTTTCATTCTAAACCCACCAATTACTTTCAGCAATTACTTAACTTAAAATAATGATTACACTAAATGTTAGACATTAACTTTTAAAGATATTGGCATAACCTTTGAATTTTTGCAAGAACATGGGATAATTTATATAGAAAGAACGTGCTTTCAAGGTCATCAAGTTTTCAAGTACTTTTACCAGATATGGCTTTTTTTTTGGGAAGTAGATGAGGTTAATAAATAAATATAAATATTTTTTATTCATGTCATTTTATTAAATAGATATAAATTAAACTACTACAAGTCATTGGCAGGTATAAAATGAAAAATTACAAAAATAATAAATTCAATTTTAATGAAATTTAGTCATTTAGTTATTTTTAAATCATTAATTTATATTCTTTGAATACTTAACAGCTTGCTCTTCTAATAAAATTATTTAAAAATAACGAAAATCAATTTCGTACAATTGTCTTTTCAGTTCTGTTTCTTATGAACTGAAAATAATTTGGATCTTATTCTCTACATTTCATATTATAATCAGATTACAATATGAAATGTAGTGTGATACAGCAATTATTATAAGATACTAAGAACGTCCCTGGAGGTCGAAACGTATGTCATATAGAAAATAAAATAAATAGAAGTAGAGACTAAGATCCAAATAAATTTTTCCTCATAACTAGGAAGTATCTAAACCTTTTTTAAATAAATAAGTAATTTTTTTTAATTCCATAATTAAGGATTTTAATGAACGCTGTTATGTTTTTTTACATTAAAAAAAAATTGATTTGATGAAAAAAAACAAAAAAACAAAACAAAGAACTTCTTTGAATGTTGAAAAATAATTTTATTATCCTGAATATAACACCCCTTTAGGACAAATTGTAGATAAAAATAAAGAAATCATCCCAGTTTGGGCATGCATCACTTTAAACATAAAAAAAGAAAAAAAATGGTAATTAGTAGTACAAATATAAGTGAATAAAATGAAAACAAAGGTAGTTAAATTTTTGCTCGTGTTTGTTCTAGATTACTCCTTCATGACAGAACATACAGACCTGCGCCACATCATGGGCGTTGGTATCGCCATAACTCGAGGATCTGCTGCATCGCTTTCTTTTTGCTATTCGCTGGTGCTTCTGACCATGTCGAGAAATTTACTTACCAAACTGAAGGAATTTCCTATACAGCAATATATTCCTTTAGGTATACTTACAATACCTACTTATGGTTTAATTGGGTTCAATAAGACTTTTATTTTATTTTTATTAGTATTTAAAGTGTAGGGGAGAGTGGGGTTGGTTGGCATAGGGGGTAGGTTGGCCATTGGCTTATAGTTTCCGTCACACCTATTGTGAAGGTCCCACCATTGTACCATGTGACCCGCTCGACCTCGGTAGTCTTGTCCTGAGTTTTCAATCCGATGCTAACAGTGTAGAGAAGAGTGTGCTTCATTGATTGATTTTACAACATGTAAGTAAATTTTTATATTTTCAGTAAATTTCGTTTAAAAGCATGGCAAAACATTTGACTCCGATTCTGTTCACATAGTCCCATACTCCTTTGAAAAACCTAACCTTTCGACTAACCAGTTTCTTGTTTGATTGTTCTCCCCTGTCCTGGCAGCCATCTTTCATATGATCTCTCCTGTGGGGTTAGTTGGCTCTCTTCAACTGGGGTTTGTTGGCGCAGTAGCAATTCACAAAAGCAAGGTAAATTTAAACAAAGGTGAAAATACCAATTGTCTTTAGTTCCAGCAAGGAGAATGAGAGCAATTTTTCTTATGCAGAAAGTGACGACAGTCTAAACTTCTATCTTCTTTCATTGTCATTCTATTTTTTCTTAAAAGATGTTAAAAACCAATTCATAATTATTATACGATTATAGTGCAGCTTTTAATAACAATAATATCTGTCAGGCAGTACTTGAATGAGGATTGCTAAACAACCCCACCTTCTAGGCCAACCTACCCCACATAGGGGGTTAATTGGCATACTCTGGATTGACGAATTCTTCAATTTTCTATGATCTCAGTATTAAATATTATGTGGTGAAAAAAATATACGAAGTACTCTAATACTTGAAGTTAACAGTGGTATCAACCCTATTGGGATTATATTAAAAGGAACGACTCAACAATCAAAAAAGTGAAAACTTTTGCCAACCAACCCCGCTCTCCCCTACTACATTGTTGTTACGAGTTATAATAAAAGTTGGTTGAAACTTTATATCCATTTCCACCTGTAAAGTTGATGTAATTTATAATGAAATTTAGTTGTTATTATCTCATATTTACTACAGTCTCACTCAAAATATTATTAACCTTCTAATGGGCATGCTCGTGCAACCTTAAGAATCCTTACTACGACGATCCTTAATACGACCTTACGGCGACTCTGTTTAATTGGGTCATCAGGTAATTGGGACAACTGCATAATTGAGCTGCTTTTAATAAAAACGGAATCAAATATAGTTAAAACATTACCGTTGTATTGGGCAAAACATTGGCTAATTGGGCCGAAACTTTCTGTAACTTTAACTTTTCCAAGAACCATAATGTAAAAACCATGAGCCCCGGTGTCGATCAAATAACGTAAGAATCTGAGACCACACCTACTTCTCTACTAGAAGCAAGAAATTGCATAGAAAAGTTAGATGCTTTTTCTTACTATAAAGAACAAGACACGTTTGATTCTTTACTGTTAATAAAAATCTGGTGCATGCGCGCAACACACAACTTTCACTTACCAACTTATTTAGATTAGAAATTGACGTGTTTTGTTAATTGCCACTTCACAAAGTCACAAATCTTTCCACATTCATTTCTTATTTTTTCCTTTTATGAGTAATTTAAAACACGTGAAAATGATACAAAATTTATTAAGTAAAGTGCCCCCTAAAATTGAACAATTTTGATGAAATTTTTACTGTCACATCGCGGGCACATCCATATACTAAATACCAAGTTTGATCGAAATCATGAAAGCCGTATTTGGGTAAATGAAAAAAAACACATAAAAGTGGGACACAATTTATTAAGTAAAGTACCCCCTCCGGTTAATCAATGTTGATGAAATTTTTACAGTCATATCTCGGGCATATTAATACATCAAATACTCAGTTTGATCAAAATCGTGAAAACCGTTTTTGAGTAAATAAAAAAACCACGTGAAAATGAAACAACATTTATTCAGTAAAGTGCCCCCTAAAATTGAACAATTTTGATGAAATTTTTACTGTCACATCGCGGGCACATACATGTACTAAATACCAAGTTTGATCGAAATCATGAAAGCCTTTTTGGGTAAATGAAAAAAAACACATAAAAGTGGGACACAATTTATTAAGTAAAGTACCCCCTCCGGTTAATCAATTTTGATGAAATTTTTACAGTCGTATCTCGGGCATATAAATAGATCAAATACTCAGTTTAATCAAAATTGTTAGAGCCGTTTTTGAGAAAATCGAAAAATACTTAAAAAGTTATTAAATAAAGTACCCCCTCCCTTAGAGCAATTTTGATGAAATTTTTGCTGTCACATCGCGGGCATATACCTAAACTAAATACCAAATTTCAGGTTCGCACGGTTTATAGTTTTTGAGCTAGTCTGTTCACACACACACACACACACACACTTGGACTTGGTCATTTGGACTCAGGGGACCCCAAAACGTGTATTTCCGTTGAAAACCGGAAGTCGAAAATTTTCACGATCGCAATACTTCCACTTACTATATATTTCATATATAGGTAAGTGAAAGTAAAAATTGATATAAAAACAGGTTCTGATTCATTTATTTCAAAATTTTGTCTTTATTAGTATAATTTATATCATACACAAATAATTATTTTAATTTGTGTTATTTTGTCATATCATAGGACACCTAGTTAATAAAAATACAAATTAAAAGTTAAATTAATCATATTATTTTGACAGCATCATAGGCCTGAATGCACTAATTATCTTGGTTTTCCCTCAAATATGTCCATTTTATGACATCAATTACCATACTTGTACTGTAGCTCAGTGATAGGCCTATTTAGGCATTTTTTTCTTTCCATTTAAGTGTGGATTCATGTTGTCCACTTTATTGGGTCTAAACAAATCTACTTCTATCTAATTGGGAAAAAAACAAATTTTCCCTTTATGGCTCAATAAAACGGAGTCAACTGTATTTGCTTAAAATGATTGGAAAACGGTCATGGCACACTCTATACTGCTGGTTATTATTAAATAAATTAATAATACTTCAATAAAGTGTGGACTGTAATTAAGGTGGTGGTAAAACGTATCGTACTAAATCTGGTACTCATCGTTCGCTGGTTCTCTGGGCTGGCGGAGCGGTAGGTAGCTTATCTGGATTCTCTCGACGCCCTGGCAGTTCGCGGAGAGATATGAGGTAGGCGATTTTGTCCAAGTTTGTCGCGGTACATCTATTACTCACTAAGGCTAAGCGCACTCTGGTCCGTACTATGCCCGGGCTTAAGATAAGGCCCGCAAGCAGTGGCTTAGAGATAAGTACCAAAATAAAGTACGAAACATACCCCCACCCGTGAAATGATCTCATTTCACCAAAAAAAATTAAACAAAACACTACTAGTAAATTTGTAGTACAGGCCAGGAAGGAAAGCAGTCTCGACCCCCGAAAAAAATAGAAACAACCACAATATTCTTAAAAAAATCAAAATCTTCTAAAGGTACATAAAATACAAAGTATATGGCTTCTAAGACTTCTAAACACTATATACAATATATACAAAAGAATAAAGGAAATCAAAAGGTGGAATCTCCGGAAGGGAGTGGTACGATCTTGTGTGCAGGTCGAACCAGCTCAGAAGTGGGGGTTTTGAGACGGACTACCCTAACAACGCCATCTGGCCCCGGGAGTATCTTGACCACTCGGGCCAGGATCCATTGCTGTAATGGTACATCTCGTTCGTGGAGTATAACAAGCTGTCCTTCTTTAATGTTTTCACCAGGAGTGTACCACTTTGAGCGAGGAGTCAAGGTGTGCAAGTATTCGTGGTACCATCTTCTCCAGAAGTGACACAAGGAACGAGAAAGCATTTCCCAGCGTCTGTTGAAAGAAACTATGCAAGTGCTTGCTTCTTCAGGACGAGCAAGGAGGGGTTGTCCAATAAGGAAATGACCCGGAGACAAGTAGCCAAGGTTATCTGACGGCTCATTTGATGCTGCACACAAGGGTCGAGAGTTCAAAGCAGACTCTACTCGGCTCAGGAGCGTAGAGAATTCTTCGTAGGTTAAAGCCTGGCCATTGAGAACAGCGAGGAGGTGTCGCTTGGCAGCTTTGACGGCTGATTCCCAAAGTCCTCCCATGTGAGGTGATGCTGGAGGAATAAAGTGCCATTTGATGCTTCTTTGGCTAAGAAAGTCGGTAATATCACGATGGTGATCTCTAAGGAAAAGATACAACTCCTTGAGTATCCTAGCTGCTCCGAGGAAGTTACTACCACAATCGCTATAAATATCAGATGGCAAGCCTCTCCTAGCAATAAATCGATCCAGGGTAGCCATGAAGGAAGAAGTGGTCAAATCTGTTACCGCTTCAAGGTGCACGGCGTGAGTACAAGGGCATACAAACACGGCTATCCAACATTTCATGCGTGGAGCGTTGCGCCGAGATGATAATTTCATTAGAAAGGGGCCGCCATAGTCGACTCCGACGCACTGAAAGGCTCTGGCAGGAGTTACATGAAAATCGGGAAGGTCACCCATCAGCGGAGGTTTGGGCTTAAACTTAGATTTGAAACATCTTATACAACGAAATATTCTCTTTCTAACTAGGTTTCTCAAACATGGTATCCAATATTTTCTATGAATCAAGGACTGCACCAGCTGAGGACCTCCATGCAAAGAGTAAATGTGATAGTGATCACAAATCAACTTGGCTAAATGTGAGTTTTGGTGTACTAAAAAAGGATGCCTGGCTGAGTACGGTATGGGGGCATTCCTTAATCTTCCCCCCACCCTGAGTGTACCTTCATTTGTCAAAAAGGGAGAGAGCTTGGCAATGGGACCATCAGGAACTTGTTCGTTTTCAAGGTAGGCAAATATGTCCCTATAGTGCTCCCGCTGGCTGAGGCGTACGTAGGTGTTGAGGGAATCGTCCAGTTCAGTTGAGGTCAATGGCTGGAGGCCTGGCTGGCTTGCATCCGATTGCTTGTGATTCTTACATCTTTTGATGAAGCGCAGGCAGAAGGCTAGGACTCGGGTCAACTTTAGCAACGATGAGAATTTATTTAAATGTTCAATAAGATAATTATGCTCTTCTTTAGCAAGCAAAGATAATGGCTTTATTTCTTGCAGTTCATCAGGAGGCTGAGGTCGAGGGATAGGCCATAAGGATGGGTTTGACAAAAGAAAATCGGGGCCTTTCCAATACAGGTTATGGGTTAGAAGTTTCATAGGGGTAAGTCCTCTTGATACACAGTCGCTTGGGTTTGCTCCAGAAGGTATGTGATTCCACCAACTAGGCTGGGTAATATTCAGAATCTGTACGACCCTATTGGCTACATAAGTTTCAAGCTGGTGTGGAGGCGTCTGAAGCCAGAAAAGAACATCTCTTGAGTCGGAAAAACAAAAAATGGATTCTATCTTAAGTTTCTTTATTAGGTTGGCTAATGAATCAATGGCCCTGGCCACTAACAAGGCTGCATTCAGCTCGAGACGATTAATACTTATAGGTTTGGGAGGAGCAACCTTACTCTTGGCCCTGATTAGGTGGACATGAACTTCACCAAATGGGTTTTCCGTTCTAAGGTAGACCACGCATCCATATCCTCTCTCAGAAGCGTCTCCAAAGGCTATCAGCTGGGTAGAAAATTCCTCCTGGTTCCCAATATAACGAGGAAGGTGAACTTCTTGTAGGCATGGTAACTCTTCTAGGAAATTTCTCCAATGATTCCTGATGTCTTCGGGAAGCTCTTCGTCCCAACCAATCTTGCGGAGCCAAAGGCGTTGAATCAAATACTTAGCCCAAAATGTGACAGGGCTCAGGTACCCATTGATATCGAAAATTCGGGCTATGACTGAAAGAATTCTTCTCTTAGTAAAAACGGGATCTTGGAGATTAATGGAGTAACATAGCACATCCAGCTGAGGATTCCACTTTAGGCCCAAGACCTTAACTGTTAAGGACGAAGTGGGTTCGTTAAGATCTAGAAATGGCTGATCTTGCAATTCTTGTGGAATCATGGAAAGCAGCTCACGGCAGTTACTAGAAAACTTCCGAAGGGTTAATCCACCAGCTTGGTGTAAGGCAATTAATTCTCTATACAGCGCGAGGGCTTGTTGGACATTATCTGCACCACTGACAACGTTGTCGTCAGGTTTACATGACATAGGTTTCTTTAAGGCACTTCTGAGCCAGCGGAAACCGGTGAGCTTCGTCATGGTATAATTGGACAATTACTCTCTGGGCATTAAAGGGTGAACATTTAAGACCAAAAGGAAGCGGAGTTAGCTCATATTCTGTGATAGGTACGGAAGGGTGTGCTCTCCAAAAGAAATGAACAAACTTTCTATCCCTTTCATTTAAGCCTATACATCGAAACATCATTTTGATGTCACAAGTCAGAGCTACCTTATAGGTTCGGAAGTTGTCTATCAACTCTCCGATGTTGGTCTGCAATTGTGGACCAGTAAGAAGGAGGTCATTCAAGGAGTTTCCACCTGGTGTCCTTTCAGAACCGTTGAAAACTATTCTGAGCTTAGTTGAAGCTGATTCTTCTTTGGAAACACCGTGATGAGTCATTATGTAATCCGATGTGGTTGTGGCTAGGTGTACATGACCAAGCTGTAAGTATTCCTGGATCTGTGCTGAGTAGGCTGAAAAATACGATGGATTTTTAGAAAACCTTGTTTCAAGCTTCTGGAAACGTTGAATGGCTAACTGTTTGGTGCAGCTCAAGTCATGAGGGACGTCTGGACGGAATGGTAAACTTACTATGTAACGGCCAGATTGATCTCTTGTGAATGTTTTCTTGAAATGTTCCTCGCAATAGACATCTTCTGGATTTGGTGGTATAGGAACTGCTACTTCTTCGGATTCCCAAAACCGTTTCATATCTTCGTGTAATGTGTCGACAGAAAGAAGAGAGGTTACAGAAGGGTTCGCAATGGTTGATGAGATTTCACCAAAAATGATCCAACCAAATACGGTGTGGATAGCACAAGGTTTGTCTTTGATGAACAAGGGAGGATTGCTCAGGATCTCACCATAAATCTGGACACCTAACAGGAGGTCAACCTTGCCTGGAGTATGCCAATCTGCATCCGAAAGCTTAAGGGATGTGAACCGTTGCCGGACCTCCATGGAAAAAGGTTGCGTAGGCAGATGATCGACAATATTGTGAGCAACTCTTGCCGAAATCTCAAAGGTTGGACTTCCTTCTTTAGGGGCAATAAGAAACTTTACTTCCGCCTGGGATATGGGTATTGAGGTTTCGCCAACTCCAGAAACTGTTAATGGTTTGTTTGTTTTCCTTAGATTAAGTTTATTGACTAGGGAAGAAGTAATAAAATTAATCTGACTGCCTGGATCAATCACAATACGGCAGTGATACCATTGACCAGAATCAGAACGAATAGAGCATCTAGCGGTACCCAGTAATGCTTGAGAATTGGCTGCCGTATGGCAAGAAACGACATGATGAGGTTTAGGTTCAAAAACTGGACCAGTGTTGTCGATCTTAGGAGGAGAGTCGGCCTCGGAAGAATTCAGATGAGAAAAATTAGCTGTAGCATCATCTCTATGAAGTAAAGTATTATGTTTACGACTACCGCACTTAAGACAGCGTCCAGAACTCTGACATTTAGTAAATAGATGAGGACCGCTGCAGGCAAAACATAATCTAAACCTTTTCAGAATGGCATATCTAGAGTCAACATCAGCTCCAGTGAACTCAGGACATGTCAGAATTTTATGTTCCCCTTTACAAAGTGGACATTCATTTGAGTTTCTTGGTTTATTTTCCGGTTTTTTAATACTAGGCTTCGATAAAAAGGCTTTTGGTTTAGGAATATAATCGGTTCTTGAATTACTAATTTTTGGGCTACAGCTCTTAATTATAGAATCATTACAAAGCTCAGCGACTCTAGATTGTGCTTTAATAAATTTAGTAAGTTCAAAAAACGAAGGAACTTCATGTTCTTTTAGTTGGCTTTCGAAAAGTCTGCGGGTGTTTTTATCAATGACATTAAAAGAAAGGTGGACCATAATGAAATCTGCCAGATTTTCTATCTCTAAGGCCTTTAATGCGTTAAAATTATCTTCAAATGTATCCAGGAATGCCCTAAAATTTCTTACGTTATCATTGGAAAATGGCTTGAACTGCAGAATTTTATTAATGTGGTAAGCCGCCACTATTCTTTTATTGGAGTATCTGTCCACAAGTTTTTTATACACTTCATTATAATTTTCAGCTTTATATTCTATGGAGGCTATTGTTTGCGAAGCTGGATATATTAGTAATGACTTAAGATAAGAGAACTTTACAATATCACTATAATTTCTTTCGTGAATCAGAGTGTCAAATAAGGATTTGAAAGATGGAAATTGTTCATACTGTCCCGAAAATGGGGTTATTTGAATATCAGGAAGCTTAGGTTGAACAAAGAAGTCATCATTGACTTGAGGATTAGAATTAACGGTGGTAAGGTGCTCCCGATATTTTTCATATGCCTTAATGGCCTTAATATCATAATAAATTTCATCGAAAGCCAAAGCTGCTTGGTCCACTTCAATTCTATGCTCCTTCTCAACAGAATTATTTAATTCGGAAATTTGGTTTAAGACTGTGTCAAATTCTTCAAATTGGGTTTTTAAATCTGTGGCTCTGGCCATAAAAATCTCTTTTTTCTCTGGTAAATTTTTTATAAGGTCAAAAGTGGTTTGAACCCGACAAAAAATTCTTTCCTTTTTATTGTTAAGCGTTTTAATAACTTCTATTGGCTTAGGTGACATTATGTTGGTAATTTATTTTCTTAATGTTCAAAGTTAAAAATTTAATTATAGAAAAAAAAATATATGTATTTTAAATTATTAAATGTTTTAAATAAAAAATGATTGATTTTAAAACAAAATAATTAGGCTCCTTTCAATTTGATAACTATATTCTATAAATAGGTGCAATATTAAGTTAATTATAATATTTCAGAATATTCGAAGAAAATCTACCGCCCTCTATTAGACTTATAGTAAGTTTTAGGTACAATTAGTTCAATGGTTCCTCACTTGGGTGCAGCAGTAGCGGAGTTTAAGCAACGTAAAATTCACTAATAAAGTAATCATTCACAATATACTTTCTTAAAACTAAAATAAGGCTGTGGTGCAATAGTTGGCGCTTATGAGGCTTCGATACAATATGGAAAAACAAAATCTGAACAAAAAACCACAAAATCGCCTAAAATGAGGGTAACGAAACTGCCTTCCTTCCTTTACCGTATACAAATATGCCCAAAAAAAAAACACATTCGGGCCCGTAGAGGACCAATATAAAATGGTTATTATTAAATAAATTAATAATACTTCAATAAAGTGTGGACTGTAATTAAGGTGGTGGTAAAACGTATCGTACTAAATCTGGTACTCACCGTTCGCTGGTTCTCTGGGCTGGCGGAGCGGTAGGTAGCTTATCTGGATTCTCTCGACGCCCTGGCAGTTCGCGGAGAGATATGAGGTAGGCGATTTTGTCCAAGTTTGTCGCGGTACATCTATTACTCACTAAGGCTAAGCGCACTCTGGTCCGTACTATGCCCGGGCTTAAGATAAGGCCCGCAAGCAGTGGCTTAGAGATAAGTACCAAAATAAAGTACGAAACAACTGCACCCTCCTTTATATTTGAAATTAAGACTTGTACATAGTTTTTCTTGGGATTTTTTGTGTTTTGTTTTTTAAATAACAGTTTTAATCTGCTAGCAGCCATTTCGCTTCATAAATATTAATATGTTGAATTTGAATGTATTTTAAGTACAAGGATCCCAATAACTGCAAAATTAAACAACCGAAAAATCCATTAACCTGTTCGCTGCGGATCAGTCCAAGGCTTGACCTTGAGTGGCTGCTATGGGGCTGCCGCTTGAGCAACCACCCAGTGCTGAGTTCTTTTTGCAAGTTTTTCATAGCAAATTCATTAAAAAAAAAAATCCACCCTCATTATATCCGGACTTTAGACCAGCATTGGTTGAGTTTTAATTATGTTCTTGTGTGTGATATGTTTCAAAGCACGGCAATAAACACAAACGTACTTTACACACCTCATAGCAATACATTTTCTACGACAATTTTTTATTTTTGTGTTTGCTACGAACTATATTGTAGGATTTGAACAGGTACAGCGAGCGCCTAAGCCAAACCAGGTATAAAAAGGTCTGACCACTCAGACCTGTCATAGAATGAAAAGGAGATGCCTACGCTACCTACTGGGTATTCAAAGAGTCCACAGATTGATTTAGAGACCGCTAGATGCTGTTTCAGTGGCACAGAAATATGTGCGAGTAGCAGACATTCCGAATCACAGATCTGTGATGGTAGCACTGGAGGCGCGCTCCCTTGAGCGCACAGATCTGTGCTAGTAGCACCAGAGCCATGCCTGCCCACCGCACATATCTGTGTTAGTAGCAGTTAAAGGGTTAATAATTAGACACTAGCTAAACTAAATGTCAACAGTTTCATTGGACTATATTCCCTTCAATATCTGACTTTTTCTCCTAAAATACCTTATATTTGATGAAATCAATCTATTTTAGCAATTAAAAACAATCAAATTAAAGTTATTCATTAATTATGTGTTTACTATTTAACTAATGGGGTTAATTTAATTATTGTTTTAATTTTATATTATTTCTGCTTTGTAGACTCTCACATCGTATTCCACAAGATAGCAGCGTGCACTGCGCTGTTCTTCTCACTGCTGCACACTGTCGGCCATATCGTTAACTTCTACCACGTCAGTACGCAGCCCCTGGAGCATCTCCACTGCCTCACTTCGGAAATGCACTTTCCCTCAGACTACAGGCCTGGCATAACCTTCTGGCTTTTCCAAACAGTTACTGGTATTTTATTGTGTATATTCATCGGTCTATTCTTTTAAATCCAAAATATTTAGGCATTCTTAATATTTACAGTACCATTCTAAAGTTTAGACTCACCCTTAGATTTTGTAAAATAAATAAATAACAACATTTTATTTATTGAGCAACATAACAACTATAATTTTATTTTTACTTTATTTATAATTAGCTGTATTTCCCGGTTTCAGCCAGGGAATTTGGAAAACAATGAGAAAAGCCGTGGGTCAAGAAAAGTTCGTTAGGACAGAAATGAGATTTTTTTCAGTTGCCTACAGTTGATTTTGTAAAAATCTAATGTAAAGCGAGATCATAACGATTTTTATAACGATAAAGAATATACCCAGAGATTGGCTGAAGTTATGCAATTTTAATATGGACAGGTGTTCGCACCTGGTATGAAAGAACCACTAAGCGAACTTTAGAGAATTTAGGACAACCGGTATGGATTTCTACAAAGAACAAACACAAACAAACAGAATTTCATCTCTATTTATATAGATTGTATTCGAAACAATCATATAATTTTTGAAATGTTATCTCTTGAGTTATAATTATTTTTTTAAACTTGAAGATTGTGAATTAAATACAAGTGAGTCTAAACTTTTAACTGGTACTGTATAATTACTAACATTTGGTCTCTACCTAGCAGAACATCTAAAGAGATTTATTTTTTGCTACTCAATACACAATATTGTCTTATTAGTAATGATGTAATAGTGTCAGATATCTCTATGAATCTAATTATATTAAAGTAATTCTGAATTTGTATATTATCAGATATTTTGATGGTCAGTGATATCTGTTTTTCTAGCACCTTATTTATTTAAATCCAAAGAATTTTAAGGCCAATCGGACGATGATACATATGTAACGAGTAACTGGCTTCATACAGGCTCCTCTTTCATGCATCCATTTTACGTCCTTTATGAGTGACGGCATAGCCAAAGGCCACAATATTGTAAAGCAGTAATACAGCAGTATGCTATAAATATTTTTAAGGGCGGTGGCCCTTTACAAAAATCCTTGGGCCACCGCGGGAGGCAAAGCCGCGACCTTTTGTATTTTAGGTTGCTATGCTAACCACTACACCACAGGTGACCTCTTGCTATAAATTAATATATGGGTCAATATAAAAATACAGTCATAATTTTTTTGGTTTTTGTATTGTCAATGTTGTTTTAGCATTCAGTAGTATCATATTGTTTTAATATTTTTTTCTTTTTTTATAAGTCATTCCAACAGGAATGTCAAACCAAGTCCTGAAAGACCGCCGAAGATATATAAATTAATAATAAAAAATAAAATAATGAATAAATAATATAAAATCTGTAACAGAATTCTGATACATCTTTTGTTATCTATGAAAAGCTATGGTGTTATTCATGTTATGAGTAGCTATTTAATATCTGCATTATAAGAATGATTCATTTCAATTTGAAAGGTTCCAACATCATCATGAGACATGATTTAATGTTGTAGGAATAACTGGTGTGCTGCTTTTTGTGGTGATGACGATAATATTCGTTTTCGCTCATCCAACAATCCGCAAAAGAGCATACAACTTTTTTTGGTCAACTCATAGCCTCTATGTTGTATTATACACTCTCTGCTTGATTCATGGCCTCGCAAGACTGACTGGCCCTCCGCGATTCTGGCTATTTTTCATCGGCCCAGGTTTGGTCTACACACTTGATAAGGTTGGTAAATAGTTTTTTTAATATATATGACCATGATGTTATAAAATATTATATTTTCAAAAAGCTTTTTTTATATTCTGTAGGTGGTCTCTGTCCGTACAAGATATATGGCCTTGGACGTATTAGAAACAGAACTTCTTCCATCTGATGTGATCAAAATAAAGTTTTACAGGCCCCCTAACTTTAAATATTTATCTGGTAATTATCTTGTTTTTAAAACATTCAAAATAATTAATAGCAATATATTATCTTTGATTGATTATTGCACCTTATTTTTTCCTCAAGTTTGTAATAATTATTTAGGAAAACTAATTACTTTTTTATCTATTTTTTTGATAAATTTGGTTGTCATTTAACACGTTAGGTGCAGCGGCATATTTTAGTTGTATCCTGAATTGAACGGTATCGGGGCACAGACAATATTGGGCGTTGGGGTCTGATGGGAATGCTCTGACGAAAGCGTTATTTTTATACTGAAAAGTAAATTAAATGAGCGTTTTGGGGGCATTACCTCTTGGTAAGGATTGGAACTAGACATAATAGGGGCAGGACAGGCCCCTGGGGGCCGATACAGGATTTACACCATACTTATTCGAGAATAGTATTTAACTGCTGGAATTTTGAATTACCATCCATATTGATATTTTTTGGAGTCTTTTACTGCTTTACAACCATTCACTCTATGATAGAAAACAATTTCTTTTTAAAGAATTGAATTTATATAAAATAAATAAAGCAAATATCACTAAGTTTTATTTATAATTACAGACTTAGTAAGAAGTATTAAAAAAAAATATTGTTTTCTTTCTCATATCTATGCAATAATTAAAGAATGTCAAAGAAATTAAATAGAACTACATAGTATAAAATCAAACACATAAAATTAAAGATAACCTTAAAGGTAGTGGTTGCAATATTATCGGACGCGGAAGGGCCGTCCAGTAGTCTTGTTTTATTACTCAGGGCCAGTATCGGACCTCGAAGTCCGATTCTATAAAACAACAGAATTTCAGCTGTTAGCAACGGTTTCTGCACTAAAATGCAATAATCTCATTAAAAATTGACTAAATTGAGTGTTTGAAGTGTTCGGACTTTCGGAAATTTTCGTGTGAAAATCGGCTGTTAAGAAGGGAATGTAAGACATGGGACGCCAGGGACCGATGCCGCACCTAACCACCTAACCGTGTTAATTTGGACCATATCACACATCAGCAAGAAGATGTTTACAACTCAAAAATCAGTTTTGTTTTTTATAATCACGTGTGAAGTTTCAAATGCGTTCTCAATTTTACTATGTACCTACAAACAGGGACTGGGGAGAAACACCATAAGGCGTTTCTCATCCCTAACTGTAAGCGGCCATGTTTCACAACCGTAAAGTGAAACAACCGTAAAGTGAAACAACCGTAAAGTGAATATATTTCAGCTATGAATATTTATTTATTATAGAACACACCCTTGTTCTATGTAATATTTCATTTTCTTGCAAAAACTGAAATGCCTTGTTTTTGTCAGAAATTTCTTGATTTAATTTCATAAGACCCATTTTTATTATCACTGAAATTACAAATTAAGGTTATCACTGTTTATAACCACTACAGATTGTTGAAAGTAACTGTTTACTAAAAGTAACTGGATGTCGCGTCGTGAAAGTAACTGTATGTGGTCTTGAAAAAACAGACCCATACCACTAGTACTATGTTTTGTATTACAGGTTTGGTCATTATGATTCCAACCGTATGCATAACTCAAAATTGATATATTTTGAGTTGTAATCATCTTCTTGCCGACCTGCGATATATATATATATATCAAAATATTAATACTAACATAATACTATACTTTAACATGATCATAAATATCATCAATAAAATATAAAACAAAACAAAAATGCATAAATAAAAGAAAATAATTATGACTCTATCTAGAAAGATCATAAGTAAATATGGTACCACTTTGGCTATTCCCCTTCTGGCTCTGACAGCTGATAAGGTGAAATAAAACTCAGTCGATTATTTACATAATTTAATTTACAGTACATTGACCATTATTTAATATGAATTTTTCCCATCTTTCATGTTCATAGAATGTCTAGGGTTTATTATTAAAAAAGTGATCGAAATGGTTTTTAAAAATAATGTTAAAAAAATAATGTTTAATATGAATTTTTCATGTACGTGGAATGTCTAGGGTTTATTATTAAAAAAGTGATCGAAGTGGTTTTTAAAAATGAATTATTAAATGAAAAAGGACGTTATGGTATAGGTTTGAATTATTCAGCGGCTCTGAATACAGTTCAAAATACTGATTCTTCGAAATAGTCAGAGAAATGGATAGAGAGTGACGTATGATGGAGCAAAGGGTGGGGAGACGGGGGTTATTTAAAAGTTAGATATTTATATCGACTTACACAAAATCGATGTGTAAATTTCAGATGGGGTGAGATAGTGTGTGACTTAAAAATGGATTTTTTTTTTTTATGATGTTATTTTGTCGCCTCGACTGCTAAGGCCATTAGCGACGAATGCTTTTCTTAAATGTGGTGCATTATTTAGAGGTCTTCAGTACTTAATGGCTTTTTTTGATATCGCTGCTCACTTAGTTGGAAGACAAAGTAGTAATTTTTAGGTTGCGGTTGTAATTTATTGAATAGATCTTTATAGTACAACATTTAAAAATTATTTTCAGGTCAGTGGGTTCGATTAGCCTGTACTTCCTTTTCCGATGAGTACCATTCATTCACCTTGACTTCGGCACCGCATGAGAATTTTCTTTCATGCCATATTAAAGCTCAAGGTCCATGGACATGGAAGCTGAGAAACTATTTCGATCCTTGTAACTTTAACGCTGATGTAGAGCAACCAAAGGTATATAACTTTAATGTAATTTAATTATATCACTATAACTGCACTCTGTCAAATGTGAAAAATTGTCTTTTTTATTAGTTTGTAGATATAAATTACTAGTTTATAGATTCAATACTTTGTTATAAGACACAATACCGTTAAATATTAATACCATCTGAAAGAAGATTAAACACAGATTGAAGACTTGACATTTTGAAAATAGGCTGTTTTTGGTTTCACCATAATATGTTTTTTGTTTTTATCGCTCTCCAGAAAATGAATGATTTTCACATTTTATAGTTTTCAGTTGTAGCAAGAATATATATAAGTTTTCGTTTTCTGTAGTTAGTCCCTATTTTTAAAATATCAAGTATTAAGTTAAGGCCTTTGTTTTATTTCATTACAAATTAAAATAATCTGGGGCAATGTGAGGAACATAATTTTCAATTACCAACGTACTTAGAGTAGAAATCGAGGTGTTTTGCTAAATGTGTTAACACTAGGGATGGGTCAGGTTTTATGAATCAAATACTTTGTATCAGATACTGAAAAGTATCTGATACAAGGAGTTGATCCAGCCAAAATGAACCGGGTACTGATACTTACTGATCCATTGATACCGATGATCCATAACAGTTGAGTGTGAGGTACTAATACAGTACTAATACTTGGAATAGCTAACTCCGGACTATGATCCAGATACTGGCTACTACTGATACAGTTGAATCATTTTTAGTACTTGAAGTATCCCTAACAAATTACTTAATACCTGATCCCTTGATTCAGCAACAGGTTCTTTGGTAATTTTATTCATTTATTTTAGACGGTAACAATAATGAGATATTAGAAAGTAATAACCTAAATTAAATAATAAACTTGAATTATTTTTTATCAAATTAATTAATTTAATCAAATTATAAATTATTGATTGATACTCATAAACGATTTTCAAACCTAATGATTTTAATAACTGAATAGTTATAACTATTCATAAATATATATGTAATAAATATAATTCAATAGTTATAACAAGAACAAGTTTATATTTTTTGATGTTTCATTTTTATTTAAACAAAATATGGTTATAATAATTGTATATTAGTCTTGAGGCTAAGCAGATAGTAGTCCAGTTTTTTAAATTTTTGATCCTTTATTAACCTCACACTATTTTTACAATAGTCGGTTCAACGTTTCGGCACCAAGCCATTTTCAAGAAGACCTGTGACCACAATTTTTCAGATAAATTAGGCTGAGTACCCTTGTCAAAAATTAAAAATCTTTTTACTAGTTAAAAACTATAGTCCCTTTTGGTAAGAATCACAGTAAAAAAGAAAAATAAATAAAAATAATTAAATAATTAAAAATAAAATTTATATTTTTTAACTAGTAAAAAGATTTTTAATTTTTAACGAGGGTAGTCAGCCTAATTTATTTGAAAAATTGTGGTCACAGGTCTTCTTCTTGAAAATAGCTTAGTGCCGAAACGTTAAACCGACTATTGTAAAAATAGTGTGAAGTTAATAAAGGATCAAAAATTTAAAAAAACATGGTTTACATTTTACAATACATATAAAGGAATATATTTAATTAAAAAATAAAAATATGTTTACTTAGTAAAAAATTTGTTGCCGTATAAAGTTTCGTTGAACCGTAGTTCATTTATTCAATTATAATGCAATGGTCATTCAATTTTGTGTATCAGATACAAAAGTATCAAATAAAAGTATCAGATCCAAAAAAGTATCAGTATCATTTGTATCAGATACAAGAATTTCAAGTATCAACCCATGCCTAGTAAACACTATTTAGCAACTTCACCGAAAACACATTTTTTCATATTTATATATTTTTTTTTTTTTTTGTTGTTCTCCACAAGTTATAGAGTATTACATTTATTGAAAAATTTGAAAGTCCTTAGTACTTTTCAATTCATTAATATTATTTTTTTTTTTTTTATAAGGGATCTAAAAAAAGTCCTACAGTTATTGTATAAATGGGAATAAATAGAAGGGTTACTTACCATTCACAGTAAATTGAAACCTAATTTTTGAATTTTTTCTAATGCCTTTCCAGAAACCAACAACCATTACTATTCTAGTAAAACCATTGTATTTTTAATTTATAAATCTATAATGGAACTGTTTTATCATGTTTTTTTTTTTTCAAGAACATCAATTTAATAATTGCAATAATTTAATAATTATTAACAATAAATGTTTTACACCTTACATTGCATTCCAACACTACCCACCATAACCTTCCCTCCAGTCTGGCCAACTTCACAGGATATAATTTCTTACACCCAGCATCAGAACCAAAGTTTTTAAACTAAAATATAATTAAGTACCACAAAACCGGTGACATTGTGACTAATGGGGTGACTTTGTGACAAGCTTATTTTTCAACAGTTTTTGAATTTCCCTCCTTAAAAAGAATCAGGTTAGGCAATTCAGCGTACTTGTCAGTTGGTCAGTAATGTGCTGCAACCTACTGGCCACATATGAACCTCTATAACTTCTTTCATTCGATTTACCATGGTGCTCTATTTCAAGGTTTCAACTAAATGATAACAATCAAACATATATGAAATAAAGCACCATGGTAAATGGAATGAAAGAAGTTATATGTGGCCAGTAGGTTGCAACACATTACTGACTAACTGAGGTACACTGAATTACCTAACTTGATTCTTTTTAAGGAGGGAAATTCAAAAACTGTAGAAAAATAGGCTTGTCACAAAGTCACCCCATTCGTCACAATGTCACCCCGTTTTACGGTATTAAACATTACCTTTTACTATGTGTCTTTTATCCCAAATGACTGCTTTAAATATTTTGAGCTTCACCTATTTTTCTAAGCATTTAATCACTACAAGAACTAGTTATATAATCACTAAAACAGTTTTATTTATATTAAACACACAACTGTAAGCTTTATCGCATAAACACTCAGACACACACCATATTGTAAGACTTGATTATTTAGGACCCCAAAAAGTGTATTTCTGTTAAAAACAGAAAATTGAAATTTTTCACAATCGCAATATTATTTTACTTATGGCTCCCCTGAATAAGTGTTGTCTCATAATTTTCTTTTCATTGTATTCTTCAAATATTCTCTTAAAAGTTAATAGTTCTGAAACATGCGGTTTATTAATATAATCATTAATTTCGACAGATCCGTCTCGAGGGCCCTTATGGAGGTGGAAACCAAGATTGGTACAAGTTTGAAGTTGCCGTGATGGTTGGAGGCGGTATTGGTGTCACACCATATGCTTCAATTTTGAATGATTTGGTGTTTGGTACATCAACAAATCGTTACAGTGGTGTCGCTTGTAAAAAGGTAACAAATAAGAATTTACTCATGGTCCAATCTTAGTTTTTTAATTTATATTTTGTCTTATTAACAAGGCATTTTTGGTGTTGATGTATTTACTATTTAATTAATTTCTTTTATAGGTATATTTTCTATGGATTTGTCCATCGCATAGACATTTTGAATGGTTCATTGAAGTGTTGAGAGATGTAGAGAAAAAAGATGTGACTAATGTGCTCGAAATACATATTTTTATTACGCAGTTCTTTCACAAGTTTGATCTGAGAACTACAATGCTTGTAAGTCATACTTTTTGATCGGAATAAATTTTATTATTATCGATGAAAAAATACATATAATTTGAATGGCTTTATTTAAAAGTTGAGATTTATAAACTATCTTGATTTTTTTTTTTTTTTTAGTATATATGTGAGAACCATTTCCAAAGACTGTCGAAAACAAGTATGTTCACGGGACTGAAAGCAGTGAATCACTTTGGACGCCCTGATATGTCTTCTTTCCTCAAATTTGTACAAAAAAAGCATAGTTATGTAAGTTTTTTTTTTTTTATTGATTTCTTTCTTGTTAGTTTAACAAGACCTAAAAAAATTATAATTATTAAATTAAATTATATTTCTATAGATACTTAATTATATTTATTTCTTATACAGGTTAGTAAAATCGGAGTGTTCAGTTGCGGACCTAGACCACTCACGAAGAGCATAATGACTGCTTGTGATGAGGTAAAATTTTATTTGTAAAGTAATTTGAATGGTCATGGGGAAAAACCACGGTAGTCCAATCTAATCCATTCTGAGAAAAATGAAATTTAAAGTTTATGGTCCCCTTGATCCTTTTTCCAAAAGTTAAAATTAGTTTCACAAAACATATTCCTCTAACCCAGATAATTCTTTACCACTGTACAAAGTTTCCAAAACTAAATAGTAGTTATTAATGCCCCTGAAATAACAAAACTTCACCAAACTGCTCATTGTTGGCGGAAAACCACTGTATTACATTGCTTATTTGTTTGTGACCTGTAAATTATTATTATTTTTTTCTATTTTATATTATTTATTTCTATTTGCTAATAAAAATAAATTTGTTTCTATATTCTGTCTACACATCATATATCCCCTCACACCCTCACACCACCATCTTTAGCTTCACTGATGACACGGCTATCCTTTTATCACATCAAAATCCTACCATCGCACCCTTCGCCCTTCAAAACCATCCATTTGAACTAGGAAAGTGGTTCAAAAAATGGAGAATCAACATTAGTTCCCCAAGTCAAATCACGTCAGTTTTTGTTTATAAAAATCGACTTTTTGATGTTTCCTGTGTTGATCTTTTGGCCCCATCCCAGTATTAATTAAACTTTTATTAATGAACCGGACTCGAGTTTCATTAATGCCATGAATTGATAAAAAGCCTTCAAACAAACTTGAATATCACTGTATTGATAATGCTTGTTCTCATCTTTCACTGTAACTTTATAAACATAAGAAGATTTACCTATTTGGTATATACCTCAGAATATGTTCTGGGACGACGACTTTGGATTGGTAGGATAACAGTTATGAGACCGCTAAGGAAGGCGTTTTGCTCATCTCTTGACGACATATTATTATTTTGTTTCTTGCAGGTAAAGGAACTTTTTCAAAACACTTAAATCATTTACAAAAACAGTTTTCACCTGGCTCGTGAGTTGAAAGTCTGAGTTTTTTCATGACATCAGACGTTCATCCATGTTTTTTTTCTTTTTTTTTTTTTGTTAATTTTGTAGACTTGTATTCATCTTCTCTTGAACTAAAGCCACTGTTCATTTACGCTTCAACCACGAACAAACACCACAGAAATGGACTACTGTTAATCTTTCCCCAAAACTCAGGACTTCAGCTGTTTTTCCCCCTTCTGTACAAGTATGAAAAGAAAGTACACTTCCTATACTATCAGATGGCACCACTTGTTTCAAATCAATAAAAAGTGGACTACCTTGGTTTTTCCCCCTGACCTTTCATTTATTATTAATTTCTTGAGTAATATCTCACATCCTATAGATATTGGCGAAGGGTGATCTGCCCCTCCCCTTGACACTATGACACTTCAACATGTTCAAACACTCAGGTTCTGGACAGTTAAAAATCACTTTGGATTTGGATGATTACACAAAATCAGGAGGCCTGATTGTAGATAATAAAATTGACTGGTGGCCTGCAATAATTGAGATGCTCTGTAGTCCCTCTGTGCAAAAACAAATGAAATATCAACAAAAGTTTATAATATTATAAATTATAAAATTATAAAAGTTTATAATATAATATAGGTATTAAAATAATAAGTGCTTTAGGAACCTGGAGATCGTCCCTATATACCTATACACCCATCTCTTATATAATAATCGAAAGCCTTAAAGCAACCCTCCTCTGTCTCGGCCTACCCCTCGAACATTGTCCAGTTGATACCACCCTTAATTATCTTTTAGTGGTTTGTTTACTGACACATTTTGCAATTTTACACACTCATCTTATTCGTTATGCTTTTAATAAATTTTAATAAAACTGTTCTGGATATATGATTTTTAAATTTGTTTTTTTTTTAGCTGTTTCACTTATAAAATCTCATTCTTTTTCTCTGGTTAGTACGTCACCCTATATTCTTGATTTAGTAACTACTAAGGATATTAAACCTTTAACGCCTGTAGACTGCTTTATCAGTTCCGCCCGCTTCAACGTTAGAAGACTGAAAATGCGGACCTTATTTTAATTGACTTCTTAACTGTTTCCATTTTACTATTGCACTATAATAAAAACCCCAGTAGTCCAGCACCTTAAGAAATGTTTTTGTAGCTTCTTTTAAAACAAAAATTGAATTTTTACTCTTCGCTTTCTGTTTTATCCTATCATTATGTAGGAATGTAACATTCATAAATCGTAGGTAGCAACTCTTAAAAAAATATATAGTATATAATTTAAAAATGTTATAAAATAAACAGATTTATTAAACATTTAATATAACAGTTCTAAAAATCATATGTAAGTATGTCTACTTAGGTACGATCGTACACGTATGTTTTTAATTTCATGAATATTCGAGGAGCATGGCGAGCAGACAAAATAGTCATCATTTTCTTTTTCCTATTTAGAGAGAGAGCGGGACATATGAAGATTATTTTTACATAATTGGCATTCCATTTCTCCAACCCTGTCTCCAGCCCATCCAGTATTTCCCAGTGACGAGATTATGGTTTCCTCAAAAATTTCCGAGGGTTGTAAACAAATCAACATTGGGTTCTTTTCGGGTTTTTCCAAATAATTTTATCTGCACCTCATTCCTTAGTTAAATAGGGCGAATTTAGAAGAAAAATATGAATAAGGAGATAAAGAAGAGTGAATGTGATAAAAGTATTGAGGCCACCGGGCACAGCGACGGTCAAAGGTCTCAGGCCACAGGGCCCGCAATACACTCTTACTGCTCAGACGCTATAGGGATAAAACAAGTATAAAGTTACAAATTACAAATTGTTTCTAAACAGACATAAGGGAAAGATTTGGCTAAAGATCGTAACATAGAAAAAATTGGTGTCAGCCTTACAGTATTCTATATTCTATACAACTAATTATATATTACAAATGTTATTTATTTATATAATTTATTAAATTATTTTGTTTCAGGTAAATAAAGGAAGAAAGTTACCGTACTTCATACACCATTTCGAAAACTTCGGTTAATCGTTAATTTTGTATATTAATGTACAAACAAAAGATGTGTGGAGTTGTTGTATAATTGTTATAAATATATTTATATAGTTTGAATGTATGTATGGTACTTAAGCGATCGTGCAATGTATTTATTAAGTTTGTATAATGAAAATATTTTTAACAACTTTGGCTACATTTTTTTTTAAACCTCACCAAACCATTTTTAATTCTATAATTTTTAAAATTATAACATTATGGTTGTAGAAGATTGGTAATATAGAATACCTTCCAAACTTGAACCCTGGTTCCCAAAATTGAAAACCTAGTTTAGGGATGCGGATAAAAAATCAAATTTAAAATGCATAATTTTTTTTTTATTCTCATTTTTTTTTAAACAGATTTTAGATGGTTTCAGTCTGATTTTATAATTCTCAATGTAGTTGTTGAAAAACTCATTGAGTTATCATGAAACAAATAATTTCCATTAAATGAATGGAACAGCGTTTATTATGAACAATAGACTGTCATTACAGGCGTACTCCGCATGCGTGGGCTCCACGTTTTTTATGAGTTGAAGGAATATTTTTCTTTTTTTCTCCTCTATATGTTTCATATTTAGCCATTTTTAATTTTCAGGCGTAATGAGAATCAGTTAATTTCTCCATATAAACAAAAACAAAGGTACTTTATAGGAAAACAAAAAAAGGCCCCTTCCCCATTTAAGCCCCTTCACAACATTTTAATAACGATAAAGCTTACCTGGTATTAAAGAACACCTAATTTTCATTAAACATGGCGAATTTGATCAAAATCATTAAAGCCGTTTTTGTGAGATAATCGAAAAAAGGTAAAGATTGAAATAAAGTGCCCCCTCTGTTTGAGCAATTTTGATGAAATGTTGGCTGTCACATCTTTGGCATATACATACATCAAATAACGAGTTTGACCAAAACCATAAAAGCCGTTTTTGAGTAAATAAAAAAAACACGTGAAAATGATACAAAATTTATTAAGTAAAGTCCCCCCTCCGGTTAATCAATTTTGATGAAATTTTTGCAGTCATATCTCAGGCATATTAATACATCAAATACTCAGTTTCAGGTTCGAACAGTTTATAGTTTTTGAGCTAGTCTGTTCACACGTGGGACTTGGTTATTTGGACTCAGGGGACCTCAAAATATGTATTTCCGTTGAAAACTGGAATTCAAAATTTTTCACGATCACGATACTTTCCCTTACTATATATTTCATATATAGGTAAGTGAAAGTAAAAAAAAAAAACTTCCTAACTTTTTTAACGTCTCAAGTTAAAAAACATATTTCAAATAGTGCAATATTTTTTCTGGAATTTAAAATGTTCGCTTATTTATTTGATATAATTTTATTCCAGGGATATGCCACTTACATAATTTAATGTAATTAATTCATTCTTTAAATGCCAAATTCTTCACAGATTAGTGTTGTTTACCTTGAATGTAAAGATTTTTTTTTACATTATATTTTTTATATACTTATATTTTTTTATGCATTCATTTTAAAATAATGTTCAGTGCAATTTACTTTTTAAAACAAGAAAGGAGAAATACATAATAAGAATAAAACTTTAAAATACTTAAATTTGAGTTAGTCTATCAATTCAAATTTATGGAAAAAGGAAAAACCTTTCTACTGTTGCAGGGAGAAACACAAAAAAACTTACATTATTTTCTCTGATATGTAGCCCTTAATATATCTTAGAATTAAAAATACGATTCTTCTGAATTATATGTCTTGGTATGCAAAGAGCTCTGAAAAAAAATAAAAGGGAAGTCACTTTTTTAGTAAATTTCATGCTTTTCAAAAGACTGTTTCGGTCATAGTTACATATTTTATTTGCCTGTTTATTTGTTTCAACATTCATCAATTTTAATATTAACCAGTTTGATGTTAGTTTACAGAGTTAATTCGGATTATTTATTATATTTACATTCTTTACCATAAAATGTAAAGAACTAATGATTTATATGTAATGGGGTGCTTTTTTTTATTAACTCTAATTCTAACAGGTTATCAAGAAGGGGACCAAATTAGTCTCAACAATACAGTTTTTTATTTATAAGACGTTTCGGCTCTTTTGAGCCATCTTCAGTTCTAAAAACATTTAACAATACAATTAATAAATCAAAAATATTTGTGAATACAGTCATTTAGTCATCTGTATTTAATATATACAGACCAGCAAAACAGGCAGACAAATCATTTGAAGTCACACAGGGCAGATACAACTCTCAACCAATGTTCCCTAACCCCAAGACACCCAAAACACTCAGGGTGAGCAAAGTCCAATTCATTATAGTACACCCTCCAGCAAAGGCCTATTATTTAGAAAACCCAGAACTGATGTACATGATATAGTTTTGGGTTTTCTAAATAATAGGCCTTTGCTGGAGGGTGTACTATAATGAATTGGACTTTGCTCACCCTGAGTGTTTTGGGTGTCTTGGGGTTAGGGAACATTGGTTGAGAGTTGTATCTGCCCTGTGTGACTTCAAATGATTTGTCTGCCTGTTTTGCTGGTCTGTATATATTAAATACAGATGACTAAATGACTGTATTCACAAATATTTTTGATTTATTAATTGTATTGTTAAATGTTTTTAGAACTGAAGATGGCTCAAAAGAGCCGAAACGTCTTATAAATAAAAAACTGTATTGTTGAGACTAATTTGGTCCCCTTCTAGATAACCTGTTGAACAATATAGTCTCAAGAACTTAATGTCTTATAAATCTAATTCTAAAGTGAGATTCCTAAATTTTGGAGCTCCAGGAATAAATAGTTTAGGAATTTTTAAGGAGTACCTGACATTGCAGAGATTGGGACCCCATTTTTGGTCTACTGTGAAGGATGGCTTAATCAAGTAAAGTACAGTGTTGATTATCAGAACCAATTAATTCTTGCCATAGTCAGTCTACTGGAATTTTTTGGAAGCTTTTAGAAATTAATAGGAAAGTGAAATTGTAACTAGCGAAATATAACAAAAGATATTTATAATGTATTATTATTTAAACTATTAGGAAACACTTTCTTTTTAGCATAGTAATAAACTTAACTTGGTATACAAATATATGAGGTAAGCAAACTTGACATTATACATGAAATCACTCTTTACTAATATTAATAAAACGCAATTCTTGTTAGCCTCTTTGAACGCTCAAAGACAGACTAAAAAAATAAAAAAATACTGAAAAATCAAAGAATAATGGGAAATAATAATAAAGCTAATAGAAGCATTTAAACTAAATCTTAGATTAGAAAACAAGGGCGTACCCAGGATCAAAAATATGGGGGGGGGCAAGCTATGGCCGTTCAGGTTATAACATCTTAGCGCGGAAAAGGTGAATGAACCCAAAATTATGTATAATTATAGCAGTGCTTTATCAACTAAGTTATTACAATTATTTGCTTGAAAACAATTATTCTATTACTGCTTCCCGCCTTAAAAGCTTAAAAAATTATTGCACCCAGCCTTCCAGGGGGGGTAGGCCGCTGCCCCCCGCTGGGTACGCCTGTGCTAGAAAATATTCTAAAAGCAAAGATACTTTAATCAAAGTACATAGGAATTAAAGGTTCCTGCAGTGTAGTTTATAATAATGTAATATTATGTGAGTTAAGACATTTTATTCAATGAAAAATAACAATTTTCAATGCCACTCAAATTATGAAAACACAAATATATAAACAGGTTACAAAAATTATCTCTTTGTAACACACAAATAAGCATATGACTCCATATACCATCACTCCTTATACATAGACGTAAAGAGAACAGTCTCAAACCTTCTGGGCCAACGTAGATGGTAACTGAGACATCGTAGTCACAAACATCTGGTTTGTTCCATCAAAAGGTCTAGAACTATTCTAAACCATATGTTTTTTTGTTTAAAGTTATAATAATTTTAGTTATAGGCGGGCGCAATCGACTATAGGGTGCGCTAGTAGTTTTGCAAAATGTCGGAAAGAACGGGGATAGACATAGTTGATGTGATAGAGATAATTGGTAATTTTAAAGACCATTAATTGAAGGGCAGGCTATCCTTGATGCAAACCACATATTTACATGTGGAATAATATCTAGAAGTAAAAAAACAGTTATTTTACAAGCCTTGTGCCTTCAAACTAGCAATCTTAAAGGACTGCCCCATCAAATAAAAGTGGAAATCAAATTTATTAATAATAATAAACAATTTTCTTGTCATTGTACGTGTAAAGCTGGTAGTTCTGGTAAATGCAAACACATCATTGTAACTTTACTCTACGTTTTTCGGTTAGTAATAACATTAATTACCTATTCATACAATCATTATGACAGCTTAGATTCTTTGTCATATTATTTATTTGTCAAAACTTTCAGGCTTCGCATTGAAAGCTTGGAACAATTAAGCACTACGGATGTAAGACAAAAATGGGGAAAATTAAAAAAGAAAAACAAATATGACACTATGGTCCCAATGTTATTTGCATAAAACTAACATTTCGGAATTATAAAATGTCAAATACTAATATTTACCTGGATAAATATAGTCACTTTCTTTAAAATGAAGACTACATATCGTCATATGTTTCGAAACAGGCTTATCTATTCTTACTTTTACAATAAACTCTTTAAGAAGCTTTTTATTTTTTGGAAATAAATGGAATGACACGTCTTTTGATTTTTTAATTGACCACTGAGGGACCGAGCAATACCTAATAGACATTTTTCAAATGATTTTTTGCTCAATCGGGTTTTAATTATTGAAAAATAAATTAAAAACACCAAGAAACCCTATGAATCCCAGGTAATGGCCCGGCTTTTATCCCCGTTTTTTTAGTTCCTGAAAAGAAGCAGCACCGTCGCTTGCGCCCGCGTATACCTATTGATAAACAATTAAAATTTAGGTATTACTTCGGATGAGGAGCTCCAAGATGGCGGTCGGAGTGAGTAAACAACAAGGTATTCCGATCACGCCCTGCACGATATCCCCGATTCAGTTCGGGTTAACCGAGATTTCCCGAGCAGATGTAGTCCAGATAACCAACCTCCCCGCCTCAATAATGGGAACAAGCAACATAATGTACAAATGAACGTTTCTTTAATATAATTAAAGTACAACAACAGATATCAATAGAAGTACAATTTCAATAGATGAAAATTTCCTGTGATGGTTGCATACAATTTTAAACTAAACAGACTATTTAACAAATAAATTTGATAGTTTGTTTTGTAATTTATTTGTTTGCTTTTTTAAAATATGTTATTGTACTGTTTAAATGATTAAATGGGTTCAAGCTAAATGCACGTATAAATGGAAAAAGTACAAATAACTTAATTTAAGAATCCGAGTATTCCTAACTAAAAGATTATTATTTTTTTGTTATTTAAAGAAAAAATCTGGTGCTTGCGCGCAACAAACAACTTTCACTTACCAACTTATTTAGATTAGAAATTGACGTGTTTTGTTAATTGCCACTTCACAAAGTCACAAATCTTTCCACATTCATTTCTTATTTTTGCCGTTTATGAGTAAATAAAAAACACACGTGAAAATGATACAAAATTTACTAAGTAAAGTACCCCCTCCATTTGATCAATGTTGATGACATTATTACTGTCACATCGCGGGCACATACATACACCAAATACTCAGTTTAATCAAAATCGTTAAAACCGTTTTTGAGTAAATAAAAAAAAACACGTGAATGAAAAAAAATGAATGAAGAAAATGATACAAAATTTATTAAGTAAAGTCCCCCCTCCGGTTGATCAATTTTGATGAAATTTTTAGAGTCATATCTCAGGCATTTAAATAGATCAAATACTCAGTTTAATCAAAATCGTTAGAGCCGTTTTTGAGAAAATCGATAAAAACGTAAAAAAATATTAAATAAAGTACCCCCTCCGTTTGACCAATTTTGATGAAATTTTTGCTGTCACATCGCGGGCATATACTTACAATAAATATCCAATTTCAGATTCGCACGGCTTATAGTTTTTGAGCTAGTTTGTTCACACACACACACACACACACACACACACACACACACACACACACACACACACACACACACACACACACACACACACACACACACACACACACACACACACACACACACACACACACACACACACACACACACACACACACACACACACACACACACACACACACACACCCACACACACACACAGACCATTTCGCGGGACTTGGTTATTTGGACTCAGGAGACCCCAAAACGTGTATTTCGGTTGAAAACCGGAAGTCGAAATTTTTCACGATCGCAATACTTCCACTTATTATATATTTCATATATAGGTAAGTGGAAGTAAAAAAAAAGTTTAAAAAACATTTTATTGGAAAATATTCTTAAGTTGGAAATGTTTTACCGCATTGAATGCAATATTATATTCTTCTGTAAGTGAAAGTAAAAATGCATTTCAAATATGTTATTGTCCTGTTTAAATTATTAAATGGGATCGAGTTAAATGCACAAGGTACAAATACGTAATAATATAAGAATCCTAGCATTCTTAACCACCAGATTATTATTTTTTGTATTTCAAGAAAAATGTATTTAAATTACCAAAAAGAATATTTTTAAAAATGATTTGATGATGATTTTAAATTATATGCCTCCAAAGGAAAAAGAACAACTGTACATGATTTATTAGATTGAAGAAAGGGAGTTTTAAGAAATTGTATCTATTAAAATCAATTTAACTATAATTATCGGCTAACTGTATTATAATCCACTAAATAGAATTAATTTAATTAAATACGTTTCAACTAGCAATAATCGCACTTCATTGGACCAACATTGGTTACGATATTGCCTCTGCGGAATGTTAATTTAATTAAATGTTTATATTTGTTAATGTTATTCTGCCCTAACCAAATTAAAAGTTACCCATATATTTCAATAATTTTTCTATCAATACTTCCATGTTTCGACGAGCTGTTGGAAATTCGTTATATAAATATGCAATTTGGATATAGGTACAAACAGTGTAGCTGCATCAGACCTAACCTAATAAAAGTAAGCCACGAATGAATTCCCCTCCAAAAATGTAGATAAGGCCGACATCAGATCTCGGGAACTCTCGGTTAACCCGAACTGAATCGTGGATATCGTGTAGGGCGTGATCGGAATACCTTGTTGTTTACTACCGCCGGCCGCCATCTTGGAGCTCCTCATCCGAAGTAATACCGGGGAAACAGCAATGTGACAATTAAGTAAATTATATATATATTGTGAGAACAAGCCTTTGGTTTCAAATCTGTTTTAATTTTTTAACTCATAATTAAGTTCCCAAAAAAGCCAAACCTAATTTAATAAATTTAAAAAAAAATGTCTGGGTAATGTACGTCCGGTTAACACGTTAGGTGCGGCATCGGTCCCCGGGGTCCGATGTCTTACATTCCCCTCTCAACAGCCGATTTTCACATGAAAATGTCCGAAAGTCCGAAAACTTCAAACTCTCAATTTAGTCAATTTTTAATGAGAATATTGCATTTTAGTGAAGAAAATGCCGCTAACAACTGAAATTCTGTTGTTTTTTAGAATCGGACTCCGGGGTCAGATTTTCAATAAAGTATGGTGTAAACCCTGTATCGGCCTGTCCTGCGCCTATTATGTCTAGTTCCAATCCTTTCCAAGAGATAATATCCTTGAGACGCTCATTCAATTCACTTTGTAGCCAAAAGATAACGCTTTCGTCAAGGCATTCCGATCGGACCTCGACGCCCGATATCGTCTGTGGCACATCCTAGCAGACGGCCCCGGGGACCGATACCGTTCAATTCAGGATACCCCTTAAAATACGCCGCCGCACCTAGCTTGTTAATCGACGCTCGGATAATCGATGCTTAATTGTATTTTTACACCCTTTAAAAATTCCTAATGCCAACTCCCGGGATTTGAACCCACGACCTTCTGCTTTTTATGCTGCTATGCAAGGTATAGAACCACTATACTATATACCAGGCTTTGGCGGATACCGGAGGAGGACTGTGGGGCTGTAGCCCCCATTTGGAAAATCGTCATCCTAAGACAGAATTTAACTTTACTTGAAGTAAGGTAGTAAGGTAAAGAGCAAATAATATGCAGAACAAGTAGAATTTTAGTTGTGGGACAGGAACAAAAAGGTAAAAATCTGGTGCGATGCGCGAAACACACAACTTTCACTTAGGTAGGTTGGAAATTGACTTGTTTTGATAATATGTAAACGCCATTCCTCAACTTTACTCATTTTTTCTCATTCACATGCTTATATTTGTATTTCTCCATAAAATATAGAGTATTTGAATTGCAAAACTTGAAAATTCTCAGTACTTTTCGATTCATTATTGCTTATTTATTTTTTTAAGGGACAAAATTTTTTAAATTAGTTTTCATTAGTGATAACACTGGTCGACCAGGTTTTTTTCACAAGCGATCTGAATAGTGAATCTAATGGCATTTTCCATCCTGAATTCAGATATGTAATCAGAATTTTCCCATCAGGCATAGTTTTTCTGTAAAAGCTACTTTTCAAAATATGAATTTAGCGTTTTCTTTGACCTGTCATAGGAACCGTTACCTCATATGTAGCTATTTTACTCAAGCTGTATTATTGAAATTATTTGCAATGTCATGCTGAAGCGCAATAAAATATGACTGTGCAGGTTCATTCTTGTTGTTTAGACATGTTCAGACCTCTTTGGCATTGTGATGTGTCAGTATTGAGCTGACTGTAAGATTGTTGAGTAGTGAAATATTTCCTTCCTTTCTGTTTAGAAGTGTATTGTGTATGTTGTGCATGTTGTATTTCTGTGCTTTATTTTTTCATCATGCCAAGAAATTGTGTAAATCATGCAGATAATTTCTGCTATATTTGTGGTGAGCTGACCTTCAAGTCTCAGAGGCGAAATTTGACCCCACTTGTAAAGAAGTGTTATAAACTTTACTTTGGCTGTCAAGTTGGTGATTTTGATAAGAGCTGGGTCCCAAATACATGCTGTGTTTCGTGTGTTAGACTGCTGACTGGGTGGGAAAATGGTACACATCGTATGCCGTTTGCAATTCCCATGATTTGGAGGGAACCGAAGGATCATTTAACTGACTGTTATTTTTGTTTGACAAATATTAAAGGAATCACATCTAAAACAAAATATACAGTTAAGTATCCGAATTTGCAATCTGCAATGAGATCTGTCTTACACAGTGAAGAGTTCCCCGTACCAGTATATGCAGATACAACCTTAAGTGATAACTCTGGTTCTGGCCTGACTGAAACTCCAAATGATTCAGATGAAAATAAAAATGATCTTACATATGAAGCCAGTAGCTGTTCATCAGAACCATACTTTCCCAATCAGCAAGACCTTAGTGACCTGATTCGCGATTTAAATCTGTCTAAACAGCAAGCGGAAGTTTTAGCTTCCAGACCCAAAGGGTGGAATCTACTCCAAAAAGATGTAAGAATTAGTAGATATCGTAGCCGCCACAGTGTTTTCAAAGTATACTTCTCTGAAGAAAATGGTATTGTGTTTTGTAATAATATTTGTTCAGTTATGGAAACTCTTGGGCTTTAACACCGGTCAGATGAGTGGCGATTGTTCATAGACTCCTCTAAAGTAAGTTCGAAGGCTGTGCTGCTACATATTGGCAATAAACTTCCATCAATACCGGTAGCGCATGCCGCTGATATGAAAGAGACATATGAAAATATGAAACTAGTTTTAGAGAAAATACAATATGGAAAATATGAATGGAATATCTGTGGTGATTTAAAAGTCAGTGGTTTGCAACTTGGGTTCACCAAATTTTGCTGTTTTTTGTGCGAGTGGGACAGATAAGAAGATAAGAGATAAGAAGTCTCACTACGTTAGAAAGTCATGGCCAAAACGTGAATCTCTTATCCCTGGCCAGAAAAATGTGGCATGTGTCCCTTTAGTGAAGCCTGAAAAAATATTTTTACCTCCATTGCATATTAAGTTAGGAGTTATGAAAAATTTCGTCAAAGCTATGGATAAACTTTCTGATGGATTCTTGTACTTGAAATCGAAATTCCCCAAAGTCAGTGATGCTAAATTGAAAGAAGGAGTTTTTATAGGACCACAAATCCGATCATTAATGGCTGATGAACATTTCGAGGGTCTGTTAAATCCACTGGAGAAAGCAGCCTGGCAGTATTTCAAAAGTTTGTGTTGCAATTTTCTTGGAAACCATAAAGCAGAAAAATATCGTGACATAGTGGCTGATCTTCTGCATTCTTATAAAGCTATGGGATGCAACATGTCTTTAAAAATTCACTTCTTGGACTCTCACTTGGACTTCTTCCCCGAAAACCATGGAGCAGTCAGCGATGAACACGGTGAGCGTTTTCATCAGCAAATTTCTACAATAGAGAAGAGGTACCAAGGCAAGTGGAGTTCCAATATGCTGGCTGACTACTGTTGGACTACAATGAGAGACGTTCCAGATGAAAAATATACCCTAAAATCACTATCTACCACTTTCTAGGTAAGTCAGAATCAGTAGTTATAATTTTGAGTTAGATAGCTAGTTACGGATTTTTTGGAATATTATAAAAAATTCAAATGAATATCACACAAAACTCCTGCCCGATGGGGAAAAACTGTAATTATATTTTAATTCAGCACGAAAAATACTTTTAGAATCTGTTATTTTAATTCTTGTGAAAGAAAAAAAGTTAAATTTTGTCGACCAGTGTAATATGGGATATGAAATATTTTGGCCGCCACATTGCGGGTATATACATACATCAAATACCAAGTATGATTAAAATATTAAGTACCTACTCAAGGGCGTACCCAGGATCAAAACTAGAGGGGGAAAGCTAAAATCTAGGGGGGGGGCAAGCTATGGTCGTTCAGGTAGTAACATATTACCGCGGAAAAGGTGAATGAAACCAAAATTATATATAATTATAGCAGTGCTTTATCAACTAAGTTATTACAATTATTTGCTTAAAAAAAATGTATTCTATCATTGCTTCCAGTCTTAAGAGCCTAAAAAATTATTGCTTGCAGCCTTCCAAGGGGGGGCAGCTGCCCCCCCCTTCCCATCGCTGGGTTCGCCCATGTACCTACTAGTACTGAAGTGCAGCTTATGCTCCGCTTAAAAGGACCCTTTTGGGGGTTTATTTGTTATTCATATACTGCGAGTTTTTTTGTTGTAAATATATCGTGAAGATGAATCGATAGAAGATGTATTTACGTGTCGTATTAAAGTTTGTCTCTTATGCCTCTCTAGATACCGAGAACGAGTACTGTTCTTCTAAAATCACTTTATATTGCAATCAGAAATCTATTATGGAGCTAAAAATTCTTACTAAAATAGAATTAATAAAAGATTATCTTATATTTTTTCACAACTTAAATGCTTTATCCCTTTAACGGTCTCAGGCCTCTCTGGAGGCCTGAACTCAGAAATATTCAAACCGGGCGGGAAGGCCGTGGCAATAGTTCCTATGGGTTCCGTTAGACTTCAGGAGTTTCAGGATGAGATATCGAGGGTCTCCGGCCTCCGGGGGCCGAGAAATTCCGAAAAGTGTCGAATTCGGGCCTCCTGAGAGGCTTGTGAGCGTCCCAGGTACCTGTAATGGCGGTCGCCTTTCTAGAATCTTGTGAATGTTTGTGTATCGTGTTCCTCTATCACTCTCTATAACAATATAAAGATATGTAATCGTTTACTTATACATTACTAATGTTATTTAAATTGATATTTAATTAGATCTTTTTGTCGCATACTTGTTATTGACTAATAAGTTTTAAAATTTGAGACTAAAAAAGTTTAATTTTTTTTTCAATGGTTTTTCATTGATTTAAAATGGAACTAATTATACTTTGTATCAATACCTCTATATTATTCCTAAAAAATAATTATTTTGTAGCTCTTTCCCCTTTATTTTCCGCCGAGATACTTGATCCGGCACTAAATATCCCCATTACTGGCCGGAGTTCTTACTCTATCGAAATGCAACCGCCGCCGACGCTCATTCAGGATTCCGATGTCCCAATGTACACGTGGACATCCGATAGCGACAATTTCGATTTATCTATACTTCGTTGGAAGAGAAAAGTTCAAAAACCAAGGAAATTAAGAAAATATAAATTTTATTACAATATAGTATTATATTATTATAATAAATTTCATGAAAATTGATCAACCGGAGGGGGGACTTTACTTAATAAATTTTGTATCATTTTTACGTGTCTTTTTTATTTACACAAAAACGGTTTTAACGATTTTGATTAAACTGAGTATTTGATCTATTTATATGCCCGAGATATGACTGTAAAAATTTCATCAAAATTGATCAACCGGAGGAGGGACTTTACTTAATAAATTTTGTATCATTTTTACGTGTCTTTTTTATTTACACAAAAACGGTTTTAACGATTTTGATTAAACTGAGTATTTGATCTATTTATATGCCCGAGATATGACTGTAAAAATTTCATCAAAATTGATCAACCGGAGGAGGGACTTTACTTAATAAATTTTGTATCATTTTCACGTGTTTTTTTTTTTTTTACTCAAAAACGGTTTTAACGATTTTGATTAAACTGAGTATTTGATCTATTTATATGCCCGAGATATGACTGTAAAAATTTCATCAATATTGATCAACCGGAGGGGGCACTTTATTTTTTAATTTTTTTTCTAATTTTTACCTTTTTTCGATGATCCCAAAAACGGCTTTAACGATTTTTATCAAATTCGCCATGTTTAATGAAAATTAGGTGTTCTTTAATATCAAGTAAGCTTTATCATTATTAAAATGTTCTGAGGGGGCTTTTTTTGGGGGGTTGGGGCCTTTTTTGTTTGTTTGTGTCCTATAAAGTACTTATGTTTTTGTTTATATGGAGAAATTAACTGTCTCTCGTTACGCCTAAAAATAAGAAATGGCTATATATGAGATATGATAAAAATAAAGAAAACATAAATAGGAGAAAAAAAGAAAAATATTCAGTCAACTCATAAAACTCGTTGAGCCCACGCATGCGGAGTACGCCTTTAATGACAGACCATTGTTCATAATTAAAGCCACTCTGTTCATTTGAGAAGTGGCAATTAACAAAACGCATTAATTCCTAATCTACGTAAGTTGGTAAGTGAAAGTTGTGTGTTGCGCGCACGCACCAGATTTTATTTAAATAAATGTTTTTATTTTCACCAGTGATATACATATACATACATCAATTACCAAGTTTGATCAAAATCATTATAGCCCTTTTTGAGTAAATGAAAAAAAAAAAAAAGTCAAATGAGACAAAATTCATTAAATAAAGTGCTGCCTACAATTGAAGCGTGGAAATGCATAAGGGTATAAATGCCTTTGGAAATTTTACAGAAATGATGTGACTTATACCCTCTAGGGTGAACTACGCTCAGTGCTTACACCCATGCCACCTTTCAAACGTTCAATGAACTCTTTTCTAACAACAAAACATTACTTATACCCATGGGCGTACCCAGCGGGGGGGCAGCTGCCCCCCCACCCTGGAAGGCTGGGAGCAATAATTTTTTAGGCTTAAGGGCTAGAAGCAATAATAGAATACATTTTTTTCAAGCGAATAATTGCAATAACTTAGTTGATAAAGCACTGCTATAATTATACATAATTGTGTTTTCATTCACCTTTTCCCAGGTAATGTGTTACAACCTGAACGACCATAGCTTGCCCCCCCTAGTTTTTAGCTTGCCCCCCCCCCCTAGTTTTGATCCTGGGTACGCCCTTGCTTATATCCATATCTGAAGAATGGCTTTGGCACATAAACTTTGTTTTATTTTTTTGGCAATTAGACCCTTATGCATTTCCATGCTTCAATTGACAAATTTTGATGAAATTTAGGCTGTCACATCAGAAAATATAAAACTTTTAATATTTGTGAGTGATTTTGGTATTGGATAGCCAGACACTCATGCGCTCAACTGCATTTTTGCCCTAGTATTATGAATCGAAGCAGCTTGAAAGTCGGCCATTCCCTAATGAGCCAAGTGTGTGGAAGGTACGTCCACCCAGGTGTAGCCCATGTATCTGGGACAGTGGCAGATCAGTCACGAAGCCTAGCGTACGTGAAGGATTCGACACGGCTTCAGTCCGTGTGGTCTCTCAAAATCGATTGTCTATCAATTGAAGACATAATCGATATCTGATTTCACATATAAATATAACTTATAGAATATAATATAGGATAAAAGTAATTACCATTGTCTTGTGATGATCGAGTGTAAGTTAGGTGCCTGAAAGAAAACATTAAAAAAGATTTTTTTTTTTTGTATCATCTCAAAACATTGTTCGAGAAACTCAGTAACCATCTGAAACGAAAAAAGGTTTAGATGCGCTTTCTAATATCAAATGTGAAACACCCGAGGTATTGGAAGCTCTTTTACTTTCACTTATTTATTTTTGAGTGAGAAGTACAAAAAAAAAATAACTTTTCTGTTAGAAAAAACTCTGTCCTAACCTTCCCATAACTTTCCCATATCTTAACACCAGTGGCGGATCCAAGGGAGGGGCTCGGGGGGTGCCCCACCCCTGAGACGTGAGATCACCAATAGTTTTCTGTATCAAGAGGACTATCTTTAGTATTGTTTTCAACTCCTTAAATAAAAAATGGATTGTAGTTAAACATTTAATAAAAATTGAGAACTTAATTATTCTCTAATATGCTTAATTAGGTCCTATAAATAAAAATTTAAAAAATAAAAATTGCGCCTCCCCCCCTCAGAAAATTTCTGGATCCGCTACTACGTAACACCCACATTTTTCCAAAATTATAGGACCTACTTTCATAAACTCTGTTTTGTTATAATCGTCAATTTATGAATCGATTAAAATTAATAATATTTTTTTTTTAAATACTCGTACGATTATAATTACTGTGTAATTGTAGTACTGAGTTCTGTAAATGTTGTAAATGTTCTGTTTATGTTATATGTTTAAATGTAGTTATGAATGTAAGTGCTTATCTATGTTTTTATGTTTTAATATGTACATATATGTTTATATGTGTTTATATGTTTCAGTATATGTAAGTATGAATTTATGTACGTAAGTTCGTCAATATGAATGTAAAATGTATTTATTGTGTAGTTGCTGAGCGCTACTATTTTGTCTAATCTTTTTTTCTTCACTTAATCATTTGCTTCTTATTGTCATGTTTCATTAGGCTTTGTTTTGTTTTATTGAAGTTTGTTTATTTATTTTTTTTAATCATATTACTTGTATAAAACTATAATATAAATATATCACCTGTAACATGTGTCGTTGTTGATGCTGCAGAGGTCTATGCACCGATATCGCTGGAGGCGGCCCTCTGCGGTACCACCGGCGACCCAACTAACATGTACATTGTATACAGAAATGTATGGTATGTACAGTATACAAAATAAACTAAATTACTGTGTAATTTTGATATTTTTTGTAATATAAACGTAGTAGAAGTAATTCAAACTTCTAATCATTTTTTATTTGACAAGGCTTCGGACTGCTCTATCCTTTCTCTATTCTACTCTAAAAAAGAAAGACATTAAAAAATGACTCAATTAGTGTTCATCTGTGCTGCAGTGGTTAGCATAACAGCCTACAATGCGTAAACATCACGGTTTCGCATCCCAAGAGGTGGCCTTAGGATATTTTAAAAGGGAGAAAAAAATCTTTAATCATGCCGTCCTTCAGAAAAATCGGAAAATCGCAGCCCCGAGCCTGTACGATGTCAAGTATAGAAATCCCTATTCAATTATACCTGGGTATAAAAAAAAATAGGATTCCTACTGTTAAATGGCCATTCGTCCGGTCAACCTTAGTAGCTTGAAGTGACGTTGAATCAATAAGAAGAAGATGACACAATTATTATTTATTTATGTACCTTTTTTTTATCACATTGTAACACTTCCGTGGGTTAACCCTGCGTTAGTCGCGCCCTTTTCCTGACTCCAATAGTCGCTATGCACCTGTGAGGTGAAATCCATTATTCACCTCTAAAAATGATTGATACAAAATGATATTTATTTAGATTAAAGGGTATGGGCAGAAACAACAAATTTTACATTAACAATGAACTTTATTATAAAAAAATAACAAAGAAGAAACACTAAAATAAACAAGAAGAAATAATTAACACATAAATATAAAGGGGCATAGGAACAAATATTTCAGTCATATTTATTAATACAACAGAGTAATAAAAAGACATAGACTTAACAGAAAAACAAATTTAACATAAAGAATATAATTATGAATAAATAAACTTCTGATACTCACTTCTTCTGATTGGCTGGCTCAAACTTCTTCTGATTGGCTGGCTCCAGACTTCTTTTCATTAGTTTGCCATCCTCAAATTCCCATCCCTCACTACATTTCTTCAGCGGCATCTTTGCCGGGAAAAACCGGAGTTTATGGCCCAAAATTGCTCCAACAATCTTCCCCTGGTATTTCCCTGGGTGTTTGTCGGCAGCATTGTCGTTCTTGGTTTTACTTATTTTGAATTTCTCACAGCAGGTTTATGGCCCCAATAACTTACAAGGCGGTATTTTCAAGACGTTGCCGCCTTCAGGTAAAACTGACCACCTGGTTGAGCATATACAGTACTTTACATATTTTGTAATATGTAATGACACTGATTGTCGCGCAGCACCTCAGAGGTGAATGTTGCCGCCAATGACAGGAAGTGCAATCTTTGGTGATCACCGGGGTACTGACTGGTCGGAACACTAAAGAGGGGAGCATATCTAGGAGTAGACTACACTTTGGCGCCTTATTTGAAATTGGCGCCAAAAAATTAAAAATCATGCACCTGTCAGGTCCACGCGACTAATGGAGGGTTAAACAATTTTTATTGAACGAAAATGATAATTTACAATGCCGCTGAAATCATTGGAACATAAATAATTGAACAGGTTACAAAAATGATCACTTTGTAACACTGAAATGACCATAAGACCTGAGCTTCAGAACAAGACTAACTCTTGAATCGCTCCTTATATTTAGTCGTAAGAAGAACAGCCTAGGTTCTACCAGGTGTGTAAATATGAAACCGGAATTTTTCAAATAGCAAATAAGAGTTGATTGTGTAAAAATGATACATACTTTTTTATTCGAAGTACTGTCCTTCGCTATCTATGCATTTTTCCCATCATTCAGGCAATTTGTGGATTCCCCGCCAAAATAATGCTTCCTCTTCTGAGTCAAACCAATCACTTAACCAATGTCGTACATTTTCATAAGAAGTGAAGCGCTGCTCAGCTAGTGCGTGTCCAATCGATGCAAATAGGTGGTAATCGGATGGGGCCAAATCTGGTGAATAAGCCGCATGCGGAAGAATTTACCAACCAAACACTTGGATCGTTTCCTTGGTCCGTTTAGCCGAATGTGATGTGGCATTGTCATGGAGCATGATCACTTTGTGTGTCCTTTCTTGATATTTGGGACTTTTTGACGCAAATTAATTTATTCAAATTTATCATCTGTTGTAGGTAGCGTTCCGTATTAACAGTTTCTCCAGGTTTCAGCAGCTCGTAGTAGGTAACACCCATCTGATCACGCCAGACACAGAGCATTTTCTTCCTCCCCAAGCGATGCCGATGGTTCACCAGGAGTTACCCGGGATTTTTTACGCTTAGGATTCTCGAAGTAAATTCACTTTTCATCACCAGTCACAATTTGATGAAGAAATGATTTTTTTTCTGTACCTGGCGAGCAGCATTTGCCACGAGGTTTTTCGAGCTTCCTGCTGCCTGTCATTCAGTTGGTGAGGTACCCATTTTCCGACCTTCTGGATCTTTTCCATGCCTTTCAAACAAATGGAGACGGTGTCACATGTAATAATTGTCCAACCAACGCTTCCGAATCAGCGTTTTCAAAGTTTTTTTTGTGGTTTTCCACGGTCTTTGTTTCTTTTATCGAAATCCACCTTTAAATTTTTTGAACCAATCGAAACATTGAGAATTGCCTAGGGCATGCTCCCCGTAAGCTTCAACAAGCATCCTATGTGATAATGCTCCAATTTTTTTCAGAAGAAAACGGAAAATAAATGCTGTCCGCAAATCTTGATTTGTAGGCACAAAAGTCGACATGTTCAACGCCACTAAAAACACGGTTATAGAATGAAACTGATGTTGGTATCAATTGAATCTCTTTATTACATGTAGGCAAAAGCATATAACACCACTGACGGATTAGTTAGAAGATTATATTGACTGCTAACTCCTATCATTGGCGAATTCCGGTTTCATATTTACACACCTGGTAGACTAGCGTAGATGGTACTCGTTTGTTCCAACTGTCCGACAATGAGTCTAGAACTATACTAAACCACATTTATATGCTTATATTTGTATAGCTCCATAAGTTATGGAATATTTGTATTGCAAAACCTTAAAGTTTTCAATACTTTTCGATTCATTTTTGCTTATTTCTTTTCTTAAGGGACCAAATTTATCAGTGATAATACGGGATATGAAATTGTGGCTGTCACATCGCAGGCGCATACATACATCAAATACCCAGTTTGATCAAAATCGTTAAAGTTGTTTTTGAGTAAATAAAAAAAACACGTGAAAGTGAGACAAAATTTATTAAGTAAAGTGCCCCCTCTGTTTGACCAATTTTGATTGGGCACACACAAAGATGGGCAGATTCGTATTCGTAAATTCGAATCCGAATTTCATTCACAGCACCTTAACGTGTCAATCCGAACACGAATAAATTCGTATTCACAAGTGTGAATTCGATTAGATTCATATTTGCAAATGTGAATCCGAATACGAAATTTGGATTCACACCTATGAATCCGAATCCGAATCTATTCGGATTCACACCTATTAATCCAAATCACTTCGGATTCACAGCTGATATGAATACGAATCCATTTGGATTCACTGAAAAATAATAGCTCCAAATAGTAGGAAATTCATTTTTGGGTCAATTACTAAGTTTGACGCCAATAAATATGCATCCAAAAATTCGGTAACACCCAAAACTCGACCTGTATCGAGGTACAGACAGACAGACAGTTATTTATTTTGGTCTTTTGAATTGAATTTTTCAGTGAATCCAAATGGATTCGTATTCATAGATGCGAATCCTAAGTGATTTGGATTCATAGGTGTGAATCCGAATAGATTCGGATTCGGATTCATAGGTGTGAATCCAAATATCGTATTGTGATTCACACTTGCAAAGATGAATCTATTCGAATTCACACTTGTGAATACGAATTTATTCGTGTTCGGATTGACACGTTAAGGTGCTGTGAATGAAATTCGGATTCCAATTTACGAATAAGAATCTGCCCATCTCTGTTGTCACATCTTTGGCATATACATACACCAAATACCCAGTTTGATCAAAATAGTTACAGCCGTTTTTGAGTAAATAAAAAAAAAAAAAACCACGTGAAAATGAGACAAAATTTATTAAATAAAGTACCTACCACCTCCGTTTGACCAATTTTGATGAAATTTTGCTGTCACATCCCGCACGTATACATACATCAAATAACCAATTTAAGATTCGTACTCTTTATAGCTTTTCAGCTAGTCTATTCACACACACGAACAGACACACACATACCATTTTGCGGGACTTGGTTGTTTGGACTCATGGGACCTTAAAACGTGTATTTCCGTTGAAAACCGGAAGTCAAAATTTTTCACGATCGCAATACTCTCCCTTACTATATATTTCCTTATATATGGAAGCGAAAGTACAAATTTTTTATATATATAAAAAAAAGTAACCGACATTATCAAAAACATTCAGAAACTTAGATAAAAAGCGACCATTGGATTATTAGATAGTAAATCAAAATTTATAAAGAAACTTGGATGAAACCTTTTGTAATGTAAAGCTGATTAGATAAGCTTAAATTTCTTTCTTTCAGTTTAATAAAGATTGGAAAAACTGGCGATTTGTTTAAAACAAGCAGCAATAAATAATGAAAAATCGGCTGTCATGGGACGCTCGGCAGATGTGAAACACCAAAGTTAGTGATAGTACAATTTATTTTTCTTATATTCTAATAATCCTATTCATAAAAAAAAATATACTGTAACACTTATGTGGGTTAAGAAATATTAATTAAACTAAAATATACAGTTATCAATGCCAACGAATTAATAAAACTTAAATACTTGAGCAGGTTACAAAAATGATAACGTTATAACACAATCATATGACTTGAGCGTCACAGTCAAGACACAGAGTTATACTAACTCGTTCAGTCACTCGCTCCTTATATATAATCGTAAATGGTCAGGTCTGGAATGTTTCAGAACAATGTGGACAGTTCTACGCCTTACTGGATTAGGCCACGGAAAGATCTAGACCCTAACAGTTCGTTCCAACCGCTTATTTTCTTCCAACAAACGGTCTGGGAGTTTATTTGAATTTAGTAGAGTTTAGTAATCTGGGAGTTAGCCTGGCGGTTGAGTGTGACAACGGTCAAATCACTAACTTGCACGACCGCTGACCCAGACACAGTTCTGTCTTCCTTACACAGAACTGAACCAAAGACGCTTCAAGGGTTTTAGTGGTACAGGTTTTTAACTAACAATATTAGTGGAGGGGCCACTTGTGTTGTAGTGGTTAGCATAGCTAACTGCTGCTAAGGAGATCGCGGATTCGTCCAGGCAAAATTTAAGACTCCCACTGTAGCATCGTCCGATTAGCCTTAGTGGCATAAAGTGACGTAAACGAACAAATATCGACATTTCAGGAGGGGAATTCATTCATTGTTAACATTATTAGGTTATGCCTGATCCAGTCACCAACATGTTACGTATATCTAACATGAATATAACGAATTTTCAACAGCTCATCGAAAGTTTCTCTGTTCTAAGTTAATTAATCGATTAAGAACAATCGAAAAATTATCGTCTTATTATTTATGTAAATGTAACTAAGAAGCTCCACAATTATAAGAGAAACAAAAAAAAAAATCTGGTGCGTGCTCGCAACACACAACTTTCACTTACCAACTTACTTAGATTAGAAATTAATGCGTTTTGTTAATAGCTACTTCTCAAATGAACAGAACGGCTTTAATTATGAACAATGGTCTGTCTTTAAAGGCGTACTCCACATTCTTTTTTTCTCCTCTACATGTTTTCTTTATTTTTATCATATCCCATCTTTAGCCATTTCTTATTTTTAGGCGTAACGAGAGACAGTTAATTTCTCCATATAAACAAAAACAAAGGTACTTTATAAGAAACAAAAAAACGAACAAATAAAAAAGGCCCCTACCCCATTTAAGTCACCTCAGATCATTTCGATAATGATAAAGCTTACCTGATATTAAAGAACACCTAATTTTCATTAAACATGACGAATTTGATAAAAATCGTTAAAGCCGTTTTTGAGATCATCGAAAAAAAGGTAAAGATTGGAAAAAAAAATTAAACTTAAGTACTTCTTTTGATCAATTTTGATGAAATGTTAGCTATCAAATCTTGGGCATATACATACATGAAATACCCAGTTTGATCAAAATGGTTAAAACCGTTTTTGAGTAAATAAAAAAAACACGTGAAAATGATACAAAATTTATCAAGTAAAGTCGCCCCTCCGGTTGATCAATTTTAATGAAACTTTTACAGTCATATCTCGGGCATATACATACATCAAATACCCAGTTTGATCAAAATATTCAAAGCGGTTTTTGAGTAAATAAAAAAAACACCTGAAAATGATACAAAATTTATCAAGTAAAGTCCCCCCTCCGGTTGATCAATTTTGATGAAATTTTTACAGTCATATCTCGGGCATATAAATAGATTAAATACTCAGTTTAATCAAAATCGTTAGAGCCGTTTATGAGAAAATCGAAAAAAATTTAAAAAGTTATTAAATAAAGTACCACCTCCCTTTGAACAATTTTGATGAAATTTTGCTGTCACATCGCGGGCATATACATACACTAAATACCCAATTTCAGGTTCGCACGGTTTATAGTTTTTGAGCTAGTCTGTTCACACACACACACACACACACACAGACCATTTTGCGGGACTTGATTAATTGGACTCAGGGGACCCTAAAACGTGTATTTCCGTTGAAAACCGGAAGTCGAAATTTTTCACGATCGCAATACTTCCACTTACTATATATTTCATATATAGGTAAGTGAAAGTAATAACAGCGAGAACAATATTTAGGTACGTTCCAACAAGAAATTAAAATAAATTTACAACTCCTTGGCATGCGCAATATACCTTTACTAACACCCCATTGTTAATTAATCTAATAAAGGTGTTTAGACTTGTTGGAGCAAAACTATAAACAAACATACAGCCTTTTGAATTTAGTTCACTTAAGTGTTCTAAAGGTTAAGAGTTGCTATGGATACATACATATGACGTGTATTAATAATCGTTCATTAATAATCTTTCATTGATAATCATTCATGACCCGGTAATTCATGCAATTCATCTCAAAAGCTGCTCCGATTTCTTGCAGCTTGACTTGTTGGTTAGCCAAATAATGTCATGACGAACAACTTATTCATTTTTACTTTTCCCTATCCAAAGGAGTGAGGAATGAAGGCTCGTGATAAATAGTTTGATGGAAAGCCGTGAGATCTCGCTCGCTTTCGTTCTGTATGAAAAAAAAAGTAACATTAGAAAGAGTTAAAAGAACTATTTACTATCATGACAGTTCCCGTCAAAAATTGTGAGGAATCTGTTAACGTTTTGTCACTATATTGGTGATTTTTTGTAAACAGTTGGAAGTGTAGTTAACGAGATGCGTTGAAAAAATTCGACCTTATAATGATATAAAACAGTTTAAGAATCTAAATATCTAAATAAACATACAATTAAAAGGAACCAATAAAGAATATTATTGCAATAGGGTTTAGTAAAATCACAAAAATGTACCAAATTAATATTTTACCATAATACATATTAATTAAATTCAGAATATAACACATGATGAGATCAGATATCATATGGGTAGGTTCTACTTGAAACAGGTTATCAAAATGTCTTTAGCTAAAACAATTAGATTCGATGCTTTTTCCACAAATGAAAAGGCGACACATAATTGCCCATGGGAAAAACAAGGATTTACCTTTTCCAAGCCAGAAAAATAGATTTGTCTAATGGAGGCTTAACTACCCTAAATATCGATACAAAATGAAATGTTGTGTAAATAAATCAACTTACACCGCGATATGTTGGAAATTTATAGAACTTACAACCACACTCATTTGTAGTACGATAACCAATTAATTTGCAATAAAAGAAATATTGAGGCCAATAATCGAAATAAAAACTATCCTATCTTTCAAGTTGGCCAAAACTATACACAATGAGCCAAATTTCATAAAGGTCGGTTGAGTAGTTTCTGATTTTATCCAGGACAAACATCAGGACACGAGATTTTTATATACACACGCTCAAAAAAGTTTCCATACATTTTGTTTTTCTTTATCTCTTCTATTAATATATTAATTTTATTAGTTTTATTAATTATCAAGATATAGTAGGGACAAAGGTGCATTAATATGATAACAAGTTAATGTTGGATCACTAATCCCATAGCTGGAATGTAAACAACTTTAATCCGGCGGTCAAGAAAATTTCCATACACCAATAATATCTTACTGCTAATTCAATTCAATATCTTTATTTTATCCCTAAACCATTATTCCATTGTCGCAATAATAATTTCAATGTTTAGTTAAGGTTCAGCCTCCCTTGAATCATCATCATGCGTGTAGAGCGGTGCATTCGTGACCAAATTGTGCGGTTAAGAAATCAAGGATTTTCTTTGCGAAAAATTGGAAGTACACTAAATAAATCGCACGCAACTGTGCAGTATGTGTTGAATAGACATAGTGAGTTAAAAAAGTTGGAGGACAGACCGCGTTCAGGCCGCCCAAGAAAATTGAACAGGATTCATAGGAGGAATTTACTGAAACAGGTGCGTGAAAATCCTTGTACAAGTGCAACATCCTTAGCTAGTGGGATTCAAAGAGATTACGGAGTACAAGTTAATCCAGAAACTGTCCGAAACGTCCTGAGAAACGAAGGTTTTCATGGACGAATTGCAAGGAAAAAGCCCTTTGTTCGCTGCAGCTCAATCAAATTTAAATGTACCTCAAGTGCTGCCATCTCTGGAGGGCTCTGATAAGTTGAGGACCCTGAACCCTGCAGGAAAAAATTCATGTTCAACCCCTGTGAACTGTGAGGGATCCCTCTGTTTTAAGCATAAACCGGTTGCTCAAATAATTATGGAGGAGTAAAAGAAGCCTAACAGGGGAGAAGAGGATAGGGAGAGTGAGATGGCCAGCAACAACAGAAGCACCAGCAATAGAACAAGGAAAATTTCTAAAAGAAGAAACTGTGAGTCAACTTAATTCATTTGACCAATTATAACACTCATCGAGCATCATTTTCTTTCATTCAATTATTATGATAATTTTCTTAATGTCAAAAACATTTACTAACAACCACTAACCATGAATATTCCTTATGATGTACATTTAAGTTAATACACTGTAATATTATTCAATCTACTTTAATTTTATACAGTCCACAATTGTACCAGCTTTAAAGTAAAGTACCTCGGGCTCTGACAGTCTGCTGGGAGCCTGAGATACAACATTTTGGTCCTACCGAGCCTGATATGAACCACCGAGCATTTTGGTCCAGGCATTCCGTACTATAATTAAAATAATCATTTAATTCATTAAAGTAATTTGTAAGTATTAAGTGTAACATGTAAGTAGTGTTGGTTCATTTTCATTGCAAGAATCTTAATTGTTATACACTTATTTCTAGATGTTGGATATGTCTTATTTCTTATTTAAATATTTTTTTGCTACCATATATTATAGCAATAACTCAGTATTAATATTTATGTTGTTAACTGCCATCATTTCTCTTTGATTTATAAATCAACTTGTATATCTCAGCATTACATACCTTGAATGTATGTCAGCTTCCAAAATTAAACAAAGTTAACAATGGTTCTGATAATTTAGATTGAAAGCTAATAACTCCTGAATTAAATAGTTTACACCATTTTATTAAAATTTTGGGTGATTTCATAACCCACCTGTTGCTTATTAATTGTAATAAACTCTCTTCAAAGTTTATACTTATTGGAGTATGATATAATCTCAGGTAATTGACATTGGTTAATTATGAATCACTGAATTTATGCAATTTAAATTCACTTAATGTACAAGATTCTCAATTACCTCAATAGTGTTTATTTCGTTATATCAGAAATTTGTAATGTGTAGTTTTCAATGAATTGTATAGAGTAAGATGGACAATTGATTCATTCAACATCTTTATTTTATTACAGAAAATAGAATAATCACTAGCATCTATACTTTCCACTTCAAGTCAATTAATTTAGATAAATCACATGAAAATTATTGTAAAGCACAGTCATCCCGCTTGGCAATGTGCCTGTCTCATGTTAACACTTAGCCATACAATGTTTATGGGAAGGTTTCTCACAGGTACTGATGGTTAGTTCGTCTAGTCAACACAGGTAGCGCTATTTCTCACCTAATGGTCTCCAGTTTAGCCACCTTATGCATTGTGTTTTTCTATTCATCTAATTATTTATGTGATTATACTTCTGACTTGAACTGAGTCTGTGAATATTATGTTTTGATTTTCTGATAACTTTCCATGATCTTTAAGGTCCATCTTTATTGAAGCTTAAATTAAGGTCGATTTCTTGTTTGATTTTGTTGTTGTTTAATTTCCTGTTTGATTATCTCACTTTCACTTAGGTTGTTGTTGGCCATTATTTTTCCTCTCTACTGTCGCTCTCTCCATCTGTTGGCCTGTATTTGATAATTATTTTGGTAATCATGCCTGAATCCAAAGATGATCCTAAACGTTCTGCTTTGAAAGCACCTGATTATTCTGTCCAAGCGAATTCCCTTGAAAGAAAGTTGCGGCTCTTGAAGCGTAACATTCTGGGCCTTAGTAAAATTGAAGTTAAAGACATCAGGGATGAAGATATACCTAATTTTGAGGCAACCTACGTTGAGGCAAAAGAAGAATGGGCTGAGTTTCGTGCTGTGTGGGATCAACGAGATCAATTAGGAATATTGATCGGCGAAAGTGATAACTTTCCTAATAAGGAGTGGGATGCGCTATATGATAAACTTCGTGCTGAGATTATTGCAGCCAACGGCATTCTCATATCCCTAAAGAGTCGTGGAACATCCCACCAAACGAGGTCAGAGGTCAACATTCGCCGTCCTGATCTTGAGAAGATACCAATTCCTTCATTTTCAGGGGATCTTCTCCAGTGGATACATTTCAGAGATGCGTTCCGTTCCATGGTTCATGAGCGGCTCGACCTCAGCCAGATAGAGAAATTTCACTATTTGATAGCTGCCCTTAAAGGTGAAGCAGCTGCTCTTGTATCGAAATTCCCGGTTTCTGAGAAGTCTTATGAGCAAGCTTGGGATAAGGTAGTCAGAACTTACGACAATCCTAGGATACTGGCTCGATTGTTGGTTCATCGCATAACCGATTGTGAAGTCTCCTCTGCTAAGACGGATCACCAACGTTATGAGAGGTTTATTACAGGCGTTGCCGATAGTATCGAGGCTTTCAAGGCCCTCAAGCTGGATGATCCTTGTGAATTCGTGCTATCAACACTTGCTCTACGTGCGCTTGACCCTGAAACAAGAAAGCAATTTGAACTGTCACGAGAGTCCATCAGGGAATTTCCAACAAGCGAAGATGTCATCAATTTTGTACGTCAGAGGAAACTTGCATTGAAGATGTCACAGGACATTACAGAACCCACGTTACGTCCAAGCAGTTCCGCAAGTAACAAGTCCTCGAATCCTCTACGCAATTATCCCAGAAGGAGTTCGTCCCAACAAAAGGCGGTCTCTTTCCACACAACCAGTGATTCCTCGGGCATCAATACTCCAAGAAGCACGTCACCTCGTTCTGAAACTTCTATTCATTGTAATTTCTGCAACGGCCCTCATAGTTGCGCTAGATGTGAGGATTTTGCTTCACTCCCTCTAGAACAACGAGTTTCCAGAATTCGTTCCTGGAAGGCATGCTTCAACTGCCTCAGCAAAGGACATCGTGTGAACGATTGTCGCTCAAAGTTTCGTTGTCGTCACTGCAGAAAAAAGCATCACACTTTAGTGCATAGAGATGAGGTGAAAGGGGAAGATCCATGCAACAAAGAAAAGACCTCATCCGTCGAAGATAAGAATAAATCCTTTATTGGTTTTGGATCTGCAAAAACAAAATGCCTCGAAGGCGCAGTTCTGCTAGGAACAGTCCGCACTCTCGTTAAGGGTCCAAAGGGAGATTATATAGCCGCCACCGCGCTTCTGGACTCAGGAAGTCAGCACACGTTCCTAACCTCCTCCCTTGCCAAGAAAATTGGAGCCAAGATTCGCCCTTCAAAAGTTTCAATAACCAGTCTAGCGGGATCAACCTTACCCATGCACCTGGTGAAAGGAGTGACCAAGTGTGCTTTACGCTCGCAAGTCGGGAATCGAGAGTTCGAAGTCATGACTCTAGTAATCGATCAAATCACTTCGGAATTACCAAGCCTCAAGCTTCCAGCGTCCCTGACAAGCGAATTCTCAGGCTTACCACTGGCAGACGATAAATTCGGAGAACCGAAACCCATTGATATTCTCCTGGGAGGCGATATTTTTCACCACATTATCACTGGAGCTTCGAAACCCTCGGCTATTGAAGGTTTGTCTTTGATTCCCACAGCCTTCGGCATGGTTGTGACTGGTACCCTGAAAGATTCTTCATCGACACTTCATCACTCATTTTTTATTGATACCCACGAGTGTCTCAATGATCAAATGAAGTCGTTTTGGGAGATTGAAGAGCCTATGCCCGCAGATCGCACAAACCCCGAAGACGGCTACTGCGAGGAATTCTTTATGAAGACCCACACCAGAGATGTCAACGGGAGATTCGTACTTAGGCTGCCATTTAAGAAAGGCGTTCCTATTGGTGAGAATAAGGATCTAGCCTATCGACGTTTCTTTGCCCTCGAGAGCAAATTCCGCAAACACCCGGAGTTTCACTTGAAATATTCTCAATTCATGCAGGAATATTTAGATCTAGGACATATGTCTCCTGCCAAAACGCACTCATCATATCTGATTCCTCACCATGGTGTTTGACAAGAAGGTCCTCAGGGTGTCATGAAGTTAAGAGTCGTTTTCGATGGTTCATGTCCCTCATCAACAGGTTACAGTTTAAATGATGCGCTTCTTCCAGGCCCAAAGTTGCAGGAGGACTTATGCAATGTCTTGATCCGTTTCCGCCTCTTTGCCATACCACTGTGCGCTGACATTGTAAAAATGTACCGTCAGGTTGCCATTCATGAAGAGGATCGGAAATTCCAACAGATCTTATGGCGTGATTCTCCAACAAAGGCAATCCAAATTTTGGAGTTAAATACTGTCACTTACGGGCTTAAGCCCAGCGCTTATCAAGCACTCAGAGTGGTAAGGCGTCTTGTTGAAGTCCACGGTTCAGAGTTTCCTCGAGCTGCGAGTCACATCCTCGAAAATAGTTACGTGGACGACATTTGTACCGGAGCTGACACCTTCGAAGAAGCTTTAGAACTTCAAGCCCAATTAATTGCGTTGCTAGCAAAGGGAGGATTTGAATTAGGGAAGTGGGCCTCTTCAGAACCAAGATTGCTTCCGCCCCGAGAAGAGCACAGTGAATCCGTATCCATTCGGACAGATGATTCAGCAAAGATTTTAGGTTTGCTATGGTTCTCTTCAAATGATTCGTTTTCATACGTAGTCAAGAATCCCGAAGTCACGTTATGCACTAAGAGGTATTTATTGTCTTGCTTATCAAGGATTTTTGATCCACTTGGATTGATAGCTCCAGTCATCTTTACAGCCAAGTTATTGCTTCAAGACATATGGAAAGCTAAGATTGATTGGGACGATGAATTACCTCCTCAAATCCTTGCTTCGTGGATGGAATTATCGACGGATTGGCAAACCTTATCTTCCCTTCTGATTCAAAGGTGCATGTCACAACCTCAGGATACTCGTCGATTGGTGGGTTTCTGCGATGCCTCCTCCAAAGGTTATGGAGCGGCTCTGTACTTACACTCGGAAGGAAAACACGGTGAGATTAAGGTTTCGTTAGTAAAGGCAAAGACGAAAGTAGCTCCCATGAAGTATACATCTATACCTCGTCTTGAACTTTGTGGGGCTGTACTGTTGTCACGTTTAGTTTCTTCAGTTCCGCAATCCATTGCTGAAAGTATTACCTGCTTCACCGATTCTCAAATTGTTCTAAGCTGGCTCAATACTCCAGCTCACATGTTAAAGGTGTTTGAAGCCAACCGAGTCGCGCAGATTTCCAACATAGTACCTTCCCATCGATGGTACCACGTTGCGTCAGAAGAAAATCCAGCGGACTTAGCATCTCGTGGTTGCACACCTAGTGACTTAAAGGAGTCGCCACTTTGGTGGTCTGGTCCTCCATGGCTACGAAAGCCCTCCTTATATTGGTTGGGCTCAAACGAAGATCCAACCCCAACAAGCGTGCTAACTACTTCAGGGAAGAGACTTGCACCCCAAGATGATTGGATCTCTAGGTTCTCTTCCTACGTCACTTTGATAAGGACTGTCGCTAGGATCCTTAGATTCATCTCTAGAAAACGTTCAAAAGAAACCTGTTCTGGTCAAAGCATTTCCGCGCAGGAATTCAATCATGCAGAGTTGGTGTGCTCACGCTTCGTACAACGTTCTCTCCCAGAACAACTTTTCAAGGAGCCTCCAATCACGCCTAAAGATTATGTCCAGCTTTCACCCTTCTTTGACGAGCAAGGAATTCTCAGGGTGGGCGGCAGGCTAAAGAACTCGCCACTGGATTTCTCCGCCAAACATCCAATCCTTCTTCCTTCAAAATCTCACTTTGCTAGTCTTGTGGTAGACCATATTCACAAAAGCCACTTCCATGCAGGACCGTCCTTGACGTTGGCGTTGCTAAGAGGCAAATACTGGATTCCCAAGGCTATGAAGTTCATTCGAGGACGCATACTACGCTGTGTACATTGCCGAATCTTGAAGGCGAAACCCACTTCACCTCTAATGGCTGCTCTTCCCAAAGAAAGGTTTGAACAATTTAGGGCATTCACTCAGGTGGGCGTGGATTTCGCAGGCCCTTTCTTGATTAAGGAGTCTAGACGAAGAAATGCTTCATTGGGAAAGGCATACATATGCCTATTTGTATGCTTTGCTTCCAAGGCGCTACACTTAGAACTAGTTTCCTCGCTTTCCACTGCAGCCTTTCTCAACGCCTTAGAACGATTTATCGCAAGGAGAGGAGTTCCCAACACAATATGGTCCGACCGCGGAACAAATTTCGTCGGTGCATCGAGGTTCATCAAGGAACTTTACGCATTCCGGTACACCGCTGAGACTGAAATTGTCAAACGGTTATCACCTCAAGGCATCAGCTGGAAATTCATACCACCGCGGGCACCTCATTTCGGAGGTCTTTGGGAGGCAGGGGTGAAATCCGTTAAGGGTTTGTTGGCCAATTCCTTAGGAAGGAATCCCTTGACATTTGAGGAATTAACGACTGCGCTCTGCAAAATTGAGTTTTTGCTGAATTCTCGACCCTTATGTCCCCTGAGGGAAGACCCCGAAAATTTTGATTTTCTCACCCCCGGTCATTTCCTCATTGGTGCTCCCCTTGGCGCTCTACCTGATTCTTCGGATACGACTGTGTCCTCCATTCTTAATTTACCCCGATGGGAGTCCATCGAAAATCAAATAGCATCCATTTGGAGAAGGTGGAGAAAGGAATATCTCCATATCCTACAAGTGAAGTCCAAATGGCGTAAAAGTCGGCCGAATATCAAGTTGGGAGACCTTGTCATCCTGATAGAAAGAAGGTCTGTCCTTGGACAATGGCCCGTTGGGAAGGTAACGTCTACGCACCCAGGTCGTGATGGGATCGTTCGAGTAGTAGATGTTCTTACTCCCTCAGGCAAGACCATTACCAGGTCTGTTACATCTATCGTGCCCCTTTTCCCCTCTGAATCAGAGGAAGGTTGAGGCAAATAGACAAGATGTTTAAATTTCGTTAACCCATTGAAGGATGTTCAATTTTTTTTGCTTATTCTAACCTTCTGCATAGAATGAAGTATGTTTCTTTCTCTATTAACTACCTTATTTTATTCAAGATGTGGTTTATTTATCTATTTCAAAGAGGTCAATTCATTTCATTTATTTTATTTCATTTACAACACACTCATATTAGTACACCTTTATTTAAATCTTAATTTTAAGAAAATGAATGTTATTGTAATCTATATTGTATTTAAATCCGTGGGCATATTGTTAATTTGTATGTTAGTGTTTAGTTTCATAATGTAATGTAAATTAGCATAGACTAATTTAGGTGGGCGGTTTGTTCGCTGCAGCTCAATCAAATTTAAATGTACCTCAAGTGCTGCCATCTCTGGAGGGCTCTGATAAGTTGAGGACCCTGAACCCTGCAGGAAAAAATTCATGTTCAACCCCTGTGAACTGTGAGGGATCCCTCTGTTTTAAGCATAAACCGGTTGCTCAAATAATTATGGAGGAGTAAAAGAAGCCTAACAGGGGAGAAGAGGATAGGGAGAGTGAGATGGCCAGCAACAACAGAAGCACCAGCAATAGAACAAGGAAAATTTCTAAAAGAAGAAACTGTGAGTCAACTTAATTCATTTGACCAATTATAACACTCATCGAGCATCATTTTCTTTCATTCAATTATTATGATAATTTTCTTAATGTCAAAAACATTTACTAACAACCACTAACCATGAATATTCCTTATGATGTACATTTAAGTTAATACACTGTAATATTATTCAATCTACTTTAATTTTATACAGTCCACAATTGTACCAGCTTTAAAGTAAAGTACCTCGGGCTCTGACAGTCTGCTGGGAGCCTGAGATACAACACCCTTTATAAACAAAACAAATAAGAAGCAGAGGATGGTCTTTGCCATGGAGTATGTAAATAAGTCGGAAGCATTTTAGGATACTGTTATATTTTCAGACGAATCCAAATTCAACTTATGACTTATGCGAAAGTTTATTTTTCAGCAGGACAACAACCCGAAGCATACTGCCAAGAAAGTAAAGGAATGGCTAATACACAATGTTCCAAAACAGTTGCATACTCCTCCCCAATCACCAGACATGAATCCCATAGAACATTTATGGGATGAAATGGGACGGCGTGTGAAAAATCATGGTGTTCGAACTAAAGAAGATCTTAAAGCCGCTCTATTGGCAGAATGGAATTCCATTAGCAGTGATCTAACTAAAAAACTCGTCCATAGTATGAAAGGTAGACTAATTGAAGTTTTAAGGGCAAAGGGTGGCTCCACAAGGTATTAAAAAGTAAACTATACAATGTTTGTATAATATTTTCCTCATGTATGGAAACTTTTTTGACTTATTTTTCTTTGATATTAATATTATGATGTTATAAAAAAAAATGCAACCAATGTTTATGTTATTTTTCATAATTCAAATAGTTAAATAAAACTATATCAAAAAATGGATTTTTTTCATAGCTTTCCCCCCACCCCCCAAAAAATGAAATTTTTGTTTGTATGGAAACTTTTTTGAGTGAGTGTATATAAAGATTATTCATGGAGTATCTGGACTATTTCATTCTTACTGATCTAGTATGTATTTATCGATTTTTTAGTCTACTTTTGTAGGTTGAAAAATTAAAGGATATAGAATCTTCTTTTTTTTTTTTTTTAATATATATAACAACATAAATAATATAATAGATTTGGCGGATTAGAGACGCAGAAAACTGGGATCCGTAGCTGAAAGACATAATGGTCGAAAGTGTATCGCCATTGTGGGAGAAGACGCTGTCAACTGTACTCGCCCTGGTCAGAGAAAACCCTCTCCTAATCAAACCTTCTCAGTCGCTCGGTTTCACTTCCAAGCGAGTGCGAACTTTTCCACTAGCTACTACAGAATGGCTATTCTATAGATATATCGGAGAATTTAGGGCTGTTTCACTTTTTAAGTATTTCTAATCTTTAAATGAGAACGTTTTTATATGATAATAAAAAAAAAAAATAATAAATTTAATCTCATTTATGTCTCTAATGAGAGCTAAACATTCCTTACGTCCAAGAAACGGCCATTGATCGTTAACCTGATTTTAACTACAGACTTAATCTAAATTCCAACCCACTAACTCTTCTGCATTACCTATAAAAAAATGCCATATTCATAGTAATAGTGATAATAATAATGAAAACTTTGCTCATTGCTTGATATATAATGAATAACTAGCAGACCCGGCCACGCGTTGCTGTGGCTCAGTAGTTATATCCTAATATTTTTAAACAAATACAGTAATACCAATATTCATTGATAAAGATGAAAACCTTTCAGCTAATCAAAATCCAACGTGATTTAGAATAGAGCATTACAGCATTTAAAAGTATTTGGTAAAGAATATAGGAAAGTTAAAGTTTTTATTTTTTACATCTCATATTTCAATGTAGTTTGATTAAAAAGGAGCTGATGGTGTTTACGACACACAGAGCTGCCAACACTATCGCCCTTTTTTTATGGATCGGTATAAACTAACTCGAAATGGCTATATTTTTCCACTAATTTTAAAAAGGATGAGTGAAGTAAGTTTTGATAACCATAGCCATTGATCTATTGATTATTGGCCTAACACTACTTCAACTTGGTATTGTTAGTTTAACAACGGGTTTAATTTTGCTCAGGGTCATGCCAATCTTGATTAACGCGTCATATAAGTCCTTTTGATAGGCTTTTTTCTCAATTTCTTTGAGACCTCGATTTCCCAACCCTTCGGCTAATAAGTGTTCGGTAGGAGGGTGGTGTGTTGAAGCTTTTAATTTAGCAATATATTTGAGTGATAATAAATCTCTTATTAAAGAGGTCTTTACATAATACAATTAAGAATTTTTATTTATTCAAGTACTAATTTGTTCAAATGTTTTGGGTTAACCTGTTTTTTTTTTTTTTTTTTTTTAACACAAACCAAAGATTTGATGGTTATAGAGATATTATAGATACATTTATAGAGTATTATTTCAAATAATAGCCTAATTTAAATTATTAAAATGTATTTACTTTACTAAAAGTTGATATCAGGGTGGGCCACAGCAAAGCGTTTCAGCGCTTAGCTAGTAATTTAATTTAAATACAAATAAAAAAGGAAAAGGAAGAAAAAGTACCTACACATTTGAGAATTTATTGTAACCTTTTCTTGATTTATTTATTCTTTAATGAAAATTCACAATAAATACAAATTTGTATTACTATTTGTCTGTGGAAAATAATAATATAGGAACAAATAACTGCACTCACTTAACGCAATACAAAATTATAATAATGATAACCTGTATTACAATAGCATGCTTATAAACAAAAACATTATGAAATCGACATATGACGCCATGTTAATAAATCGAAACACGACCTACTGTATTTGCAATAATTCGCTATATAAGAATTATTTTGAAATCGATTGAGTAGTTTCTGAGAAATAGAGAGACAAACATCGGGACACGAGATTTTTATATATATAAGGATAAATAATAATGAATATATATGATATATAATGAATAATAAAGAAGCCGTTACTCATTCCTCAATGTCAGCGGCCACGTTTCGTATCTGTAAAGGACTGTTCGAAAAATGATAGTTTTTATTTTATAATTATTATTATTTTATAATTTTATATTATAATGTTTTTATTTAATTAATTAATAATTGGGGTGGGGAGGATTATATTCTAGTTTCACCCTTACACATATATAATGTAAAAGTGTAGGATCCATGTAGGCTAATCATAACTTGTTCACTTCAGTAAGTTTTTTATGTACTTTCAACTTGAAAATATAAAATAATGCTTTACAACATATATATATTATTTATATTGTTTTAGTTACAAACAAACAAACAAACAGAATTTCATCTTTATTTATATAGATAATAAATTTTAAGTTGAAGAAACAAAAAGATTTCCCCTTATTATAAGCAATAAATATGTAAGACAAATGAAACCAAATAATTAAAGATTTCATGATAGGTACAACATTTTTATTAGGGAAGTATTCGAATTCTAAGATCTGGTTAATGGGCCTTTTGCTAAAATATAAATATACATTTATAAAAATATATTTATTTACTTCTTTTATATCAAACAAATACATTAATATTATTGAAAAAAATACTTGAGGACTCTTTTCAAGTAGGGGGTAACTGTACCAATAATTGACAGTTTAGGAAAAAAATATTATATTTTTGACACTGTTTACCAATATATTGATATTAGGATAATCTTGGTAATGATTTAGTTAGGCCAATCCCTCTAGAAAACTGGGAATACAATATACTTATGGTCTACATTTATGGTTTTTCTAAAAAGTGATTTCTTAGAAACTTCTAAAATGAACCAAATAGTTGGCACATCAAAATGCAAAGGTTTGGAAAGTTGACTTTTATGGTTTTAAAGTTGACACATGCATTAATTTTTATTTCCTATGATTTTTAATTAGGTAATAAAGACTGCAATAAAAGTTATTATTTTTTTATTTATAAACTAGTAAATTCACAAAGGAAACAAAACAAACATATTTAAACGAAAAATGAGTTCATCCAGTTAAGTAAGTATGATAAATACATTTTATTAATGTATTTTTTTTTTTGCCAGAAGTCTCGTTTTTTTAATGTTGGGTTTGCACAATTTTCGACTCTCCAATGATGAACGAATGTATATATTGTAAATAGGCATGAACGTGTGTTCTTTAATTTTTTTGATGGTTATTTAATTTTTTCTTTCCTATTTCTAGGTTTATATTTTATTTATTATTATTACTTTTTTCTTTTTTATGTACATTGTTATATAGTTATTGAGTGAATGTGTCCTTACAGCCTTGATTGTGGCAGATTAATACATTCTGTCCTTCAATATTAAAAAAAAATAATAAAAAAAAAATAGGTTCTTTCTAGACTACTTGAAAAATATTATTTCCGACTAACCAATTAATGTTTTATAAAATACTAATTGAACCACTTCAGGCATAAAGTATTGAATTATATAGGAACAGCATAAAGGTCAAATGTAAAATTTGTTCAATCATTTCAATCATTCAAGTTTGAAAAATCGTATTTGCCCCTTTTTATGTCTCTAATGAGATCTTACACACTGACCTGGGCAACCTTATGGCTAAATAACATCCATAGATCGGTTTAATCTAAATTCCAACTCTTTAATTCTGACTCTACTCCTCCCACTAACTCTTACACCCCGCCAAGAAATCTGTGACAGCATTAAACAGAAATCTATTTTTTTTTCCTCTTTTACATTTGTTCTTTCATTTTTTATTTTAGCATATCTTAACTAAACCAAAAGCGTCACTAGCGCTATTCCAAAACACACAGTCAAACAGAAAGTATAGCTTGACAAATTAAGTTTATCTGATGGCTGAACTTAAATGAGCCACGCCTACTTCTACTTTGGCGCTAAATTTGAAGTGTGTGGAGGTTATGTAATCAATTATGATAAACAAATGGAGAGGACATTTAAATCAAGACAAGAATGCTATATTTCATAAATAACATAGTGTATCTATATCTTAGTTTCGTTGTAGACAAGCGAAGTGAAGGGAATTTCTGATGGCAGTGATTTGATGTTTTATCATCCATTGTGAGCGTGATCTGTGACGTCATAAGTAAATCTTTATCTGCATAATATTTAAGAAAAAAAATCGGGTTTTTATCAACAACCTACATCCCTAAGGTTCCGAGATTATGTCGATTCCGGTTCGATATTGATTTAAATTCGATGTTCTAACTAAAAGAAATTCAATAAACATTTTCTTATTGACTCACAATGGAAAGAGCTACACATCGAACGTGCTTATAGTTTTTGGAGCTAGGTATTCTTCTACACGTTTTTAGTTACTTTCGCTTCTTCTATTGTTACAGAAGAGGATATAGTAAAGGAACTCCCGAACGAGATATTTTCACTTTTTTTCGCATTGGAAATCGCAGACCAGGATTTAAGGAGCATTGTAGTTTACTTTTATTGTATTCTAAAAATTGATTTCATTAGATTGGAATACAATGCACATACGAGTTTCTAATTAATAAAGTCATATAATTGTAAATAAGCAGTGCGAGGGTTTACTTGCAATTACACATTTCAATTTGCATGTTGTTTTTAAAAATAAGGAACGAAATACTTATGCGAATTCGAGAACACGGATGGAATAGGTGTAATTTTATTTTTTCATATTTGATGACAAATGCATATATTTGCATATTTTAGATTTGCCGAACACTGTCCCGAAGAGGCTGTGAAGGGTTAAGTTCGAAGGTGAGGTTTGCACAGTGTAAAGGAAAGTAATACAATACCTTTAGATAATCGTTAATACAGGAAACAATTTCTTTAGCTTGACTTCTGATCACTTTGGAAGATTTTCCAGGCACTTTCTTCGAATCTGCACGTAAGTGTTATCATTTTCTGCTGTTTAGGTCACGTAAACGATTTTTTGTTATTGTCAAAGTAACGAAAACAAAAAAACACTTATATTATTAAAAATCTGGTGCGTGCTCGCAACACACAACTTTCACTTACCAACTTACTTAGATTAGGAATTAATGCGTTTTGTTAATTGCCACTTCTCAAATGAACAGAACGGCTTTAATTATGAACAATGGTCTGTCATTAAAGGCGTACTCCGCATGCGTGGGCTCAACGAGTTTTATGAGTTGACTGAATATTTTTCTTTTTTTCTCCTCTTTATGTTTTCTTTATTTTTATCATATCTTATATTTAGCCATTTCTTATTTTTAGGCGTAACGAGAGACAGTTATTTCTCCATGTAAACAAAAACAAAGGTACTTTATAAGAAAGAAACAAACAAACAGAAAAGCCCCCCCCCCCCCAAAAAAAAAAAACCCTCAGAACATTTTAATAATGATGAAGCTTACCTGATATTAAAGAAAACCTAATTTTCATTAAACATGACGAATTTGATAAAAATCGTTAAAGACGTTTCCGAGATAATCGAAAAAAGGTAAAAATTGGAAAAAAAGCCATGAAATGAAGTGCCCCCTCAGTAGGACCAATTTTGATGAAATGTTGGTTTTTACATATTTGGTATATACATACATCAAATACCCAGTTTCTTCAAATCTTTACAGCGGTTTTTGAGTAAATAAAAAATATGTACACGTGAAATTGGTACAAAATTTATTAAGTAAAGTCCCCCCTCCGGTTGATCAATTTTGATGACATTTTTACAGTCATATCTCGGGCATATACATACATCATATACCCAGTTTGATCAAAATCGTTAAAGCCGTTTTTGAGTAAATAAAAAAAACACGTGAAAATGATACATAATTTATTAAGTAAAGTCCCCCCTCCGGTTAATCAATTTTAATGAAATTTTTACAGTCATATTTAGGGCATATAAATAGATCAAATACTCAGTTTAATCAAAATCGTTAGAGCCGTTTTTGAGAAAATCGAAAAAAACGTAAAAAGTTATTAAGTAAAGTACCCCCTCCCTTTGAGCAATTTTGATGAAATTTTCGCTGTCACATCGCGGTCATATACCTACAGTAAATACCCAATTTCAGGTTCCCACGGTTTATAGTTTTTGAGCTAGTCTGTTCACACACACACACACACACACACACACACACACACACACACACACACACACACACACACACACACACACACACACACACACACACAGACCATTTCGCGGGACTTGGTTATTTCGACTCAGGGGGTCCCAAAACGTGTATTTCCGTTGAAAACCGGAAGTCGAAATTTTTCACGATCGCAATACTTCCACTTACTATATATTTCATATATAGGTAAGTGAAAGTAAAAACACTTTGAAATAAAAACAAAGCAGAAACTAACAACAAAGATTAACAAAATAATCATTATTATCAATTGCGCAACAACCCATTAAGTGAGTCAAGGCCTACTTAAGAAGATTCCCCCATCGCTCCCTATCCTGCGCAGTCTCAATCCAATTCCGAGCACCTAGAAGATGTTATGAATCCTTTGTGATTCTATCTGTCCACCGAAGTTTAGTTCTTCCGACACCTCTCGACTCTTAGATTTTTGTCGGACATCATTCTTATTGGAATGCTCTGTTCCGGCATTCTGGCAATGTGGCCAGACCATTTAAGCCTTCCAATGCGGATGACTCCAATAATGGAGCGTTTCAAGCTCCAAATTGTTTCGTAATCTCCAATTTCCGTCTACTTTTACAGTACCGTAGATTCGGCGTAGAATTTTTCTCTCGAAAACAAGGAGCCTCTGCTGGACAGAACTCGAGATGGTCCAAGTCTCAGAGCCATACATTAAGACGGGGCGGATCAGGTTTTATACAACCTTACTTTAGTTATCTTCGTGAGATAGGGACTTCGGAAGAGGTGGCCTAATCCGAAGAAGCTTCTGTTCGCCAGCATTATTCTCCTTCTTATCTCAGCTGACGTATCGTTATTCACATTAACATAACAAAATAATAATAGATTAAATTTCAACATATTACCTATTAAACATATTACCAATTCAACATACTACCTAATTCCATTATGCGTTTAAAAATACAAAGAATTAAAAGCCAAAATATTTGAGGGGGGATCATGACTCCGTGACCCCCCCCAATAAAATTCCGGCCAAATTACCACATTGCCAAGTTAAAAAAAAAAAAAAAAAAAAATTAGTAAACAAGTTTTAGGAAGAGACTATTTAATTATAGATATAGAATACAAGGCCTCAAAGTCTCGTATTATTTCAATAATGCACTTAATCATGCAGATTACATGCCAAATTTTCGCCTATTCAGGCATCTTCAGGGCTACTACAGTTTCACAAGCAAGCTAGAAATGATACTAGTTTAGCAAAGCACAACACCAAAGAGGTAATATAGGTTAATCACAAACACAGTCAAACATAAAATTGAGTCCGGAATATGGCCGCATTATACGAGTAATATGCGCACCCTTGTTTTTCAAAAAATACGCACAAACATAATAGTGGAAACGGCCTCGACTTCAAGTAACAGAATCTATCAGCATAAAAATTCATGCACAGAATACAAAAATAAAAATAAAGGAATAAAAGAACCCAAAACTGCCCTAGCTAAACACACTTCCGAGCATAAGCATAGCTTCGATTATGACAAAAATATAATTTTGCATAAGGAAAATTCTGAGCAAAAATTAAAATATCTTGAAGCACTATATATAGCTGCAAACATTAATAAAGTTGTCAATTTTAAAACTGATGCAAGAAATCTTAACAACTTTTTTGCTGAAACAATTAACATTTTAAACCAACAGTGAATTATTTATTCTAGATTTGCCTTTGCTTTTCAAATGTTTTTTATATATATTAAAAATTCTAGTGCATGATGTTATGTGTGTAATGGGTGTGAGTGTGTATGTATATATGCGTAGATGTAAAATTAAAATTACTTTATTTGAACCTTCTTCAACTTTAATATTGTGTTTATTTTTTTATAGACCTTATTCAGTTATTATCTCTGTTATCTAAATTTGTTTGAATGTTGGCAACACTGTATATTTCCCTGTTAGCCCTCCTTCCATATGGGAAGGTTTCAGTCTGTTTCTAGCTTGGTTGTGAAACTGTAGTAGCCCTGAAGATGCCTGAATAGGCGAAAATTTGGCATGTAATCTGCATGATTAAGTGCATTATTGAAATAATACGAGACTTTGAGGCCTTGCATTCTATATATAAAATATTAGTTAATTACAGCACACTCTATTGATTGATTATACTCAATTTCTGATACTCAGACTCTACAAATTGGTGCCGTGTTGCTTTTTTAAAAGCATAGTCAGGCGTATTGTGTATTGGGTAAATTATTTATGTATTTTTTATTTCTGCTTGAACTGCTTTGTTTTATAAATTCTGTAACAAAGTTCAATCTCCTTAATTGGTCTAAATTTCTTTATTAAACCAGTTAGTTTGATCCTTCTTTCCATCAATTCGATAAGGCTTATAGATGTTGATGGAAAGCAATGAAATTAGTAGGATGAGGATCAAAAGGAAAACATTAAGCCTTAACAACTCCCTATTTTATAACTGAGTCATAAATGGACAAGTTTTAAGAGACTATGAATTGTTTTATAGTTTTGACCAAGAGTTGTTTTAAGTTTTATTATTTCAACTTTTAGCCCCTCGAATTTCTACCTACCCTATCTAGGAAAAAAATTTAGCCCCCCCCCCCCCAATAATTTTGTGCTGGTGACGCCCATGCTTATTAAAGCCTTTATTGGCTTTAATAGATTCTAGCTTACGACTCCCGCTCGCTCTTCAGAGATAAATAAATCCCCAACAGGGTCCTTTTCAGTGGAGACCTTAATTTGAAGCCGCACTTTAGTACTAGTACCAAAATAAGTACGTGGTCTTCACAAACAGACCCCAAAAAGGTAATAATATGTAGTAATGATTTTAAGTTTTTTTTAGTTGTCGGTGCGGACATTCGGTTTGGTAGAGGCTCAGTGCTATTATCGTCGGGTTTCAACTTTTTTACACCCTCCACCAGATGGAACACTTCAAATGGAAAGAAGATCCAGACTGGGGAGTGAAGGCTGCACTTTCTCATAGCTATGTGTTAGTGAGGAGGCTGCCATTTTTTTTTTTCATAGCGTGGGATAGAGAATTGGATAATGGCGGAGCACAGAAAGCGAGAGGACGACCATGGCGAATACGAAGCTTTCTACCGCGGCACCCGCAGCCTCTTCGCCTGGACAGCTCTCCCCGCCGATCAATGGGGAGTCCGGGACATGGAGCGCAGCGGAGCGAGATCGGGAAGCCATGGAGGTGTTCCTAAAGAAACTTTGTTAATACACTTTCTATATATAATCATATTTTCCCCTAATATTTATGTTTAATTTGTTTTATATTAGGTTTACATTTTTACTATTAGAAAACTTACCTAATATACTGGAAAATTAAAATAAATGCAACCAAGTCGAACCATATAAGCTTCTTCAACTCAACGTGTCCACTAATAAAAATAAATAACACATCAGTGCCAGGAACATACAAAATTAAAAAGACAAGAACTGACCAGACGACACAAACAATTCTCGCACCTTCTAGATAACAGATCACCATATAACAAACGAAATTAAATACTAATACATAACACCGCACTATTTGAACCTACGGAATAGAACTTTGGGGTTCCGCTAAACAAGTACACATAAATAAAATCATGCCACAATGTTAAAAATGCTTAGAAAAATCGTAATTGTATATGCCTACTACACAATACACAAAGACATGGATATTCTGACAGTAAAATCATACATTCATGACTAATCATCGGCGGATACAAGGGGGGGGGGAGCTGTTGGGGCTGCAGCCCCTCCATTTGGAAAATTTTTCGTCATCTAAAGATAGTATTTGATTTTCCTTAATGTAAGGAAACAAGTTAAAGAACAAACAATGTGCAGAACAAGTAGAATTTTAGTTGTCGGAAAGGAACATAAAGGTAAAAAAGCTGATTAGCAGTTCCAAATGAAGGGCAGCCCCCCCTTTACAATGAGCTGGATCCGCCCATGTGACAAATACACTACATTTCACTGCTTAATTCACATTCACATTTCTTCTCTTACTTCCTCCCAGTACCAGTACAACCAGCATTGAAAAGGCAATGGCGGAGGGATATATAGTAAAATATACTTACGGGATACAGTACAGTATAAGGCTTTAATTTTGTACAAATAATTTTTTGAGTACCTACAATAAAAATTCGCATTGACCGCCAATTAAAAATGGTTTTAAAAAATTTGCAAATTTGTCGAGGACTACGAGATTGGTTAAGTTTCACAGCGCATTCCATGCCATTTCATTTAATATACAAGTTGGTACTAAAGAAATTTTCTTAAAACCAAAGTCAAAACTTTCTAAAATTGGGGCATTTTTAAAATTTTAATTTTTTAAAATTTAGTTTAATAATATTTTTTAATATTATATCTAATCGTACAACAAAATATAAATGTAGGATGACAATGACTTCATTACTAAAAAAAACTGAAAACTAGTGATACAATTATATAAACTAACCTATTTATTCTAAAAAATTACTAAGAAATTGCCTATATTTATTTTTTCATAAGGAAAAAGGTGAAATGAATGCTAGTAAGGGTTCAAAAAATAAGCCGACAAATAACTAACTACATTTTGCCGTTTTAACGCCGAAATGAACTAAGCGCTAAACGTTGAGAAACCTAGAGTTTAATTTCATTAAAAATCAAATAAGATTTTATTTTAATTACTCAAAATATTTTTACTTTCACTTACCTATATATGAAATATATTGTAAGTGGAAGTATTGCGATCGTGAAAAATTTCGACTTCCGGTTTTCCACGGAAATACACGTTTTAGGGTCCCCTGAGTCCAATTAAACAAGTTCCGCGAAATGGTCTGTGTGTGTGTGTGAACAGACTAGCTCAAAAACTATAAACCGTGCGAACCTGAAATTGGGTATTTAGTGTATGTATATGCCCGCGACGTGACAGCAAAAATTTCATCAAAATTGCTCAAAGGGAGGGGGTACTTTATTTAATAACTTTTTACGGTTTTTTTCGATTTTCTCAAAAACTGCTCTAACGATTTTGATTAAACTGAGTATTTGATCTATTTATATGCCCGAGATATGACTGTAAAAATTTCATCAAAATTGATCAACCGGAGGGGGACTTTACTTAACAAATTTTGTTTCATTTTCACGTGTGTTTTTTTTATTTTCTCAAAAACGGCTTTAACGATTTTGATTAAACTGAGTATCTGATCTATTTATAGGCCCGAGATATGACTGTAAAAATTTCATCAAAATTGATCAACCGGAGGGGGGACTTTACTTAATAAATTTTGTTTCATTTTCACGTGTTTTTTTTTTATTTACTCAAAAACGGTTTTAACGATTTTGATCAAACTCTTTTTTGTTTGTTTGTTTCCTATAAAGTACCTTTGTTTTTGTTTATATGGAGAAATTAACTGTCTCTCGTTTCGCCTAAAAATAAGAAATGGCTAAATATGAGATATGAAAAAAATAAAGAAAACACAAAGAGGAGAAAAAAGAAAAATATTCAGTCAACTCAAAACTCGTTGAGCCCATGCATGCGGAGTACGCCTTTAATGACAGACCATTGTTCATAATTAAAGCCGTTCTGTTCATTTGAGAAGTGACAATTAACAAAACGCATTAATTTCTAATCAAAGTAAGTTGGTAAGTGAAAGTTGTGTGTTGCGCGCACGCACCAGATTTTTCATCTAACAATTTGAACTAAAACCTATTTTACATTATCTCTTATAATATTCAAACACAGTGAATTACGATTTAAGAAAAATAAAAATAGGTATATTTTGTAACTTTTATTAACACGGTTTGGTACATTGTCCACTTTGGGCGTAATAACGATCAGTAGGGTTCTCCTGTGGTTTAGTGGCTAGCATAGCAGCCTACACTACTAAAGACCTAGGATTTTTATAATGGGCTAAAAAATCCCTAGCTGTGCCGTAACCTCGGATAGGATGTAAAATTGTCGAACGATGTCATGTATTCGTTGAGGATCCCTATCCTTATTGTACCTTGAAAGGCAAAATTTAGGACTCCCACTGTAGCATCGTCAGAGTAGCCTTAGTAGCATCAAGTGACTATAATTAATCAAACAAAGAATACCGACCCATTTTAGAGGGGATATATAATAATTATAATAATAATATAGACAATAATAATTATCTTGATATATAACAATGATGAAGCGTTTTAGGTGTAATCGGAGATTTTGACCAATTCTTTTCAAGTGCTTTGGAATCCATAGAATTTATTGTACAAATATTTTTGCTGTAACTTTGGTAATGAACGTGTGAATTTGTACAATTATGTACAATTGCATCGTATAAAATGAAATACTTTTCAACTGACCTGTAAACATCCGCAATTTAGTTTTATCTAGCCCCATATGTGGGTTGCCTTGAAACATCCTGAACGAAAAGATTTCTCGGACGCTGAAGTGATGCAGCAGGTCATCATCACATTTGTTCCTTTCTCTGCACTGCTGCATTTGCTAACTTGCTTTCCTACTTTTTTCATCGACGATTTTCAGATATCTTTGAACTGAGGCGGTTGACGTTTCAATCAACAATTCGTCGAATCATCCTACGACGAAAAACGAAGACATTCCTATTATTTGTAATGCAGACCGACGTGAAATCAAGCTACTTATCCGAATCAGGCCAAATTTTTATACTTCACTTAAACACCGCTATTTTTTGAGCTAGTCGGTTCACACAAATACACATACTGACCATTTCGTGGGACTTGGTTATTTGGACTCAGGGGCTCCCAAAACTTGTATTTCCGTTCGTAGGGGAAGGGGTATTATTATCAAATCAAATACTATCATTTTTACCTAATATTCGCTGATTCATTTCTTATGGTTCCTATTTAAGGAATAATTATGTTTTGTGAATCAATCATATGGTTGATGTTCAATTGAAATTTTTTAATATCAATGAAATTGAAGAATTGATAAAATAATGAATAAATAATTTTACTAGTAAAACATTTATTGTTGCACACTAACCAAAACGAAAATAGCATGAATCTTAAAAAAAATCTGGTGCGTGCGCGCAACACACAACTTTCACTTACCAACTTACTTAGATAAGAAATTGACGTGTTTTGTTAAATATCATTTCCCAAAGTCACACATTTTTCTACATTCATATCTTATTTTGGTTATTCGTTAAAGCCGTTTTTGAGTAAATAAAAGAACCCCTGAAAATTATACAAAATTTATTAAGTAAAGTCTCCCCTCCCGTAGCTCAATTTTGATGAAATTTTTACAGTCATATCTCGGGCATATAAATACATCAAATACCAAGTTTGATCAAAATCGTTAAAACCGTTTTTGAGTAAATAAAAAAAACACGTGAAAATGATACAAAATTTATTAAATAAAGTCCCCCCTCCGGTTGATCAATTGTGATGAAATGTTGGCTATCACATCTTTGGCATATACATACATCAAATACGCAGTTTGATCAAAATCGTGAAAACTGTTTTTGAGTAAATAAAATAAACACTTGAAAATGATACAAAATTTATTAAGTAAAGTCCCCCCTCCGGTTGATCAATTTTGATGAAATGCTGGCTATCACATCTTTGGCATATACATACATCAAATATCCAGTTTGATCAAAATCGTTAAAGCCGTTTCTGAGTAAATAAAAAAAACACGTGAAAATGATACAAAATTTATTATGTAAAGTCCCCCCTCCGGTTAATCAATTTTGATGAAATTTTTACAGTCATATCTCGGGCATATAAATAGATCAAATACTCAGTTTAATCAAAATCGTTAGAGCCGTTTTTGAGAAAATCGGAAAAAACCTAAAAAGTTAATAAATAAACTACCCCCTCCCTTTGAGCAATTTTGATGAAATTTTCGCTGTCACATCGCGGGCATATACCTACACCAAATACCCAATTTCAAGTTCCCACGGTTTATAGTTTTTGCGCTAGTCTGTTCACACACACACACACACACAGACACACACACACACACACACACACACACAGACCATTTCGCGGGACTTGGTTATTTCGACTCAGGGGGTCCCAAAACGTGTATTTCCGTTGAAAACCGGAAGTCGAAAATTTTCACGATCGCAATACTTCCACTTACTATATATTTCATATATAGGTAAGTGAAAGTAAAAAAAAAAAATCTGGTGCCTGCGCGCAACACACAACTTTCACTTACCAACTTATTTAGATTAGAAATTGACGTGTTTTGTTAATTGCCACTTCACAAAGTCACAAATCTTTCCACATTCATTTCTTATTTTTTCCTTTTATGAGTAATTTAAAACACACGTGAAAATGATACAAAATTTATTAAGTAAAGTACCCCCTCCATTTGATCAATGTTAATGAAATTTTTACAGTCATATCTCGGTCATATTAATACATCAAATACTCAGTTTGATCAAAATCGTTTTAAACCGTTTTTGAGTAAATAAAAAAAACACGTGAAAATGAGACAACATTTATTCAGTAAAGTGCCCCCTCCAATTGATCAATTTTGATGAAATTTTTACTGTCACAGCGCGGGCACATACATATACTAAATACCAAGTTTGATCGAAATCATTAAAGCCGTTTTTGGGTAAATGAAAAAAACACATAAAAGTGGGACACAATTTATTAAGTAAAGTACCCCCTCCGGGTGATCAATTTTGATGAAATTTTTACAGTCGTATCTCGGGCATATAAATAGATCAAATACTCAGTTTAATGAAAATCGTTAGAGCCGTTTTTGAGAAAATCGAAAAATACTTAAAAAGTTATTAAATAAAGTACCCCCTCCCTTTGAGCAATGTTGATGAAATTTTTGCTGTCACATCGCGGGCATATACATACACTAAATACCCAATTTCAGGTTCGCACGGTTTATAGTTTTTGAGCTAGTCTGTTCACACACACACACACAGACACACACACACACACACACACACACACAGACCATTTCGCGGGACTTGGTTAACTGGACTCTGGGGACCACAAAACGTGTATTTCCGTTGAAAACCGGAAGTCGAAATTTTTCACGATCGCAATACTTCCACTTACTATATATTTCATATATAGGTAAGTGAAAGTAAAAAAAAATACCAAACAAATAAAATATTCTTCTACGAAGTAAATACACACTTATATACACTTGTTTAAAATTAGACAATAAAAAGAATGAACAAAAAAAAAAAATAAAAAAATAAATAAACTTCTATGATTTTTAATCTAAAGTAAAATAATAGATTAAACTGTTTCTATGGTTTTTTAAGAAACGTTTCTACATTACATAAAACAAAAAAAACTTCAATGTCTTCAAATAAAAAAAAAAATAAAGTTCGTGATGGCTATCTGGTGGTCTTCCGAAAATAATTGGGATGATGAATTAAAATTCACTTGGTGAACTATTAAACATAGCACTTAGGCCGAGCGCACATTGAGACACTCGCTACGCACAGTAGAGCAAAGCAGTTTTTGTGAAAATGAATTAGGAAGGAAAGGTGTGGTCCAATGTCTATGGAAAACAGTGAGACGCAGTTTTTACTTTCACTTACCTATATATGAAATATATAGTAAGTGGAAGTATTGCGATCGTGAAGAATTTCGACTTCCGGTTTTCAACGGAAATACACGTTTTGGGGTCCCCTGAGTCCAAATAACCAAGTCCCGTGAAATGGTGTGTGTGTGTGTGTGTGTGTGTGTGTGTGTGTGTGTGTGTGTGTGTGTGTGTGTGTGTGAACAGACTAGCTCAAAAACTATAAGCCGTTCGAATCTGATATTGGGTATTTAGTGTATGTATATGCCCGTGATGTGACGGCAAAAATTTCATCAAAATTGCTCAAAGGGAGGGGGTACTTTATTTAATAACTTTTGTATCATTTTCACGTGTTTTTTTTATTGACTCAAAAAAGGCTTTAACGATTTTGATCAAACTGGGTATTTGATGTATGTATATGCCAAAGATGTGATAGCCAAAATTTAATCGAAATTGGTCAAACATAGTGGGCACTTTATTTCATAACTTTTTAACCAATTTTTACCTTTTTTTCGATTATCTCAAAAACGGCTTTAACGATTTTCATCAAATTCGTGTTGTTTAATGAAAATTAGGTGTTCTTTAATATCAGGTAAGCGAAACATATAGAGGAGAAAAAAAGAAAAATATTCAGTCAACTCATAAAACTCGTTGAGCGCAAGCGGAGTACGCCTTTAATGACAGACCATTTTTCATAATTAAAGCTGTTCTGTTCATTTGAGAAGTGGCAATTAACAAAACGCATTAATTTCTAATCTAAGTAAGTTGGTAAGTGAAAGTTGTGTATTGCGAGCACGCACCAGATATTTTTTTTCGTGCTGTCCTGCCCTCATCTGTGCCTATTTGCCCTTTTCTGCTCTGCATCGCCTTGCGTGGCAAAGTTCAATGTGACCCTTACTTTGTCCCTTACTTTTACCTTAGTCTTTGTCCCGAGACTGGCACACAAGTGGCATAGGCTATTTAGACTACGTAATACCACTCGGTGTTATAAACAATGCGCTGTATTACCTTATTTACAATAGAATGTTCGAAATAATCATAATTAAAATTAGACTCATTTTAAATATTAAAATATTTGTTTTCTATTTTATTCTAAAAAACAAAAAAAATAAATAACATAAAATATACTTTCGAAGTATATTCCAAGTCGAAATATAATTTCCATATATTTCATACAGAGGTAAGTGAAATTAATAACATTTCATCATTTCTTAATCTTGATTCAGTTGAATTACATTTTAATAAAATTAATGTTTATAGCACCTGTAAATGTTACTTTAAAAGGTTAGAGGGAGTAAAAGTAAACAACTACGGACTAGGGCTGAGTGACTATAATGTATCATATCAGGCAGGGTGACCTGGTAGATGTAGGACGTGGGTTCTCAAGTTCAACATAAAATCTCAGATCATTAGCTCCTTGGACAGTTTCACGGTTGTCGATCAGGAATGTCTCGCTCTTCAAAGCTTCGTCTTCACTTGTCTAGCCACGTCACAAGTCACAGAAACCTACACAACTCACCAAAAAATATTTCGGAACATTTATGGAAATAAAGAACTTAGTAAAAAACAATTAAGACCTTTTTTTAGTACTTATCGGTTTAGCGACCTCTTCGGAATTGCTTGAAAAAAATCAATAATATGCTTGCTTTCTGCGAGTAAACTTCTCAGTAACCTAGTTAGAAGTATCGTGTTTACTTCTTTCACAGTAAAAAGTATATATTAAAAGATATTTTTAGAAAAATTAGCAGTGAAGAAGGTGCAGTGAATTTTCTACAAGAACATGAAATTATTACAAAAGAGGAGATTATTTCACCGTGAATTAAGGGGACTATCATCGCGTCCTTTTCAGTTAAAAGTGCCTTCATTTATTAGATACCAGCTTTCGACACCCACTCGATGGTCTCGCTCTTCAGAGATAAATAAACCCTCAAACGGTCCTTTTTAGTAAAGATCGGGGCCTCACTAATCTGCGCTGTGTTGGCTTTGCTCAGAAGTAGTATTGGGAAACTAGTACCAAAAGAATATGTGATGAGGATCATGAGATGCAGATGTATATTGGGCATTTTATTTGGCGTTTTAATATGAGAGCCTATCCGAGGGACGGCATAGACAAGGATTTTTTACTCCCATTAAAAAATCCTAGGGCCACCTCGGGACGCGAACCCGTGACCTTTAGAATTGTAAGTTTCTATGCTAACCACTACACCACAGGTGACTCCCTGGTTAGATTTAGAAACAATTATTTAGTTTATATTTTATTGGGTTAAGGAATCGACAACATTTTTTGAGGAGTATCTCAATATGTCCATAGAAATATTTATCGACTGGAGTAGTTATATCAGGGAGGTGTGTAATAAACATTGGCGGATCCAGGGGGGGGGGGGGCTGTGGGGGTTGCAGCCCCTCCCTCTGAAACATTTTTCGTCATTAAAAGATAGAATTTGAAATTTGTTAAAGTAAGGAAGCAAGTTAAAGAACAAATAATATGCTGAACAAGTAGAATTTTAGTTGTAGAAAATAAATATAAAGGTAAAAATCTGGTGCGTGCCCGCAACACACAACTTTCACTTACCAACTTAGATTAGAAATTAATGCGTTTTGTTTGACTGAATATTTTTATTTTTTTCTCCTCTATATGTTTACTTGGTTTTTATCATATCTCATATTTAGCCATTTCTTATTTTTAGGCGTAACGAGAGACAGTTAATTTCTCCAAATATATACAAAAACAAAGGTACTTTATAGGAAACAAAAAAACAAACAAACAAAAAAGGCCCCTACCCCATTTAAGCCCCTTCAGAACATTTTAATAATGATAAAGTTTGCCTGATATTAAAGAACACCTAATTTTCATTAAACATGACGAATTTGAGGAAAATCGTTAAAGCCGTTTTTGAGATAATCGAAAAAAAAGTAAAAATTGGAAATAAGTTATGAAATAAAGTGCCCCTTCTGTTTGAACAATTTTGATGAAATGTTGGCTATCACATCTTTGGCATATACATACATCAAATACCCAGTTTGAACAAAATCCTTTAAGCCGTTTTTGAGAAAAAAAAAAAACAAGTGAAAATTATACAAAATTTATTAAGTAAAGTCCCCCCTCCGGTAGATCAATTTTGATGTAATGTTGGCTATCGCATCTTTGGCATATACATACATCAAATACCCAGTTTGAACAAAATCGTTTGAGCCGTTTTTGAGAAAATAAAAAAAAACACGTGAAAATGATACAAAATTAATTAAGTAAAGTCCCCCCTCCGGTTGATCAATTTTGATAAAAAATTTACAGTCATATCACGGGCATATAAATAGATCAAATACTCAGTTTAATCAAAATCGTTAGAGCCGTTTTTGAGAAAATCGAAAAAAAAATTAAAAAGTTATTAAACAAAGTACCCCCTCCCTTTGAGCAATTTTGATGAAATTTTTGCTGTCACATCGCGGGCATATACATACACTAAATACCCAATTTCAGGTTCGCACGGTTTATAGTTTTTGAGCTAGTCTGTTCACACACACACAGACCATTTCGCGGGACTTGGTTAATTGGACTCAGGGGAACCCAAAACGTGTATTTCCGTTGAAAACCGGAAGTCGAAATTTTTCACGATCGCAATACTTCCACTTACTATATATTTCATATATAGGTAACTGAAAGTAAAAAAGCTGAATGACAGATCCAAATGATGGCTGTGGGGTTGCAGCCCCCCCTTTAGGATTGCAGCCCCCTCCTTTACAGTCAGCTGGATCCGCCCATGGTAATAAATGTTTATCTTCATATGTAAATAAATTTCTCTGTTTGTTTACTACATTGTTTGTACATTACTTATTGCTAATATGTAAATAAAAACCTTTTTTATACATAATGTATAACCTTATTGATTGAAGTAGTGTTGATAACCTTTTTTGTTTGAAGTAGTATTTATTACCTTATAGACTGAAGTCAGTTATTTGAAGATCATATAATCGCTTTTTCTCAAGCAAATACGATGTGGCTGCTATAACCAATCTCTACCTCTTTTTTTGCTTTAAGTAGACCAGTTAGATTTACTGATTGAAAAGTAACTGTATTTAACTGTTATATTTAGAGCAAAAGCCAGAACTGTCGTTGGTTCTAAGTCAGCCCACTTCGTAATGAAAATTATTGTATTAAGGTGCATAAGTGCGGTCAGACTTCTTCATTTTTCGCTGGACTTCACATTTTAGTATAAATACCTGTTCGCGGTACGGCATGGCTTAGGCAAATGTTTCCATACATGATTTTTTCTTATAGCTGGCTTATCAGCTTGTTGGTACAAAACTTATGTTTGATTCGGAATTATATATCGATCTTTTCCAGGATCTTAGAATGTATCAAAAGAAGGTTAATTTCACGGAGATGAGAAAATTTGGTTTATATGATATAAAGAATGCAATGACCGCATGTTTTACTCTTTAGATCGAAATTCCACTTGTTGCAACTGAATGTTGGCCACTTTGGGTAGAGATGTTTTCTAAAGTTTTATATTTGGCTAAGGCACAGCAAAGCCTAGCTGGGTTTAGCTAGTTCTTAATAACAATTACATAAATAGAATGACAAAATTGGGAAGTTTCAAAATTGTGACGATGACGTCTGATGATCAGAAAGGTTTGGTTTTGTTTGCAATGATACTTTAAATTTAAATTTTATGATAATAAACTCGCAAGCCTGTTGTGTAGTGGTTAGCATAGCAGCCTGCAATACTAAAGCTCGCGGGTTCGCGTCCCGCGGTGGCCAAATGATTTTGTAAAAGGAGTAAAAAATCCTTAGCTATGCCTTCCTAATTAAACCTGGATAGGCATTATTTAGTGACTCCAACTACTACTTGTCACAAGCGCCAGCAAAAGGGTGGCCCCTTTGGGGATTTGGGGTTTGGGGACTAAACCCCAAGACTATAGAAAGTATTTTCTTCTCAATGAAATCAAATATTGAGTAAAATTTAAAATTATGCTTCCATTCACTTTATTTTATCTTTTTCTGGTCTGCCCCTTCCTCGCCTTTCAGGCTATACGGGGTTCACTGGGCCAGGGGAGAGGGTGGGGGATCAATGCCGAGTATTATTAAATTTCCCCCTGGTTCCAGGTTTTGAACTTGCTATCTTCGGGTTTCCAATCATACGCTGTCATGGGTAACGCGTTTGCCCACTCGACTATCTCGCCACCCCCACTCACTTTATTGTCAAATAATTAATAGTGCATTTTGTATTTGAAATTATTTATTTTATAAAATTCAATAAAATGATTTAAGCCCTTCCACAGTAGCTTCGTCTCATATCAGCATAAAGTGACGTTACATAAACAATGATAGTTCTAAGCGTTGTTATAATTTACGATAATTTAACTAGTAACTGAAGAAGTTTCACATGCTATTCGACATAGAAGAGCCACTGCCACGTCATACGCAGAGATATGCAAAGACATTCCCCGACAAAGAGGATGGTACGTGAAGAGGAATTCGAGGAACCTCTGAATGTGAAAGTCCGCCTATTGTGGACTCCTCCTGGACTGCTTCTTCGTCGGCCATCGGGTCACCTGGAGTGGGAACCATTTCTCGGGTGCGCTTCGGAGGACACTGGAGTTGTTAAGAGGAACCAAGGATTAAGGATTCATGAATGGAGAATCGATATGAATGAATGAATAACTCTTTATATTTGATTAACTTAATACTCTTTGAAAGTGTTAAGTTTATCGTAGCTTTGAATTTTTACGCCTGTTCTTTCCAGTTTAAATAAAATATTGAAAACTCGTTTCTAAAACCGTACGTTGGGATAACCCTCCATTCTCATAATTAGAGAACGGATTTTACTTTTTCTCATGGGCATCACCGCCGGAGGGGACATGGGAGATGCGTCCCCCCGATATTTTGGAAGGGGGCAACTACTTTCAGTCTAACTGTGACATAAATTGGCAAGTTTTAAAAATTCCTTCAAAATACATCGTTGGAGGAGGAATGAAATGTCCTAACAATTGTTTGGAGTTAGGCATTGTTATTTCGAATTTTAGCCTCCCGAATTTTTACCTATCTTTGAGAATATTAAGCCCCCCCCAATAATTTGGTGCTGGTGACGCCCATGCTTTTTCATATTTTAGAATTTTGGGTCTTTTGTACAATAAGCATACACTTTTCAAGAACTAGTAACAGTTACTCATTTTATTATTATTTGGAACATATGATTCACCTCTAACCTAATTCTGTATTTAAACGCATTCATTTATCAGATCTACATGAAAAACACTAACAATGAATTTGCTTAAGTTAAGCCAGTTAATATCTAATGAGAAAGTTTCAGTCCGGTTTCTTCAGAAGAAGGGATTAATCCATTCTGAGAAAAAGTGCTCCAGACTTCATAAAATGAAAATTTATTATAGAAGCAACAGAAGGCCAATTTGGAAGTGTAATCGGACAGGATGTAAAAAGGAAATTAGCATTTTTAAAGGTACGTGGCTCGAATTGAGTCTTTGTGGGCTAGTTTGAAGCGAAGGAACAAGATCGAATGCGGAACAAGTAGGGCATTATTGGATTCATATTTGTGTGAATTTGCGTGGAGAAGAAGATATGAGAAGGAAGACTGAATATTGGCCACCTTCAGCATGATTTCTTTTGTTCATTATTAAATAAAGTTATAATCTTTTTTATAAACAAGCATTTATCTTGTTTTGTAAACATAACCTAGAGTTTAGTAAAGTAACACATGTTTTCTAAGAAAAAATATAACAATAATAATAAAATGAGTAACTGTTACTAGTTCTTGAAAAGTGTATGCTTATTGTACAAAAGACCCAGAATTTTTATTCTAAAGCTCAATTTAATAGCTTTTATTATTACTACTACTTTTTTTTACATATTTTCATTATAAAATTTATAATGAAAATATGTAAAAAAATATATATTTAATATATATTTTACATATTTCTAGTATAAATTCATATTTTTAAATTTTATATTTTAATTAGATCTCCATCCTATCATGAAACATCTCATAATTTTATTAAGAATAAGAGTTTAGTACGTTATACTAAGAATGCGACATCGATGTCGATGTTTCTGAAACATCGATGTTTTGACCAATATTTAAATACAGTGTATTTATAAGGTAAATTAAATATACCAATGTATTTTTACTTTCACTTACCTATATATGAAATATACAGTAAGTGGAAGTATTTCGAACGTGAAAAATTTCGACTTCCGGTTTTCAACGGAAATACACGTTTTGGGGTCCCCTGAGTCTAAATAACCAAGTCCCGCGAAATGGTGTGTGTCTGTCTGTGTGTGTGTGTGTGTGTGTGTGTGTGTGTGTGTGTGTGTGTGTGTGTGTGTGTGTGTGTGAACACTCTAGTTCAAAAACTATAGGCCGTACAAAAATGGAAATTGAGTATTTGGTGTATGTATATGCCCGCGATGTGACAGCAAAAATTACATCATAATTGATCAACCGGAGGGGGGACTTTACTTAATAAATTTTGTATCATTTTCATGTGTTTTTTTTTATTTACTCAAGAAAGGCTTTAAAGATTTTGATGAAACTGGGTATTTAATGTATGTATATGCCAAAGATGTGATAGCCAACATTTCATCAAAATTCGTCAAACGGAGCGGGCACTTTATCATAATTTTTTTTCCAATTTTTACCTTTTTTTCGATGATCTCAAAAACGGCTTTAACGATTTTTATCAAATTCGTCATGTTTAATGAAAATGATGTGTTCCTTAATATCAGGTAAGCTCTATCATTAGATATTAAAATGTTCTGAGGGTGGTTTTTTTTTTTTTTTTGGGGGGGGGGGCTTTTTTGTCTGTTTGTTTCCTAAAAAGTACCTTTGTTTTTGTTTATATGGAGAAATTAACTGTCTCTTGTTACGCCTAAAAATAAGAAATTGCTAAATATGAGTTATGATAACAATAAAGAAGACATTTACAGAGAACAGGAGAAAAAAAGAAAAATATTCAGTCAACTCATAAAACTCGTTGAGCCCACGTTTGGGGAGTACGCCTTTAATGACAGACCATTGTTCATAATTAAAGCCGTTCTGGTCATTTGAGAAGTGGCAATTAACAAAACGCATTAATTTCTAATCTAAGTAAGTTGGTAAGTGAAAGTTGTGTGTTGCGCGCACGCACCAGATTTTTTATTTTATTTTTTGCTACCTACCTGGTCATGTGTGGCATACTAATTCAATTGGGTATTTAACTAATTCAACATTTGAAATTATTGAAAATTACAGGAATCCTGTGTTACAAAGTTTTCGTAAGCTGTTTAAAATATTTGTGTTTTCATAATTTGTATGGCATTGAAAATAGTTATTTCCCTTTCAATAAAAATTATTAGAATAGATTTAAACGAGTTCTTAACTTTTGTTTGGAACAAACTATTCTAGTACATGTTTGAGACTGTTCCAGAACTTTCTACGCTTGCATAGAACCTTCCAGACTGTTCTATTTCAGACTAAATATAAGGAGGGATGGACTGGAGAGTTAATCTTATACTGAAGATCGAATCATTTGTGTTAATGTATCGCTACAAGTTGATACTTTTTATAACCATGTAAACTATTTCTGTTTTTATTGTTTGTGTGACATTGTAAATTATTGGTTTATTCTAATAAATTTATTTAAACCTACATAAGTGTTACAATATATTGAACTGTTATAGTAGAGTAGTAGTTATACTAGAGAAGTAAAGAAAACAGATAGTGCAGACCACGATGGATGTTGCAGGTAGTTGGAGCATGGCAGAGATAACTATTGGTTTTCTCCTAAAGATAAACATGGTCTTTAGCCCATGATTCCATTTTTACTTTTTACTAATATCTCTTTACCTCATTCATTTAACCTATTATTTATTTTTACTTTTTATTTTTTTTTTACAGATCAGTCTTCATTATTCTTGGCATGTAACTAGTGACTACGATGGTTATTTTATGAATGGTTGTTCGCTAAAATAATCATTGCAAAGATTTATTTGAATAACCTGATAGACATCATTTTATAGTTATGTGATAATGATAATGATATAATTATTATACTTATTTTTTTATTATTATTTATTTATTTTAAAAGAACCTAATCAAATTTGCCACATTCGAGGGCATTTTATATTAGTATCAAAGGATCCATTCATACGTAAACAACGAAAGCATAACCAAGTTAGAAAAATCTGGTGCGTGCTCGCAACACACATCTTTCACTTACCAACTTACTTAGATTATAAATTAATGCGTTTTGTTAATTGCCACTTCTCATATGAACAGAACTGCTTTAATTATAAACAATGGTCTGTCATTAAAGGCGTACTCCGCATGCGTGGGCACAACGAGTTTTATGAGCTGACTGAATATTTTTCTTTTTTTTCTCCTCTTTATGTTTTCTTTATTTTTATCATATCTCATATTTAGCCATTTCTTATTTTTAGGCGTAACGAGAGACAGTTAATTTCTCCATATAAACAAAAATAAAGGTACTTTATAGGAAACAAAAAAAAAAAAAAAAAAAAAAAAAAAAAAAAAAAAAAAAAAAAACAAACAAAAAAGGCCCCTACCCCCCAAAAAAGCCCCCTCAGAACATTTGAATAATGACAAAGCTTACCAGATATTAAAGACATCCTAATTTTCATTAAACATGACGAATTTGATAAAAATCGTTAAAGCCGTTTTTGAGATAATCGAAAAAAAGGTAAAAATTGGAAAACGATTATGAACTAAAGTGCCCGCTCCGTTTGACCAATTTTGATGAAATGTTGGCTATCACATCTTTGGCATATACATACATCAAATACCCAGTTTGATAAAAATCGTTAAAGGCTTTTTTGAGTAAATAAAAAAAACACGTGAAAATGATACAAAATTTATTAAGTAAAGTCCCCCCTGCGGTTAATCAATTTTGATGAAATTTTTGCTGTCACATCGCGGGCATATACATACACTAAATACCCAATTTCAGGTTCGCACGGTTTATAGTTTTTGAGCTATTCTGTTAACACACACAAACACACAGACCATTTCGAGGGACTTGGTTAATTGGACTCAGGGGACCCCAAAACGTGTATTTCCGTTGAAAACCGGAAGTCGAAATTTTTCACGATCGCAATACTTCCACTTACTATATATTTCATATATAGGTAAGTGGAAGTAAAAAGAAAATTATAGAAATACAAAACAAGAAGATGAAATGAGGTAAAAAAAATTATGTTAATGCATTCATACTTATGTGCAATACTTACATTCAGCCAAGGAATCTCCGAGTCGAGTCCTAACGCCCACATGTGGTAGGCAAGGCAGGCCTCAAGGAGATCTCAGTGCTTCTCGCCCTGCCACATAACGGTATTAAAAGTGCTCAGTGCTTGAGTGGAGGGGCTGGCCATCGCCAGGACTCCGATAAATTAAAAAAAAGTTTTCCAGACCACTTCCGTTTCAACCTTCGAGGAGGATTATAGGGGTGGTTGGATCTGGAGAGGGATTGCGCTAGGGCATTGGGATGGTGGCCAAGGTTCTGATGGAACTTGGTTGGGATAACGTTGATGAAAAATGGGATGTTAAGGTCATGATGTAGGGCTTGGTTTGAAACGTAGTATGGACTGGAAGGATTGGATGCGTTTGATGTTCAAGACGTCTGCTATCCCCCAGAGTTTAAGTCCGTAGGTCCAGATATATTTCAGCATGGTTTCGTTAATCAATAGTGTGTTGTCAATTGAGTGATGAGAGGTTCTGCTTAGTATTCGATATATTTGAGTAATTATTCTGTTTAGTCTTTTAACTCTAGTATGTGGGTTTCAGGTGAGTATTTTGTCCAGGATTAAACCATGGTATCGCACTGTGTCTGCTTTGTGTAAGGGAATATTGTTAAATAGGACTGATTCACAGGAGAGTAAAGGTGACGTGTTTGCATTGTGATTCATTTTATCCGCCATCAGTTGCACTATTGCTCGATAACGGAGAGATGTCTTTGGAGATTGAATGAGGCATCTACGGGATCTGGGTGGGATGAAACAATGGCTGTGTCATCTGCAAATGTGGCTAAGAATGTGTCGGGGTGGTAAGAATATAACAGAATGAACAGGTCCCAAAACACTCCCTTAGGGGACTCCTGCTTCAATAGGATAAAGGTTGCAAAATTCTGAGCCACTACTGACTCATAGGAACCTAAAAATTCTGATGAGCTGCGCCATATCGTAACTTGCTTACTTGCTATGCGAGATTACATACATACATGGCCCTTTGCTTCTGCTGCTCCACATAGGAAGCCACTTGGTTTGGATCCACAAATGTCAAAAGCCATTCCAGCAGCTGGAAACAGAAATCATTAGCGATAGGGTTCTCATACCTGATGTTCAGACGCTTCCAATGAGTTCGGCTTGCGATAGCTGTCCCACAATTGCTTAATCCATAGCTTTTCGTTTATACTTTTTAGTGCTTTTCTATCGAGCATCGAATGGAAAATTTTACGATCCTTAGCTTAAATACATTACGTCGTAATTTTAAGTTAATACTTTTCTACTAGGCAGGGCGGGATAATATTACCTCTACGACAGTCGCTACGAGAAAACTCGTTTGAGGAATGGGCCAATTGCAGATGGCAAGGCATTGGCGTAAGCCATTTTAAAGACAACCCGAAAGCTAATATATATACAGTGGCTCACAGTCAAAATGATGCAAGGAATTTACTTTGAAAAAAAAAATATACTATACCAAGCCAAAATTTGTATTCAACATTAGGCTAGAATTGACAATACTTTGAAGTTTATTTCAGATCAAATCCTAAAATTAAACCAAAACTTCATGAAAAAATATACACTTCTAAGGTCACAGTGAAAAGGATACAAACTTATAAACATTCAAAAAATCAAAAATATTTTGAATTTGAGTACTTTGTAGATAAGCCTTTATTTTTTATTACCTCTTTCAAACAATTGGGCTTGGATTGGAGAAGCTTTTCTGTTTAAGTTGGGCTTATCTTGTCCCATTCTTCTTGAAGCACTTTTTTGAGATTTTCTCTATTTGATATCTCATGTTTCCTCAATGTTGTTTCTAATTTACTCCTTGAATTCTCTATGACGTTTAAGTATCGTGATTGGGGAGGTGTTTTTATAGTTTTGGGGAATGAAATCCAAAGTTCATCATTACCAGTAAATAAATGTTTTGCACTCACACTAGCTTTTCATTATTGTTGTATTTTCGTTTTTAAAACTTTCAATAATATCTTGAACGGTGGCATAACTCCTATTGATAGTAGAGGCGATTTTTCGATGTGTTTTGCCAATTTAAAAATTGTTAATCACTATTTTTCGTTCACGTGTGCTCAACCATTTTAAGCAAATGCCCGAACTAGACTGATTAATTGTATTCTTATTGTTTATTTCCGTTTTCATTGAAAGAATGAAAAGGAATCAAAAGGTTAATCAGCTCATTTAGCCGATAATTGGAGAATACTTCTTACTTTCACTTTTTTCTAAACGGAAGTAAACATTGCATCTTTTTCACTGTGACCTTCAATCCCTACGAGTTTTAATGAAGAATTGTTTTTCTATTTCTATCATTGCTGTTGAGTCGATTTGATTATATTAATTTAATGTATGACTATGAATCATTATGTCCTCGTGTGTATTGGTTTTTAAATTTTAACAAAGAAGGAGTAATTAGCATTTGAAATAAAAATATTCGTTTGCATCATTTTGACTGTGAGCCACTGTATGTATGAAAAGTAAGCAGTTCCGGGGTCTGAATAGTCTAATGCGTTAGAACACAACATTAACTATGCACCCCTACAGGGAGTCCCAGTGTCAGCGGATAGGTGAGAGAGTTAATGAGGCTCTTTAATTATTTATTTATTTATTTCTTAAGATGCTGTTTATCCATCCACTCATTAAATTCCTCCGTTAAATTATCAACCCGTTTTGAAACCTCCTCTGAAGTAAAGGATCTAGTATTTGGTATGTTCGACATTTTATATAAATAATAATTTTATGTCCCCCAAAAAAAATTATCGACCACCTCTGTTACCAATTTGTTATACCTTAATTAATTATAATACCAATAACTACGGTGGCCCTAGGATTTTTTAATGGGAGTAAAAAATCCTTAGCCATGCCGTCCCTCGGATAGGACGTTAAATGGAGGTCCCGAGCCTGTACGATGACAAATACTCGTTAGAGATCCCTATTCTAATTATACCTGTGTAGGCAAAATTTAGGACTCCCACTGTAGCATCGTCCGATTAGATTAGGCTTAGTGGCATAAAGTGACGTTAAACAAGAGCTCTTTTAATGAAAGCTAGGTTTATTATCATGCCAAAAATCGGCTTTGATGTACATCCAATCACACCCAAAACTTACTCTCAAAAACGGTCTTTTGAGGTATTAAAGCAATAGTAGTTTTCAAGTATTGGACTTAAAAATATTAAAAAAATAAAGAGAACACAAAATATAGAGCAGACTGTAAGGAAACCAATCGCGTCTGAATTATTAGTCTATGACTATGACTTACCAGCTTTAAGAAATGAGTTTTCCATAAGAGCTTACAAACTCAAAAATCGGAAGCAAAGACGGCTGAAATTTTTAAACGGTTGACCCTAATATTTTTTTTTAAAACTTGTTTTGTACGTAATTGGTAATTGGTAATTGGTGGTAAAAATATATTTTTTTTTTTCTAAAATGGTCGAGCAACCACCTTTGGACCACTCGATATGGATTGACCCTATAATAAGAATATTAGCTAGGTTCTTTTTCTTCACTTAGTGAGGAAGAGTGCTTTAATGTATAGGATTTTTTAATGAAAGAGTCTCTTCCGCGTTTGAAGTTTATTTATTTCCCAACGTTTCGGGCTATTGGCCCATCCTCTGGGGTTATCTTATCCTAAGTAACTTCTTTTTTTCACCATAGCCATTTGTCATCTTATATTTTTTTAAACAGTATATGAATACTTATGTCTATCCTTATTACATTTTATGGCATATTTCACATTTTAGATTCTTTTTATTTCACTTGTTCATAGAACCCATTTTTTTACTTTAAATAATTCTTTAGTTTAATTTTTAGTTCAGCGTTTTTAAATTAATTCTAAATTCAATAATTATTAAGTTGTAAATTCAGTAACTAATATATTGTCGTTAATTTATTAATCAAATTTAACATTGAATATCATACCAATCGATATTAATTATTTAATTAGCATTAGTTTAGTGTTATGTGCGTGGGCGTTTTTAATTGGTCGAAGACGCTCTGATTGTGAGACAAACAAAAGACGCTACAGCAAGTCAGTCAGCTGTTGATTCTCGCCAGTCTTAAAACATTTATCACATTCTCGTTCACCCAGGGTGTTCAGTTGTGTATTGTGCACATTTGCAAACATTATTTTAGAAGACGAGCGAAGAGGAAGATTAAGTTCCAAGCTACATGGACATTTAAAGTAAAATACTTCCATCATTATTTTTTTTAATAATGTATAAACATTACATTGTGTTTAATCTTCAAATTTAAATAATATTCTCCTAACATTGAACTTTACCTCTTAACATTCAGTTATTATATATATATTTGTATTATAGTTATTAATCATTTGTTTATTACTCTACTCTATAGATCATCAATGGCCATTCGATTAAAGCATATTTTCGTCTATAATAGTTTATAAGTTGTGTTTCATTTTCATTCAATCATTTTAGTTTCATTCTTGTTTAATAAATTATTTGTATTTAATAAATTATTGTTTAAGCTCTAAAATATCAGAGATTTTTCTTTATTTATTTCCTTTCATTCATATTATTTTGTTCTCCTTCTTTATTATGCTATTATTTTCTAAATTACAAAGGTAAACTTTATGTATAATACCTTTTATGCTATTCTCTTATTATTTAAACTTTTTAATACATTAACCAACAAAACTAAGAGCATTGAGCACCGGCCATACTTTCATCATCAGGGAAGCGAAAGGTTTTTATTATTAAAACCTAACATGCCTGAACATCACTGTCACATTTTTACTCTCTTTTTCGTAAAAATGTGACAGTGAAATAAAAAGAATCTAAAATGTGAAATATGCCATAAAATGTAATAAGGATAGACATAAGTTTCATATACTGTTTAAAAAAATATAAGATGGCAAATGGCTATGGTGAAAAAATGAAGTTACTTAGGATAAGATAACCACAGAGGATGGGCCAATAGCCCGAAACGTTGGGAAATAAATAAACTTCAAACGCGGAAGAGACTCCTTCATTAAAAAATTCTATATAAGAATATTAGCATTTACGATATAACAAATAGTCATTTAAAAGATAAATAAGTATGTTTTGTATGAGCAACCCAATATAATAATGTTTCTCTCTCTTCAAAAATTTGAAAAAATTCAAATTTGGATTTACCTCTTTTGCATCTTCACTCCTCATCTCATCCGATAACAATACTCTCGATAGTGATATACCATTGAACTTGGTGGAAGAAGAGTTCACTAGAGTTAGATAGTGGGGCGGGAGAGAGCGCGGCAGTATATATAGGCGAGCGGCCGAGGAGGCGGCACTGCACAACCAGCTCAGCAATGGCAGCCGCCGCACTCTGCACTCTATTCCTCTTCGTCGGCGCCGCAGTCGCCCAGGAAGGGAGTATCCTCGGTGACTGTTCGGAAGACCTCTCGGTCTGCTTGAAGGCCCGACTGGTGGGCAGCCTGGACCGGGTGGCCCGCCTCCAGCGGCTGGAGATAGCCCCCGGCCTGGCCGTGCTCCGGGATCCCGCCACTTCCCCGCTCCCACCCCCGACCTCGGAGGCGGCTCTTCTTGACAGCCTCGCCTCCAGCAGGTCCGATGACAAGGAGGCCGCCCTGGACAACATGATCGCGGACAAGGTCGCTTCCATCTTCGAAGGACGCTACCTCAGGATCGACCTCACTCAGCCCACCGAAGAAGGTAAACTAATTCGTATTTAATACTTTTTTCTTTTCTTCATTTGTTTAACACGTTAGTTGCGGCATCGGTCCCCGTAGTCCTATGCCTTACATTCCTATCTTAACTTTAATCACATGAAATATTCCAAAGACCGAACACCTCAAAGACTCAATTTAGTTTATTTTTAATGAGATTATTGCATTTTAGTGAAGCAAAAGTTCCTAAAAGATGAAATTCTGTTGTTTTTTAGAATCGGACTCCGGGGTCCGATACAGGCCATCAGTAATAAAACAAGCCTACAGGACGGCATCACACTTCCGAGTCCGATAATGCATTGCAAGAATACCTTTATGGTTATCTTTAATACTCCTTACTAAGTCTGTACACTGATATTTTTTTATTTATTTTATATAAATTCATTTCTTTAAAAATAATTGTTTTTTTATCATAGACCAAGTGGTTGTAAAGCAGTAAAAGACTCCTAAAAATTGTTTTTACATTGCAAAAATTATCAATATGGATGGTAATTCAAAATTCCAGCATTTTAATGCTATTTTCGATAAAGTATGGCGTAAATCCTGTACCGGACCCCGGGGGCATGTCCTGCGCCTGTTATATCTAGGTCTAATCCTTACCAACAGATAATGCCCTTCAAAAGCTCATTTAATTCACTTTTCAGTCAAAAGATAACGCTTTCGTCAGAGCATTCCCATCGGACCCCGACGCCCGATATCGTCTGTGGCTCATCGCAGCAGTCGGACTCCCGGGACCGATACCGTCCAATTCAGGAAAATCCTAAAATACGCCACCGCACCTAACGTGTTAACGTCACTTTATGCCACTAAGGCTAATCGGACGATGCTACAATGCTCGAACTGAAAGAGTTAGAAAAATTTCCATCTAAGAGAGCTAAAGTAGATTATGGTTAATACCAGCAAAACGTTACTGACCTTGTATAACCTTATAACAGGTTGTAACATCTTTGTAAAATTTGCTCTTCAACTGATTCCAACTTTTAAGAATCATTAAATCAGGCTGTAAAAAAATATCTGCAGAAAATATAAAATATGAAACATTTCCGATAATGATAAAAATCCTGTTGACACTCGCACAATTCAGATATTAATTCAAAACTGGGGTGTCCTCCTGCCAAAGTTTATAAATCTTTTTCTTTTATTTTTCATATATAAAAAAAAAAATATGTTTTGTAAATATACTTTCTTATTTACTCGAACAGTAATAAAACACTAAAAAAATGAATAAATTGTGATTTAAAAATCGGAGCCCAGTGTGGCTGTGCGGTAAAGCGCCGTACTCCCATGCCGGAGCTGCGGGTTCGAGTCCCGCCCTGGGTGGTGCTTTTCTTTCGTAGGAGAAGTATCACCCAGTGCCATGGGTGTTATTATGGGCAGTATAGGGCTTCACTGGAAGCCTTAAAGTCCTAAAAAAAAAAAAAAAAAAAAAAAAATTTAAAAATCGAAACAATTTTCAGTCTTGTACCGTATTTTTACTTTTGAGCTTGTTTCGAAACGGTACATCTTAACTCGCATTTATTTCGAATAAAAGTATTAAATTTAATAAAAGCGGTTGAAAAACCACTATATGGGTGATTCTAAAATTATGGTGGTATTTGGCTCTTATTTTTTTAGGATTTTCAAAGTCATGTTTTCTTAAGTTTCTGGTTCTTGATGGCTTGGTCAAATGCTCCTTAGCAATGATGTTAAGTGTGCACACACTAATATTCTTAGTTTTCCTGAAAAAGATTTTCAAAGAAATTAATGTTCTTGGGAGTCACAAAGTGTAAAATATGACATCATTATATTAATTTAAATCTTTTAAAAAATAATTCTCTAAATTTCACAGTCTTATTTCAAATTATTATTAAAATATAATATTAAAAAAATCAATTAAAATAATTGTAATTTTAAAATTTAACAATTTTCAGTCTTGTACCGTATTTTTACTTTTGAGCTTGTTTCGAAACGGTACATCTTAACTCGTATTTATTTCGAATAAAAGTATAAAATTTAATAAAAGCGGTTGAAATAAGCACTAAATAATTTAAAATCACAAAAATTTACTTTAGATGAGAGTTAATAAAACGCTTTAAGAAAAATGAATTAATCGCCATGAATTTCACTAGAACCACTTGTTTTGTCCCGAAATATTAATTCTATGGGTACATAATTATAATTGGTAAAATAATATCAAGAAGTTTTTTTGGAAAGGTTATGAATAAATATTTAGTATAATATTATAATTCTTATATTTAAGTTATACTAACGAAAATAATAATAATCATGTTAAATCTAAGACTTCTTCAGAGTCTTACATCTAAAACTCTGATTAACATCGATTATATCGATAGACAAACATAAAGAACTTTATATCGATTCACGTGAAGGCTTCTTATTAAGATTTAGAAAAAATACATTACATTTAGAAAAATATATTTTCGTGGAATTTTATATATTTTTTTGATTTATTAAAAAAAAAAAAAAAAAAGTTGAACTGTTTCAAAATTCTGGAATAATATTAATGTTCCGTTTTACTTTCTAACTGTCTCTCTCGTCCTTCATATTTTCTTTTCCTTACTCCATTAAGGGATTTCCCAAAGAACTTTCCATTCCTAGATATTCAGCATCCTCTTACATTTATTTTTAAACTGAAGCCCTCTTCGTTTAAATCACTATTATATCTATCGCTCTCCTTTTCATAAAATATTCTTCTTTTATCCCATATTTGATCCCATACTATAAAAAAATTAAATGAAAACTCTCCACTTTGCAGAACAAGAAACAAAAAAGAAAATTGAAATAGATTAGTCAAGAATGCAATGAAAGTAATTTAAATATATATAATGATATATCATTTCAATTTTCCATTAAAAACGACAAAAGATGACAGAAAAACATGAAAACTTAATCCGATAAATAGACATATTATTTTTAAGAAATATTTTTAAGTATTGCTTTAATTTAGTTCGTGAGTTTAAGGCCGATCGGACGATGCTAAAGCAAGAGTCCTAAATTTCCTTAGAAACGAGTACCTGACATCGTATAGGCTCTGGACCTCCATTTTACGTCCTATTCGAGGGTCGGCATAGCCAAGGATTTTTTTACTCTTCTTAAAAAATCCTAGGGTCACTACGCGACCATCAGTATTGTAGGCTGCTATGCTAATCACTACGCAATAGGTTCGCCAGTTTGTTATCGTAAAATAGGGTTGAAAGTTAGCATAATATTCACACGGTTAAGTATTTTGATCAATCTTGTGATAAAAATGTAGTTCACACATTAAACGGTTAATAATCATACGCATACATCAAATTTTAATGTATCAAATTCAGGTTTGATTAAAATCTGTACAGTCGTTTTTGAGAAAAAAAAAATCTTGAAAATGAGAAAAGATTTATTAAATAAATCTTCGAAAAAAAAAAAAAAAAAAGCCCCATCCAACTGACCAATTTTGATGAAGTTTTGCTGTAACATGGCGGGCATACACATACCCCAAATATCCAATTTTATAGTTTTTGTGATAGTCTGTTCACTCACAGAGGTTATTTCGACTCTAGGGGCCCCAAAACGTGTATTTCCGTTCACAACCGGAAAAAGTTAAAAAAATTTACGATCGCAATACTTTCCCTTACTAAAGATTTTATATATAGGTAAGTAAAAGTAAATAAGTGTATTTCATGTCTACACGTCTTTAATAATATTCCAGTAGTGAAAAGTAGTGTTCGAAAAGTCTGATATATTTGAATCAGACGTTTGAGATACCCAACGTGTACAAAAAAAACTTTACGTTTAATTTTATTTTTGAACTCCTTGTATGCCGTGGCATCTAATTCAAGAGATACCCACCAAGCCCAGTTGATCTATCGGCTTTTATAGAACATTCAAATAATCGTTGTCAGACTCAATCCAGGACATTAAAAAATATCTAACTGCAACCAAAGCAGTAAATAGGTTTTGGTGTAAAATTTTTGGTTGGCATGTCATCATAAATTCGAATCTTGCCCATTTTAAGGTTATGTATTTATACTTTTATTTATTTTAGACAATATATGTAAGCTTGTAAGTGTTTTGTATATTAATTTGCAAAATATATGGTTTGTAACAATCGTTTGTCTTCCAAAATCAGTGGAAATTCTGGAAAATATTTATTTTTCAGACCCATCGAATGAACATACACTGTATGTTGAAGTGGGGATATGTATCTGAAAAAATAATTTTTAAAAAATGTGGATTAGGGCGATCAATTAAGTCTCAACACTATATTTTCTCGTTAGAACTTTATTTCTGCATACGTTTCGGCCAGTTCGGCCATTATCAGTGCTAAATGTGATGAATGGTAAAAATTGTTTTCTAAAAATCCACCATCTGTGGTTTGTCTTAAATAGTTAACATATGTAGGTATCGGCAACCCTGGTCCAACTACATGTTTTTGGGCAGATACCAGGGTAGCAGATACCTATGTGTGTTCACTATTTAAGACAATCCACAAATGGTGGATTTTTAGAAAACAATTTTTACCATCAATTATATTTAGCACTGCTTATGGCCGAACTTGCCGAAACGTATGCAGAAATAAAGTTCTAACGAGAAAATATAGTGTTGAGGCTTAATTGGTCGCCCTAATCCACATTTTTAACAATTGGATAGTCTGAAGAAGAAGGGAGAAAAATTAATAACTAAAATTATTTAGTAAAAGAAATCTCTTAATGCAAATGTAGAAACCTTTTATTTTTTCAATAATTTGAATTTGTGGTCGCCTAAATACAAAAAGTTTAACTGAATGCATTAATTTTGAAAAGTGAAAAATTGAATGAAAACAGTGTTAAACTCTGGCGAACATTTGGACAAGGCTATCTGAACTGAAGCGACGATGTTAAATCTTCGTCTGTAATAATAATTATTAAAAAAAATTTACTAACGACAAATTATAATTTTGAAACTGTAAGTCGAATCATTTTATTACGGAGAGATATAAAAATAAGGAAAATAAGGGTTTTTTAAAGAATTTACGTAGGAACAGATTCTTCAGAGGTAAGGGCAGATCCAGCCGGTTGTATAGGGGGTTGCAGCCCCTCTTCCCCTGGATCTGCCAATCAGCTTTTTTACCTTTATGTTACTTTAATACAACTAAGATTCTACTTAGTCTGCATATTATTTGTTCTTAAACCTTACTTTCATACAATTAGTAAAGTTTAAGTCTACCATTAAATGACAAAAAATAGTTCCAATTTGGGGCTGTAGCCACACATACCTCCCCCTGGATCCGCCAATGTTCAGAGATAAGGTGGAATGTTTGTATGTTTGGAGAATGCACTACTGACCTCAGCCCGAAACAACCATGACGTCCACTTACGTGAAGGTTCGGCGAACTAGTTCACATCGTGACGTACGCGTTGTTCCATCCGATGCAAATCGCCCAAAAGGTCCTTTAGGTTCCATTTTTTTTTTTTTTTTTTGTTTATCTCTTCCTGGCTAATGTCCATATTTTATATGTTTATTATCTTTTTTTAGCAAGGATATAGTTCACCTGCAACATGTGGTTTTTCAATTTTTTTTTTATTTTTTAATTTGTTATTCGTAGTATATTTGTAACAAAACTATTCCATTTTTGTTTTCCATCCCTATCCAGTTATAATTAGAATAGGGATATTTAACGAGTACCTGACATCGTACAGGCTCGGGACCTCCATTTTACGTCCTATCCGAGGAAGAGCATGGCCAAGGATTTTTTACTCCCATTAAAAAATCCTAGGGCCACCGCTGGGCGCGAACCTGCGACCTTTAGTATTGTAGGTTGTTATGCTAACCACTATACCAGAGGTGACCCCACTCCACTACTTGTAAAACCTTAATATTTGATCTGCGACTTTTGTTCCACGAGGTTTACTACTTCCATTTTCTTGTGGTCTTCCTGGGACTGGTACTCTTCTCCGGTCTCCTAAGTTGAACTCGGCTGACGGTAACTGGAGGTAAGGGCTGCTTTCAATTCCTGAATTCACCTACCATCCGAGGGAACTCTTGCTCAGTGATAACTAATATTCCCTTGGTTTTCAGCATTTTGATCCACAATTCTTCAAAACTCGAACACCATAGTGCACATTGGTGATCCAAGTTTTGGCCAAGGCTAAGTTTATTCGACAAGCAATGCCCTGTGCGTGTAATTGTGAAGCCTACCTATATTTTTTGCGGTTTGCAGAGTTGTTTCCTGCATCCATCCAAATCCACGTTATCAAAACTTTTTATTCTCATATTTTCGCAAAACGAACTTTCTACTTGTTCTGCCTATTATATGCATGTATATTATTAAATATGGGCGGAGAAATGGTTGAATGGGCAAACTTGTTAAGAAATACGCGTTGCCCGTGACAAGCAATACATGTTTGATAACCCGAAAATAGTCAGTTCAATCCTGGAGCCAGGGGATATTTCGACATAAATCTCCCACCCTCTCATCGTTCCTGGGAAACCCTGTATAGCCTAAAAGGCGAGGAAGGAGGAGACCCAAATAAAATTAAAAAAAAAAAAAGCTCTGCATATTATTTCTGTTTGTTTAATGAACATCATTCTATGCTGCTATGGATAATTACAGGATCTTTCATAAGTGGATAGGGATCTCTAGCGAGTACCTGACATGGCACAGGCTCGTTAACTTCATTTTATGTCTCATTCGAAGAACGGCATAGCCAAGGATTTTTTATTCCCTTGAAAAAATCCTAGGGCCACCGTGGGATGCGTGCTGCATCTTTTTAGTGTTGTAGGCTGCTATGCTAGCCAGTACACCGTAGCTCACCCCACATGATGAAAAAAAAATGGGATTCACACAGAAAGAGTTCGGAATAAAAAAAAACTTTGGCTTTTTTTTTTTGATGCCGTGACGAATAAGTGAGATCGTGGATTCTCTCACTGATGGATGTGAAAGTAAAAAAAAATATCGACTTTGTGTTACAGAATGTACCATGAATCGAATATTGTTTTCGATTTTTTTTTTTTCATCACTAAAATTTACTTTCTTTTTTAAACTACTGATTGAGAGTTTAATTTCAAACAACTGCTTTGCAGTTTAGATGATTTTTTTTTGTATATGGATTGTTTAAAAAGCCATAGTCCATTTATTCTATCGACTAAGATCATATCTCGCTTCCTCCAGTAAGAAAATTGAAGAAAAGTTAAAGCTCACCACCAAATGTTTCTATTCCCTCAAATGTTATTTTATAAAATAAATAATTGTTCAAAAAGAACATAACAGTTCTACCTTAGGACTTAAGAATTAGGATTGAAATCCAAGCAATTGAAATGTGATACCTGAGTAGAACATAGAAGAAAACTAGGAGGAACAAACACTAAAATATAAGGACTAGAATAAAATCTGGGATTACATCCGGTCGACCATATAAAAGAAGATGGCTCATTTGGTTCGGCAAAGTTAAAATAATACAATGAGATAGAATGGCCCAAATCGTGTGTGAAACAAATTTAGAGGGAAGAAGACACCCTTGCCTTTGTCGTTCTCCGGATGAGACGATAAATGGAGTCCTCGAGCCTGTGCGATGTCAGCGACTCATGAAAGATCCATAACCTAATTTTATATGGTTAGGCAAGATTTAGGACTCCCACTGTAGAAAGTTGCGATTAGCAATAGCAGCATCTAGTTACGTTCAATAAATAAACAAAAAATTGGAAAGAAACAGTTCATGGCCTTCATTATTCAGTTGTCTCGGTATATTCGTTTATCTCTACTGTTTATAGTAATCAGATAATCAAAATTATTTGCTTTCTGTTTTTGCTTCACGAAGGACGATACAGATCCTTATAGATTTTTGGCGATAAGTATTATAAGTAAAAACTCGCGACCTTCAGTTTAACCTATTATAGGCTGCTATGCTAACCACAAAAACACAGGTGACCCCTTATAACAAGATTATCAACATATTTATAAAGTATTATGGTCATATCTGAAACCTTTAAGTTAATCGCTAATATAACCTAAAATATAACCTTTAAGTTTATATTTTAGCATCATGGGAGCCCTTTGCGATATGTAACATCAATAATTCAATAACAATGTCTTTAAATATTAAATTGATGTTATTGTACAAGAGAAGAAAGGTTAAGCCCTAACAAGCTAATTCTACGGTGGCCTGAACAAGGTGAATGAATGACAAGGGTCTGTTGTTAGTTCACACAATTGATTATGGTTGACCCTAACATTTGACAAGATCTTGTTCATTGAATAGGCCTCTGACAGGCTTAACAAATTTCTGAACCATTCAATAACCCCGCGTAAAATTTATTTTTTATTGAAGCTAATGGAATATATTATTGGATTCCTTCTGAATATATATATGTCGATTATTCGATGAATGCCTATTGTATTGTTTTGCTAACAATCATACTAAATTTGAATTTCGAACCTCGGAAAATAAAAAAAATAATATAATACATTGTGGGGTCACCTGTGGTGTAATGGTTAGCATAGCAACCTACAATACTAAAGGTCGCGGGTTCCGGCCTGCGGTGGTCCTAGGATTTTTAAAGGTAATAAATCCTTTGCTATGCCGTCCCTCGCATAGTATGTAAAATGGAGGTCCAGAGCCTGTGCGATGTCAGGTACTCGTTAAAGTCTCAATCCTAACTTTACCTAGATAGGCAAAATGTAGGACTCCCACTGTAGCATCGTCCGATTAGCCTTAGCAGCATACCACAAACAAAAACATTGTGTAACTATCGACCCAAGTAATCTGTTGAATAATACTCCTTTCCCATTCGCAGTAAATGAAAAAAAATATTTTTTTTTGTAATTATGATTAGATATAAAACGTTCATCTTTCTGAAACACTGAGCAATTCGAAAAAACGCTACTTACTTATTGGAACTTTCTTATCACTTTTTTAATTGAAGAGTCCACGGAAGAAAGGGTGAGAGTCAATTTTTTCCGAATTTTAGTTTTATACATATAATTGTTCGTCTAGATGAGTAGAATAAGTTGGTGAAAAGAAATAGTCAGAAAAAATGACAGTCGGTTGAATACAAGCGATGGAAAGAACCACGTACTCGGAAGAAAGGGGGAATGTCCACGCGGAAAAACCTAGAATGGGGGAGAGTCATGTTAGAAGTTATATGGGTTGTGTATTAATATCACCATTTCATCAACAAAACAGGGAAGAAAGGGGAAGCGTCCATGACTATCCCCCTCCCTGTTATGTTTAAATTGTTGTTTTTTTTACTAAAAAATTTTTATTCAGAGCGTGATATGTCTGTTTCGGGCAAATTTATTATTTTGACACGCAAAACAAAAAGGAAAAGGACATATAAAAAAATTGAAGAAAAATGATAAAAGATACGTAAGTAATTAAAGATCCAAACCTAAAAACTCGATTTTCTCGGAAAGCACTCCAAATGACATCCCTCCTTTCTTCCGTGGACTCTTTAATTACTATCGTTTGCGTATTTCTTTCCATTTTTACTTATTACACAATTTTCTTTCGGCCTAGCTCATCTATAAGACAGGCTTGGCGCAGGATATCATTAATATTCTTTCACAGATGTGGGTACTCTTAATTGAAAAATTAAGGAGAAAAAATCTAACGGTTGAGCGTGATCACTGTTAAATCTCCTTGCACGACCGCTGACCAAGAAACAGTGCTTCCTTAAACAGTACTGCATCCAAGACCCTTCATTATTAACATTATTAGAGAAGGGGCCACCTCTGGTATAGTGGGTAGCATAGCAAACTGCTGCAAAGAATGTTGCGGTTCGTAGCACGTCAGGTAGCCCCAGGATTTTTTATAGGGAGTAAATTATCTATGGCTCTTTTGGGATGGGACCTAAAATAAAGTTCACGAGCCTGTGCGATGTCAGGTACTCGTTTAAACATCCCTATGCTAATTATACCAGGATAGGCAAAATTTAAGACCTCTACAGTAGAGTTATGTTATGATGTAGTGATATGTTAACCATATCAGCATTAAGTGACATAACATAAAGAAATATTATTTATGAAGTTCTGTTTTGGGAATAGGGTTTGTTTGTTTTTCTTTTTTCATAAAGAAGACAATAATTGCTATTTTGAACAGAATTAGGAGATTTTCACCTTATGAATAATGTTTCTTTTTTAATAATGAAAAATAATTCAAAATTGAATATGTTTACGTTTACGTTACGTTAGCAAACATTCCCATAAATACGAATACGAATGTAGGCATAAATATCGTTAAAACAAATAAAGCCAGCCATTTTGCCTTTTGTTAATTTTCTGTCCGCTTGATCAGCTGTTCTTCATCATAACCTTCTTCTGTTGAGCGTCGTTAATTTTTGCTCGTGTGTTTAATTATATTGTAACACTTATGTAGATTAAACAATTTTTATTACACGTAAATAATAATTTATAATTTATAAATGGTCTGTGTGTATGTAAACAGACTAGCTCAAAAACTGTAAACCGTGCGAACATGAAATTGGGTATTTAGTGTATGTATATGCCCGCGATGTGACAGCAAACATTTTATCAAAATTGCTCAAAGGGAGGGGGTACTTTATTTAATAACTTTTTAGGTTTTTTTCGATTTTCTCAAAAACTGCTCTAACGATTTTGATTAAACTGTGTATTTGATGTATAGATATGACCGAGATATGACTGTAAAAATTTCATCAAGATTGATGAACCGGAGGGGGGACTTTACTTAATAAATATTGTATCATTTTCACGTGTTTTTTTTATTTACTCGAAAAAGGCTTTAACGATTTTTATCGAACTGGGTATTTGATGTATGTCGATGCCAAAGATGTGATAGCCAACATTTCATCAAAATTTATCAAACGGAGGGGGCACTTTATTTCATAATTTTTTTTCCAATTTTTACCTTTTAAACGCTTTAACGATTTTTATCATTTTCGTAATGTTTAATGGAAATTGGGTGTTCTTTAATACCAGGTAAGCTTTATCATTATTAAAATGTTCTGAGGGGGCTTAAACGGGGTATAGGCCTTTTTTGTTTGTTTGTTTTATATAAAGTACCTTTGTTTTTGTTTATATGGATAAATTAACTGTCTCTCGTTACGCCTGAAAATAAGAAATGGCTAAATATGAGATATAATAAATATAAAGAAATCATATAGAGGAGAAAAAAAGAAAAATATTCAGTCTACTCATAAACTCGTTGAGGCCATGCACGCGGAGTACGCCTTTAATGACAGACCATTGTTCATAATAAAAGCCGTTCTGTTCATTTGAGAAGTGGCAATTAACAAATTTCTAATCTAAGTAAGTTGGTAAGTGAAAGTTTTGTGTTGCGAGCATGCTCCAGATTTTTTATTTTTACTGATATTGTGCGTATTTTAGGTTGTTTGATTTAGTAGCACATCCTGAAGTTAAAGGGTTATTTGTTAATTCTGTTTTTTTTTTCTTCTTAATTGTATGTATGTATAGGTGTGATGTTATGTTCCTGATAAGGAACATTATATTATATCATACATATTAGGTTATATTTTACCGAAATTTTGACAGGTTAGTTTGTTTACCTGTGTTTTATATTACACACACTAGTCGTGGGATTTCGTAGTTATATTTTATATACCTTGTTTTGTGCTTTTTCTATTTTCTATTAGTATATTATTTAATTAATCACTTTTAGGTATTTAAATTACAAAAAAAGTGAAACAAATAATTTGTACAGACACCAAGTACCTTTTTATTGGGTGCCTTCTATATAGGTGAAACTTGACCCCATTAGCCAGCGTAGGTGGCGGCTATTCATGCTGATTTGGTCCGGTCCCTGTAAGATTATAAGACGTTGATGGTTGTCATTGAAACTAGGGCAGTACTTGACACAGAAAATCCTAAAATATTTTATTTTCTCTACGATTTTCCAATGTATTTAATTTTTTTATCAAGTTCCGAAAGGTATTTCTTGTAAAAAAAACAAAACATAAAAAACGTATTCAAAATGATGACAGTACATTTTTATACATTTATCCCGTCTTTCTGGCAATTTATGAATACCTCACTAAAAAAAAACAGTGGCAATTTTGTGGAAAATTAGTGTTCGAGCCATTTTCCTAAGAAGCGAAGAGGTACGTGAGCCATCGATGCAAAAAAAAAAAATGGTGTGTTAAGAAGTAAAATCACTTTGTGTTGCCGTTTTTTGTATTTTGATCGTTTTTAAAGTAATGCTCGATTCAAATAGATCATTTATCGTTGTTAGCATTATTAAGCAGGTTTTGGAACTTTTTTATTTACTTTTTATGATATGATATTCCCTAGCGAGTCATTAGTGGCATATTTTGAATAATTTGAAGGTGATAAGTCATTCACATGTCAATTATTGTGTATATTATATAATTTTCAATACTATAAATTAAATTTACGATTTTTGAAGATTTTAGGTACTCAAATAGGTTTTTATTTTTTCTTGGCTTAAAGTGCTTCAGCCGTAGAAAGATGGTATACTGAGTTTTGTTATGGTGTCAGAGGCTAGAATGCAGTTGTTCAATATGTTTTAGTTAGTAAGCTTTAGTATAACTAAGTTTTTTGTTAGTTATTTCAAAAAATGGTGTTTCCATTTTTTAGAGACCATCAAGTGTCTGTGTTATGTCCTATTCTTATTCTTTATTCAAGACTACGTCTTCATGTCTTGTGATTCCTAAAGTAAGATGGTCATAGGAAAATTTCCCGTTAGAATTCATATATTTTGTAAGTGGAATGAATCTACTTTATCTGCCATTTTTCCTTCAAGATTTTTTTACATCCACGGTTTCAGTCGGTAAAGGTTGTAAGATCAATTATTGTGTTCTCGTTCAATCTTATTTCTAGCACTGTCTTCATTACTACATTTTCCTAAGACAGTTAGATCGTCATCTATTTTTTTTTTTTCGCAGATAGAGATGTCCCTTCTTTAATGGAGGAATATTTCCATTAGGAGAAAAAGAGTAGCATCTAATGTCGCAATGTCCCGTTTTATGTTCAATAGTTGTTTGTTTAACGTCTGTTTTTATGCTACTAAGGCTAATCGGACGATGCTACAGCGGGAGTCCTAAATTTTGCCTATCCAGGTATAATTAGGATAGGGATCATTAACGAGTACCTGACATCGTACTGGCTCGGGACCTCCATTTTACGTCCTATCCGAGGGACGGCATAGCTAAGGATTTTTGACTCCCTTTAAAAACTCCTAGGGCCATCACGGGGCGCGAACCCGCGGCCTTTAGTATTGTAGGTTGCCATGTTAACCATTACACCACAGGTGACCCCTTGTTCAAAAGGTGTTTGAAAGTTCTCAGAGTGTTAGTAAAAAAAAAGGGTATGATTTCTTTCATCAACAATAAGTCCTAGTCGACACGGGTGGATTTGGTACAAAATTTGACCCTTCCGCCTAAATAATAACAAAGGTTACATCATTATTGAAAAACACATGATTTATTTACTATCTAACTTATTAACAAGAAATATTGCAAAAAAAAAAGAAGAAAAAAAAGGTTATTGTTCTGAAGGCCAATAGGCTTTCATTGCCTCGAAAATTTCCATGAATAAATCCTTTCCTTGATTACGACGCCTCCATACATACTCACATGAGTCAAGCATGCTTCTTCGAGTTCCATTTTCTTTTTTGTTGCGGCGTTTAACTGATGACCACAATGACTCAACTTGTTGATTATGTACAACAGTTATGTGGTCTAAAAAATTTCTGGAATGATTAACTGTATAATGACAGTACTGCATTCTCGGCATTTCATTTTTCCATGTAGAACACCGATTCTTTGTAAACATTTTATAGCTGTTTTATTTGACTTCAAAACTGAATATAATTCTAACAGATTCATTTTTAAACTACAGAGCACAGATTAACTTTATACAGCAACTCACACTGCGATAATAACCTTAAGAGAATTTAAAATATGAAATCATATGATTTTAGCTGACATAGAAAAATCACTCTTTAAATTCATAAAATAACCGTTATCATAACTAAGTAACAGGTTGCCTAAAATGAAAAAGACCTAAAAATATAAATAGTTAAAATATTTGGGAACCCCCTCCCCCATACTCCTGTGATCTTCCTTCTGGATCAGTCCTTCCTTGTATATAGCAAAGAGTTCTTCTGTAAAGAGGCTGTTCATTCGATGCAAGTTAAACTTGATTCACACGTCTTGAAGTCATATTGCACCTCCTACTTAGGCGTCGATTTTCGTTGCATCGTTATTCAAGGATTTGAATCACTGGTACTTTTGTTTGAAAGTGAATAAAACCTTCTTGTCAAATCGATTTATATTTTCAGAGAAAGAGGTGTTTCTTCTTTAATGGAGGAATATTTCCATCTGGGGAAAAAAAGAAACGCATTTAATGTCTCAATGAGGTCCAGTTTTATGTTCAAAAGCTCAAGTCGTTTGAGAATTCTTTGATTGTATTAATATCTATATAATTAAAGATGAAATTCTGTTTGTTTGTTTGTTTATTTCTTCTTTATAGAAATCCATACCGTTTGTCCTAAATTCTCTAAATTTCGCTCAGTGGTTCTTCGATACCAGGTGCGAACACCTGCCCATATTAAAATTGCTCAACTTCAGCCGATCATCAGCTGTTATTCTTTGTTGTTATAAAAATCATAATAATCTCACTTTACAGTGTTTTTTTTTTACGAAATCAACCGTTTCTTTAGAAAAATAAAATTCCCCGTGTGAAATCAGGATATACAGCTATAATCTATGTATATAAAGATGAAATTCTGTTTGTTCTTTATAGAAATCCATACCGTTTGTCCTAAATTCTCCAAATGTCGCTCAGTGGTTCTTTCAGACCAGGTGCGAACACCTGTTCATATTAAAGTTGCATAACTTCAGCCGATCTCTGGGTATATTCTTTATTGTTGTAATAATCGTTTTGATCTCGCTATACATTGATTTTTACAAATTCGACCGTTTGAGTCGATAAAAGTCTCAGTTTATAGAATTTATAGATTTAAAAAATGAAATTCTCCGGGTGAAACCGGGATATACATCTAGTTAGTAAATAAACTGAAACTTATAGATCTCTGTTATAGTTATTAAAGCCTGTAATATGGTGGACCTTTGATGTTCAATCCTTGCAAATAATCATTGCGCAGGTCGAGGCAAGAAGCGGCGCGGTGTGAACGCCTTGCTGATGATGATGATGATGATGGCTAGCATGATGCTGCCGCTGAAGATGGGTGCCCTCGCGATGCTGGCAGGTAAGGCCCTCATCATCTCCAAGCTGGCCCTCGCCCTGGCAGCCATCGTCGGGCTGAAGAAGCTGCTCGGAGGGGACGATCATCAGGACTCCTACCAGGTCGTGCAGGTTCCTGCAGGACACGCTCATCGCAAGAGGTCCTTGGACCTCCCCTACAGGGCCCACAGACCTTCTTTGTGAACTTATAAATCTTTATCCATTGTACATAAATGTAATATTTATTTATTTAATATTTATTAAAATATATGACTTCTTCAATTTTTCGTAGTTACATTGTTTTTTCTTATTACCTATTTGAGAGAGAGAGAGAGAGAGAGAGAGAGAGAGAGAGAGAGAGAGAGAGAGAGACTTAATTAAAAAAAAATGTTGATGGTGGCCTAGGCGAGATTGGGGCACATTTTCCATTGGGGCATGTTTTTTTCCAACTGGCTTTAATTATTTGATGTTGAACGGGCCTGAGGGTGACTAACCAAAGAGGCTGTGGAGCTTGCAGTAGTTGCTTCCAATACGTGGTAAGTGATTTTTTTTTATTATTTTCTCATGTGAGTCAAATTTATAGTAGAGGAGAGCGGGATTGGTTGGCATAGGGGGTAGGTTGGCCATTGGCTTATAGTTTCCGTCACACCTGTTGAGAAGGCCCCACCATTGTACCACCCGCTCGACCTTGGGAGTCTTCTCCCGAGTTTTCAATCTGATCCAAACAGAGTAGAGAAGAGCATGCTTCATTGATTGATTTTACAACATGTAAGTAAATTTTTATATTTTATGTAAATTTGGTTCAAAGGGATGGCAAAACATTTGACTCCGATTCTGTTCACATAGCTCCAAACTTCTTTGAAAAACCTAACCTTTCGATAAACCAGTTTCTTTTTTGATTGTTCTCCCCTGTCCTGGCAGCCATCTTTCATATGATCTCTCCTGTGGGGTTAGTTGGCTCTCTTCAACTGGGGTTTGTTGGCGCAGTAGCAATTCACAAAAGCAAGGTAAACATAAACAAAAGAGAAACTACCAAATGTCCTTAGTCCCAGCGAAGAAGATGATAGCATTATTTCCTATGCAGAAAGTGACGGCAGTCTAAACTTCTATCTTCTTCTATTGTCATTCTATTTTCTCTTAAAAGCTGTTAAAAACCGATTCAAAATTATTATACCATTATAGTGCAGCTTTTAATAACAATAATATGTGTCAGGCAGTACTTGAATGAGATGGCTAAACAACACCTCCTTCTAGGCCAACTTGCCCCACATAGGGGGGTTAATTGGCATACTCTGGATTGACGAATTCTTCACTTTTCTACAATCTTAGTATTAAATATTAAGTGTTGAAAAAAATACTTGATGTACTCTAATACTTGGAGTTTACAGTGATATCAGCCATATTGGGATTATATTAACAGGAACGATTCAACAATCAAAAAAGTGAAAACTGTTGCCAACCAACCCCGCTCTCCCTTACCCAGTAAAGCATAAAAATTGCTGAATTTAGCATAGAATATACAAAAAATGGAATACATTGTTTTGATTATGTGATTGATTTGATATTAACTTGCATCTTCAACGTGGAGACGGGGCAGGATTTCAAAGAACATATGGAGCACATATTTTAAAAACTTGTTGCTAAGTGCAAGAAATGGGCCTATGAAAATTGTAGAAAAAAAAATTCTACAACATAATCTCGTTGAAGAAATTTTTTTAACCTTCAATTATCCTTCCTTTATAAAATTGTATTATTAATAATTGTAGTATTTATTTTTTTTTTTTTTTGACGTAGATTTTATTTTGCAATTAATCTATACAAGCGTTATAAGTAAACAATGTGCAAAACTTATTACACGTTTTATATATTACAACTTGCCCCAATATATTTTCAAGAGACCGATAAACTTGCCCCACACTCGGGGCAGATTTTCCAAATGTTTTCACCATGCTTAATTTTTGTTTTTTTTTAATTTTGAAATATACATATTGTAAAATGGCACAATATTTATAATAACCACAAACCTGCAGGATCCAAATGTAATTCGGTCATATTCTGATCTAGAAGATCTTGGAAAAAAACAAGTCTCACTTACAACGTCACTTGCGGACACTGAACTGGAGGACTATGAAAGCGATTATTCCACAAATTCCCTGGGTTCTCAAAATACAAAGAAAAGGAAAATTAAAACCCATAAAAGCAATGCTTCTATAAAGAATTTTTTAGTGAACACGAATCCCGGAGAATCAAGAAACTGACAGCTGATAGTAAACAATTTAGACCTACCCCCATTATCACCAAGGTTTTAACCAAACCTCTTAATATAATGTTCTGGAATGTAAACGGATTTAAAACACTTGAAAACCTGTCAAAAGATGAAATAGAAGAACTAATAAATTATCAAATTATTTTTCTCTCAGAAACCTGGCTTCAAAACGACAATACAACAAAACCATATTTCCTCAATGAATATGACTGTACCTCCGTAAATGCTAGCAGGCTATTTACCATTGGACGCCCAAGTGGTCTAGCCCTTTTTTATAAAAATAATACATTTAACAACGTAAAGTTGCTCACATCAAAAGAACACTTGTTAGGTCTCCTTTTCGAATAGGAAAATAAGTCACTGGTAATCCTCTCAGTGTATTGTAAACCTGGTGTAGAAAATGATAAATACATCAAACTAATCTATAAAGATATTGTTGAATTAAGTAATCAATATGATCTAGTACCTATGGTTGTCGGAGGAGATTGGAATGCACGTCTCGGAACTCTCAACAGCCTAGAAGAAGACGCTTTCCACCATGATGTCCTATCAGCAACAAGAACTTCACTTGATTCTATTATAAACAAACGAGGTGAATCTCTAGTTTCCCTTATAGAAGAACTAGGAATGGAGGTATGCAATGGAAGGTCCTGCAATGACGATCCAGCCCAATACACCTATTTGGGACATAAGGGATGCAGCATAGTGGATCGTCTTTGGGTATCATATCCCAGTATAGCTGAGGTAAATGACTTTAAACTCCTCCATTGGCATGATACCTCAGACCATCTACCCTGCCTCCTTACCCTTTTTGGTGAATTTTTGTTATGGCACCAATTAAAACTGTGAACAGAAAGAGGTACCTCCTGGAAATATTTGAATTAATACTTCTCACCTCAAAACCAATGGAATGGACTGAGGAAGATGTTTTCAACCAAAGTAACCTCAGCTGACCTCTCTGCCCACATGGAAGAAGCTTGCTTGCTTAGGGAAACTAAAACTTTCAACTACCACAACAAACCCTGGTTTGACATAAGGTGTCGTGAAACAAAGAAGAAAGTCAACCAGCTCTACGAAATAGCCCCTAAGAACTCCTTCACACTCCAGTATTTAACCCCTTATATTGAAGCCAAAAAAATGTATCGAAGCAGTATAAATGAAGCAAAAACCCTCTACGTTGAAAAACCTAAAAATAAAATTTCCTCTACTAAAAACCCATCGGAATTCTGGCCATCTACATTCAAGCCATCCAACAGACCGCAATCTCTGTGCAACAATGGGAAGCTTTCCTAATGAATTAATTACCAAATAAAATTAGCAGGGACAAATCCTTCCTCTACTCATGTTCGCCTGAACTTGACTTGGAGATCAGTGAAGATGAACTCTCAAAAGCCCTTAAAAGCACTAAAAATAATAAGGCTACAACCCTAGATTTTATCCCGAACGAATGCTTTAAAGCTATGAATCCCTCCTGGAAACAAGCCTTCTTAAGGTTGCTTAATAGAGTCTGGTCTGAAGAGGCAATCCCAGCTGCTTGGACCAAAATAAAAATAAATATATTTTTTAAAGAAGGTCAGAGAAACGATCCTTACACGATCCTTTTAGGGGCATAGCGATACTAAATAGCATACTAAAGATACTCACCAGTATCATATGCAAACGGCTGGTCCAATGGGCGGAAGAAAATAAATTGATACCTGAAGAATAAGCAGGTTTTAGGAAAGGGAAAGGATGCCGAGACAATGTGTTCATCCTGTCTTCTGCAATAAATATAGGCCTAAGACTTAAGAGACGAAAAGTGATTGCCACGTTCGTCGATTTCAAACGGGCGTTTGATTCAGTTGACCACCGAACGCTGTGGCAAATGCTCTATGATATTGGACTAAAAGGCAAAATTCTGCGCCCGCTGATGAACATGTACAAGACAGCCACATTTGTTATACAAGAAGGGAGTGAGGTCTCCAGGGAAATATCTGTCACAGAGGATGTACTACAGGGTGATAACCTAAGCCCACTACTATTCCTGCTCTATATATCAGATATGCAAAACTCCTTCAAAAGCAGTAAAGTAGAAGGTCTTCCAATTAATGAATCATACGAACTTTCTACCCTACTTTATGCAGATGATTTGGTAATCCTCTCAGACACATGGAAAGACACCCAATTTAAAGTAAATCTTTTGGGGCACTATTCCACCAAAAAATCACTCTCCGCTAATGTAAATAAGACGGTCATACTTCCATTCCACAAGGGTGGAAAACTAGGAAAGCACCTAGACATCGTTTATAAATAGGGAAAACTGGAAATTGTTGATAAATTTACATATTTAGGAGTCCCATTTTCTTCTTCTGCAATGTTTCACCTAGCAAGTGAACACTTTATAAAAAAAATGTTCTATTGCAAATCAAGCTGTCCTGTAGACTCTGTCGGCCTGCAAGTCAGACTCATGGGAGACTAAAGTAAAACTTTTTGAAGCTACAGCAGAAAGTACCCTTCTCTACCTTTCAGAAATTTGGGACCCATCATACATAGAGAATATTGAAAGAGGGCAACTAATGTTCTTCAAGCGGCTTATGCACCTCCCTCTCAATACACCAGATAGCTATGTAAGATTGGAAACCGGACAGACTCACCTGGTGGCAATGCGTCCTAAACATGCCTAATACATCATAACCGAAATTGTGCTATTTAAAACTACAAGCATTATCAGTAAATTATGTATTACCTTTCAACTGGACAATTAAGCTTCAAGAGTCACTTCAAATGCTTGCAGGAGGGGAAAGCTGGTGCAAATCTCAACGAACCACACAATAATTAAACCGCCTTGTGGAATAACTTAAAAATCATCTAATCAGGAAGGACATAGAATCTGTCTTAAATAGTTCTTTCAAACCCCTCTACAGACACATCAGCTCCTTAGGAACCACAGAACCATATTTACTAGCTAGGACCCACATCAACAACTTGAGAATAATAGCAAACCTCCTTCTGACCGGCATCCACAATAGCAGAATTTACAGCCACAGATATGTAACGATATTTAACATAGATAAGGAATGTCCACTTTGCAAAACAGATGAAGACACTATTGCACACATGCTCCTTCAATGCCTAATCCTACAAGACTTCAGGAAAATAAATCATCACAGAACATCTCTCCATCTCTGGAAACCTAGCGAACTCTCTTGCAATAGCAGACGGAATTAAGGAAGAAAAAATCAAAAGATTATCTCTATTTACAACATACAGCCTATGGATGAGGAAAATTCTATTAAACTAATGGACCCAATCTCGTCACAAATTATTAAAAAGGAAAAAAAAATATGGTTTTTAACATTTATAAAATGAAAAAATAAAATATTATTTGTATATACTTCATTACTGTTGTTAAATTTGTAAATAATTACTTTGTTAATATCTAATATGTGACATGTAAATATTGGCCAACTTTTCGCTGTAAGAATTCTCTTAAAAGCAATAAAGATTCATTCATTATACATATTGTATAATGAATGAATCTTTATGTCTCTTTCTCTTGAATGAATCTGTTTGTCTCTTTTGTGTATAATTTGTAATTATTATTATTCAATAAAACATTATTATTATATTATATATTATATACATATTGTAATGTGTAGTATGTGGAAAAAGTATATGCAATATAACAATATCATGTTCACTTCGAAATATATTCATAAAAACGATTAAAAAATTCAAGAGAGAAATACTTGGAAAACATGTCCCGGTCTTCCCTATTGCATAGGGTTGCTAGTTACACGGCACCCGGTTCTGTCCCATACCGATCATTCATCTATTGACATTGAATATATATCTATACATTTTTTCCCCTTAATATGTACTGCTACCATAATGACGATGTTTAATCCCTAAGAGTCTATAATAGTAATAATAAAGTGTTTGTTTAACGTCACTTAATGCCATTGAGGCTAATCGGACGATGCTATAGTGGCAATCCTAAGTCTTGCCATGTATAATGAGGATAGGGATCTTTAACGAGTACCTGAATCGTACAGGCTCGGGACGTCCTTTTTAGGTCCTATCCGAGGGATGGCAAAGCTATGGATTTTTTACTTCCTTTCAAAAAACCTAGGGCATCCATGCTAACCACTATACCACAGGTGACCCCAACAATAAAGTGTGTTTCTTAGAATAAAATGAATGCTGCATACATGTAACAAATAAATTTCACTCGTATACATTCAAACTTCAAATGATTACTTATTCCCATTTCCACACTCAAGTGGATTTTCTCATGTTCACATATTCTAAACTGTTAGCCTAGAGATTGTTGGAACACTGGGGTTTTATAATCATATGTTTAAATTATCAGTATATAGCTATGCGAAGTGTGATTTTTTAAATATATTTAGTACTTCTAAAATGTTCATGTAACTGTATTTTTCCTCATCATAAAAAATGAGCAATGTAATATTAAGATTGGTTAGGTTAAAAATTATTTCCATATGAACAGCTTGATTCATTATTTTATTGTATAACGACCTTCGGTTTTCATTCAGGAGTTGAGTTAGATCAGCGTTGACCACGCAGGGACATGCTCAACAGTTTCCGAGGACTACCATCCCCGTTAGTGATGATGATGAATCCATATTCACAAAAGCACATCGGCTACCTTTTGTTGCTCGTTCCTGGGAACCCAGGACACGCCTTGAAGGAATCTATTTCCGGAACCTGCTCCTGAGGGAAGCACCTCATATGCTGGCAGCCCATGTGCCTCACACGGGGCGGAGGGCAAGTGCTCTTGGGCTTCCTGGACGTTTTCACGTTGGTAGTGACCACTTCCGGGACCTCGTCTCGTTTCCGACTGTTACTTCGAATCGGACGCTCTTGCTTCTGCTTTTCAACGGCTCTTCGAGAATGGTGAATCTCCGAACTTCCTTCCTCATTCATAGCTTTGGGACGAGTGTTTTCTATGCGGCGTTTTAGATGCCCAACCTCTTTTTCTAATTGAGTACATCTTTCTTTGCAATCTTGGACGACCCACATTGCAGATTGCAAATCACAATGGCACTTTCCTTTCTTACTTTCCGCGATTTCTCTCTTAAACTGCTCAAGTTGTATTAATGCTTCATCACACTTTTTTCTCAACAGTCTTATTTCACTTTTGTTAGGTTCAATTTTACTTTGCACTTCCACTTTCCAATCCTTACGAGCATATTCGCAGTTACAAGATCGGAAATCGGAGTTTTGCTGTGGTTTTTCACGAGGTGTGCCTTTAAATTCAGAAAGCAGCTGCTCTTTGTACTTTTCCAAAATATCATCGGTGTTCTCATGCTTCTTTTCGATGTTGTCAATCTCGCTGGTGGAATGAGCTTTCTTAAAGTCCTTCCGGTTTGGGCTTTGTTCTCTGTTCGATGGCAATATTCCTTCCTGGCTATAATGTCGTATTATTACTTCTTCTTCTCTTGTTGCTTCAGGGTAGTGTTCCAATGAAGCGAGTTCAGCAGCAAACTTTTCATAAATTTCATCACACGAATCTTTTCCTTTTTCATTTGACCTGACAAGTTTGTCTTCCAGTTGCTTGATCGTGAAAAAGCCCTCACTGCGCGAGCATTCCTCGACCTGTTTACCCAAAGCGCAGAGCCCTTGTGTTTGAACGAAGCTCTGCAACGCTTTACAATGTTCCCCCTTTTTGTCGGATTCATTCGGCCCGTCTCGACGATTCCCACAAAATCTGCAAGATTCAACAACAAATTTGTATCCACGAGAACAATTATCCTCTGTTGTTTTGTTTCGGTCATCAATGCATTCTCTGACCTCATACCTCTTCCTGGAGTATTCGTTTCGTTTTTCTTTGGCATCAGACCTTATCCAGACTTGGCATACGCTGCAAAATCGTTCGCTTTCAGAATGATCGGCTGATGAAGGGTCCGAGCTGTAATTTTTCTTTTTGATTGCCTTATGTCTTACTCTTCTTCTCCCTTCGGGATAGTATTCATCATCGCTGCAATCGATTATTGGAGCACAATAACATTCGTAATGAGTTTTATCAACTTTTCGATTTCGTGTTCTATCTTTGAATCGTCGTTGCTCATAGGCTCCTTCATTTGATGCGACCATATCCTGTTTTTTCTTTGTTTGTTTTCGACAATCTGGACAGTTCATTATACACTTATATCGAACATTATTGCCCTGCATTGTATAATCCTCTTGTGAGTATGATCTATTCTGTATTGGCGGATTATGTTTTTGGCAATCACAGCACCTGCAATTCCCACCCTCCATATTGAGGGTTTTCGATTCCGGTATGATGGCGCGTGCCTTAAACTTGATTGGTGGTCTACCAAACAGGGTCTCAACACAGGTAGGAACGTACTCACGGTACATTCCGTGATCATTCTTCCAAGTGAAATCTTATTACGTCCGAATTTTGTTCTCAAATACCTTGTCTAACCTACGATTACTAAGAGATTAATAATGGCTTGATTTTGGTTGACACAATCCAGGTGATTCGTGTTCATGCTTGTATCGTGTAACGGAATTTGTGATATATAGGGCCTAATCAACTTATTTTTCCCCCATATTATTTTTGTAAATAACTTCTTTTTTAACTTAATGAATTAAATTGACCAGAAATTATCTTTGAATGATCGTTTTTCGTATGAGGTTAACAACAAAAAAAATATGTGAAACAAAACCAAAACTAACCTTATTGAATTATAACATAGATACATACAATATAGTTTAATCTAAGAAATATTGTCTAGCTTATTAAGGTTAGTTAATAAAGGTTGCTTATTTAGAGTTTTTGAAATCCTAAATAAACATTGGTAGCAAAGATTTTATAAGAATGTAACAGTAGATGTTAAGGAAGGTTTCATTTACTTCACTTTTAACACCTGTACAATTTTCTTCGATGGGTAACTTTGAATATGTTCCAACGGCTAACTAAAACACTTTCATAACTATCATACGGCGCATGTCCTCCACTTTTTACTTTCACTTACCTATATATGAAATATATAGTAAGTGGAAGTATTGCGATCGTGAAAAATTTCGACTTCCGGTTTTCAACGGAAATACACGTTTTGGGGTCCCCTGAGTCAAAATAACCAAGTCCCGTCAAAATATTCCGTCAACTCATAGAACACATTGAGCCCACGCATAAGGAGTACACGCATCCTTAATAATTAAAGCCGTTCTGCTCATTTAATGGAGATTATTTGTTTCATGGTAACTAAATGAAGTTTTCAACAACGACAGAGAGAATTATAAAAACAGACGACTTGGAGTATTTTGATTGCATTGCCGAAGCATCACAAGTAAAAACTTTTATTAAATAATATAAAAAAATATTGTTTTTATAGAGAAAATAAGAAATGGTCTGTGTGTGTGTGTGTGTGTGTGTGTGTGTGTGTGTGTGTGTGTGTGTGTGTGTGTGTGTGTGTGTGTGTGTGTGTGTGTGTGTGTGTGTGTATGTGTATGTATGTGTGTGTGAACAGACTAGCTCGAAAACTATAAACCGTGTAAAACTGAAATTGGGTATTTAGTGAAAGTATATGTCCGCGATGTGACTGCGAAAATTTGATCACAATTGGTCGAACGGAGGGGGTACATTATTTAATACCTTTTTATGTTTTTTTCGATTTTCTTAAAAACGGCTCTAACGATTTTGATTAAACTGAGTATTTGATCTATTAATATCCCCGAGATATAACTGTAAAAATTTCATCAATATTGATCAACCAAAGGGGGCACTTTACTTAATAAATTTCGTCTCATTTTCACGTGTTTTTTTTTTATTTACTCAAAAATGGCTTTAACGATTTTGATCAAACTGGGTATTTGATGTATGTATATGCCCACGATGTGACAGCAAAATTTCATCAAAATTGGTCAAACGGTGGGGGTACTTTATTTAATGATTTTGTTTAATTTTTACGGGTTTTTTCTTTAATATCAGGTAAACCTTATCATTATTAAAATGTTTTGAGGGGCCTTTAATGGGAAAGGGGCCTTTTTTGTTTCCTTATAAAGTACCTTTATAAGGAGAAAATTAAAAATGTCTAAATATGAAATATGAAAAAAATCAAGTAAACCTAAAGAGGAGGAAAAATTAAAAATATTCCGTCAACTCATAGAACACGTTGAGCCCACGCATGCGGAGTACACGCATCTTTAATAATTAAAGCCGTTCTGTTCATTTAATGGAGATTATTTGTTTCATGCTAACTAAATGAAGTTTTCAAAAACGACATAGAGAATTATAAAATCAGATGACTTGGAGTATTTTGATTGCATTGCCGAAGCATCACAAGTAAAAATAATAATTTAATAATATAAAAAAATATTGTTTTTATAGAGAAAATAAAAACAAAAATAAGAAATAAATGTGGAAAAATGTGTGGCTTTGAGAAGTGGCAATTAACAAAACAGTGAGTAGTAAGTGAAAGTTGTGTGTTGCGCTCACGCACCAGATATTTTATTTTAAATTCGATTTGTTGGTTTTAGAAATAAAGCTCGATGCTGATTCAATGTTCGATGAATCGCATGGGAAAATTAACCAATTAAATTTAAAATGGAAAGATTGGGTGAAAAACATCCGCAGTCTGTTAGCTATCAAAGTGTTGTTAGAAAAATACTTTTTATTTAAATCAGCATCAGACGTATTGTTTTCACACTCCAAGCAAATAAGTGTTTACATTTGTTTAGGTTATGCCAGCTAAAACCCACCATTAAGGTTTCTTCTTATAAACAAATAATAATTAGATGATTAAATTTTCAAAGCTTATACTTTTCTTTGAAAGCTTCACTTCAACCATGGAAATAATTACTGAAATTAAAAATTTGTTCCAATAAGCAGCCTTGTACTAACTGTCATGCCCTCCACTCTATTAATTTTAAGTTTGATAGGCTGATTTTCTCGTCCGATTAAGTGGTTTTCTAGATCAATTGGCTATTGTTTCGAAAACCAACCAATCAAAATTAAAATGACAATAATGTATGAAGGTTAATAATGAAGGGCATAAAAGTTAGACCAGGACTGTCGGTTTGAACAAACCTAATGAAAACTAGGTTTACCTTGCTACAAATTTCACATTATAATATTTATATGTTTACTTTCACTTACCTATATATGAAATATATATAAGGGAAAGTACTGCGATCATGAAAAATTTCGACTTCCGGTTTTCAACGGAAATAACGTTTTGTATTCCCCTAAGTCCAAATAAACAAGTCCCGCGACATGGTCTGTGTGTGTGTGAACTGACTAGCTCAAAAACTATAAACCGTGCGAACCTGAAATTGGGTATTTAGTGTATGTATATGCCCGCGATGTGACAGCGAAAATTTCATCAAAATTGCTCAAAGGGAGCTTTATTTAATAACTTTTTATGTTTTTTTCGATTTTCTCAAAAACGGCTCTAACGATTTTGATTAAACTGAGTATTTGATGTATTAATATGCCCGAGATATGACTGTAAAAATTTCATCAAAATTGATCAACCCCAGGGGGCACTTTACTTAATAAAATTTGTATAATTTTCACGTGCTTTTTTTATTTACTCAAAAACGGCTTTAACGATTGTGATCAAACTGTGTATTTGATGTATGTACATGCCAAAGATGTGACAGCCAACATTTCCACAAAAATTGGTCAAACGGAAAGGGCACTTTATTTCATAACTTTTTTTCCAATTTATACCTTTCTTTCGATTATCTCAAAAACGGCTTTAAAATTATTTTGATCAAATTCGCCATGTAAATAAGGTGTTATTTAATATCAGGTAAGCTTTATCGTTATTAAAATGTTCTGAGGGGGCTTAAATGGGGAAGGGGCCTTTTTTGTTTTTATGTAAAGTACCCTTTTTTTTTGTTTATATGGAAAAATTAACTGTCTCTCATTAGGCCTAAAAATAAGAAATGGCTAAATATGAAATATTAAAAAAATCAAGTAAACATATACAGGAGAAAAAAAGAAAAATATTCCGTCACCTCATAAAACAAGTTGAGCCCACGCATACGCAGTACACCTTTAATGACAGACCACTGTTTATAATTAAAGATTTTTAAACTATTTAATTAGAAGATAAAAGATTCGACCACGGCCAGGAATCGAATCTTTTATCTTCTAATGAAATAGTTTAAAAATTATATCTTTATTGTATAACCAACGACCATGAATAAATAACATCATTATATAATTAAAGATGTTCCGTTAATTTAATGGAAATTATTTGTTTCATGGTAACCATATAAAGTTAGTGGTAAACCAAACAAATAAATAGAGAATTATAAAATCAGACGACATGGAGTATTATGCTTGCATTCCCGAGTTATCACAAGTATAAATTTAATAATAAAAAAATGTAGTGTGCTTTAAAGAGCAAATATAAACTAAAATAAATAAATGATGTGGGAAAATGTGTGACTTTGAGAAATGGCAATTAACAAAACACATCAATTTTTAATTTAAATAAGTTGGTAAGTGAAGGTTGTGATTTTTTATCTAACAAATCCAGAGTAGGAATGATATTATTATTATATTATTTTATGATATTATTTTATGATATTATTATTATATTATTTTATGATATTATTAAAATTCTATATAATTAACTCTTGAAAAGGTATTACTTCGGATGAGCAACTCCAAGATGGCGGCCAGCATGAGTAAACAACAAGGTATTCCGATCACGCCCTACCCAATATCCACGATTAAGTTCGGGTTTACCGAGAGTTCCCGAGCAGATGTAGTCCAGATAACCTTCCCGCCTCAATAATGGGAACAATCAGCAATATGTACAAATGAATGTTCCTTTAATATAATTAAATTAATACACAATAGATATGAGTAGAAGTATTATTTCAGGAAATGGAAATTTCCAGTGATGGTTGCTTAAAATTTAAAATTTGATGGCCTCTTTAGCAATATTTAACAAATCATTTTAATCTTTTCTTTTGTAAATTTATTTGCTTTTAAAAAAATGTTATTGTCCTGTTTAAATAATTAAATGGGTTCGAGTTAAATGCACATATAAATGCAAAAGTTACAAATAAGTTAATAATATAAGAAGAGTATTTCTAACCACCAGATTATTATTTTAAGAAAAATGTATTTAAATAACCAAAAAGGATATTTTTTAAAATGATTTGATGATGATTTTAGGTGATTTGACTCCATAAGAAAAAATCTGGAGCGTGCGCGCAACACACAACTTTCACTTACCAACTTACTTAGATTAGAAATTAATGCGACTTCTCAAAGTTACACATTTTTCCAAATTCCACTCAGAACATTTTAATAATGATAAAGCTTACCTAATATTAAAGAACACCTAATTTTCATTAAACATGACGAATTTGATGAAAATCGTAAAGCCGTTTTTAACCGACTTCGAACGAAAGAGGAGGTTACTCAATTCGATACGTATGTGACTTTTTTTTTTTTTTTGTGCCTTTTTTTTTTTTTTCTATGTATGTTCACCGATTACTCAGAGATGGATGGACCAATTGGAACGAAACCTTTTGCATCTTGTAGAGTATTTTCCCAAGGTGGTCCCATTGAAACCTTTTTTGGGTTCTTAATTTATTTAAGAAGTTATAGGGAAAAAACATGATAATAATTATTTAATTGTCGCTCAAAATGTTTACTTATTGGAAAAACATATGGCATATGTAACATAAGGTATGCTCTAACAAGCTATTAAAAGTAATTGATAAATATCAAATCTCAATATTGTTTTACTGCTGGATGAACCAAATGGGAAAACCATCCAATCAAATTCGGAATCAAAAGAGTGGGGGGAGAACATAAGCAGTCTATTGGTTATCGATGTGTTTTAAGTGCTTGTTGGAACAAACCTATACATAACCTTGACTAATTTTTCAACAATAGATTTAAATATCAGCAGAATAGGTATAATATCGCTGTCGTTTTCTGTAGCATTAGCATAAATATTAGACAGCTAGATATTCATCGATAGCAGTAAACCTTCTTAATTTAGATCTAATCGACGGTTGGACACCATAATCATAAGACCACAAAATTCGTGGAATTCCAAGAAAGATTGAGTATTGATAACCCTTTTAATGCAGAATTTAAGACTTCGTCAAGTTCCCGAAGGTTCGTTTAAATTTAAAATCGTAGCCACTCGCTAAGCACATTAAAAAGGAATACAATAATTCCTGGAAAAGCTCATTTTCAGTTGACTTAACAATATACCTCTGTCTTCTTCCGTATACACTCGGTCACTGTTTAATACCTTGTCGTAGAACTTGTGCTCGGTTTTTAATTTTGTTTCTGTAACTATTGAGGCTTTTGCGGATGTTCATACATCAATAAAAAGTGCTGCATCAGTAAAATAAAACTTGATATCTCCCAGAAAACAACCTCATTGTATGAAAGTCCCCTCAGCAAAAATTTGGCAGCCATGAAAATGATTGATATCATAAATGCTACGCCACACAGTGGTCCAACCTGGGAAAAAACCTCAAAAATGAAAGTAGCCCAAACCTAATTTTTTCTTGGTTTTCGAATACTTAGATACTTGTAGAACAATGGAAAGAATATATTTTTTTAACTATTTCAAAATTAAAATGTGTGTGCACCGGTAAAATTGAACTTTTTAATGATTGAAAAAATCGTACTTTTCTACCATCATAAAAAAAAATGTCTACTCTGTATAAGATTAACAATAAAATATTCCCCAATACATCAGGAGTGTGTCATATATATGTGCACTGTTATGGACTAAACATGTTTGAACAATATCAATAGTTAGAGGAGAAATTAATTTTCGAAATCGTTGCTGAAATAAGTATGATTTTTTGACTTTGTTGGTTTATAAAAAGTTTGCGTTACGGTCGCAATGGTTTAATATGTAACTGTAGGTAGTAGAGGAACTGTGGTAAAATTTTCAGCGCCAACTTCGGCCAACTTTGGGATTTATAAGGATTTAAACCTTTCGCTACGGTGCGAGTGGCAAAAGCGGATGACCTTGGGGAGGAACTGTTAGTTAAGAAAAATCCTCCTATAGGTCTCTAAGGGAGGGGGGCTGGCTTAGAATTAAAATAAAATAAATCACACGTTATTTTCAATTAATTATAAAATACTAAAATAATTTTAATTTCAATTCTAAAATACTAATTTTTTTTATTTATTTTGTATTTTAAATAATCAAATAAACTACGACTACAAGTAGGTTGTTTGAAGTTGCACAGTTTACTTATAATGTATGGTGATCCTTTGCACTAGAGCTCTCACCCATGAAAATTGAGGCGGTACATTTATTTCAGTTTGATGCTGTTATTGTTTCAAGTATTTTGAAAATCCTGCATTAACCGCGCAGATTACAGGGATAAATGAAGAATTAATTATGAGATTAAAAATAGTACTAGATGTGATTTGCTCTCTGTACCCGATTGATACTGCAGCATGTCGCAAGTATACAGCGGAAACGGCTGAGATGGCAAGGACTCTGTACCCCTGGTACTACCTCCCATCGACCGTCCACAAAATTCTTTTCCATGTAGCAGACATTGAAGCACGAGGCTGTTGTATCGGTTCCCTGACAGAAGAGGCTCATGGAGAGTAGGAACAAATATTATAAGCAGTAAAGGGAACATCATTCCAGGAAGATATCTCGAGTCGCAGCAAATGAAGATGTTTTCTACCAATTATTTGTAACAAGCGACCCATATTTAATTTAAGACCAGTATACAAGTACAAAAAGAAAAAAGAGCTAACCGAGGAAGCATACAATTTATTTAAACAAGATTAAATAATTATACCTATTTGTATTACAGTACGTAAAATGTTAAATAAAAAAATTAATATATAATATAATATTCAAATTTTTATTTTTCACGTCAAATTTTAACTTGATCTGATGCTCTGATTTCGTTGATATAGATTTCATTAGATTCGGCACCTCAAAAAACATATATGACTATACCAAACACGAATTTTTGATATTGTTGACTTTTTGACCTCAAATTTGGACTTGATCTGATGGTCCAATTGCACGGATTTTGATTTCATTAGATTCGGCACCTCAAAAAATCAATACACGGGTGGTTCCAGGCCGCTAACAAAGTAATTATAATAGATATTAGGTTTTTTCCCATTTTCAGCTTTTTTGGACCACTGTGCGCCACTAGAATTGAAGCAACAGTGTTTAACAATTTATTTTCTGAATAATGTTTTATTACGAAGGATATAATTCATAGTAGTTCAGTAATAAATTTAGTCAAAAATTCATCGAAAGGAATTACGAACGTAATCCTAGCGGGGCAGTCTTTTTGATATCGATCAATTTTATGGCTGCCCCTTTTTTGTTTGGGGCGTCTATCCAATGATGGTGTTTAATCACTACTTTTCCAGTGATCGATTTAAATAAAGCAATATTAACGGTCCCTACCGGAGTAGTGCATAATATCGCCATAGTTCTCAAAAGAATATTCAAGCAATCATAATTCCAAAGTTACTTTCCAATTTACGAGTAATATAGGTCATATTGCCATCCTCATCGATTCTCCATTAACGATATCTTGTCCAAAACCGGCCACAATCTCGACTGTACAGTGACTTCATCTTGGAATGGCAGGATTTATTTATTTATGTATATTTAACTCAACACATCTCGGAAAACCGATGATGTATGTAAATCACAAGTACTGACGACAATATTTAGCAAAGGAAAAATATTGTCATTGTGGATAAACATTTTATGTGTTCCCTTCCCAATGGAACATTGATCTTTAAAAAAATAAAATCTCTTTTTAATCATAAAACGTAGTATGTTCACCAGAAACAGATTCGTGACTGACTGACTCAGATCTATCACACCAAACTGACACAAAACACTCTTAAAATGCACCATGTACAGTAAAAGAGTTTTTTCTATAGGAATATAGAAGTCCTCATGTTCCTGCCATTCAACGAACAACAAAAACGAAGTAGGGGCTAAGAAGAAAAAAAAAAAAAAAAAAAAAAAACGTAGTAAGTATGTTGAAAATTGTATAATACACTAAGTGCTTTCCCACTTTTGTGTGTATTCATAAAATTAAAAAGGTGACTGTTTAAATATAGAGAAAAACACTTTATTCATAATAAAAGATATGCTACCCAACTACATTGGGTTGCTAATACACAGCAAACTATATGTCTATCTGAGACTATTTGTAACATCTTATTGTAATAATATATAATAATAAAAAGGCCCGGGAAAGACGAATGTGGTAGAGCGTAAAAATATTTCGAAATATTTTTTTAAACCAACGTACCGTTTTCTACTTTTTTATCTTCTCCAACTAAAAAGTATGAAATAAAAAACATTTTATAAAAAAAAATTAAACCGACTTCGAAACCTAGGAACCAGTAAAACTAAATTCACTGAAAAGTATGAAATAATTACCTTCTGATTTTTATGAATACACAGCAAAATTGAAAATGGTATAAAAAGTGGAAAAATGTAATAAGAGGAATAATTTTATTTTGATTTGTACAAATACACACTAATTGTTAATGAAAATTATTAAATTAAAATATTAAATATTATGTTCAGTAAAACATAATCTTTTCGGAGGCGGCGCAAAATGTAAAATTTTTAACACTAGGCATTATGAAAATCTTTTCATGACGTAACATATCATTTCTATTTTGCGCCGCCTCCGAAAAGATTGTGTTTTATTGAACATATTATTTAATATTTTAATTAATTAATTTTCATTAACAATTAGTGTGTATTTGTACAAATCAAAATAAAATTATTCCTCTTATTACATTTTTCCACTTTTTATACCTTTTTCAATTTTGCTGTGTATTCATAAAAATCAGAAGGTAATTATTTCATACTTTTCAGTGAATTTAGTTTTACTGGTTCCTAGGTTTCGAAGTCGGTTTAATTTTTTTTTATAAAATGTTTTTTTTGAGTAAATAAAAAAACACGTGAAAATGATACAAAATTTCTTAAGTAAAGTCCCCCCTCCGGTTAATCAATTTTGATGAAATTTTTACGGTCATATACATACATCAAATACCCAGTTTGATCAAAACCGTTAAAGCTGTTTTTGAGTAAATAAAAAAAACACGTGAAAATGATACAAAATTTCTTAAGTAAAGTCCCCCTTCCGATTAATCAATTTTGATGAAATTTTTACAGTCATATCTCGGGCATATACTCACATCAAAAACCCAGTTTGATCGAAATCGTTAAAGCCGATTTTGAGTAAATAAAAAAAACACGTGAATATGATACAAAATTTATTATGTAAAGTCCCCCCTCCGGTTAATAAATTTTGATGAAATGTTTACAGTCATATCTCGAGCATATACATACATCATTAGAGCCGTTTTTGATTAAATCGAAAAAAATGTAAAAAGTTATTAAATAAAGTACCCCCTCCCTTTGAGCAATTTTGATGAAATTTTCGCTGTCACATCGCAGGCATATACCTACCCTAAATACCCAATTTCAGGTTCTCACGGTTTATAGTTTTTGAGCTAGTCTTTTCACTCACACACACACACACACACAGACACACAGACACGCAGACCATTTCGCGGGACTTGGTTAATTAGACTCAGGGGGTCCCAAAACGTGTATTTCCGTTGAAAACTGGAAGTCGAAATTTTTCACGATAGCAATACTTCCACTTACTATATATTTCATATATACGAGGTAAGTGAAAGTAAAAAACCATTCAAATAGACATTTCCTATTCTGTATCAGCACAGATTATACTCAAGAGTTTTCACATGAGTGTGCTACAAAATTTTATTCTTTTCATAATTTTCATTTTAATCAAACGCATAATATAAATAAAATACAGTCGAACCAGGTTAAATGTGACCTGCTTAAGTAGAATACCTGTCAGTATAAGTGCTACAAAACTTCTTGTCCCAACATTTTTCCCTTAAATAAACTCTTTAACTGGAATATTTTCACCTGTATAAGTGGAATTAATTTTGGTGGAAGATACCTCTGTAAGTGGGACGATTTTTGTATTCACCTCTAGAAGTGGAATACACATATCTAAGAATAGGTGAAGGGTTATCTTGTTAAGCTACGGGATTGGGAAAAGTTATAGGAGATACCAATGAGAAGCTTCCAGCTTTCGAGCAGTATGTCCACTTGGATGACGAAATTGTAACAGCAGGAGAGCTGAATGATGAAGAAATCCTTGAAAAATCTAAAACGCCAGACGAAAATGAAAATTTTGACAATCCGGGCCAAGAAGAAGAAGACCAAAACAATTCAGAAAAGTCAGAGAGGTTAACAGTCACGAAAAATGATGCAGTAAATTGTATTGCGAAGTTGCAGCCTCTTTTTGAAATGAATGAAGGAACTGAAGATCAAATCTTTATAAGTTGCCAAAGTGAGGTGCAGAAAAAAAAAAATAAGTGATTACTTTCATAAGTATATTTTTGCATAATTATCTTGTAATCTCCATTATTTTATTTTCATATTAAAAATAAAAAACATTTTATAAAAAAATATTAAACCGACTTCGAAACCTAGGAACCAGTAAAAATAAATTCACTGAAAAGTATGAAATAATTACCTTCTGATTTTTATGAATACACAGCAAAATTGAAAATGGTATAAAAAGTAGAAAAGTGCAATAAGACGAATAATTTTATTTTGATTTGTACAAATACACACTAATTGTTAATAAAAGTTATTAAATTTAAATATTAAATACTATGTTCAATACAACACAATCTTTTCGGAGGCGGCGCAAAATAGAAATAACATGTTACTGATACACTTCCATTAGTAGGCATTGAAATCAATAGCTGGGAAGAGAAGATCCACGTAGAAGATTTTCATAATGTCTAGTGTAAAAAATTTTAAATTTTGCGCCGCCTCCGAAAAGATTGTGTTGTATTGAACATAGTATTTAATTTTCCAACGCTACAATTAAGTCTAAATCAGACGAAACAACATTTTTAGAACCTAAACACGACAGGTCCTAGCATTCGCTGTAACGTAATACAATAAGTAGTTGACCACGTGCGGCGGAGGAGCCTAACCCTGGCGTAATCTCAGAAATGATAGGTTTTAGGGCTTTAAAACGCAAACCCCTAAAGAACTAAACTGGGTCTTAATGCTCGTATCGCAATCCATAAAACCCAATTTTATTCCTTTCGATCCGTTGAGTCAGTACGTTTAGGTCAATATTTTATTTTGGACCAAAAAATGGACACTGAGAATGCAATTCGCAAAAGCTCCGTGAAATTCTGAATCTAACGATACCACATTCGTGGCATTTGAGCACGGTAGGACCTTATAATTGATGAAAAACCGATTTTTACGCTTTGTGAAATAATATATGTGGGATGTTCAATACAACACAATCTTTTCGGAGGCGGCGCAAAATTTTAAAATTTTTACACTAGACATTATAAAAATCTTCTAAATGGATCTTCTCTTCCCAGCTATTGATTTCAATGCCTACTAATGGAATTGTATCAGTAACATGTTATTTCTATTTTGCGCCGCCTCGGAAAAGATTGTGTTGTATTGAACATAGTATTTAATATTTAAATTTAATAATTTTTATTAACAATTAGTGTGTATTTGTACAAATCAAAATAAAATTATTCGTCTTATTGCACTTTTCCACTTTTTATACCATTTTCAATTTTGCTGTGTATTCATAAAAATCAGAAGGTAATTATTTCATACTTTTCAGTGAATTTATTTTTACTGGTTCCTAAGTTTCGAAGTCGGTTTAATATTTTTTTATAAAATGTTTTTTATTTCACAATTTTTAGTTGGAGAAGATAACAAATGTAGAAAACCGTACGTTGGTTCAAAAATTTCGTTGGTAATTGGTCGTTGATAAAATAAACGTTGGTTTAAAAATTTCGAAATCTTTTTACGCTCTACCACGTTTGTCTTTCCCAGGTCTGTTTATTATACAATAATTGTATAAAATTATTATGAAATACACTTTACCTTTTCAATTTTATGAATACACAAAGAAAAGTGGGAAAGCGGTGCGTGTATTACACAACTTTCAACACACTACTTTTTAGGATTATAAATGGATTTTTTTTTTTTTTTTAAAAAGATCAATGTTCAATTGGGAAGGGAACACATAATATGTTTTTCCACAATGACAATATTTTTCCTTTGCTAAATGTCGTCAGTACTTGTCATTTACGTAGAGAATCAGTGTTCCGAGATGTGTTGAGTTAAATATACATAAATACGTAAATCCGGCCATTCCAAGATGAAGTAGATAAGTCACTGAACAGTCGAGATTTTGGCCGGTTTTAGACATGATATCGTTAATGGAGAATCGATGAGGATGCTAATATTACCTATAGTAAATTTGAAAGTAATTTTTAAATTTTGATTGCTTGAATATCCTTCGGAAAACTATGGCGATATTATACACGACTTCATTGGATTACATCATTGGATAGAAGTCCCTGCAAAAAAAGGGGCAACCATAAAATTTATCGATATCAAAAAGACTGCCCCGCTAGGATAGAAGCAACAGGGTTTGGGACTCACATATGGTTAATTTATTATTACGAAGGATATTATTATTCTCCGTATTAGACTACTGACTTCCATAACTGAATTCCAAAGGTTGATTCAATTATGTTCGTAATTCATTTCGATGATTTTTTGACTAAATTTATTACCGAAGTACTATGAATTATATCCTTCGTAATAAAACATTATTCAGAAAGTAAATTGCTAAACAATGTTGCTTCAATTCTAGTGGCGTAGCATTTATCATCATTTTTAACAATCATTTCCATGACTGCCAAATTTTTGCTGAGGGGACTTTCATAAAATGTGGTTGTTTTGGGGTAGTTATCAAGTTTTATTTTGTAGTTTTTATTGATGGATGAACACCAGCAAAAGCCTCGATAGTTGTAGAAACAAATTTAAAAACCGATACTAGTAATCCGGATAACATAACAGAAGTGTCACCCTTAAAGGATCGGCACAAGACCTCCGGCAAGATATTCAACAGTAACCGAGTGTATCCGGAAGAAGACAGAGGTATCTGAATCCTTTATTAAGTCAACTGAAAATGAGCTTTTCCAGGAATTATTGTATTCTTTTTTAATGTGCATAGTCAATAAAAGATAGAAATCAAAATCTAATTTAAATCAATAATAGCTACGATTTTAAATTTAAACGATCCTTTGGGAACTTGAAGAAGTCTTAAATTCTGCTTTAAAACGATTACCGATTAAATACTCAGTCTTTCTTGGAATTCCACGAATTTTGTTGTCTTATGATTATGGTGTCCAACCGTTGATTAGATCTAAATTAAGAAGGTTTACTGTTATCGGTGAATATACATCTATCTATTATTTATGCTAATATCGCTACAGAAAACGACAGCGATATTATATTCTCCTGATATTTATATCTTCGTTTAAATCTAATGTTGAAAAATTAGTTAAGGTTATGTATAGGTTTGTTCCAACAAGCACGTAAAACACATCGATAACTAACAGACTGCTCATGTTCTCCCCCCACTCTTTTGTTTCTGAATTTGATTGGTTGGTTTTCCCTTTGATTCATCCAGCAGTAATACAATATTTGGATTTGTTAGTTATCAATTAGTTTTAAAAGCTTGTTGGAGCATACCTTATGTTATATATGCCATATGTTTTTCCAATAAGTAAACAATTTAAGCGATAATTAAATAATTATTTTCATGTTTTTTCCCGATAACTTCTTAAATAAATTAGGAACCCCAAAAAGGTTTAAATGGGACCACCTTGGGAAAATACTCTACAAGATGCAAAAGGTTACGTTCCAATTGGTCCACCCATCTCTGAGTAATCGGTGAACATACATAGAAAAAAAAAAAAAGGCACAAAAAAAAGTCACATACGTATCGAATTGAGTAACCTCCTCTTTCGTTCGAAGTCGGTTAAAAAAGCATGTAATCATATAATAATTGTATCAATATTTTACGTATTTATATTTTTTAAGTGTTTGCTGTAAATAATTTTTATAAAACTTACAAGTTGTTTGAAAACCTCTGTTAGTGGTACATGCTCCCTTAACAATATACCTGCACCTAGGGTAAGTGAAACCTTGTTTAAGTGGAATAACTCTGGAAGTGGAATTAAAATTCTGTCACCAAGAGATTCCAGTTATCCAGGTTCGACTGTATTATTTATATTCTACACGACAATATTAAATCAATAAAATAAGTTTTAATTTAAAGTTTTTATTGGTACAGAAATAAATAAATAGGTTTGTGTCAATGGTATCTTAAACAACTACTAATAGTTTTAAAGCTTTGATTTTATGCCTTACATCTAAGACTGGTATTTGGCACGATTGAAGGCCATCTTTTAGGAAATAAATAGAAAAAAATAATCTTTTTTTTTTGGTCTTGAGGTATGAGAGGTTGAAAAAAAGAGGTATATCGATCTATACAGGATGATAAATCGATTGGGATCACGGCGGCGCAATGAGGCTGATTGGTATCTTGCCGAAGACCTTGTTGGCCACTTCCTGGATGTTGGCACCGAAGCTCTGAGATATCGCCGGCTTCATGTCGCTCAGGATCTGTTTCCAATTGTCGTTCATGAACCTGTTCAACAGGTTACCTGAAAAAGTGAGCAAATAGCGTAAACATTAATGCCAAACTCACGTAGTTACTTTACCACTTAACTTATTATTGACAAATAATAAATAAGATCTATTAGTGTTATCAATACATATTATAAAGCAAAGTGTACAATGTGCGTGCCGTTTTCCTATAAAGTACCTTTGTTTTTGTTTACATGGAGAAATTATCTGTCTCTCGTTGCGCCTCAAAAAAAGAAATTGCTAAATATGAAATATGAAAAAAAAATCAAGTAAACAAAAAAAGAAAATTGTTCCGTCAACGCATAAAACACGTTGAGCCCGCGTATGCGCATGCGCATAATACAAGTTCTGGGATCCCGTGAGTCCAAATAACCAAGTCCCGCGAAATGGTCTCTGTGTGAACAGATTAGCTCAAAATCTGTAAACCGTATGAACCTGAAATTGGGTATTTGGTATATCCATAAATGCCCGCGATGTGACAGCAAAAATCTCATCAAAATTGGTCAAATGGGTGGGGTACTTTAATTAATGAATTTCGTCAAAAGTTTAGGTATTTTTTCTAGATTTTCTCAAAAATGGCTCTAACGATTATGTTTAAACTCAGTATTTGATGTAAGTATATGCCCGCTATTGGGAGTCAAAATTTCATCAAAATTGATCAATTGTAGGGGGCACTTTACTTAATGAACTTTGTCTTACGTTCACGTGTTTCCATATTTACTCAAAAACGGCTTTAATGATTTTGATCAGAATGGGTATTTGGTGTATGTATATACCCACGATGTGACATCAAAATTGGTCAAACGCATATTCCATAACTTTTTTTCCAAGTTTTACCTTTTTTGTCGGTTATCTCAAAAACGGTTTTAATGATTTTGGTCAAATTCGTCATGTTTAATGAAAATCAAGTCTTCTTTAATATCAGGTAAGCTTTATCATTATTAAAATGTTCCGAAGGGGCCTTTTGTATTTGTTTATATGGTGAAATCATCTTTCTCATTTATCCTAAATATAAGAGAGGGCTAAATATGAAATATGAAAAAAAAAATCAAGTAAACAAAAAAAGAAAATTGTCAACTCATAAAACACGTTGAGCCCACGTTCGCGCATGCGCAGTACGCATTTTATGACAGACCCCTGTTTATAATTAAAGATGTTCCGTTCATTTACTGGAAATTATTTGTTTCATGGTAACTATATAAAGTATTCAACAATTACATTGAAGATTATAAAATCAGACGACTTGGAGTAATATGCTTGCATAACCGAGTTATCACAAGTATAAATTTAATAATAAAAATCTGGTGCGTGCGCGCAACACACAACTTTCACTTACCAACTTACTTAGATTAGAAATTGACGTGTTTTGCTAAATATCATTTCCCAAAGTCACACATTTTTCTACATTCATATCTTATTTTTGTTAATCGTTAAAGCCGTTTTTGAGTAAATAAAAAACAAGAACCCGTGAAAATGATACAAAATTTATTAAGTAAGTAAAGTCCCCCCTTCCGTAGATCAATTTTGATGAAATTTTTACAATCATATCTCGGGCATATATATACATCAAATACCAAGTTTGATCAAAATCGTTAAAACCGTTTTTGAGTAAATAAAAAAACCACGCGAAAATGATACAAAATTTATTAAGTAAAGTCCCCACTCCAGTTGATCAATTGTGATGAAATGTTGGTTATCACATCTTTGGCATATAAATACATCAAATACCAAGTTTGATCAAAATCGTTAAAACCTTTTTTGAGTAAATAAAAAAAACATGTGAAAATGATACACAATTTATTAAGTAAAGTCCCCCCTCCGGTTGATCAATTTTGATGAATTTTTTACAGTCATATTTGGGGCATATAAATAGATCAAATACTTAGTATAATCAAAATCGTTAGAGCCGTTTTTGAGAAAATCGAAAAAAACTTAAAAAGTTATTAAATAAAGTACCCCCTCCTTTAGAGCAAATTTGATGAAATTTTTGCTGTCACATCGCGGGCTTATACATACTCTAAATACCCAATTTCAGGTTCGCACGGTTTATAGTTTTTGAGCTAGTCTGTTCACACAGACACACACACACACACACACACACACACACACACACACACACACACACACACACACACACACACACACACACACATACACACACAAACACACACACACACACACACACACACACACACAGACACACACACACACACACACACACACACACACACACACACACACACACACACACACACACCATTTCGCGGGACTTGGTTATTTAGACTCAGGGGACCCCAAAACGTGTATTTCCGTTGAAAACCGGAAGTCGAAATTTTTCACGATCGCAATACTTTCCTTACTATATATTTCATATATAGGTAAGTGAAAATAAAAAATCGATTTTACGAATTTATCCGAGTTTAAAATTTAATAAAATATACATATAAAATATTAGTTAATTATAGCACAAATGATTGATTGATTATACCCAACTTCTCCATCTCATAATTTATTTTCACAAATTGGCGCGGTTTCGCTTTTTTAAAAGCATAGTCAGGCTTATTGAATTTTCGATGAATTACTTATTTTTTATTTCAGCTTGAACTGTTTTGTTTTATGAATTCTGTAACAAAGTTATATCCCCGAGATTGGTCTCCATTTTTTTTTTTTAAATCAAGCAGCTTGATCCTAATTTCCATCAACTCGATGAAGCTTATAGAAGTTGATGGAAAGCAATGAAATTAGTGGGATCAAGATGAAAAGGAGAACTTGGATAAAATTCAATCGAGGAATTTCGGCCCAAATCCTTTAACATGAATCCTTAGCAACTCCTTATTTTTAACTGAGGCATAAATAAAGAGAATATAAATACCTTTAAAATACATTGCTGGTGGATGAATTAAATGTCCCAACAGTTGTTTGTAGGACTAATTATTTCAACTCTTAGCCTCTCGATTCTAGTTACCTAGAGGATCAAGGAAAATATTGAGCTCCCCCCCCCCCCTCCAATAATTTGGTAATGGTGAGGCCCAAGACCTGACCGACTGAATAAGCCGACGGATAACAGTGACGGCTCCGCTAAGATACACAAGTACCGTCTTTGCTTATTTTTTGTGACTGAGCTTACTTATAGCCTCTTGGTGCGGCCTCTTGAAGCTGAGGTAAAGCCTCGTCGTGTCCAAGCCGATGTCGGTCTTGTAGATCTCGATGTACTTCTGCCCCTCCCTTTCCACCTCCTTGCCTCTCATGGTGATTCTTCCAGTGAAGTTATCTGAAATACAACGAGATAGTTTAGTTTAAAGTTTGTTTTATGGTTATAATTATAATAATAAATTATAAGTTTATTTTATATTTGAGGCGTTTGCTATCAAAACCAGTTCATTCCATATTTTTTTTAAATCCACTTTTTTGCATATTTTGAAAGTTTAGAGGGTTCTTCATAACCAGACGAAGGGATATAGCTCAAATCCAGCTCATCCAAGCTTTTGCCACCTCCCCCCAGGAACGCTTGCATCCACCTTACAGATAATCTTCCCGGGCCTTCCTGCTCCTGTTATCAACAGTGTTCACGTCTTGCTTGCTGTTTCACTAGTTCATCAAAAGTATTGTCAACTAGATACAGATTGTTTTCATTATTCTTCTCCTGCCTGCTGAAGTTGGCCCCCTTGAAGATTCGAGATGTTGAAAATCTTCTTCAAAAACACTTTGCAGTGGAATGGGAAACCATTGAGAACCTTGGTTATTGCAAGGAGGTGATTCAGCGCGGCAACCAAGAAAGGCCAGCAGAAGAAACCAAGAATGTGAGCCGATGTATTAGGACGACAACAATTTCATTTGAATAACGAGCCTTCTTTTTCCTTTCTCTCCTTGCTTTCTGTATTTTATTTACAATATTATTTTTCTTTTTTTGATAAATAAAAAAAAAACATTCTGTTCCATTTAGCGTTGCAATTTATGACCTTTTTCACATTGTACCAAAGATTATGTCTCAACTGTGAAATTTCAGATCATTTGAAAAAGTTAAGGGGATGTCGTTTATTATTTAAAATTCGTAAAGACGCAAATATTAACTGGTGAACTGGAAAAAAACAATTTTACACAACTTAATTGAACAAAAAAACTGAAAAATCATGTTTCTGCATCACAATCAGCTCATTCCAACCTAATTCGTGTAATTACGCCCAAGGTAATGCACCTGGAAAGAAAATGAAAAACTAATTAAATTCTAGGCGGTTTTACCTACAATTAAAATTTTTTTTTTTTTTTTTTTTTCACTATATACTTTTATTTGCACCTGTCACAAATAATAAGCGACAATCAGCAAATGTGATGAAAATTGCTGTATGTTGGCATTTTAAGGCATGGGGGAAGATAGTGCCCAGCAGCACATCATCCCGGTCTTGTTTTAGGAGAGGAGGTCTCTCATCCAACTCCTTTTTAGTCGCCTCATAAAAGGCATGCCAGTTGTGGCCATGTCATTAATAAGTCTATTGTTATGTCCGTGCAATTTGATATGGAAGCCAGAATAGAGAGTCCTTATGTGTTCGTCAATAGTTGGTAATTGTAAGTCTGTATGTAGTGTTTTGTTACTAACGTACAAAGGTGCGTTCGTTACTAGTCGTAAAATTTTGGTTTGGAAGGTTTGTAGTTTTTGTAAGTGCGTCTTTTTTGCTGATCCATAAATTTGTGAGGCGTATGTCCAAATGGGTTTCAGTAAGTATGTGTATGTATTGAGCTTCTGTCTGATTTTCAATTTTGATGATTTGGAGAATAGTGAGTACAGTATTTTAAGTCTTTTGTTTAAAGTCTGTCTTTTCATCTTGACATGAGGGCCCCAAGTCATCCTTCTGTCAAATGTTAGTCCAAGGTACCGTACGTTGTCTGTTTGAGGAATTTGGTGGTCGCCGATATAAACAGGAGGGCATGTATCTCGTCGGATTAAAAAACAATTTTAGCTTTAAAACTGTGGACGTGAGAAGTTTTTTGTCACTCCTGTAAAATTTCCAAAAAAAGGAATGAGCTGGTTTTGATAGCAAACGCCTCATTTTTAAAATTTAAGCGGCATATTTAGCATAAGGGCCACAAATAATATAACTTAGTGGAACATGTTCGTATAGCTAGCTACATTGATCCCACATTACTACATACAAATAAGTAGCAATAAACTTACCAAAAGTCATGTTACTCTTCCCCTCTCCTCTGATCGGGATGACGAGGACCTGACCCTTGGACACGTAGTCTCCCGAGATCCGGAGCTTACCCTCGATGTGGAATCCTATCTCGTATCTGTACTTGGAGTAGTCCGTTCTGAAGGGAAAGAAGAAGAAGAAGAATTCATTAACAAAGATAAAAAGTGAATGAAACAGGAATCATAAATAGTTATTATCATCACTAGTAGCAAAAGTGGTTGTTTTCAGAGCGCGGTCATTTGTTAACGTGGGAGATGTAAGAAAAAGTGTAAATCATTTGTTGGATGGATGCTCGATTCATCAGAAACAAAGAGAGGAACATAATTATCACAACAAATGTAAGAACTTCTAGGAAACGATCCTCGTATCATATGAAATTTACTTCAATTTTTAAGGGCCACAAAACTGATTAATCTTATTTAAAAACTAGCTGAATATACCGGTTTCACCCGGAGAATTTCATTTTTTAAATGTATAAAATCTATAAAGTGAGACTTTTATCGACTCAAACGGTCGATTTCGTTAAAACCAATGTAAAGCTAGATCAAAACGATTTTTATAACAATAAATAATATACCCAGAGATTGGCTGAAGTTATGTAATTTTAATATAAACAGGGGTTTGCACCTGGTATCAAAGAACCACTGAGCAAAATTTGGAGAATTTAGGACAAACGGTATGGATTTCAATAAAGAAAAAACAGAATTTCATCTTTATTTACATAGATTATAGCTGGATATCCTGGTTTCTACCGGTGAATTTAATTTTTCTAATGAAACGGTTGATTTCGTAAAAAAAACATTGTAAAGCGAGATCATTACGACTTTTTAATAATAAAGAATATCAGCTGAAGATCGGCTGAAGTTATGCAATTTTATTATGGCCAGGTGTTCGCACCTGGTCTGAAAGAACCACTGAGCGAAATTTGGAGAATGAAGTATATCAGCTGAAGTTATGCAATTTAATATGGACAGGTGTTCGCACCTGGTCTGAAAGAACCACTGAGCGAAATTTGGAGAATAAAGAATACCAGCTGAAGATCGGCTGAAGTTAGGCAATTTTAATATGGACAGGTGTTCGCACCTGGTATCAAAGAACCACTGAGCGAAATTTGAAGAATTTAGGACAAACGGTATGGATTTCTATAAAGAACAAATAAACAAACAGAATTTCAACTTTATTTATATAGATAACTAGCTGAATATACCGCTCGGAGGGTTTCATTTTTTAAATCTATAAAGTGTGACTTTTGTTGACTCAAACGGTTGATTTCATAAAAACCAATGTAAAGCGAGATCAAAACGATTTTTATAACAATAAGGAATATAACTAGAGATCGGCTGAAGTTATGCAATTTTAATGTCGACAGGTGTTCGCATCTGGTATCAAAGGACCACTGAGCGAAATTTGGAGAATTTAGGAAAAATCGTATGGATTTCTATAAAGAACAAACAAACAAACAGAATTTCATCTTTATTTATATAGATATAGCGATATTAATATCTTCTGATATTAATAGCAATAATATTTTCTGAACAAAAAACAGAATAAAATAAATTATGATAATATAAACCGAACCAGTAAGTACTATTTCTCTAACATCATGACATCTAGGAACCAGTATTATTTTTATATCACGAACAATACCCAATAAAATTCAAATCCTCTTCTATGTTCAAGCGATCACTTATTAATCTAAATTGTCAAAAAAGTACCTTAGGAGTTGGACGAAAAGGAATTGGACTCCCCTAACAGGTCGAGTTAGGTCGGCTTGTCCATAACAAGGGAAAAAAAAAAAAATATATTTTACAAAATTGTTACTTCGTCTCATACACAGTTATTGAAGAGTAAAACTCCATTTACTTTTTATAACCTACCTTTGTTTGTTGATTTGTTCATTGTTTAACGTCACTTAAGCTACTAAGGCTAATCGGACGATGCTACAGTGGGAGTCCTAAATTTTACCCATCCAGGTATTATTAGGATAGGCATCTTTAACGAGTACCTGACATCGTACAGGCTCGTGACCTCCATTTTACGTCCGAGTCGAGGGACGACATAGCCAAGGGTTTTTTCCTCCCTATGGCCAACGTGGGACGCGAACCCGCGACCTCTAGTATAGTAGGTTGCTATGCTAACCACTACACCATAGGTGACTCCACCTACCTTTGTTAGTTATTATCGGTTTATTATCGATGTTACCAGTTATTATCGATCTTGTGCTTACTGTTTTCATTTCTATTTACTTTTTTACAATTTGTTTACAATTGTTGGATGATGATGTGCGGCATGCGGGCATACGTTGGGAGGAGGGCAGAACTCAGTGGCAACCACTTCGGCCTGTAGTGCCAAGAAAAGAAGATGAAGAATAAGAATTTTTGAAATCGGTATAAAAATAATCAGTATGTGAAGTTTCAGGTTATAAATATCATTGCGAATAGCAATCGGTGATTTACACAAGTACCGGTATTTTTTCCTTAGTATTTATTATATCTCCATATAGTATTTTAGTATTTATTAGTAGTACTTAGTATTTATTAAAGATCTGGGAACAAGAAAAGCCCGAAGAGTGGAAAGAGTCTATTCTCATTCCGATTCACAAAAAGGGATCAAAAACGGATTTCAATAACTATCGCGGAATCTCACTCCTTCCGGTTTGCTATAAAATATTTACGTTAAACCTAACTAGTCCAATAACTGAATACGCCGAGGAAATTATCGGAGAATATCAATGTGGTTTCAGGCAAAACCGATCAACCGTAGACCAAATATTCTCTCTTCGCCAAATATTAGAGAAAAAATTAGAATATAACGGAATCGTACATCAGCTTGTTATCGACTTCAAAAAGGCATATGACTCTATTAACCGCCAAAAGTTGTATAACATTTTGGTCGAGCAGGGAATACCAAAAAAATTAGTAAACTTAGTAAAAATGTGTATGACTGAAACGTTCAATAAAGTTAGAATCGGTAATTATTTTTCTGAGAAGTTCGAGGTCCGCTCTGGTTTGAAACAAGGAGATTCTCTCTCCCCTGTTTTATTTAATTTAGCGCTGGAATATGCCATTAGGGAGGTGACATGTACCAGAAAGGGTTTGATTTTGGGAGGGAATATACCCGTGCTCGGATATGCCGATGATTTGGTATTGCTTGTGGAGGACGTGGAAACCATAGAAAACAACACAAAAACGTTGATGAAAGCCGGACAAGAACTTGGACTGGAAATGAATACGGATAAGACAAAATATATGGTTAGTCGTAGAAGTGGCGAGGATTTCGCTGATATCAATGTAGGGGGGTATACGTTTGAACAGGTAGAGAAATTTAGATATTTAGGGGCGATGGTAACTAGAAAAAACGAAATCGATGATGAAATTATGGCTAGATTAAAAGCCGGTAATGCTTGCTACTTTTCAGTCGCGAAATTGCTTAGCTCCCGCCTTCTGTCCCAAAACTTAAAAATTAGGATTTACAAAACTATTATTCTTCCAACGGTCGTTTACGGATGCGAAACTTGGCCGCTGACATTGAGGGATGAGCAACGGCTTAGAGTTTTTTAAAATAAAGTACTGCGTAAAATATTTGGACCGAAGAGGGATGAAATAACCGGAGAATTTAGACGCTTACACAACGCCGAACTGAGTGAACTTTACCCAGTAAATATAATTGACGTGATTGCAGCAAGACGAATAAAATGGGCGTGTAAAATTGCAAAACTTGGCTGTGAACGTTTCCGAAAAGATTAATAAGCGCGGTGCCGAATTGGAAACGTCCGAGGGGCAGGCCGAGACGGAGGTGGGAGGATTGCGTTAGGGCGGATCTATCGAAGTTAGTTCTGGAAGACGGTCGATGGATGGAGGTGTGCAGGGAGCGATTGGTGGTGTCGGCATCGAACCTTCGGGTTCGTTAAGCCTTTATTATTATTATTATTATTTATTATATCTTAAACAGGTTTCCTACTTGACGCTGTCGATGACCGCCTTGGAGAGACCATGGATGTTGAGGTTAGAGAATTTGAGGGTTATCCCGACTGGGCCGGTTCCCTGGTCCACGGTGATCGAGCGGAAGTGCATCGGGTCGATCGGCGGCACTTCCAGTTTGCTGTTACCTAAAAAAAAAAAAAAAAAAAAAAAAAAAAAAAACACATATAAAAAATACAGAAACATAGCTTAAGATATTATTACAAATAAAATACTGAACCTATGCTAAAGCTTCGATTACAGTTTGTGAGTTTACAAGCTGCTTGTTGGCTATTCAATAGTATATGGGTCATTCTCCCAATACATACAAATTTATGTCCCAATGAGATTATATTAGTTGTGTGAAATTGCTAATAATTCTATTGCATCCACAGGTTAATAGAAAACCTCAGCTTGTTTTTCAAGAATTTTTATCACAGTAACAATTTGTTTATATGCATCAAGTTGCAGACTTTGATGGCGGAATAAAGATATATATTCCTTTATTTATACCCTAGTCTTTTTTCCATACTTGTTAGAAGGTCTTAATTATTTGGTTTTACGGTATATTGCAATTTTCGTATTATAGAAAAAAAGTTATGATCCATAATCTACCTGTCCCATAGATGCAACCTATCTCCCTCACATAGTTTTGAAATCGGGCCTCAAAACTTTGGGAACCTTTATATTAAGTTATGGCGTACCGACAAAAAAAAAAAGGCCTTGAGAAATAATATATATATATATATATATATATATATATATATATATATATATATATATATATATATATATATATATATATATATATGTTTCTATGAAGGCATTTTTTGAGAACACCATTAGCAGCCTACCTTCTAACAAATTGTGGAAAAAAATAATTGGAAAATGTAATTTTTTCGCATTGAAATTAGAACAATGAAATTTGAATGAAATGGGAGAATGACCCATATAATAAACACGCCCAATATTTTTTCTTATGGATATTGTTTGACCTAACTGTCATTTTTAAAAATGATTAAGTTTCGACCAATTTGGCAGATATGAAAAAAATGTGGACTGTATTAGGTTTAATTATTTTGATGTAAAAAAAATGGATAGAATTTGATAAAAATTGGTTCAATTATATGATATCATATGAAGGGTCCTGGGGAATAACCACGGTAGTCCAATCTAGTCCATTCTGAGAAAAATGATATTTACAATTTTTGTTCCCCTTGATCAATTTTCCAAAAGTTAAAATTAGTTTCAAAAAACATATTCCTCTAACCCAGATAATTGTTTACCACTGTACAAAATTTCTAAAACCAAATAGTAGTTTAAATGCCAATGAAATAATAAAACATCACCAAATTGCTCATTGTTGGCGGGAAAAACCACGATAGTCCATTGCTTATTTTTCTTTTGACCTGTAAATTATTATTACTATTTTGGGTAAACAAACAAAACAATGATACTTTAAATAAAAAATCAATTTCTATTTCCTAATAGAAATAAATTTGTTTCTCTATTTTTGTGAGGTCGATTGTTATGTTACCCGCGTTGATATTTTGGCCCCATTCCAGTATTAATTAAACTTTTATTAATGAACCGGACTCGTGTTTCATTAATGCCATGAATTCACAAAAAGCCTTCAAACAAACTTGAATATCACTGTATTGATAATTATTGTTCTCATCTTTCACTGTAATTTTTTAAACATAAGAAGACTAATAAGGTATGGATACCTCAGAATTTGTTCTACGACTTTGGATTGGTATAACAGTTATGAAACCGCTAAGGAAGGCGTTTTGCACATCTCTTGACGACATGTTATTAAAATTAGATAATATTTTGTTTCTGGCAGATAAAGGAACTTTTTCAAAAATCTTAAATCGTTTACAAAAACATTTTTCACCTGACCCGTGAATTGAAAGTATGAGTTTTTTCGTGACATCAGACATTGTTTTTTTGTAGACTTGTATTCATCTTCACTTGAACTAAAGTCACTGTTCATGTACACTTCAACCACAGACAAACACCACAGAAATGGACTACTGTTAATCTTTCCCCGACAATCAGGACTTCAGCTGTTTCCCCCCTTGTACCGATTTTAAACTATCGATTTTATGTGGACTATCGTTTTTATCATCAACTGTAACAAGTATGAAAAGAAAGATTTCCTATGCTATCAGATGGCACGACTTTTTTCAAATCAACAAAAAGTGGACTACCGTGGTTTTTTCCCCCTGACCCTTCATATTGAATTACAAGATTACAAAATTTAAATAATGTACATAAACTTATGAAAAATCAACCTAAAGATAATAGTTATTTATTATACAAGTGACGAAAGTAGATCATTTTACAACTCGAGTGAAACGTTTACCCACACGAGCGAAGCGAGTGTGGTAATTTCACGAGAGTTGTAAATTCTACTTTTTTCACGGGTGTAATATTAAATTTTTTCTGTAATCGTGTAATACATGATCAGATCTAACCAGAATATGAACAAAATTAGGATGTTGTGAAGATTATGGTATGTTGTTGGTAGGTTATAAGCATGGTTGTGAAAGGTTATAAAATGTTATAACAATAAATTGAAAATGTTTAATTAAATAAAAAATAATATAATAATAATAATATTTAATCAAGCAGTGTTTTTTGAAGTTTTTTAGTAATATCAAAGATGTCTGTTTAAATTAAAATGATTGTGAAGTAGTGCAGTTATAAACAAGTGCAGGTTATAAACAAGGAAGGTAATTATTATTATATTTAAATTTTAAAATATATTGATTATTTCCACCAATAATTCATTCACATTTCAATTTATTTTGTTAAAATAAATTCTTACAATGTTAAGAACCATTTAAAAGCATTTAATTTCCAACTTCGAATTATTTTATAATTTATACTTATTACTAATTAAGAAGGCAATTCACTTTCTTCACTTGTGAAGAAAGTAATCACTTTCTTCACTCTATTGCAAAATGTTTCACTTTCTTCACTCATTTCAGTTTAGTAATGTTACCATTATTCAACGATTACAGAAAAAAATATATTTTGGATAAATATGCTCTTGTGGGCGGCATGTTTTTCTCGATCGCGGCTTCGTGCTGTGTCCCCTCTCCTCTCCCCACCTTAGCTCATGGAGCACTGAGTTCTACTCCAGGATCTTCATACTCGACCCTCTTTAAAATAATGGAGATGAAGAATGTCCGACTTAAGCGGAGAGGAATGGCGAATGTCTTCGAATGTTTTATTGTGATTTTTTGTTCAATGTATCGAACTTGAGCGATGAAACGCGAACAGATATTGTGAATTTCACTTACCTACAGGCGAGCGCAAGCGATGGTGCTGCTTCTTTACAGGAACTAGAGAAACGGGGATAAAAGCCGGGCCATTACCTGGGATTCATAGGGTTTTTTGGCGTTTTTAATTTATTTTTCCATAATTAAAACCCGATTGAGCAAAAACTCATTTGAAAAATGTCTAATAGGTATTGCTCGGTCCCTCAGTGTTCAATTAAAAAATCAAAAGACGTTTCATTCCATTTATTTCCAAATAAAAAGCTTCTTAAAGAGTGTATTGTAAAATTAAGAATAGATAAGCCTGTTTCGAAACATATGACGATATGTAGTTTTCATTTTAAAGAAAATGACTATATTTATCCAGGTAAATATTAGTATATTCCAAAATGTTGGTTTAATGCAAATAACATTGGGACCATAGTGTCATATTTGTTTTTCTTTTTTAATTTTCCCCATTTTTGTCTTACATCCGTTGTGCTTAATTGTTCCAAGTTTTCAATTCGAAGCCTGAAAGTTTTGACAAATAAATAAATAATATGACAAAGAATCTAAGCTGTCATAACAATGAATGTATGAATAGGTAATTAATGTTATTACTAACCGAAAAACGTAGAGTAAAGTTACAATGATGTGTTTGCATTTACTAGAACTACCAGCTTTACACGTACAATGACAAGAAAATTGCTTATTATTATTAATAAATTTGTTTTCCACTTTTATTTGATGGGGCAGTCCTTTAAGATCGCTTGTTTGAAGACACAAGGCTTGTAAAATAACTGTTTTTTTACTTCTAGATACTATTCCACATGTAATTATGTGGTTTGCATCAAGCATAGCCTGCCCTTTAATTAATGGTCTTTTAAAATTACCAATTATCACTATCACATCAACTATGTCTATCCCCGTTCCTTCCGACATTTTGCAAAACTACTAGCGCACCCTATAGTCGATTGCGCCCGCCTATATATGAAATATATGGTAAGGGAAAGTATTGCGATCGTGAAAAATTTCCACTTTCGGTTTTCAACTGAAATACAAGTTTTGGGGTCCCTTGAGTCCAAATACACAATTCTAGAGAAATGTTTTCGGTGTGTGTGTGAGGGTATGAACAGACTAACTCAAAAACTATAAACCCTACAAACTTGAAATTAGGTAATTAGTATATGTACATGCCCGTAGTGTGACAGCAAAAATTTTATCAAAATTGGTCAAACGGAGGGGGTACTTTATTTCATAACTTTTTACGTTTTTTTCGATTTTCTCAAAAACGGCTCTTACGATTTCGATAAAACTGTGTATTTAATGCATGTATATGCCCATTAAGAATTAAGAAAGTAGAAAGAATGTAGGCATAAATATCGGGAAAACAAAAAAGTCAGCCATTTTGCCTTTTGTTATCTTTCTATCCGCTTGATCAGCTGTTCTTGATTATAACCTTCTTTTGTTCTGAGTCGTTATTTTTTCCTATATTTTAAGATGTTTGAATGAAGGATTTGTTTATGGTTCTTTTATTTTTACTTTCACTTACCTATATATGAAAGAAGGTAAACCATACAGTTATTGGCTCCCATAAGACTACATTTCTGTGGTTAAATTTAAAAAAATACTTTTTATAAAGAGATCAAATAGAAACTTCCTATATCTCCTCATTTTCTATCCTCATAAAGACCCTAAATTTTTTTGCGTCAAAAATTTAATAGTTTTACAATATGGCAATATTTATTGTTAAAAGTGCCAAATCTAGTTATTGGCACCCCGTGGATTTAATTGTGAAATCTTCCCTATGGTTAGTTTGTTAAAATCTTACTTCATAGATGACTTAGAGGACCATTCAAACATTAGACTCATGTAGGTATATCTTGTAATAAAATTAGGACTTGTTTACCTATTTCTTAAAGTTAAAGTTGGGGTGCCAATAACTGTATGGTTTGATTGAAGGATTTGTTTATGGTTCTTTTATTTTTACTTTCACTTACCTATAAATGAAATATATATTAAGGGATCGTGAAAAATTTCGACTTCTGGTTTTCAACTGAAATACACTTTTTGGGGTCCCTTGAGTCCAAATAACCAATTCCCGAGAAATGTTCTAGGTGTGTGTGCGTGGGTATGAACTGACTAGCTCAAAAACTACAAACCCTACGAACCTGAAATTGGGTATTTGGTGCATGTATATGTCCGCGTCGTGACAGCAAATATTTCATCAAAATTGGTCAAACCGAGGGGGCTCTTTATTTAATAAATTTCTCTATGATTCCACAATGACCCTAAGGGGTAGAGACTAAACAATAAATACATTCAATCATCGTAAAGGTATTGTAGCGTTAAATCGATAAGCAAATAAAAAAAGAAATAAAAAAACATATGGCATAAACTCCTAGACCGTTTGTTGGAACAAAATAAGCGGTTGGAACGAACTGTTTGTGTCTAGATCTTTCCGTGATGGCGTAGAACTGCCCACATTGTTCTAGAATATTCCAGGCCCGACTATTTACGATTATATATAAGGAGCAGTGACTGAACGAGCCAGAGGAAGTCTGTGTCTGGATTGTGAAGCTCAAGTCATATGATTGTGTGATGTAACGTTATCAATTTTGTAACCTGCTCATATATTTAAGTTTTATTCATTTGTTGGCATTGTGATAACTGTATATTTCTGTTAATAAATATTCTTTAACCCACATAAGTGTTACAGTATCTTACTAATTCAAAATAAAATATAAGATGTAGGATTATTTGTACCTTTGGTGAGTTCCTTTATAGCAGAGGAAATCGCTGTCTTCATGCAGGTGTTCAAGTTTGGATCCGATCTTTTGCAGACCTTCCATGTCTGAGCTGCAAAATGGGATTGGTTCATTATTAGAAGGGAAAAGATTTTCAAGTAAAAGATATATAAATGAACAACATAAAATTTAAAATTATTATACATTAAATAACATTTTAAACTTTCAAGTGAGAAGTGTGACATATTCGATCGATAAATATCTTGGTATCGGCTGAAAGTTCTTCCCACATGAACACACGGGTAGATCCAGCCGGTTGTAAAGGGGGTGGGGCGCAGTCCCACAGCCCTCCCCCTTGATCTGCCAATCAGCTTATGACCTTTATGATCCTTTATGACCTTTTCTAAAACTAAAATTCTGCTTGCCCTGCATATTATTATGTGTTCTTTACTCCACTCATTGGCGGATCAAGGTGGGGGGGGCTGTGGGGGCTGCAGCCCCTCCCTTTGGAAAATGTTTCGTCATTTATAGATAGAATTTGACTTTCCTTAATGTAAGGAAACAAGTTAAAGAACAAGTAATGTGCAGTACAAGTAGAATTTTATTTGTGGGAGGTAGGTATAAAGGTAAAAAAGCTGATTACCAGATCCAAATGAAGGGCCGTGGGGCTGCAGCCCCCCCCCCTTTAGGACAGCAGCCCCCCCTCCCTTTACGATCGGCTGGTTCCGCCCATGACTCCACTTTCTTACTTTTATTTAAATTAAATTCTATCTTTTACCCGTTAAGTGCGGCATCGGTCACCGGCGTCCGATGACTTACATTCCCCTCTTAACAGCCGATTTTCACATGAAAATGTCCGAGACGCGTCAAACACTCAATTTAGTCGATTTTTAATGAGATTATTGAATTTTTGTACAGAAACTGTTGCTAATAGCTGAAATTTTGTTGTTCATTAGAATCGGACTCCGAGGTTCGTAATAAAACAAGACTGCTGGACGGTATCACCTTTCCGCGTCCGATAATATTGTAACGACTACCTTTATGGTTATTTTTAATTTTATGCGTTTGATTTTATACTATGTAGTTCTATTTAATTTCTTTACATTCTTTAATTATATAAGAATAAGAATAAGAAAACAATATTTTTTTTTTAATACTTCTTATAAAGTCTGTAATCAATATATATTATAAAGCAAAGTGTACAATGTGCGTGGCGATAAGGCTCAAAAACGACTCAACCTACGGTCACGAAATTTATGTCTTCCTGTGCCCCTATGGCCCCTAACGGTGAAGAAGGTTTCCGTTTTTAAATTTAGGGTGTAAAATTGAAGAGAAAAAGGCGATAATTTTAAGGCATTAGCACTATGCAATAGCCTACCTTTTCGGGTTAGTGAATGAAAAATTTAGTTCGAGCTGCAGACTACCAGGAAGCGCTAGGGTGCGTTTCACTCAATGGTTATTGTCCATTCATTCGGTTTGTAATGGTTATATATTTTTTCAGCTGTTCTTTTTACATTAATAAAAATTAAGCGAAAACAATTATTTTCTCCCTTGCGTACTAAAATAAAATAATGATTTTACATCCCTCGTATCAATTAGAAAACCAATTGGATTCCTTAACAAATTAAATTTTACATAAGAAGGCTAATTGCTCAACACATTACATTTAATCAATATATAATATATAAGTAAATTTAATGCAATATGAGTGACTATTTCTTATTAGTATAGTGAGCTGGTAAATAACATAAAAAAAAGAGATAATGAGTGAATATTAAAAATAAGGGGGGGGGGTCGAGCACCCCAGTAGTCGGGGCCTAAGATATACTCGAAATATAATTTTTTTAACTGAGATATCAGATTTTTCAACTATAATCTAATAACTTATTATTTATTGGCTGCATGAAATGGGCTTATAGGATTCAGAATCACAGAAACCATCAAAAACGTTGCATAAAGGTCTGGCCACACATTTCCGCACCGGATCCGCACCGTAGCAATAATACAGGTTATGTTCAGAATATTTTTAATTTAACTTACATCTTACCTTTAGTTATGCCTAAAGTTCAAGCCACACATGTCAGACATAGGCCACTTTAGGCATAACTAAAGGTAATATGTAAGTTAAATTAAAAATATTCTGAACATAACCTGTATTATTGCTACGGTACGGATCCGGTGCGGATATGTGTGGCCAGACCCTAACTCGAAAAAGTTGCAGCCAAATGAATTTTTCATTTACCATTTTCAGCCCCCCATAGAGTTTATAGGGTTTCGTATTTGGGCGGACTCTGCAGATCTCAAGTCTTCAGAATATTGATACCAAGTTAAAACCGAATTTTCAAGAAGGTGCTAATTTTGTTCTATATTTACTTTAACTTTTACTTACTTTTAAGTTTAAGTTTTATTTACTTTTAAGTTTTTCTGTTATTAAAACTACTACACAACTGCCGGAGCGAAGCCGGGCACCCTAGCTAGTTATAAATAAAACTTACTGATAGGTATTTGCTTTATTTATTTATTTAAAAAGATTTTTTTTTTATCAAAGAATGAGTGGTTATAAAAATCGTTTTAAAATTTCAAAAATTAACTACATGAATGGTAATTTAAAATTCCAGCAGTTAAATGCTATTTTCGATAAAGTATGGCTTAAATCCTGTATCGGACCCCGGGGGCCTGTCCTGCGCCTATTATGTATAGTTCCGATCATTACCAAGAGATAATGCCTTTGAGAAGCTCATTTAATTCAATTTCGTTGAAAAAACATTACGACGAAATCAGATATGAAATGAATATAAAAAAGATTTACCGAATATGTATTACGAGGGTGGCTCCTAATTTTCTATTTGCAGTCGTATTATTATAAATATTAAAATTAAATGATGATAATATAGACGAACCTGTTTATCGATCTTCAGTAGATACATGTTGGGGGGGGGGGGGCATCCCACAAGATGAGAGTTATATTATTATAAATATTCTTGGAACACCGGAACCTTCTTCAATACACATTTCCAAAAGCATTCTTGTAGTTTTGTTTTGAAAGCATTCCGGGGAAGTGTAATAACATTTACACTTCCTTTATTACACTTATTACGGCTCTGGACTATTTCGTTGTCACTAATCTAACTGTAACTTCCAAGCTATTCCAGAGCTATAATAAATGTTAATCATAATTGGATCATGTACAATGAAGAAATGACAAATATATTTTCATATATGACAATTTATGTATAGACGAATGGTGATAGAATATAAAAATGTACAATAGATAACCCCAGAAGATGGGCTGAAAGCCCGAAACGTTGAGATAATGGAATACTAAATAACCCATTGGAAGAGATTCCTTCATTTAAAGAAAAACCTTAGACGAACCGAACTCTTCCTCAATAAGGTCAAAAATATAATCAAGTATTTGTTTGTTTGTTTTAAAGTCACTTTATGCCACTAAAGTGCATAAAGTGACTTTAAAGCAAAGATGCTAAAGTGGGAGTCCTAAATTTTGCCTAGGCACTAGGAAAGGGATGTTTAAGGAGTACCTGACATCGTCCCGGCTCGGGACCTCCATTTTAGGTCCTATCCGAGGGAAGGCATACACAAGGATTTTTTACTCCCATTAAAAAATCCTAGGGCCACCTCGGGACGCGAACCCGCGATCTTTTGTATTTACGTTTATATGCTAACCACTACACCACAGGTGACCCCCCCCCCCCTACAATCAAGTAAACAATTTTTTTTTTCTATCGAATACTAACCACTCACCAAATGAAAAAAAAGTTTTTATTGTTTAAGCCCATTGACGTACATAAACGAGAATAATAATGTGCATTTCGTTACTTTTTTTTTTAATCAGAAATTCACATAATAATTTTGATAAGTAAGATTCCAAGTTATCACGATGACTCACGGAGATAGACCTCCTGGAGTAGAGCCGCAGGGAGGACAGCGAACAGCGACAAGACCAGGATGAGAGCCATGGCAGAACTGGAGGAGCGGGAGGAAGTCGAAGGCCTATATACCCCAACAACACGTGGTCTTCCTGGACCGTTAGCGCCTAGCTATATCTATTAATAGCTCTTTGGAAGTTAGCTTCTATTTGTTTCTCTTTGGACGTCACTCACAATCTCCCTAATAGTCCTCATTTACTACTGCGTGCGCCCCTAGCCCGAATTATCCAATTAACCTGTTGTCTTGTCGGCTCCGTCTGTCGACATCCATCGAGTCCGTCCGATCGCCGCACAACATTTCGGAGGACTGCCGTGTGTTATTTCTTCAAGTAGTGAAGGAATTTCAGGTGGTAAATGTCTTCATAAAAAGGAAATTATTTATGGCTCATAAAAAAATTATAGACCATTTGAGCGATCAAATTAAAAGTAACAATTCTTTCGAGGTTCCTATTTTTGTTTCTGTTTAATGGAGTAAAAACTTCATTAGTCATTAACGAATTTTTTTTCTCAAAATATCGGAATGAAATAGAAAAAAAATCTGGTCCGTGCGCGCAACACACAACTTTCACTTACCAACTTACTTAGAATAGAAAATGGCGTGTTTTGCTAAACATCATTTCCCAAAGTCACACATTTTTCTACATTCATATCTTATTTTTGTTAATCGTTAAAGCCGTTTTTGAGTAAATAAAAAAAAACCCGTGAAAATGATACAAAATTTATTAAGTAAAGTCCCCCCTCCCGTAGATCAATTTTGATGAAATTTTAACAGTCATATCTCGGGCATATAAATACATCAAATACCAAGTTTGATCAAAATCGTTAAAACCGTTTTTGAGTAAATAAAAAAAACACGTGAAAATGATTCAAAATTTAATAAGTAAAGTCCCCCCTCCGGTTGATCAATTTTGATGAAATTTTTACAGTCATATTTCGGGCATATTAATAGATCAAATACTCAGTTTAATCAAAATCGTTAGAGCCGTTTTAGAGAAAATCGAAAAAACTTAACAAATTATTATATAAAGTACACACACACACACACACACACACACACACACACACACACACAAACTCAGACATACACACACCATTTCGCGGGACTTGGTTATTTTGATTCAGGGGACCCCAAAAGTATATTTCCGTTGAAAACCGGAAGTCGAAAATTTTCACGATCGCAATACTTCCACTTAATATATATTTCATATATAGGTAAGTGAAAGTAAAAAAATCTGGTCCGTGCGCGCAACACATAACTTTCACTGACCAACTTACTTAGATTAGAAATTAATGCGTTCTGTTAATTGGCAATTCTCAAAGTTACACATTTTTCCACATTCATTTCTTATTTTTGTTTTCATTTGCTCTATAAAAAACACTGATTTCGTTTAATATTAAATAAAAGTTTTTACTTATGATAATTCGACAATGCATGCAAGCATAATACTCTAAGTCGTCTGAGTTTATGATTCACAATGTATTGGTTGAAAATTTCATTTAGTTACCATGAAACAAACCATTTCCATTAAATGAACAGAACGGCTTTAATTATAAACCATCAATAAGGCGTACTACGCATGCGTGGGCTCAACGTGTTTTATTAGTTGAGGGAATATTTTTATTTTTTTCTCCTCTATATGTTTACTTGATTTTTATCATATCTCATATTTGGCCATTTCTTATTTTTAGGTGTAACGAGAGGCAGTTAATTTCTCCATATAAACAAAAACAAAGGTACTTTATAGGAAACAAAAAAGGCCCCTAACCCATTTAAGCCCCCTCTGAACATTTTAATAATGATAAAGCTTACATGAAATTAAAGAACACCTAATTTTCATTAAACATGACGAATTTGAACAAAATCTTTAAAGCTGTTTTTAGATAATCGGAGAAAGGTAAAAATTGGGTCTACAAAATGAAAAGAAGTTAAAAAATCTGGTGCGTGCGCGCAACACACAACTTTCACTTACCAACTTACTTCGATAAGAAATTAATGCGGTTTGTTAATGCCACTTCTCAAAGTTACTCATTTTTCCTTCATCTCATTTCTTATTTTTGTTTTCATTTGCTCAGAACATTTGAATAATGATAGCGCTTACCTGATATTAAATAAAACCTAATTTTCATTAAACATCGTTAAAGGCGTTTTTGAGATAATCGAAAAAAAAGTAAAAATTGGAAAAAAAGTTATAAAATAAAATGCCCCCTCCGTTTGACCAATTTTGATGAAATGTTGGCTATCACATCTTTGGCATATACATACATCAAATACCCAGATTGATCAAAATCGTTAAAGCCGTATTTGAGAAAATAAAAAAATACGTGAAAATGGTACAAAATTTATTAAGTAAAGTGCCCCCTAAGGTTGATCAATTTTGATGAAATTTTTACAGTCACATCTCGGGCATTTTTATACAACAAATACTCAGTTTAATCAAAATCGTTAGAGCCGTTTTTGAGAAAATCGAAAAAACGTAAACAGTTATTAAATAAAGTTCCCCCCGTTTGACCAATTTCGATGAAATTTTTGCTGTCACATCACGGGCATATACCTACACTAAATACCCATTTTCAGGTTCGCACGGTTTATAGTTTTTGAGCTAGTCTCTTCACACACCCACACACACACACACACACACACACACACACACAAACTCAGACATACACACACCATTTCGCTGGACTTGGTTATTTGGCCTCAGGTGACCCCAAAACGTGTATTTCCGTTCAAAACCGGAAGTCGAAATGTTTCACGATCGCAATTCTTTCCTTACTATATATTTCATATATAGGTAAGTGAAAGTAATAAATACTTTAATAACATAAGAATACTTCAGATTGCTAAATCACACCAAACTGAATCAATACCGATATAAAAAAAATCTGGTGCGATACTTGCGACACTCTTTCACTCACGAACTTACTTTGATTAGAATATCGAGGTTAATGAAATCGAGGTGTTTGATAAAATATAAACGCCACCCCTTAAATTCACACATTTTTCCAAATTTACTTACATATTTTTGTTTGTATTTTTATTGTTGAATAAAAGTTTTTACTTGTGATAATTCGCCAATGCAAGCATAATACTTCATCGCGTATGATTTTCCCATTTAGTTGTTGAAAACTTCATTTAGTTTCCGTAGAAACAAATAATTTCCATTAAATATGCATGTTTTAAACATGACAAGTCTTTAATTGCAAAGAATGGTCTGTTGTTAAAGGCATGCGAATGCTTGGGATCAACGTGTCTTAAAAGTTGTCGGAATATTTTTCTTTCTTTTTTTCATATTTCATATTTAGCCATTTCTTCCCCGAAGGTACTTCCACCTTGACGTGGTGGGGAGGCTCTAGCATCATGACGACCCTGAGGGCTAGGCCGGCAGGGTTACCCAAGCCGGATAGGTCTCAGGCGAGTGATCAGACGAAGAGAGGTACCAATCCCCAAATTGGGGACCCCTGCACTGGGCCAGCTCCCCAGTCAGGGGATAAATGACAACTGCTAAAAGACCTAATAAACAGCCTCGGAAAATCGGACTGAATAAACGGATACGACAAAGGAATCGGAAATGGATATTAAATTTTGGATGCTGGAACGAACAGGGGATGAACAATAAGAAAGATATAATATTGGATGAATTACAAAAATGTAATGTGGAAGTGGTGGTGCTGACCGAAACGAAGAAAAAAGGTACTGGGGATGAAGATGTCGGAGATCATATACATATATGGAGTGGCGTAGATAAAAGTAAAAGAGCTAAAGCAGGTGTAAGTATATTGATTAAAAAAAGGCTTAGAAAGTATGTTACTAACTGGGACTGTGTTAATGAACGCATCCTTACTTTGGATCTTACTGTATACGGGAGAGAAATTTGTGTTATAGGAGCTTATGCTCCAACTGATAACACCTCTGACGATGAAAAGGATGTATTTTGGGAAACAGTGGAGGATACAATCGAGAAAATTCCGAAGAGAAAAGAATTAATACTCATGGGTGATCTTAACAGCAGAGTTGGAAAAGAAAGTAATAGTAAAATTATTAGAAGATATGGAGAGGATGCAGTCAATGATAATGGGGAAAGACTAATCCAAATATGTGACAATTTTGATCTAAAAATAAATAATACATTCTTCCAACATCGCAATATTCATAAATATACATGGCACCAACTAACCAGGAACCTTTATTCAATCATAGATTATGTCATAACAAAGCAAAGGACCTCAATGATGGTGCATGACACAAGAGCTTACAGAGGAATAGAATGTGGCACAGATCACTACTTTCTAAAAGCAAAAATGGGCTTTCCTTGGAAAAAGTTAAATACGTTAAAGGTAAGTGACCTAGAGGAAAGATTGGAGAATGAACCAGTAGAAATTTTGCTGCTACAGGATACAAGTATAAGAGGACTGTATCAAAGAAGATTAGATCAAAGTTTGGAAGAAACATTTGAGGGGAATTCTGAGGAAACGTATGAATACTTAAAAAGAACATTAAAAACGATTAGTGCAGAAGTGTTAGGACCAAAAAAAAAATATAGCAGTAGAAATAATAAATGGATGAGTAATAACCTTCTGGAACTGATAAAAAAGAAGAAAGAAGCGTACCACTCCTGGTTAAACAAGAAGGATAGTAACACACTGGCCACCTATAAAAGGATGAAAAAACTTGTATTTCAAGAAGTGAGGCGTGCTCGAAATGAAGAATGGGACAAACTCTGTGCGGACATAAATAGCCAAGTGGGATATAAAAGATCAGCAGCTGCATGGGCTGCACTCAAGAGTATGAGGACTCAGGTGACACATAAATCATACCTCAACCTCATCAACTTACCTGAATGGAAGAATTACTTCTAAGATTTGATGAATGAAGACAGAGACCCATTCAGAGAAGATAATAATTGGCAATACGAAGGGACAGAAATGACAGTAGATCAGGAAGAAGTCGAAAAGGAACTGAACTTGGGAAAAAATAATAAAGCACCAGGTCCAGGTGGAATCAACTTCGAGCTATTAAAATACGGAGGAAAAAAAGTTGCGACACTTTTAACAAAACTGTATAATAGAATACTAGAGGGTGATCCAATACCAAAAGAAATGAAGATTGGTTACCTTAGCCCAATATATAAAAAGGGGGACAGAAAACAATGCAAAAACTACAGGGGAATCTGTGTCACAAATCCCTTTATGAAAGTACTAGGGAAAATCATAAGGAACCGATTAGAAGATGAATTCAAAGGATCGGATGACCAATGCGGATTTATAGCTGGAAGATCATGCATTGACCATATTTTCACCCTGAGGCAACTGTTGGAGAAACATCAAACCGTTGCTCGTGACATTGAATTAGTATTTATTGACTTAGAGAAAGCCTATGATAGTGTCCCACGAAAATTGTTATGGCAAGCTCTCCAAAATGCAGGCATTAATACAGATCTAATAGACATTATAAAAGAAATGTATAAAGAAAACACCTGCCAAGTCAAAATTGGACCTTACCTTTCTGAGCCTTTCTTAACAAGTAAAGGGTTACTCCAGGGATGCTGTGCATCTCCCTCCCTATTCAAGATTTTTCTTGAAATATGTCTGAAAGGGTGGAGGGAAAAATGTAAACCGATGGGGCTCCAGTTGAAAGAAGATGTATCCCTCTACAATTTATCATTTGCGAACGACCAAGTCATCATTGCTCAGGATAAAGAAGATGCAGGATACATGTTAAGAAAGCTTAATGAAGAATATAAAAAATGGGGACTAACCATTAATGCTGAGAAGACAGAATTCATGTCATCCAGTAATGAGGACATAGAACTGCACCCAGGACAGGCTCTGAAAAGAGCCAAACATTTTAAATATCTTGGGTCTATGATTGAATTGGACGGCTCGTGTGATAAAGAAATCAAGAGGAGAATTTCGGATGGGAAAAAGACCATATCGATGCTTAATTCAATACTGTGGAACAAAAATATCATCCCTAAAACAAAAAAAAATATTTATAAAAGTATTGTATTAAGTATAATGACATATGGAGCAGAAACCTGGACCATAAAGGGCAGTCTTCGGAAGAAACTCCTGGCCACCGAAATGGACTACTGGCGCCGAGCGGCAGGAATATCCAGGATGGAAAAGGTGAGAAACGAAACCATTAGAGAAAAAATGGAAGTTGAAAAAAACATTCTGGAAGAAATAGAAAAAAAATGGCTGAAATGGTTTGGTCATCTGAAAAGGATGCCCGAGGTAAGAATGCCAAAAGTTGTCCATTCCTGGAAAATAGATGGAAGGAGAAGACGAGGTAGACCAAGGAAAACATGGAATAACGAAGTAGAAGATTCCTTGATGGGGCATGGTCTACGAGAAGAATGGGCCTTAGACCGAAAAGTCTGGAAGGAGGCAATAGACAATATATAGGTTAAGGAAACCCACCATTGGTGGAAACTCCTGTGAAAAAAAAAAAAAAAAAAAAAAAAATTTAGCCATTTCTTATTTTTTAGGCGTAACCAGAGACAGTTAATTTCTCCATATAAATAAAAATTTCGCGTCATATCGCGGGTATATACATACCTACACCAAATACCCAATTTCAGGTTCGTTCGGTTCAGGTTCGTCGGTTCAGGGGACCCCAATACGAAATTTTTCACGATCGCAATACTTTCCCGTACTATATATTTCATACATATATGATATATGAAGTGAAAGTAAAAAGTAGGTCATGTTAAGATAAAATTTTTCCAATTACTAAGTATAATATCAAAATTAGATCGTAAACCTTAATTTTGAAAACCTTTGCTCAGTGCAGTTTGTTCATTGAGCGTTTTTTTTTTTTTTTTTTTATTAGCGTATTGTAGATCATTTAGTTAGCTTAGTCTTTTCAGAGAAAAACAAAGAAGAAATGTCAGCTGGAGATGGAATCAACGCTTCCGATCACGTATTGCTAACTGATGCAACAAGGTCAATAGATTGTTCTTTGGAACTTGGAAAACCAGGCATGAGATATAACTCTTACGAGTACATATGAGGAGGTGAGATGCAAACTCCATTTTTTTGAAAAATTGAGATGGCAGTGGATTTTAAAAGATATTTTGATGTTTTTTTAACATATCTTATCAGATTGGAGCTAAACTTGTTAATTCATATGGATTTTTGCTATACTAAATAGCGGTTTGTAACAGAACTGATTCGTTCCATAGTCCATTGTGTTTCAAAGCTAGTTCGTTACTCGTTGTGAAGCAAAACTCTTTGGTTCCTAATGGTGGAAGATAGTTGACCGTAGATATAATGAACAGGAATTGGTTGGGGGTGCGGTCAAAATAATAAGCACAAATATGTGATATTTACATATTTTATTCTAGCCAACGTTTCGACCCAAATTTTAGGTCATCATGAGGGCTAAATGAGAAAAAAACAAAAAAAAAAAAAAACAATCAGATAATTTATATAAACAGATACAAATGTGTGTGAAACATTAAACAAGCTAGACAAAATAAACATAAACATATTTTTGTAGAATTTAAAAAACTCTTAAAGTAAGGCCATGATGAAAGTAATAAATGAAAACGAGACAAAACTTAAAATGGGATATCTGAGGCAGTGGCGGTCCCAGGGGGGATATCGGGGATCAATCCCCCCCCCCGAAATTTCGACGAAAAAAAAAATTAGTGGGATGAATTAAAAAATCTGGTGCGTGCGCGCAACACACAACTTTCACTTACCAACTTACTTAGATTAGAAATTGACGTGTTTTGCTAATAATCATTTCCCAAAGTCACACATTTTTCTACATTCATATCTTATTTTTGTTAATCGTTAAAGCCGTTTTTGAGTAAATAAAAAAACCTGTGAAAAAGATACAAAATTTATTAAGTAAAGTCCCCCCTCCCGTAGATCAATTTTGATGAAATTTTTACAGTCATACCTCGGGCATATAAATACATCAAATACCAAGTTTGATCAAAATCGTTAAAACCGTTTTTGAGTAAATAAAAAAAACATGTGAAAATGGTACAAAATTTATTAAGTAAAGTCCCGGGGCCCGGTGTGGCTGTGCGGTAAAGCGCCGTACTCCCATGCCGGAGCTGCGGGTTCGAGTCCCGCCCTGGGTGGTGCTTTTCTTTCGTAGGAGAAGTATCACCCAGTGCCATGGGTGTTAGTATGGGCAGTATAGGGCTTCAAGTGGAAGCCTTAAAGTCCCAAAAAAAAAAAAAAAAAAAAAAAAAAAAAGTAAAGTCCCCCCTCCCGTAGATCAATTTTGGTGAAATTTTTACCGTCACATCTCGGGCATATAAATACATCAAATACCAAGTTTGATCAAAATCGTTAAAACCGTTTTTGAGTAAATAAAAAAAACACGTGAAAATGATACAAAATTTATTAAGTAAAGTCCCCCCTCCGGTTAATCAATTTTGATGAAATTTTTACAGTCATATTTCGGGCATATAAATCGATCAAATACTCAGTTTAATCAAAATCGTTAGAGCCGTTTTTGAGAAAATCGAAAAAAACGTAAAAACTTATTATATAAAGGACCCCCTCCCTTTGAGCAATTTTGATGAAATTTTTGCTGTCACATCGCGGGCATATACCTACACTAAATACCCAATTTCAGGTTCCCACGGTTTATAGTTTTTGAGCTAGTCTGTTCACACACAGACACACAGACACACACACACACACACACACACACACACACACACACACACACACAGACCATTTCGCGGGACTTGGTCATTTGGACTCAGGGGACCCCAAAACGTGTATTTCCGTTGAAAACCGGAAGTCGAAAATTTTCACGATCGCAATACTTCCACTTACTATATATTTCATATATAGGTAAGTGAAAGTAAAAAAATTAGTGGGATGAATTAAAAAATTAATTACGCATCTTACTTCTACGAGTTTTCTAGCGAAGTTTAGTTTAATTGTGACTAGAATTTTTTATACAGAATTTTGTATATGAACTTAATGTATAAGCATAAGCAAATAAAGTGTGCTATTTTTTTCTCCTACCGACCAATCCCCCCCCCCCCCCCGAATTTTTTTTCTGGAACCGCGCCTGATCTGAGGTAATGTAGAGAAATATATAAAACATAGGTGAACATATAATGAGGTTACAATGGTCTGTAGTAACGAAGCCTAAGTAAATAAGATGAAATGTAGTGCACAAAATACAAAGCGGTGTGTAAATCGAAAATTTAAAAATGATAAACAAGATGGATATATAAAAATATAATGATACAAAATAAGTCACTGAATGAATGGTAAGAGATCTTTGGATGCATTATGATTAAAGAATAATTATAAGATTTATGTATTGAAAGTGTGTTACACTAGAAGGATGGATGATTATTAAACTGAATATGACAGCTATGTGGTAGGGTGTGGGACTTTAGATATTTAAAGTGATATAATTTAAAGATTCTATATTATATGCTACTAATTACTCCAGCAGTTTCTGTTACTCTTTCTAAACAAAAGTTCGAAAGCTCCATCAACTTAAGTGTTTTATTTCAATTTATACTCGATTCGTCTTACCTAGCTATATTCGTAATTGATTTTCCAATGGCTCCAACATGCTGAAAGGCGTTGATAATCTGCTGAAAAAGTATTTTGATGACGAGTAGAGGGCACGTGATTCATTGAAGTATTACACACGAGTTCTCAATATGTCTGCCACAGACGAGGGAACAACGAACAACAGGATAATGAAGACGATGGCTTTAGGATCTAGTCTTCTTGTTACATTTTTGTAGTCAGATGTTTTATATCAGTACGTTGATATTTTTGCAAAATTCACCTACAAAAAAAATTTTTAGTCAAATGTTTTAAGTCAGTGGGTGATATTATTTTGTAAAATAATACCGAATTTATTAATAAAATGGTTGAACACCTAAATATTTATTACTTATTAAAAAACAAAACAAAAAAACTCCTAGTATTATTATCCTTATTAGAAGATCAACTTACTCTGTGTGAATTAAAACTCGTTCGTTCCACTATTGTATAGAGCAAAAGTCTTTTCTTTAAACATTTTGTTGCAAAACTTTCTCATTTCATACTTTGTTACTTTTTTTTTTTTTTGTTTCCTTTAAATTGGGAATTTTTTTTCATTCCAAGCACACTTCCACAGGGTAGCTTTACCTTTCTAAGGCAAAACATCTTTTTCTTATCTGGCCTCTCTACAAGACGTGGTAAGTTTTTTGAGTTTCCTGAAAAACGTGTCCATGTGGAATGAACGAGTTTTGCACCTCACCTCCTCATATACATTCAAGATTTAATGGACACCTTTCACTTCCAGGTTATTTCGGGTACCTCTTTCACTCTTTCCAGACCACCCTGAACTACTGAACCACCCTTCTTGAATTGGATGAAGACTCATTAAGGAAAGCAAGACTTGAGGTCCAACTGGATACCTAAGATGTTAATCATGATAGTTTTAGGTCATTAATCCAACAGTCTTGCTCAAGGAATTAATAAAGCTTCAATAATGTACGCCTGCTGATCCTGACCAGCCATAACATTATGATTGGAAGGTCATTCAGTGGGACTCGTTATGGCGTTTTAAGCTTGATAAGCAACTTTGACAACGCAAGTAGTAAACGTCTGTATTGTTGTCAAAGGTCTTATGTTATCAAAGGGTTATTTATGCCCGGTTGTACTGAGTTACTACATTTTTTATTTTTTTATTACTTTCACTTACCTATATATGAAATATAAATGAAAAGTTTCGACTTCCGGTTTTCAACGGAAATACACGTTTTGGGGTCCCCTAAGTCCAATTAATCAAGTCCCGCGAAATGGTGTGTGTGTGTGTGTGTGCGAACCTGGAATTGGGTATTTAGTGTATGTCTATGCCCGCGATGTGGCAGCAAAAAGTTCATCGAAATTGCTCAAAGGGAGGGGGTACTTTATTTAATAACTTTTTAAGTTTTTTTCGATTTTCTCAAAAACGACTCAAACGATTTTGATTAAACTAAGTATTTGGTGTATTAATATGCCCCAGATATGACCGTAAAAATTTCATCGAAATTGATTAACCGGAGGGGGTACTTTACTTAATGAATTTTGTATCATTTTCACGTGTTTTTTTTTATTTACTCAAAAACGGCTTTAAAGATTTTGATCAAACTGGGTATTTGATGTATGTATATGCCCGAGATATGACTGTTAGAATTTCATCAAAATTGATACACGGAGGGGGGACTTTACTTAATAAATTTTGTATCATTTTCACGTGTTTTTTTTTTATTTTCTCAAAAACGGCTCTAACGATTTTGATTAAACTGAGTATTTGAACTATTTATATGCCTGAAATATGACTGTAAAAATTTCATCAAAATTGATCAACCGCAGGGGGGACTTTACTTAATACATTTTGTATCATTTTCACATGTTTTTTTTATTTACTCAAAAACGGTTTTAACGATTTTGATCAAACTTGGTATTTGATGTATTTATATGCCAAAGATGTGATAACCAACATTTCATCACAATTGATCAACCGGAGGGGGGACTTTACTTAATAAATTTTGTATCATTTTCACGTGTTTTTTTTATTTACTCAAAAACGGTTCAAACGATTTTGATCAAACTTGGTATTTGATGTATTTATATGCCCGAGATACGTCTGTAAAAATTTCATCAAAATTGATCTACGGGAGGGGGGACTTTACTTAATAAATTTTGTATCATTTTCACGGGGTTTTTTTATTTACTCAAAAACGGCTTTAACGAACAAAAATAAGATATGAATGTAGAAAAATGTGTGACTTTGGGAAATGATATTTAGCAAAACACGTCAATTTCTAATCTAAGTAAGTTGGTAAGTGAAAGTTGTGTGTTGCGCGCACGCACCAGATTTTTTTTTTTTTTACTTTCACTTACCTATATGGGTGATTCTCATTTAATTTGACCATTTAACGTTTTTAAAAATTGAATTTTGGGTTAAAAAAAATTCAACTTATGAATAAAATTTGATCTGAATATCATCAATAAGATGTTCAAGAAAACAAAGGTGAACACAGTTTGTCAGTTCGTTCAGTATTAGTATTTTTTATTATTTTTTCTACTCAAAAACGAGTTTTGTGAGGAGCGTTTCTTTATTTTTGTTTATTTATTTTTTGTAATGTTTTTTTTTTTTTCTATTCTCGCTCACTCTCGTCACTCCATATCACTGCGTAAAAACTCATTTGTAAGGCATTGGATCTTGTTTTCCTTTTGTTGTACAATAATTACTAGGCTGGCGTCTATTCCTACTCCTTTAGGTACTTGCCAAGCTTAGTAGCCTGTACTTTCTCGCTAGTTGACCTATGAATAAGTCTTTCTGTCAAGGCTTAGGTTTTTCGTCGGATATTTGCAGCTCATTGACCATCTCGTTGTGAAATATATATGCTTCACAGTTTTTATTCAGTTCAGTGTCAAAGATTCACCCATAATCAATTCGTTCACTGCTTTACATGTTGGTCAAATTCAAAGACTGAGAGGTATTTTCACAAGCTGAGTAGACTGAATATTTTTACAAGCTGCCGATTTGCATATTTTTTTTCTCTTGGCCAATATCTCTTTTTTATTAAAAATATATTTTACATTATGTCTCAAGTCTATTTTTTCTTTTTTCTAATGCTCCTTTCTACAGCTTGTTAAAATGGCTATACAAAAGAAATGAATCATGTAGGCATTTAAACATGACAATAACAACACTTCCCCAGAATTGTTTTTCCGTCACGAGTGTTACGTAACACTCGTGACATTTTCTCAAAAAATCTCTATCCTTACCTAAACCAAGGTTCGGACATATATGAGAGGACGAACTCGAATAAATGTCCGTAACCAACATCTTTTGCCGGTATCATTCGGATTTTTCAATGAACGCTGATACATACAATTAACGTAACACTCGTGACAACTAATTTTTGTGATATACCTACATTATTTTGCATTGGATATCAAATAACTGCCTATTAGTTACTTCCTTCACCAAGTTTGCACATCGACTGATAGCCTGTATTATAAACAAAGGTTATCATGGCCATTCCCAACATTTTCAAAAAAAGTGTTGCCCAGAACAGCCGACAACACTCGCCATGAATTTTTCTACTAACCTTGGGACAGATTCATTTTCCTGATTTACAATCGAAGTATTAGAGGTAACTAAAAATATCATTCATAACTTAAAACACCACCGTATTACAATGAAATACCTAATTGTTCAAATTTAATCAATTATCAGGGGTTCATTTCAGGGTGTGGTGAACTAAGCATAACCAGATTGGGGACTGTAACACTCGTGATATTTACAAACTTTACATTGAGATATTTTGTTTTTTATAATGCCTAGGTTCATTTAAATATTACCATCGTTTTGTTATAACAGAAGAATATATACAAAATATCCAATAAAATTTTTTGGAAATAAAAAAATATCTGAAAAACGAATGTTAAGTTCAGGGACACTAAATGGTCAATTCATATGAGAATCACCCATATATGGAATATATATTAAGGGAAAGTACTGCGATCGTGAAAAATTTTGACTTCCGGTTTTCAAAGGAAATACACGTTTTGGGGTCACCAGAATCCAAATAACCATCTCCCGCGAAATGGTCTGTGTGAACAGACTACCTCAAATACTGTAACCGGTATGAACCTGAAATTAGGAATTTAGTGTATGTACATGCCCGTGATGTGAAAACAAAAATTTTATAAAATTGGCCTAACGGAGGGGGTACTTTATTTCATAACTTTTTACGTTGTTTTTTATTTTTCTCAAAAACGGCTCTAACGATTTTGATAAAACTCTGTATTTGATGTATGTATATGCCCGCGTTATGACAGTAAAAATTTCATCAAAATTGATCAAACTTTTTTTTCCCATTTTTACGTTCCTTCCGATTTTCTCAAAAATAGCTTTAATTATTTTAATTAAACTCGTCTTGTTTAATGAGAATCAAGTTTTCTTTAATATCTGGTAAGCTTTATTATTATTAAAATGTTCTGATGGGGCTTAAATGGGGAAGGGGCCTTTTTTGTTTACTTATAAATAACGTTTGGTTTTGTTTATTTGGAGAAATTATCTGCCTCTCGTTTCGCCTTAAAATAAGAAATGGCTAAATACGAAATATGATAAAAATCAAGTAAACATATACAGGAGAAAAAAAGAAAAATATTCCGTCAACTCATAAGGTAAACACTTTGAGCCCACACATACGCAGTACGCCTTTAATGACAGACTATTTATAATTAAAGATGTTCTGTTCATTTAATGGAAATTATTTGTTTCATTTTAACTATATGAAGTTTTCAACTACTACATAGAGAATTATAAAATCAGACGACTTGCAGTATTATGCTTGGCTTGCCGAATTTTCACAACTAAAATCTTTTATTTAATAATAATTAAAATGTAGTATACTTTAAAGATCAAATACAAACAAAAATAAGTCATTTAATACGGAAAAAAGTGTGACTTTGATAAATGGCATTTAACAAAACACGTCAATTTCTAATCAAAGTAAGTTGGTAAGTGAAAGTAGATGCCATCGATGGTAAAATATCGATATTATCAAGTATAGATGCTTCTGTATATCTTTATGATTGTGTAATATACAGGGTGTCCCGAATTTAAATGGTAAAACTTCAGGAACTTATAGGGGACCGAAAAACTAAGACAAAAAGTCCTTTAGAGATTTGCTCGTTTTTGCATAGTTTTAGAAAAAATCGCAAAAAAGAAACAAAACAAGTTTTCATTATTATACTTATTTATTTACATTTATATTTATGTTATGTTCTTTTTAATGTAAATATTGCTCAAAATGTTGTCCTCTTGCACCAATGCAAGCATTAGATCTAGCACTCATTTGATAAATTGCAGCTAAACATTGTTCTGATGATATTTGGTGCACTGCATCTATGATTCGGTCTCTTAATTGTTCTCTTGAGTTGATTGACACCGAATAAACTTCCTGCTTCAAGGTTTCCCATTCGAAGAAATCCATGGGTGTCATATCAGGTGATCTGGGTGGCCAAGGTACGACTCCTCCACGTCCAATCCATCGTTGTGGATAATTTATATCCAGCCAAGCTCGGGCAGCTCTGCTATGATGAGCTGGACATCCGTCGAGTTGGAACCACATTTCAATCCGCTGTTGTGAGGGAATGTCATTTAAATAATTAGAAAAGTCGTTAATGTGTAAATGTGATTCGATTCAATCTTTCAGGTAAAAAATATGGTCCCACCAGTAATCCGTTCCAAATTCCAAGCCAAACGTTAATAGCAAATTCATGCTGAAAACTATTCTCTCTATAATTCCTCCTCTTGTAAAGCTTCATCGGTCCATATAATTTTTAATGGAAATAAATTATCATCGCGAATTTTTTCAAGAAACCAGTTACTAAAATTCAATCTCTTGACATAATCTTGAAGTAATAAATTCTGAACTTTTTGAAGGTGATATGGGTAGCTATTATCACCTTTTAAAGTCCGCCATATTGCTTGCCGCGATATTCCTAATGCAGCAGATGCTCTTCGGATGCTAGTCTCAGGATTGTTATCGAAGTGGTGTTGGACACAATTTCTTCTCTGATAATCTGCTCTTATTGCTGCCTGGAATTGGTCGCCTTCATTACGTATTAAGAATGGCCCAGTCCCTCGTAGTCTATTAAAAGTTAACGAAAAGACTCGTCGATTAGGCACTCTTCTATTTGGAAATCGGCGCAATCCCGCACCGCTTCTAAAGCATTACCGTTACAGAAACCATACACAAAAATCATATCAGCGTATTCAACATTAAAATATGAACGCAGCATTGTGGCTGATGCTATTCTCACAAAAATATCTGAGTAACTGACTGAAGACTAATTTAGGAATTATAATCCTATAAGGAAGCCAAAATGTAAACAAAAAAAAGAATGTAAAGGATAACACTTTAAGTGTTTACATATCTCACTGCCCAGCCTGACGACTTTGAAAGGTGATAATTGCTACCTATAACATTTATGTTTTGTTTCTTTTTTTGCGATTTTCTCCAAAACTATGCAAAAACGAGCAAATCTCTAAAGGACTTTTTGTCTTAGTTTTTCGATCCCCTATAAGTTCCTAAATTTTTGCCATTTAAAGTCGGGACACCCTTTATATCTTAGATTGCTTAAATGCTTATGAGAGATTTAAAAATAAATGAAGTCTGTATAGTTTCTTTTTATTCTAATTTCTTCTATAAATAGTAACTTCTCCTCAAAGCCGGAACACAATTTTTTATCTTGTTCTGTTAAAGTTAATCCCCTGACAGTGGTAAGTAGGCCCCACCCTACACTGGGCTGCTAAGGTCCTGGATAGAAATTCATATATTATAATCTATTTAAACTTAAACAAATTCGTCGGGATAGCCTTTCCCATGAGTGGAGAGAAAACTATCTTTCAAAAAAACTATCTTTCAAAAAAACCAGTTAGCCCCTGTCAAGAGATAAGGAATTATTTTAATTCTACGCTTGGAAGACCCGCCACCCACGATAGGCTAGGTCGTGCCCAATTCTAAATTTCTCTTTCCTAAATTTTCATTTCGAAGCGAGTTAGAAATTAGTTTCTAATATATTAGTTCCTCTTAATCACAAACACTAAATCATCAATTTTGTGAGAAACACTTGAAAAATAAACGATGCCGCCCAATCTTGTTAGGTTGTTAATACATTTAGTATCTATTTTAGATTGTTTGCTAAATCATAAGTACTTACTTATATATTCAACATAGGATTGCATACAAAATTAGCTTCTAATTTTTTTTTATTATTTTTTTTTTTTTTAACATTTATACATTTTTTCTCAATAGACAAATGTATATCATAGAGGCTGTCTTTTAAACAATGGCCTCTTAATAGTTTAATTAATTTAAATATGCAACTAAAGGGGTTTTTTTTTTGGAGGTGTACAAGTTAAAATTATAATAAAACAAAGAAATATATTTTTAATATCAATGAAAGGAACTTTATTGAATAGAAAACTTCATGACATTAATGTTTAAATATGATTTCAGCCATGTGGCCTCCACGGCTAGCGCGTACAAGGCGTAATCTGGAACACCAATTTTCACAAACTTTTCGCACTATTTGCGGCCGTATATCGCCAATAACTCTTGGAATGTTGATTTCGAGGTGTTCAATTGTCTATGGTTTATCGACATAGACAAATGACTTGACATAACCCCAAAGAAATAGGCTTCATCGGAGAACAAAATTTTGAATGGAAATTCATTATCCATATCAATTTGTGCTTCAGCCCATTCGCCGAATTGGCGGCACATGCGATGGTCATTCGGCTTTAATTCCTGCACCAGTTGAATCTTGAAAGCTTTTAATCCCAGATCTTTTCGTAAAATCTTCCATAAAGTGGAAGGACACAACCCAAGTTGCTGAGAACGGCGACGATTCTATTGATTTGGATTATCTTCAATGCTTTCCTGTACAGCGGATGCAGCTTCTTCAGTGCGCACTGTTCGGTGTCTCATGAGATGCTCATTATCATTAAGAGTAAACGTGGTCCGAAAACGATCCATTGTTATTCGAATTAGCCGCTCTGAAGGACGATTATGTACACCGTAAAATGGACGAAGTGCCTAATAAGTTTGACGAACAGAACCATTATTTCGATAAAAAATTTCTACAATTTGTAAGCGTTGCTCTGGTGTATGTCTAACCATAATGAAATGACAAACCAAAATAAACAAAAAGCAACTATCAGCTGTTGAATATGTTATCAAATAAAGCAGTGTTGCCAACTCTAAGTTGTACACCTCCAAAAAAAACACCCTTTATAACCATTACATTAAAAACTTGGTAAATTATTGTAACACTTTTGTGGGGTTTTTTATTTAAAATTTTTATTCAAAGAAAATTACAATTTTCAATACTACATAAATTGTGAAAACACAAATATTTAAACAGGTTACAAAAATTATGACTACGTAACACAGAGATTATCCTATAATGTAGTCGTAAGGAGGACAATCCACATTCTTCGAGGCCAGCGTAGATGACACTCAAACATCGTAGTCACAAACATGAACTGACAGTTTGTTCCAACAAGTCCGGAACTATTCCAAAACAAAAGGGAACTACTCCATAACTATCATCTGTGTTTTGTTTCACGCTAAATTTTTAATAGCCTGCAATAAAAAGTCTGGTGCGATGCGCGAAAAACACAACTTTCACTTACCAACTTACTTAGCTTAGAAATTGACATGTTTTTTAATTGCCATTTCTATAAATAATATAAAAAAAGATGACTTGATTTTGAGTAAAAATGATTAATTTAATCAAAATCATTAAAGCCATTTTTTGAGATATTCGAAAAAAAATGTAAAAATTGGAAAAAACGTTATGAAATAAAGAGCCCCCTGCGTTTGACCGATTTTGATGAAATTTTGGCTGCCACATTGTTCACATATACATACATCAAATACCCAGCTTCATCAAAATCATAAAAGCCGTTTTTGAGTAAATAAAAAAAAACACGTGAAAGTGAGACAAAATTATAAAAAAGTGCCCCCTCTAATTAATGCATTTTGATGAAATTTTGACTGTCATTTCGCGTGCACATAAACACATAAAATATTAAGTTTAATCAAAATCGTTAGAGGCATTTTGGAGAAAATGGAAAAAACGTAAAAATTAGAAAAAATTCTTTAAATAAAGTACTCCATTCGTTTGGCCAATTTTAATGAAATTTTTGCTGTCACATCGCGGGCATATTCATACACCAAATACCCAATTTGAGGTTCGTACGATTTATAGTTTTTGAGCTAGCCTGTTCGCGCACACACACACCTACCATTTCGCGGGACTTGGTTATTTGGACTCAGGGAACCCCAAAACGTGTATTTCCGTTGAAAACCGGAAGTCGAATTTTTCACGATCGCAATACTTTCCTTACTATATATTTCATATATAAGTAAGTGAAAGTAAAAATACAAAACATAAGCTTAAGTTACATTAAAATTGTATATAAAGTTACGTTTGTTAATTGTCCGTTATGCTACTAAAACTAATTGGACTATGGTACAATGGGAGTGCTAATTTTTGCCTTTCCAGGTATAATTAGAATAGGAATCTTTGACGAGTACCTGACGTCCTATCCGAGGGACGGGATAACACATAGTAAAGTTTGATTTAGCCGGTTGTTTACTAAAAATTTTTCAATGCGTATGTCAACCACTTCAGAATATTATTTCAGAAGAAGAAATATATATTTTTATAATTCATGAAATGCAGAGGCGTACATGGGCTATTTAGGCCCGTACCTATTTGGAATATTTCCATAAGATAAAACCTACTTCATATAAAGAATGCTTCATTAAGATTGAACATGATTTAATCGAAATCGTTAGTACTGTTTTTGAGAAATCGTAAAGAGAAAAATTAACAGTGGGATAAATTGTCCCCTATTACTTACTAGATTTAGAAGAAATCTTTGCTGTCACATCGTTGGCACATGCCTTTAATACCTCATTTAAGTTTCGTGTGACAAATTGTAATCACGATCGCAATACTATATACTATATATATATATATATATATATATATATATATATATATATATATATATATATATATATATCTCATATATAGGCAAGTGAAAGTAAAAAAAAATAAAAAATACAAATGATCTTTAAATTCCAGATGAATATTGCAGAATATCTCAGTTGAGTAATCCGTTGGTTATTGACGTCATAAACATACTTGGTCAAGAAAGTTATTTAACGGAAATAATGAAGGGCTCTGGCGTCCTCTTGGTTGACACCTTTATTTTGAAACCAATTCTCAGTGTTCTTCATGAGGCATAATTACATATTATTATCATTATAGTTTTCAGATAGTCTTTCTCTTATTTTGAAGTAAGATTGGATGCTCATATTATATTACATAAATTTCGTTGAATGAAACAGCTTTTAATACATTATAATTTCTTCAAACTGAAATGTTAAATTGAAACCTAAAGCCCGACGAAAGTTAACATGACTGTCCCGGTATGCCATACAGGAAAGAAAGAAGACTCTTATCTCTTCCTGTGGACCTGACATGTTTATATTAATAATTGATAATAATAAAGGCTTAACGAACCCGAAGGTTCGATGCCGACACCACAACTCGCTCCCTGCACACCTCAATCCACCGACCGCCAACCAGACCCACCTCGAATGATACGCCTGAACGCAATCCTCCCACCTCCGTCTCGGCCTGCCACTCGGACGTTTCCCAATCGGCACCGCGCTTATTAATCTTTTCGGAATTTGTTCACTACTAACTTTCGCAATTTTACACGCTCATTTCATTCGTCTCGCTGTTGTAAGTCTATTATATTTACCTGGCACAGATCACTCAGTTCGGCCTTGTGTAAGCGTCTAAATTCTTCTCTATTCTGAATTAAATTCTATTCTCTAAGTTCATCACTCTTAGGTCCAAATATTCTACGGAGTACTTTATTTTAAAAAAACCCAAGCCGTTGCTCATTCCTTAATGCCAGTGGCCACGTTTCGCATTCTATAAAGGACCTTTGGAAAAATAGCATTTTTGTAATTTTTACTTTCACTTACCTATATATGAAATATATTGTAAGTGGAAGTATTGCGATCGTGTAAAATTTCGACTTCCAGTTTTCAACGTAAATACACGTTTTAGGGTCCCCTGAGTCCAAATGACCAAGTCCCGCGAAATGGTCTGTGTGTGTGTGTGTGTGTGTGTGTGTGTGTGTGTGTGTGTGTGTGTGTGTGTGTGTGTGTGTGTGTGTGTGTGTGTGTGTGTGTGTGAACAGACTAGCTCAAAAACTATAAACCGTGCGAACCTGAATTTTGGTATTTAGTTTAGGTATATGCCCGCAATGTGACAGCAAAAATTTCATCAAAATAGCTCAAAGGGAGGGGGTACTTTATTTAATAACTTTTTACGTTTTTTCGATTTTGTCAAAAACGGCTCTAACGATTTTGATTAAACTGAGTATTTAATGTATTAATATGCCTGAGGTATGACTAAAAATTTCATCAAAATTGATTAACCGTAGGGGGGACTTTACTGAATAAATTTCGTATCATTATCACGTGCTTTTTTTATTTACTCAAAAAATGCTTTAACGATTTTGATCAAACTGGGTATTTGATGTATGTAAATGTCAAAGATGTGATAGGCAACATTTCATCAAAATTGGACAAACGGAGGAGGCACTTTATTTCATAACTTTTTTCCAATTTTTACCTTTTTTTCGATTATCTCAAAAACGGCTTTAACGATTTTTATCAAATGCGTCATGTTTGATGAAAATTAGGTTTTCTTTAATATCAGGTAAGCTTTATCATTATTAAAATGTTCTGAGGGGGCTTTTTTTTGGGGGGCGGGGCTTTTTTGTTGGTTGTTTCTTTCTTATAAAGTACCTTTGTTTTTGTTTACATGGAGAAATTAACTGTCTCTCGTTACGCCTAAAAATAAGAAATGGCTAAATATGAGATATGATGAAAGTAAATAAAACATAAAGAGGAGAAAAAAAGAAAAATATTCAGTCAACTCATAAAACTCGTTGAGCCCACGCATGCGGAGTGCGCCTTTAATGACAGACCATTGTTCATAATTAAAGCCGTTCTGTTCATTTGAGAAGTGGCAATTAACAAAACGCATTAATTTCTAATCTAAGTAAGTTGGTAAGTGAAAGTTGTGTGTTGCGAGCACGCACCAGATTTTTAAGTTTAGGGTTTGAAAGCGCGAGCTAAGCAATTTCGTTACTGAAAAGTAGCAAACAATACTTGCTTTTAATCTAGTCTTGATTTCCTCATCGATTTCGTTAACAATCGCCCCTAAATATCTACATTTCTCTACCTGCTCAAAGGTAGAGATTTCTCACCATCATTTTCTACCATTTATTCATATAAATACTACATTTATTATTACATTCATATATTCATGATTCTCATACACACTTCTTTACCAACCCTTCTACATTAATATCATCAAAATCGTCACCACTTCTACGACTAATCATATATTTTGTCTTATGCGTATTAATTTCCTGCCACAGTTTTTGTCCGGCTTTTATCAACGTTTTTGTATTTAGTTCTATGGTTGGTGAGGATGTACCAAGCAATACCAAATCATCGGCATATCCGAGCACGGGTATATACCCTCCCAAATTCAAACCCTTCCGATGCGTGTCACCTCCCTTATGGCATATTCTACCTACCTATTCTATAGGAGGTCTTCTTTCGTCTTGAGCTGCGGGAGACCGCTCTCAGACAGAATGTAGAGCCAAGTCTCCCTCAGCAGTTTTTTTATTTACTAATCTGTTCTCCGTTTGCCGAGCGATGAAGAGGTAAGGTCTTCCGATCTGAGGCTTCAACTCTGGCCTGATCCCGTGTTAAGTTAACCCGTGCTCTTTCAGGTTGGCAGTGATACCTTCGGTCCATGTCGATCTTCACCCACCTCTCGGGTACCGAGTGGTTCCCTCCATTCTTGCTTCCATTGCTTGCCTGAGGTATCTTGTAGGGTCCATTCTTCAAGAACATGCAAAAACGACCTTAGCTGATTCCTTTACAATATTTCGAGCATAAACTCAGCGTCAAAAGGCAAGCAGATTGTGGTATTTCTTACTTCGTCCCTGCGATTTTTCCGACTACATTTCCTCACGGCAAATTATTTTCCATATTTTATAATAATCTTCTCTGCTGTTATGATGTAGTATAAATGCCGTTTCCTATTCATCATGATGATTTGAATGTGAACATTGGAAGATTTAAGGACATGTTTTCAAATATCTATAAAATCTCTTCCCTATAGGATCTCATCTGAAAAAAGACCCTAAGAGGGTTAATTTACCTCTGAAGAGCGAGCGTAGCAAGAGTGAGTTTAAAGCTGTCAAGGCCCTTTTTCACGGAAAAAGAAGCGATGGTAGTTCGATTAGGAGACACAAGAATCGTCCGATTGGTCATAGCAGCTTAAATTGGCTTTTTTTTTTTTTTTTTTTTGTCCTCCACTTCCTCGCCGTTTAGGCTATACGGGGTTTCCCGGGCCAGGGGAGAGGGTGGGGGATTAATGCGGATTACTATTAAATTTCCCCTGGCTTTGGATCCTCGATTTACCACTTCACATCTTGGTTGCCAGGGGTAACACATATTTCCTAACGTATTTACCCATTAGACCTTACAAATTGACGTTAAATTAATAACCAATCAATCAATAATGGAATATTTTTCGTAATTTTATACCCTCCGCACTAACCAGCTCTCCTGCTTTACAGGCCATGACGAGAACCGATAAGCAGGAGTCTGCTGGGGTCTTTTTTACTTTAGGGGCGCTAGTTACGTTTCATAGTAACATGATCACTATTTGAGATAACAGTTCAGATTATTCCGCATAAATAATAAGAGGCGAGGGAATGAATGTAGATATTGCCGAGAGCTCAAAAAGGAAGTACCATGTTGGACGTATTTACCCAAACCAATTGGTTTTTGGTGGTGTATGCAGGGAAACGAGGGAAGTGTTTCTGTATGCTGTACCAGACAGGACAGCTGCAACCCTAACTGAGAGCATAAAACATTCCATACGACCCGGTCATGGGCGGATCCAGCCGATCGTAAAGCGGGGGGGGGCTGCAGTCCTAAAGGGGGGGGGCTGCAGCCCCACAGCTCATTATTTGGATCTGCTAATCAGCTTTTTTACCTATACATGCCTTTCCCCCAACTAAAATTCGACTTGTTCTGCACATTATTTGTTCTTTAACTTGCTTCCTTATTTAAAGTACGGGATAAAAATAACAAAAAAGGTTTGGTAAAATAAAAAAAACAATTTATTCAAATAATTATAACAAAACGAAAAATGAACTTCTGTTAAATGGATAAATAAAGTAACTGAAAATATAATATAATATTGAGTCTTAATAATGCAGTTCTTGAAAAATCACCAATAATCCCACAACACGTAATTAACACACTCTGAGGGAGTTTATATCTGGTTACCCGCAGTGTTGCCAGGTATGTTCGCAACTTTATGGCAACACTGACTCCTCGGGTCAGGTTTCAATTAGAAGTAGGGGCTGCTACACTTACATTAAGGAAAGTCAAATTCTATCTTTAAATGACGAAAAATTTTCCAAAGGGAGGGGCTACAGCTCCCACAGCCCCCCCCCCCCTGGCTCCGCCAATGGACCCGGTACGACAATATTTTCTGACCTCTGGCGCTCGTACAGAGGATTGAAGAAGATCCCGGGGATGAGATACAAGCACTACCTATCCACTGAACCACAGCTAGCACTTTTTAGATCCCGTAACAGAAGCTCGTACCCAAAGGAATGAGTCTCTCTGGGCAAGCATTAAAAGGTGCAATAAAATAGAATGTGGGACAAAAAGGAGCCATCTTGACTCATATTTATGCGAGTTTGTTTGGAGGAGGCGATATGAAAAAGATCACTTATTCGAAAGGATGTTAAAGTCAATCAAAACGTTTTGGCGGCCTTGTTAATTCTAGTTCTAGTTATCTTAGTGTGCGGAAGTAGGTATTTTCATCTTAATAGATGTTGTTTACGTTCTTAATTTTATAATTTTCAAACATATGACATTGATAAATAATATAATATCCAAAATCATAGTTACTGTAAAAAGTAATTGGCGCTCCTAAAATAAAAAAGACCCGTCTGCAGCATTTAATTGCTTAATTTGCTTTATTTAGCCCATAGGGTGGAATGGGTACCAGGACACTCTGGCATCCAAGAAGCAGATGACCTAGCAAGGAATGGCTCAGCCAACAAACCACAACACCAGTACCAGTAATTGGAATAAGCTTAAGCTATGCCAAAGAAGGATCGGGGAAATCATGGAACAACAAAAAACAAATTGGAAGACGAACCAAGATATCACTCCAAATTTTTCCTAGAAGGCTACTCCGTTAAAAGAAGCAACACATTACAAAAACCTTGACAGGAAAGCTCTTATAAAAAAGAACAGCAATCAATATGGGACACTGTGAACACAGTACAAACATTTATAAACTCAAGCTAGCTGAATCAACCGTCTGTAGATTCTTTGGCAAAGAGAGCGAAACAGCTTATTACATTATCTGTTGGTGTGATGGACTCGCACGACTAATATTTAGAATCTTTGGCCAGGAGAATATTCCTGACCCAGGCTTAAATGATCTAGTCAATGTACTGTAAATCTACTTACTGATGCTCTACAAATAATAATTTAGTAGAGATGAGAGATGGTCAACTGTTCTTCAATTACGATAGGTTAAATAATGGTCAGGATTTTCAGTTACAATGATATTTATTATGGTAAGCCAACGTTTCGATCCAACTTGTGGATCTTCATCAGGGCTAAAAGAAAACAAATATATGAGTATCTATGCTAGAGGGTGACAGTAAATGGATACATTACAGAACTGATAATAATATAAAAGATGGTGTATACATAAATATTAAAATAAGAGGCTGGTTAACAAGATAAAATAGAATATGATATTTACCTACTGAGTCCAGGTGGATACTAAGACTAAAGGTAAAAATAAGGTGAGAGGTAGTGGTAGGGGGTTAGTTTTGCCGACTTCAAAGGTTTATGGCGGGGAAATCCAACGCTTTTGAAGTGAAGGCACATGACAACTGAGTGAACAAAAATAGTTACAACTAACAAAATGTATGGTACTGTATACAAATAGTTGTATCTGGACTGAATAATAGCATAAAAATAAGATAATACATAATGTAACAATGCATACAAATATGGAAAATATACAGAAAGAAGCATACAATACAAAAAATAATTATAGTACAAGAGGTACAGAGATAAATGCAGGTACCTATGAAATCAAAAATAGGATTTGAGGATGCGGAAGATGTTAGAATAAGTGGATGAAATTATCTCTTTATCTGTTTTGTGATTTACCGGGTTATTTGTTTCTAGATGGATGAAAATGGATTCTGAGAGGAGACGTTTGTCGTGGTTAGATACAGTTGCTAATATGGAGGGGTTCTCAAAGTCGAAGGAATGGTTGTGGGCAATGGCATGTTCTGCTAATTTAGATGTAGACGAATTACGCGTGGAAATACTGTATTTATGTTGATAAATACGTTTTTTTAAATAATTTTTGGTTTCACCAATATAGCAACTGTTGCAATTAAGCGTGGAGTATGGATACGATAAACTACATTACACTTGTCTAGGAGAGGTACAGGGTCTTTGAGTTAAATAATAATTTAATTTAGCCATATTAGGAATATAAGAATCGGAATTGGAATTCGTAACAGCTTCTTGAAATTCTCTTTCATTTGATAACTCATTCATCGAAACCCAACTCTCCTGTTGACCAGAAGAGATATCACAACAGCCACATTAGATATAGGTTAACGATAATGCCAAATGTGGTTTTTTAAAAATTGGAAGAAGGAATAGTTTTCTTGATAATTTAGAAAGAAAGAAAAAAGAAAAAAAAAATGAAATCAATCCAGCTGGTTCTTTCAAAACATCATTAATTCTTATTGGCTGTTATCCCTAAGCGTTATTTAAATACGTTAGTGACGTCAGTAGGAGACGCCACCTGTTTTGTGTACGTGACTCCTAGCATGTCCACCCCTCAAGAAGATTACGGAACGAGATAGCCTCAAGACAAATTTCTTCAGAGTTTATTTTTATTCGGCCATTAATCCCAAGAGCTTTTCTAAAAGAGATTACCAACGTCCCTAGCTGGCTAATTAGGCATTTTTTTTATTTTCTTAAGCATCTTTCTCTATTCATTCTATTTTTAAACCGCTCAGTTCAATTACTTACGACTGACCGAACTTTCACTTAACTTTTCTTTGCTTTTATAGACATAATATTTGAGAGAAATTGGTTTGGCGTCTAGAGCCGTATTTATGAACATTCCTAAGGTAATGTTCCTTAACCTGCCCACTTTTAGCTTAATCCGTAGAACCGTTTTTGAAAATCGAAAAAACAACGTAAAAATAAGACAGTGTTTATGAAATAAAGTGTCCCCTCCATTCGACCGATTTTGATGAAATTTTTGATGTCATATCGCGGGCATATAAATACACCAAGTACCCAATGTCAGGTACGTAAGGTTTATAGTTTTTGAGCTAGTCTGTTCAAACACACACACACAGACCATTTCGCGGGACTTGGTTATTTGTAAACGGGGGACAACAAAACTTAGATTTCCGTTGAAAACGTGAAGTCCAATTTTTTCACAATCGCAATTTATACTGATTTATGAGGTTGGTGGCTCACAAGTTTCAGTATCTAATTCAGGCGACTCCAGTTAGACAATTAGATGAAAGTTTTCTGCCTTCATCTGAAAATAATTATAATGCCATCGAATTATTAAAACAACGATTCGGTAGAGAGGAATAAATTATTGTATATTTTAAATAATTTACTTTTGAAGAGAAAAGATTTGGCTCCGCCGGGAATCGAACCCGGGTCTTCCGCGTGACATGCGCGGTATGCTAAACATTGCACAACGGAGCTCGCTTCCGAACGGTTCCAAATCCTTCCTCTTCACTGACACCTCGGTCATGTCACGCGGAAGACCCGGGTCCGATTCCCGGCGGAGCCAAATCGTTTCTCTTCAAAAGTAAATTATTTAAAAACAAGGTGGTAAACAACAATAATGATTAAATTAATATATTGAATATTTTGTGAGGGAATTGCTTAATCTAGTTTTAAAATAAACAAGGGCTAGTGACGATGCGATATCCCTTAGAGAACTTTATGATAGCGTAGAAACTAAATTGCGTTCTCTAGAACCTTGGGAGTGACAAAAGATAAGTTGTTTAGACAAAAGATAAATGTATTTAAGACCGTTATGGGAATCTGGGGAATCAGATAGGGGGGAGAGGTGGTGCACAATGAAACAAAAGTTTTTTTACCCATAGCACCCCACCTAAGACTTTAATTTCATTTTTTGTTTTTTCCATGTTACCTTAGGATCTAATCTATGTAAGAAATGCGTTCAACATTAGTTTATGCATCGTGTCTGACCGCGAGCAGCTATTTTCCAAAAAAATAATTCTGTTTCATTGGGCACCATGCCCGGGGTACAATGAAACAGATGAAAAAAACAACACCATAAGTAAAATAAAAAATAAAAATCTGGTGCGTGCGCGCAACACACAACTTTCACTTACCAACTTAGATTAGAAATTGTGTTAATGCCACTTCTCAAAGTTACACATTTTTCCACATTCATTTTTACTTTCACTTACCTATATATGAAATATATAGTAAGTGTTACTTTCACTTACCTATATATGAAATATATAGTAAGTGGAAGTATTGCGATCGTGAAAATTTTCGACTTCCGGTTTTCAACGGAAATACACGTTTTGGGACCCCCTGAGTCGAAATAACCAAGTCCCGCGAAATGGTCTGTGTGTGTGTGTGTGTCTGTGTGTGTGTGTGTGTGTGTGTGTGTGTGTGTGTGTGTGTGTGTGTGAACAGACTAGCTCAAAAACTATAAACCGTGGGAACCTGAAATTGGGTATTTAGTGTAGGTATATGCCCGCGATGTGACAGCAAAAATTTCATCAAAATTGCTCAAAGGGAGGGGGTACTTTATTTAATGACTTTTTACGTTTTTTTCGATTTTCTCAAAAACGGCTCTAACGATTTTGATTAAACTGAGCATTTGATCTATTTATATGCCCGAAATATGACTGTAAAAATTTCATCAAAATTGATTAACCGGAGGGGGAACTTTACTTAATAAATTTTGTATCATTTTCACGTGTTTTTTTTATTTACTCAAAAACGGTTTTAACGATTTTGATCAAACTTGGTATTTGATGTATTTATATGCCCGAGATATGACTGTAAAAATTTCATCAAAATTGATCTACGGGAGAGGGGACTTTACTTAATAAATTTTGTATCATTTCTCGGGTTTTTTTATTTACTCAAAAACGGCTTTAACGATTAACAAAAATAAGATATGAATGTAAAAAAATGTGTGACTTTGGGAAATGATAATTAGCAAAACACGTCAATTTCTAATCTAAGTAAGTTGGTAAGTGAAAGTTGTGTGTTGCACGCACGCACCAGATTTTTTATTTTTGTTTTCATTTGCTCTATAACAAACACTAATTTCTTTTATTATTAAGTAAAATGATTTACTTGAGATAACTCGGCATAATATTCCAAGTAGACTGATTATAATTCTCAATGAACTTGTTGAAAATTTCATTTAGTTACAGTCATGATGAAATTTTTACAGTCATATCTCGGGCATATTAATACAACAAATACCCAGTTTGATCAAAGTCGCTAAAGCCGTTTTTGAGTAAATAAAAAAAAAACACGTTAAAACGAGACAAAATTTATCAAGTAAAGTCCCCCCTCCGGTTGATCAATTTTGATGAAATGTTGGCTATCACATCTTTGGCATATACATACATCAAATACCCAGTTTGATTAAAATCGTTTAGGCCGTTTTTGAGTAAATAAAAAAAAAAAAAAAAAAAAAAAAATGATACAAAATTTATTAAGTAAAGTCCCCCCTCCAGTTAATCAATTTTGATGAAATTTTTACATTCATATCTCGGGCATATTAATACATCAAATACCCAGTTTGATCAAAATCTTTAAAGCCGTTTTTGAGTAAATAAAAAAAATAAATAATAAAATAAATAATATGACAAAGAAACTAAGCTGTCATGAAAATGACAGCTTTCGTAACAAAGATTGTATGAATAGGTAATTAATGTTATTACCAACCGAAAAACGTAAAGTTACATTGATGTGTTTGCATTTACCAGAACAAAAAGCTGGTAGTTACACGTACAATTACAATAAAATTGCTTATTATTATCAATAAATTTGATTTCCACTTTATTTGACGGGGCATCATTTAAGATCGCTTGTTTGAAGGCACAGGGCTTGTAAAATAACTGTTTTTTTAATTCTAGATATTATTCCACATGTGATTATGTGGTTTGCATCAAGGATAGCCTGCGCTTCTATTTATGGGCTTTTAAGATTACCAATTATCTCTATCACATGAACTATGTCTATCCCCGTTCCTTCCGACTTTTGCAAAACTACTAGCGCACCCTATAGTCGATGGCACCCGCGAATACTAGATAGCAAATTTTAGAAAAATGCCAGAAATGCATATCTAAATAAATAAAATTTGTTTATTCTTTTATTTAACATTAATTTTATTCTTATGTGGTTGATTTGGACCTTTCATAATAAGCTCCAGAACCCACTAGTTTCCAATCTCGTTTCCTCTTCTGTTCCTAACAATCCTCCTAGGCGCTGAAAAGAAGATGGCCAGGTGACCTTCTGCCTGCCTTTACTTGACATTATTTTCCTTCATTAATTACCAATACATTTACTGGATGTAGTTAAATGTACAGTCGTACATTTCTATAAATTAAAAAAAAAAAATTATGATACTTTTACTAAACCTAACCTATCCTACCTATCTATCTATCCTAGTTATGTTTCTTGTGGTTTTGTTAAAGTTGAAAACATCGAAAAGTTTTAATTAAACGCTTTTTAATTTTCGATTCATCCGCATTGAAATGGGAAAACAATTATCAATTTGGTTATTTCATAAATAAAATATTTGATATATTTTGACATCTTCAATCATATACAAAGTATTTATCTTTTAGTTATACTACGTTGCTTGGTGTCAAATAAAAGATCTTACATAAAGGACATGAAGGTTACTAGAGTAAGATTAAATGCACAAAGCTACATTCCTTAGTTCCGGTTTAGCACTAGCGGTGTGATTCAAGACAAATATAACACGTCATCGATTAGTCAGGTTTCATTCACTCATTCACTATTGTTCTAAAATAAGGCAGTGTAATCGGCGAGCTCTAATCTTTTCAAGGTGTTATTTCGTCGTATATACTACAGCGTTGCACTTCCTGGTAGCTTAGGACAAGGAAGCTCTTGAAAACTATTTCTGTATAAAAAGTTATTTTATTTAGAATAGAAATAGGGATCTTTAACGACTACCTGATATCGTACAGGCTCGGATCCTCCATTTTACGCCCTGCGAAGGAAGGCAAGACCAAGGATTTTTTACTCCCTTTAAAAGTATTTCCAGAAAAATATTATTAACTAAGTAATAATTTTGGAGAAACATTACTCCATAGAAAAAATATAAGAATGTCTGTTGAACAATATCAATTATTCAATAAAATAAACCGAAAACATTGAAAAAAAATATGCTGAGGCACACCAATCTCATATAAATTTTGGAATGTAAGTTAGTTTTATTATATTTTTACTTTCACTTACCTATATATGAAATAATAAAGTATTGCGATCGTGAAAAATTTCGACTTCCGGTTTTTAACGGAAATACACGTCTTCGGATTCCCTGAGTCTAAATAACCAAGTCCCGCGAAATGGTCGGTGGGTGAGCAGACTAGCTCAAAAACTATAAATCGTACGAACCTGATCGTGAAATTGGATATTTTCACGTGTTTTTTTTTTTACTCATAAACGGCTTTAACGATTTTGATCAAACTGGGTATTTGATGTATGTATATGCCCACGATGAGACAGCAAAAATTTCATCAAAATTGGTAAAACGGAGGGAGTACTTTATTTAAAGAATTTTGTCTAATTTTTACGTTTTTCTTTTTTTTTTTCTCAAAAACGGCTTTAATGATTTTGATTAAACTCGTCATGTTTAATGAGGATCCATTATTCTTTAATATCGGGTAAGCTTTATCATTATTAAAATGTTTTAAAGGGGGCTTAAATGGGGAAGGGGCCTTTTTTGTTTTCCTATTAAGTACCTTTGTTTTTGTTTATATGGAGAAATTAACTGCCGCTCCTTTCGCCTAAAAATAAGAAAAGGCTAAATATGAAAAAAAAATCAAGTAAACATATACAGGAGAAAAAAAGAAAAATATTCCGTCAACTCATAAAACACACATGCGCAGTACGACTTTAATGACACGACTGTTTTTGAATAAAGATATTCTGTTCATTTAATGGAAATTATTTCTTTCATAGTAACTAAATGAAGTTTTCAACAACTACATAGAGAATTATAAAATCAGCCGACTTGGAGTATTACGCTTGCATTGCCGAATTATCTCAAGTAAAATCTTTTATTTAACAATAACAAAATTTAGTGTACTTTAGTGAGTAAATACGAAAAATCTGGTGCGTGCTCGCAACTTTCACTTACCAATTTACTTAGATTAGAAATTAATGCGTTTTAATAATTGCCATTTCTCAAATGAACAGAACGGCTTTAATTATGAACAATGGTCTGTCATTAAAGGCGTACTCCGCATGCGTGAACTCATTGAGTTTTATGAGTTGACTGAATATTTTTCTTTTTTTCTCCTCTATATGTTTTGTTTATTTTTATCATATCTCATATTTACCCATTTCTTATTTTTAGGCGTAACGAGAGACAGTTAATTTCTCCATATAAACAAAAACAAAGGTACTTTATAGGAAACAAACAAACAAAAAAGGCCCCTACCCCATTTAAGCCCCCTCAGAACATTTTAATAACGATAAAACTTATCTGATATTAAAGAACTCCTAATTTTCATTAAACAAGACAAATTTGTTAAAAATTGTTAAAGCCGTTTTTGAGATCATCGAAAAAAAAAGGTAAAAATTGGAAAAAAATTATGAAATAAAGTGCCCCCTCCTTTTGACCAATTTTGATGAAATGTAGGCTATCGCATCTTTGGCATATACATACATCAAATACCCAGTTTGATCGAAATCGTGAAAGCCTTTTTTGAGTAAATAAAAAAAACACATGAAAATGACACAAAATTTATTAAATAAAGTACCACTTCCGGTTGGCAAATCTTGATGAAATTTTAGCTGTCATGTTGCAGGCACATACATGCATCAAATACTCAGTTAATTCAAAATCGTTAGAGCCTGTTAAGGCAGCTTGGAAATTCTGAGTTTAGAATTTCCTCAAACTAAACCTTATTTAAATATAAATCTCTGGTAATTGCAGAATTAAATATAATTTTAATTTTAAACACAATATATTTATTGTAACACAACTTTAAATGAATTAATATTTACAAATAATTCCCTTTTATCGAAAAAAAAATAAATAAGATTCTTGGTTAACATTTAATAAAAAAGAAAGAAAAATCCTGAATTAAACAAAAAAAAAAAAAAAAAATATATATGCCTTTGGTTACAATAAAAATAATTAAAAGAAAAAAAGAAGAAAAAAACTAATTTGATATCTTTTAGAACTTCCACTCGACATATAAACAAAAAATAAATATTAATGTCCTCTACCGTCTTTGTGGAAACAACTTATCTGTCTGGACCCACTTACTGTGCTCCTGAAGCAGTTTTGAGCCTGGCTCGATCAATTTCCTTAGGTAGCTGCTACCTCAACTGTCTCTCTTACGGCACACGTAAGGCTACACTGGCCCGGCTTATGCTTGGTATTGGCTAATACCAAACGTAGCTACTGGGCCGCTATAAACAATTTGTTTATACTGGCTATAAACAATTAATTTTATCTAACAATTATTTTTAATTATTTAATAAAATTACCTGTGGCCGCAACATTCCGCCCACCAAATTTTTAACAAAAATTTTAAACCTATTACTTAAGTAAGTTTGAACATTTAAACGGTCTCCTCTTCATGGTTGAACAAAGGGATACCTTCGTTATTGAGAATAATAGGATTCTCTTCCTCGAATCCCAAAGGACTATTCTTGAGACGACCGCCCACCCTGAGGATACCCTGTGTATCTAGTGAGCTAGTGATGCAAGTCTTGTTTGGTTTGATTCCTCAGCTTGAATAAGTTTAATTTCATTTTGAAAATATTGGCCTTGCGTCAATTTTATGCAAATCATGGTTGCATCATGAAGCTCCCTCAGTTTGATGCTTCCAGTTTTGGGTGTGGTACTTCGTGATGCATTATTAATGAATCTCAGAACATACGCCATTATTCTCTGTAGTTTCTGGAATGTGGAAATTCTTTCTATTAAATTAAAATAACAACTTGATGAATTCGACTGACTTAAGATGTGGATAGACTCTTCCTTTGTCTCCGGAAGTTTACTGAAATCAGGATCGATGATTTTACTAATAAACCAAGTGGAAGGATCTTGTTTTAGCCAGGCTGGTCCTTCCCACCATAAGGAATTGGTTTTAAGTAACGACGGTAGAAGCCCTCGCGACGCTACATCGGCCGGGTTGTCCTCTGATTTTACGTGGTACCATTTATTTGACAGTGACAACTGAGATATTTGTACCACTCTATTGGCTACAAAAATTTTTAGTTTGTGGGGTGGAGTAGCTAACCAACTAAGTACCACTTTTGAGTCTGAAAGGAGATAAATTGTATTATGTGGTATTTTTTCGAATACCTTCTGTAGAGATTGTATTAGCTTCACTAACAATAGGGCTGCACACAATTCGAGTCTGGGTATTGTTAAAGTTTTCAACGGAGCCACCCGAGTCTTTGAAGCTAACAGATGAATGCTAGCGTGTCCTTCGATATTCATAGACCGTAGGTAGATCACTGCTGCGTATCCGAATGAAGAAGCGTCAGCGAAGCCGATTATATCTGATTGTTGAGTTCTTGCATGCAAGATAGGCCTGGGAATCCTTATTTTTTCTAAACTGTTCAGATGATTTAAAAAATTACTCCACTGTTGACTTAAGGCAGTCGGCAAAGGTTCGTCCCAGCATAATTTTAATCCCCAAAGCTTTTGCATAAATAATTTTGCTTTAAAAATGACTGGTCCTAAATAACCCAAAGGATCATATAATCTTGCTATGGTGGATAAAACTGCTCTTTTTGTAGTACACAATATTGGTTTTTGAACAGAGTAATAAAGTTGGTCAGATTGGGGGTCCCACATCATGCCTAATATTTTTATGGAGGAATCTTCAGGAGTTGAAAATTCTAAAGGTGAGTCCCTCCTGTTTTCTGGTATGGATTGTAGAATGTCGTTTGAATTGCTGGCCCACTTTCTTAGGACAAATCCTCCTCTTCCTAACAATTCATTGAGTTCTTTATATAGCTGTGAGGTCTCTTCAACATTATCAGCCCCTGTCAGTATGTCGTCTACATAAAGATTATTTTGTAAGGCCCTTGCGGCCATAGGAAATTCGGAACCTTCATCAGTAACTAATTGTTTGATTACCCGTAAAGCCAGGAAAGGGGGTGAAGACATTCCAAATGTTAACCGATTTAATTCATATTCTTGGACCTTCTCTGAAGGATCGGAACGGTAAAACATATGCTGATAAATGCGGTCTTCGGGATACACCATGATCTGTAAGTACATCTTGAAGTACATCTTGCAGATGTCCGATGTTAATGCAATTTGGAAGGTTCTGAAAGTAAGGATTATGTTCTGAATGTCTGAGTGAAGTTTAGGACCTGTTAAAAGATGACTGTTTAAGGAACCCTTAGGAGTTGGCATTGATGCATCAAAAACAATACGCAGTTTTGTTGAGCTACTGTTTTTGATCACTCCATGATGCGGTAAAAAATTTGCCTTTTCCGATTGTTTTGCAGTGAGGAAATTTTGTTCTAGATATTCATTTATAACCAGAGAGTATACCTTTTGATGTGTTGGAGTTTTGAGTAGACGCGCTTCCATTTTATAAAAACGATTTAATGCTGACTTTCTTGAACTTTCAAAGTCAGGCCTCTCAAGATTTTTGAAGGGTAGGCGTATCATAAATCTACCTGAAGTAGTTCTAGAATGTGTTTTCTGAAAGTGCTCTTCACAATACTTATCTTCAGGGCTTTTGGGAATTGATGAATGGATTTCTTCCACCCTCCAAAATTTGTCCATTAAATCGTTCAAAGATGGCATAACGGCCAATAGAGCATTTGAGCTCTCTGAAACCTTGTTGAATGGACTACAGCTACTACTACTAGCTCAACTAACCCACTGATAATCCAGCCGAATACTGATTCTAAAGCATTCGGGAATCCTTTTGGAGTAATCGTGGACCTTCCTATAATCACTTCGCTGAACAAGTCTGCTCCTAGTAAAAAATCGATTTCGCCGGTTTTCCAAAAGTGAGGATCTGCTAGGTTGAAGTCCTTAAAATAATTTATCACATGTTGAGGCAATATGGAATTTGGCATGTGAGTCGTTATTTCCTTGACAATTACGGCTTCTGTTTGTAGCTGTGGATGAAGACTATCACGAGGGACCAAGATGCATGTTACTTGATGTTTGCCTTCTGTAATAGGATTGTTACCTAATCCGCAGAAAACCTGGTTATTCTTCCTCGGACGTAAGGCTAGACGTTTCACACATGATTCTGTGATAAAAGAGCGCTGAGCTCCACAATCCAAAAGCAGACGGATTGTTTGATAATCCCCATTAAGATCTTTTATCCTGGCTGATGCTGTTCCTAGTAGTACGAAAGATTCTCCTTTTGTGATTCCGGAAAGTATGGCACCTTCCCTTGACTCTTCACTGCTAATTGCGGTGGAAGAAGAAGCAATTCCCATTGAAGTCCTTGTATTGTCATCTTTAGTATTTTGTGGCATTGTTGTGGCTCTTTTTCCTTCCAGTTCCGATGAATCCACGTGAAGCCAGCTGTGATGACGGCGATTGCAAATTCGGCAGTTTTTTGTAGATGTGCAGCGGTTTTTGTGATGTCTTGTTGAAAAACAATTAGTGCAACCGCTCCAATTTCTTAAATAATTAATGCGCGCCTGTGCAGTTGCAACTTTGAATGTATTACAATGATATAATGAATGCGACGATTTACAAACAGGACAAGCCTCCTTGCTTCCTTTAATTTCCCTATCAGGCCCCTTACTATATCTTGGTCGATCACTTGTTTCTTTGCCTCCTTCCGAAAATAGTAAACACCGTTTAGGCTCAGGAAAGGGATATTTTTTTACAATGTTGGTGCCCTTTTGATCGAAGTCTTCAAAAGTCAACTCCAAAGATCTAAGTTCCGATCTGATGAAATCCTTGAGATTTTCATAAGAGGGAAAATCCAAATGGGAGTATTTGTTTTCAAAGTCTCTTCTTGTCTGGGGATCTAGGCAACGAAGCACCAAGAAAAAGAGAATAAAATTTTCGGGATCTTGAAGTTCTAGATTTTGAAAAGAGGCTATGCTTTCGATCACCGTTGTTTGAAAGTGTTTCAAACTGCTAGCTGTAGGTTTAGATCGGAAGGGTGTAAAATTAAGTACTGATTTTAAATAAGTACTAGCCAGGCGCCGCTTATCATTATATGTATCTGTCAGTAGCTTCCAAGCCTGGTCATAATTTCCTTCTAAAATCTGAACTCCCTTTATTAATGTGCGGGCTGGGCCTCTTAAGCATGAAATAAGAAAATGAAATTTTTCTATTTTGGAAAGAGAAATCTCATCATGGATAAGCGATTTATAAGCGTCATGAAATATAAGCCAATCAGATTGAGTTCCATCAAATAATGGTAAATTAATTTGCGGAAGACGCGCCCTAACAATGCGCGAATCATTTAGTGAAACAGAATTAGTATTGAGAGCAGCAGTGTTGGTGACGCTAGCCATATTTAAAGATGGCGGAGTTGGATTCATGTGCTCTTCATATATTGCACACGACTCATAATAATATTTTTCTGCAGCTTGTTGAAGTTTTTTATCATTTTCAGATGGAAAATGCGCCCCTAACTCAGCTATAAAAAATAATTCCGATAATTTATCATAGGTTTCGTTAAATGTACAAAAATATGGCCTCAACTCCTTATACATGCCTTTGAATAAAAATAGAGCTTCTGGTTTTGTAGCAATTTGTCGACCTTGTTCTGCAATATCTTTTATTTTATGTGCTAAGTTATTAAGTTTAGACCGTAAACTACTGATTTGGGCGGTTTCTTTAGCACTAAGTTTCTCCATATTGAATTAATATTAAAAGAAAATAATTAGCAAAAACGAAAAATAATTTAATAGATAAAAAGAAAGGCTTGCGGAATGTGCTTACAGACGGGCCACTGAAAAGACAATAATTTTTTTTTTTTTTTCAAGAAATATAAAGTATTATACTGAAAAGAAAAAATACTGAGTTTTGTCAAAATCGTTAAAGCCGTTTTTGAGTAAATAAAAAAAACACGTGATAATGAGACAACATTTATTAAGTAAAGTCCCCCCTCCGGTTAATCAATTTTGATGAAATTTTTACAGTCATATCTCGGGCATATTATTACATCAAATACTCAGTTTAATCAAAATCGTTAAAGCCGTTTTTGAGTAAATAAAAAAAACACGTGAAAATGATACAAAATTTATTAAGTAAAGTCCCTCCTCCGGTTAATCAATTTTGATGAAATTTTTACAGTCATATCTCGGGCATATAAATAGATCAAATACTGAGTTTAATCAAAATCGTTAGAGCCGTTTTTGAGAAAATCGAAAAAAACATAAAAAGTTATTAAATAAAGTACCCCCTCCCTTTGAGTAATTTTGATGAAATTTATGCTGTCACATCGCGGGCATATACTTACACTAAATACCCAATTTCAGGATCGCACGGTTTATAGTTTTTGAGCTAGTCTGTTCACACACACACACACACACACACACACACACACACAGACACACACACAGACACACACACACACAGACCATTTCGCGGGACTTGGTCATTTCGACTCAGGGGACCCCAAAACGTGTATTTCCGTTGAAAACCGGAAGTCGAAATTTTTCACGATCGCAATACTTCCACTTACTATATATTTCATATATAGGTAAGTGAAAGTAAAAACACGTAAAAGTGGGACGCAATTTATTAAGTAAAGTACCCCCTCCGGTAGAACAATTTTGATGAAATTTTTACAGTCATATGTCGGACATATAAATAGATCAAATACTCAGTTTAATCAAAATCGTTAGAGCCGTTTTTGAGAAAATCCAAAAAAACTTAAAAAGTTATTAAATAAAGTACCCCCTCCCTTTGAGCAATTTTTATGAAATTTTTGCTGTCACATCGCGGGCATATACATACACTAAATACCCAATCTCAGGTTCGCACGGTTTATAGTTTTTGAGCTTGTCTGTTCACACACACACACACAGACCATTTCGCGGGACTTGGTTAATTGGACTCAGGGGACCCCAAAACGTGTATTTCCGTTGAAAACCGGAAGTCGAAATTTTTCACGATCGTAATACTTCCACTTACTATATATTTCATATATAGGTAAGTGAAAGTAAAAATCTGGTGCGTGCGCGCAAAACACAACTTTCACTTATCAACTTATTTAGATAAGAAATTGACTTGTTTTGTTAATTGCCACTTCACAAAGTCACAAATTTTTTCACATTCATTTCTTATTTTTGCTGCTTATGAATAAATAAAAAACACACGTGAAAATGAGGCAACATTTATTCAGTAAAGTGCCCTATCCAATTGATCAATTTTGATGAAATTTTTACTATAACATCGCGGGCACATACATATGCTAAATACCAAGTTTGATCAAAATCGTTAAAGCCGTTTTCGGGTAAAAAATCTGGTGCGTGCGCGCAACACACAACTTTCACTTACCAACTTAGATTAGAAATTAATGCGTTGTGTTAATGCCACTTCTCACTCAGTTACACATTTTTCCACATTCATTTCTTATTTTTGTTTTCATTTGCTCTATAACAAACACTAATTTCTTTTATTATTAAATAAAAGTTTTTACTTGAGATAATTCGGCAATGCAAGCATAATACTCCAAGTCGACTGATTTTATAATTCTCAATTCTCTATGTACTTGTTTAATATTTCCCATGAAACAAATCATTTCCATTAAATGAACAGAAGGGCATTAATTATGAACAATGGTCTGTCATTAAAAGCGTCCTGCGTAGGCTCAACGTGTTTTATGAGTTGACTGAATATTTTTCTTTTTTTCTCCTCTATATGTTTACTTGGTTTTTATCATATCTCATATTTAGCCATTTTTTATTTTAAGGTAATAGTCTTTCTATTAGTAATGCTAATCAAATAGGTCATAGTTCTATTTTGATGTAAACACTCACAGGGAAACTGAATAGGGCAAAAGTCTATGATGCGAGGTTATTAATCGATTCAGGACCGCAAAGGTCCTATGTAACTCAAAGAGTGGTGAAACTCATGAGTTTCAGAGAAGAGAGAATTACCTATGTTTCATTTGGAGGCAAAACTTCTCAGGTAAAAGTTCATAAACATTACCTTCTGGAAATTGATAGTTTAAAAAATGATTTTTCTGTCTAATTAGACATATAGGATTCAGATGGCATATGTATTGCAGTGCCAGTAGCAGCAGTAGGTCCATGGATAGAAGAAACGCAACAAAAAGGTATTTCGCTACCAGATCATAGGTCAGGGCCTATCGATATACTGATAGCCGATTTTGCCGGGCATATTTTAACTGAAAGAAGAGAAGTCTTAAGTTGTGATTCAATGGCCATAGGGAATGTTTTAGGATGGACATTGGTAGGCAGGTTGGGAAACATTACTGCAGAATTTATGACTAACATGTTTTTGATAATGGCAGATGTATGGTATCCCTTCATGTAACTGATTTAAATTTTGGATTTCAAGGATCCTGTTCAATCAAAGACTAGAAAGGAAATAACAGACATAGCTAAAGATAAAATTTTGGAGAAGATGAAATAGAAGAATGGAGGTGCTATCAGTTAAGAGGTCCTGGGATTGAAGAAGAAATATGGTATAGTTTTTAAAGAGAAGGTAGCAGAAGGCATGGACGTCACCAGCACCAAAATATTGGGGGGGGGGCGGCTCAATATTTTCCTAGATAGGGTAGGTAGAAATTCAAGGGGCTAAAAGTTGAAATAATAAGTCCTAAAAAAACTGTTGGGACATTTAATTCATCCTCCGACGATGTATTTTAAAGGTATTTATAGTCTCTTAAAACTTCTCAATTTATGCCTCAGTTTTGAAACAGGGAGTTGATATGACTTAATGTTGAAGGACGCGGGCCAAAATTTCTGAATTGAATTTTATCCAAATTTTTCTTCTTATCCTTATCCCACTTATTTCATTGCTTTCCATCAACTTCTAAAAACTTTATCGAATTGATGGAAAATAGGATCAAGCTGCTTGGTTTAAAAAAGAAATGCAGACCAAATCCGGGATAAAAGTTAGTTAAAGAATTCATAAAACAAAACAGTTCAAGCTGAAATAAAAAATGTGCAATTTATCAAATATACAATACGCGTGACTATGCTTTTAACAACAGAGTGTGCTGTAATCAACTAATATTTGGTTGGTTACTCTCGAATAAATTCGTAATTTTATTTTAATTAAATTTTATTTAATTGTTTACATTGGGTCCTCTCCTGCCAAAATATTGGGGGGACGCGTCCCCCTTTTCCCCCTGTGCTCGTTTTAAAGAAAGGAGAAATTCGGAGCTAGCTGTAGCTGGGGCCAGTTCTGGAGCACATAGAGCAAGAGAAGACCGGAACAAGAAGGTAGGAGAGGTGTTCCAAGCTAATGAGGCGGGGACGCGCTGCGGCAGCAGGTCACAGGAGCTACGCGATAATCGAGTTTAATTAAGTCTTTGAGTCGTTACTCGATTGTATTTCAGAAACGAGAGGTTACCCATTAACACATATGAAGATGAAAAACTCGTTCGTTCCACATAAACACGTTTTTCAGGAAACTCAAAAAACTTACCACGTCTTGTACAGTGGCCAGATAAAAAAAAATGTTTTGCCTTCGATAGGTACAGCTACCCTGTAAAATTGAGTTTCAGATGAAAAAATTTCCTGATTTAAAAATAACAAAGTTTGAAATGAGAAAGTTTTGCAACAAAATGTTTAAAGGAAAGACTTTTGCTGCACACCACATTGGAACGAACGAGTATTAATTCACACATAGTAAGTTGATCTTCCAATAAGAATAATAATAATAGGCGAGGAAAACAAAAACGAAGTTTTTTCTCAATAAGTAATATTTATTTAGGTTCACAACAATTTTATTAATGAATTCGGTACCATTTTACCAAATAATATCACCCACTGATTTAAAACATTTTTTGTTGACGATTTTTTCAAATATATCAGCGTACTGATATAAAACATCTGACTACAAAAAAGACTAGATCCTAAGGCCAGCGACTTCTTCATCCTGTTTTCTATTGTTTTCCTCGTCTGGCAGATATATTGAGAACTCATGTGTAATACTTCAATGAATCATTGGCACCCCACTCGTCACCAAAATGCTTTTTCAGCAGATTACAACGTCACCTTGTTTGAGCCATTGGAAAATCAATTATGAAAATAGGTAGGTAAGAAGAATCAAGTATAAACTGAAATAAAACATGCGAGTTTAGCGAGCTCCCTTTTTTACTTTCACTTACCTATATATGAAATATATAGTAAGTGGAAGTATTGCGATCGTGAAAAATTTCGACTTCCGGTTTTCAACGGAAATACACGTTTTGGGGCCCCCTGAGTCGAAATAACCAAGTCCCGCGAAATGGTCTGTGTGTGTGTGTGTGTGTGTGTGTGTGTGTGAACAGACTAGCTCAAAAACTTTAAACCGTGCGAAGCTGAAATTGGGTATTTAGTGTATGTGTATGCCTGTGATGTGACAGCAAAAATTTCATCCAAATTGCTCAAAGGGAGGGGGTACTTTATTTAATAACTTTTTAAGTTTTTTTCGATTTTCTCAAAAACGGCTCTAACGATTTTGATTTAACTAAGTATTTGATCTATTTATATGCCCGAGATATGACTGTTAAAATTTCATCGAAATTGATCAATCAGAGGGGGGACTTTACTTCGTAAATTTTATATCATTTTCACGTGTTTTTTTTATTTACTCAAAAACGGCTTTAATGATTTTGATCAAACTGGGAATTTGATATATGTATATGCCAAAGATGTGATAGCCAACTTTTCATGAAAATTGATCAACCGGAGGGGGCACTTTATTTCATAACTTGTTTTCCAATTTATACCTTTCTTTCGACTATCTCAAAAACGGCTTTAATGATTTTGACAAATTCGCCATGTTTAATGAAAATAAGGTGTTCTTTAATATCAGGTAAGCTTTATCGTTATTAAAATGTTCTGAGGGGGCTTAAATGGGGAAGGGGTCTTTTTTGTTTTCCTGTAAAGTACACTTGTTTTTGTTCATATGGAAAAATTAACTGTCTTTCATAACGCCTAAAAATAAGAAATGGCTAAATATTAGATATGATAAAAATAAAGAAAACACAAAGAGGAGAAAAAAAGAAAAATATTCAGTCAACTCATAAAAATCGTTAAGCCCATGCATGCGGAGTACGCCTTTAATGACAGACCATAGTTCATAATTAAAGCCGTTCTGTTCATTTGAGAAGTGGCACTTAACAAAACGCATTAATGTCTAATCTAAGTAAGTTCGTAAGTGAAAGTTGTGTGTTGCGTGCACGCACCTGTTTTTTACTTTCACTTACCTATATATGAAATATGTAGTAAGTGGAAGTATTGCGATCGTGAAAATTTTCGACTTCCGGTTTTCAACGGAAATACACGTTTTGGGACCCCCTGAGTCGAAATAACCAAGTCCCGCGAAATGGTCTGTGTGTGTGTGTGTCTGTGTGTGTGTCTGTGTGTGTGTGTGTGTGTGTGTGTGTGTGAACAGACTAGCTCAAAAACTATAAACCGTGCGAACCTGAGATTGAGTATTTAGTGTATGTATATGCCCGCGATGTAACAGCAAAAATTTCATCACAATTGCTCAAAGGGAGGGGGTACTTTATTTAATAACTTTTTAAGTTTTTTTCGATTTTCTCAAAAACGGCTCTAACGATTTTGATTAAACTGAGTATTTGATCTATTTATATGCCCGAGATATGACTGTAAAAATTTCATCGAAATTGAACAACCGGAGGGGGGACTTTACTTAATAAATAGTGTATCATTTTCACGTGTTTTTTTTTATTTACTCAAAAACGGCTTTCACGATTTTGATCAAACTGGGTATTTAATGTATGTATGCCAAAGATGTGATAGCCAGAATTTCATCCAAATTGATCAACCGGAGGGGGGACTTTACTTAATAAATTTTGTATCATTTTCACATGTTTTTTTTATTTACTCAAAAACGGTTTTAACGATTTTGATCAAACTTGGTATTTGATGTATTTATATGCCTGAGATATGACTGTAAAAATTTCATCAAAATTGATCTACGGGAGGGGGGACTTTACTTAATAAATTTTGTATCATTTTCACGGTTTTTTTTTATTTACTCAAAAACGGCTTTAACGATTAACAAAAATGAGATATAAATGTAGAAAAATGTGTGACTTTAGGAAATGATAATTAGCAAAACACGTCAATTTCTAATCTAAGTAAGTTGGTAAGTGAAAGTTGTGTGTTGCGCGCACGCACCAGATTTTTTTGTTCAGAAATAGTAACAGAAACTGCTTAAGTGAAGGAATGGGATGGGTGCAAAGTGAGAAGTTATTATAGCAAAGAGTTTTGCTTCACAACGAGTAACGAACCAGTTTTGAAACACAATGGGGTATGGAACGAATCATTTCTGCAACAAACCACTATTTTGTATAGCAAAAATCCATATCAAATAACAAGTTTTGCTTCAATCTGATAAGATATGTTGAAAGAGCATTAAAATATCTTTTAGAATCCGCTGCCATCTCAGTTTCTCAAAAAAAAGGAACAAACGAGTTTTTCACCTCACCTCCTCATATGTTAACTTCTTACTTTAGTAAAATATTAGGAATAATATGCACTTGCAAAATATTAAAAATTGAAATTATTCTGTAATTATAACTTGTGTTTGCTGATATTTGTCTTTTCTATAAAATAAAAAAAAGTCCTTAGTACTTAGTTTTATTTTATATAAAAAAGTCCTTATTCAACAGGGTGGTTTTAACAAAAACATCCAAAATCCAAATACTGTCTTTTCAGTGAAAAATGGTGAAAAGACCATTCTAAATCACCAATAAGGAATGGGAAATAAGTGAGAAAAAGGACTTACATATTGTTCAAATTTCAGACATAGCTGAAGGCAAGAAACACTGATATCTTCATAAGAACCCACAAAACCCTCCCCAACAATTAACGAAATGTTGCCTTTTGCCTGACAGAAATGTTGTTTTCAAATTAATCTAATGGATAATTTTCCTGCAGCAGGATGAAACGTGATCATAAGTGTATGCATTTATTATTACTTTAAAAATATAAAAAGCTAAATATTCGGGATGGGGACATGACCCCTGTCCACCACTTGTATCCGCACTTGAAAGCGACAGTACCTGTCAACAAAAATGCTTAGTTTTAGTTTTTTTATAAATTTCAAATTATAGCTCTAAAATTATTATGAAATGGAAAACATGATTATTTTCATGTATATATACATTTTGATGGAAAGCATGTAGGTATACTATACATACATTATTAAGATACAAAAATATCTTATCAGTATGACAGATAAAATTTTTATTATTCTCAATATACAGACTTTAGATGTAATAGAGACTTTATATAAAAGAAGTTTATGAATTTTGGTTTATGACAGACTGTATTTGAGTAGTTTATAAGTGTTCTAACAAAAAATAAAAAAGTTTAGCAAATGAGGTAAATATAAGTTATTTCTGTCTTTAATATATTTATATACTAGCTTGGGTGCCCGGCTTCGCTCCGGTAGTTGTGTCGTAGTTTTTATAACAGAAAAACTTTAAATTTAAAGAAAATATAGAAAAAAATTAGCACTTTCTTGAAACTTTTAACACGGTATCAATATTAAGATTCGAGATCTGCAGAGTTCGCCCAAATAAGGAATCCTATATACTTTAAAGGGGGTTGAAAATGGTGAATGAACAATTAATTATGCTGCAACTTTGTCGTGTCACTCGTCGTTTTTGATGGCTTCTATGATTCTGAATCCTATAAGCGCATTCCAAGCAGTTAGCAGATAATAAGTTATTAGTTAATAGTTAAAAAAAATATAAAAAAAAATACTTCGAGTACAACTTAAGCATCGACTACTGTGGTTGGCCTTTTAGATCCAGAAGTTTAAAAACTACCGAAGATTCATAGAAACTTTTTTTTTTAAGACCTTTCTTCCAGTTCAACCTCCCTTATGATATCCCCCTCCCCGTAATTTGGCCGGACTATGCAGCTACTATTACAAAGTAAAAAATCTGGTGCGTCCGCGCAACACACAACTTTCACTTACTAACTTATTTAGATTAGAAATTTACGTGTTTTGTTAATTGCCACTCAGCAAAGTCACGAATCTTTCCACATTCATTTCTTATTTTTTCCTTTTATGAGTAATTTAAAACACACGTAAAAATGATACAAAATTTATTAAGTGAAGTCCCCCTCCGGTTGATCAATGTTGATGAAATTTTTACCGTCGTATCTCGGGCATATAAATACATCAAATACAAAGTTTGATCACAATTGTTAAAACCGTTTTTGAGTAAATAAAAAAAAACACGTGAAAATGATACAAAATTTATTAAGTAAAGTACCCCCTCCGGTTGATCAATTGTGATGAAATGTTGGTTATCACATCTTTGGCATATAAATACATCAAATACCAAGTTTGATCAAAATCGTTAAAGCCTTTTTTGAGTAAATAAAAAAAACACGTGAAAATGATACAAAATTTATTAAGTAAAGTCCCCCCTCCGGTTGATCAATTTTGATGAAATTTTTACAGTCGTATCTCGGGCATATAAATACATCAAATACAAAGTTTGATCAAAATCGTTAAAGCCTTTTTTGAGTAAATAAAAAAAACACGTGAAAATGATACAAAATTTATTAAGTAAAGTCCCCCCTCCGGTTAATCAATTTTGATGAAATTTATACAGTCATATCTCGGGCATATATATAGATGAAATACTCAGTTTAATCAAAATCGTTAGAGCCGTTTTTGAGAAAATCGAAAAAAACCTAAAAAGTTATTAAGTAAAGTACCCCCTCCCTTTAAGTAATTTTGATGAAATTTATGCTGTCACATCGCGGGCATATACCTACACTAAATACCCAATTTCAGGATCGCACGGTTTATAGTTTTTGAGCTAGTCTGTTCACATACACACACACACACACACACACACACAGACACACACACACACAGACCATTTCGCGGGACTTGGTCATTTCGACTCAGGGGACCCCAAAACGTGTATTTCCGTTGAAAACCGGAAGTCGAATTTTTTCACGATCGCAATACTTCCACTTACTATATATTTCATATATAGGTAAGTGAAAGTAAAAACCACAATATCATGAGGGCACAATTTTTTCATCATATTTCTTTTTATCCTGAACTATGAGGGGTGATAAAATCTTACTGAAAAAATGTTGTAATTGGAATTAGTCATTTTGTCGAATGGAATGCTCATCATACATAGTAAAAAAAACGTTTTTTATAATTACATGCAATAAGAACACTTCAAATTTTTTTATTTTCGATTTATAATCAGTCAATGCAGCTCTTCTTTTTTTGTTTTATGTCTGTTTTTATTCGCTCACTGTACTACTAAAAAATGTTCACTCATATTGCATTAAATTTACTTAAGTATATGTTATATATTGATTAAATGTAAGTGTTAATCAATTAACCTTCTCATGAGAAAATTTATTTTGTAAGGTATCCAATCGGTTTTCTAATTGATTGCAGATATGTAAAATCATTATATTATTTGGAAAAAAAAAGTGAAACTAATTATTTTCGCTTGATTTTTTAGTAATTTAAAAAGAACAGCTGACAAAATATATAACCTTAAACAACAAACCAAACGGAACGAATGAACAATAAACATTGAGTGAAACACACCCTAGCGCTTCCTGGTAGTCTGCAGCTCGAACTAAATTTTTCATTCATAAACTCGCATGTCATTCTAAGGTAGACTAATTAAATAGTGCGAGAGGCTCCAAATTCCAGTCCTTTTCTCTTCAATTTTACACCCTTAAAAGAAAAACGGAAACCTTCTTCTCCGTTAGTGGTTATATAGCACCACGCTGACATAACTTTCTTAAACGTACGTTGAGTCGTTTTTGAGCCTTATCGGCACGCACATTGTACACTTTGCTTTATAATATATATTGATTACAGTACAATATTTTTCTTCTATTTATAAATTTTTTTGTATTAAAAAAAATTAGGTAAATTTAAAGTATTGAGAGGGGAGCGGGGTAGCCCACTGGTAAGGCAGTGGATTGCTGTGCTTAAGGTCCCGAGTTCGAATCTGACATGGCTTATGATATCTTTATTATTCGCCACAGTTCGTCTCGTGGGCCGAGAGACCCTCCTGGGGCAGACCCAGCCTCTATAATGTGGGTACCCTTGATTGAAAAATTAAGGGGAAAAAACCTGGAGGTTGAGCGTGATCACGGTCAAATCACCTCCTTGCACGACCGCTCACCAAGAAACAGTGCTCTTCCTTACATAGTACTGAACCCAACACCCTTCACGGGTTGTAGTGGTACAGGTTTTATTTTTTTTTTAAAGTATTGAGTAGAGAAAGATGGGAGAAATAAAAACAAACAATTTGATTGAAATAATATCAAACTTTTTTTCTTTATATTCATGTATATTAATAATTAATAATGTATTTATAATGTTTGTATATGTAATTTATAATGTAATGTGTAATGTATCTATCTATAATTTGTATAATCGATAGACTCTATTTGCATAGGGTGTTTCCCTGAAAGCAAATTATGATTAAATAAATTAATATCAAACTTTTATTTTTAGTCATATTTTCTCCATAATAGACAGACTATTGCTTATTTAGTTATTGATTAGCATTAAGGTTCATTTAAAACTATAGCGTTCTCTTATATTTCTCAATTCCACTCTATCCATGGTGTTCATTAGCCACCATCCTCCATCTTGAGCTGTTGGAGATCATCTTTCACATCATCCAGTCATGTTTTAGATCTACCTCTCTTTGCTGAACTTTCTGGATGATAGAAAGAACAGCAAAGAGCATTTCCCACAACCATTTAGCATTTTTCTACAATATCAATGAAGGCATCCTTTCTGTGTGTCCCAGCCAGCCCAATATTCTTTCCTTTAAACATTTAAAATGCCCGAAACTGTAAATCACTTATTTCATTCAAAATTCTTACTTATCGTACACCCAACACTATCTCATACGAGCCAGAATATTTCTCTCAGAACTCTCCTTTCCCATCTTCTAAACAAGTTCTTACTAGCATTAAATTAAGTACGTTTAAAGTATTAAGTAGACAGTCATTAGAGGAATATAAAACTAAACTAGAAGCATTGATTATCCGGCTCGGAGAACCGGTGTGTTCAGGAAGTTAAATTTGTAGGCAAATTTATCTTTTATATCTCAGTTGGCCTAATTAGAGTTTATAATAATATATTATATAATAATATTATTATTATTCTTACAATTTAATTATCACAATTTCATTATCAAAATGATCATTTGTCATTATTTCATTCTTTTGTTAAAAATTTGGGACAAAACTTGAATTATAAAATTAGGATACACAGATATTTTATCATAAAAACCGTATTAAAACTTTTTTATATATATATTTTTTTTTTATATTACCATAAAATTTTGTTATATCGGAATATTCTTTTCTAGCGTTTCTTTGGTATTCTTTTTGATTTGATATTCTTCTTTGTGTGAATGCTCTCTAATATTTATCTTTTTTTCCTTTTCATATGTGAGTAAATTATTTGAGTGTTTTGAAAATTAAATTCATGTTTAGTAATTTTGTAATGCTGAACGAGGGGTGAGTTAATTTTGGAGTTAGGTTTCATACTATATTTATATTGATTCAATCTGGTTTCTAGGCTACACCCTGTATGGGCCAAATATGATTTATTGCAATTAGAACAAGGTATTAAATTTGTTTTTTTCATAATTGGAATATTATCCTTCATATTAGCATAAACTGTCTTTAAAGGGTGTGTAGCTTTGTAGTATTTTTGATGATCATTTTGCTACTTAATGGTAAAGCTGACAATTTTTTTAATTTCATTAATCTTAAATTTATATTTCAGTGAAAAATCCAGTCTTCCTTTTTGATATATATATATTTTTTAATATGTTAAAACATCACAACGTTTCGAGGCTCATTGCCTCATCTTCAGGTGTACAAATTATATGTTATAATTATAAAATATATCAATTCCTTAAAATCTCGTCAAATAATTAAAGTCAAATAGTCAAATAATAGGGATGCACAAAAGCATAATTTGGCTTTTCAATCATTTTGTAGTTTTAAGCGAATAATGCAATTAGGTAGTTACTATCCCCTAAATATTAAACTTTAGGTTGTTTAGAACGCATTCATTCTTAATACAATGTAATAATCTAATTTAAAACCGTTGCTGTCAGCCACGTGATTATGGGACAGGGTCATGACCCTCCCCCAACTTTCTTGCTGAAACCGCCCTTGTTATCATCAATATTACACAAAGAGAACATAAATAACCTGAATATGAAGATTATAAGAAAAGTATTTAAGGAAGAAATTATGGTTTTGTTCAAAAGAAATGAAAATTGAGACACAAAAAATGGTATCAATGATTTCGATAGATAAAGCTACAATTAGTTTAAAAGAGTAAGAGTACAATTAGTCGGACGTACGGGATCTAATTGGGCGGGATTGGATGGAGGATTTAAATTGTAGGCTCTGTAGGACATAGGAGCGTCGTTGAGTTCTGATGGCCTGGTATAAGAAGGAAGCCAGTAGATACTGACGGCGATAGGAGGGGTAGATATGATAAGAAGGAGGGGAATCATTAATCAATTTAACTGGGATGTTATCTGGTCCGAAATCGCTTGTTTGGAATTCTCGAATGGATTTGAGCAGGTCGTCAGGGGTAATATGGGAGAAAACAAGTTGTTGGGGTTAAAGGGAGAAGGAATAAGAATCGGAGTTGGTGTTTGGAGAGGATGGGAGGTGATGGAGACAAAGTGAGAGTTGAGTGAATAATAATTGATTGGTTTTGAGTGGGGTTACCTATGGACAGTTTACGGAGAATTGCCCATTTTGCTTTTGAATCGGGGTACTGGATAAGGTTTGCTGGAAGTAGTTGGATTTAGCGCGGCATATTAGGGATTGGGTGCTATTTCGGAGGAGCTTGAAGGTGGTATAATCTTCAGGAAGTCGAGTGCGCTTAAATCTTCGTCTAGCTGCGTCTATTCGTTTCATAGAATTCCTTATCATAGGTGTTAGCCAGGTTGCTGGAGGATGCTTAAAAGTCTTGATTTTAGGACGAGCGTGAGGCCTAGAGGAGTCTCTGATCACCCTGCGCTTTTGGGAGAGTCCATCTCTTAGAGATTAGCAAACGAATTTCGCCACCAGTGGGCCGGGTTTATCATCCTGCCTCGTCCTCTCTCCACGTAATCAACGTCCTCCACCCTCAGGTTCAGCCCCAGGGCTGCACTTACAAGTGCAACCCTGTTATTGTTACGTGTGTTTCCTGGGGGGAAACACACCTAACAATAACACATAATTACAATATTAAAATTTTTGAAATATACAGGAAAGACTCAACCCATAGTCACTACGTACATTCAGAATCAATCACAATCAACTCCAATTAACAAACCGTTTGTGTTAGAGTACATCGAGGATTTAGTTTTTCAATCTGCAATCTATATTTACCACAAGATCGTACAATAGAATCACAACAACTTCTAGACATCTACAATCAATTGTCCCGCCCTGTTCTTTTCGTGGGAGACCTGAATGGCCACAATCTCCTTTGGGGATCCAATGACATCAAAACTCGAAGTAAAATTATAGAAACCTTTTTAGACCTCTCTAACCTTCTCTTACTTAATAGCGGACAGTTCAACTTACGGTACGTTTCAGCCATTGACCTTTCCCTCTGTACCCCTTCATTATACAATACTTTAGATGGGACAGTCTTACCCGACCTACAGCAGTGATCATTTTCCACACATAATAAAACTTAAAAATATAATCCATACACGCGCACAACCGAGATAGGTACTAAACAGAGCGGATTTGTCGCTGTTTTCATCCTTGGCCCCCCCACCCGAATTGAATATTCATATAATATGAATATTGAATATTCTGCATCTGAATTGAATATTGATTTAGTGCGAAATAATTAAGCAACGCCCTAAATCCTATAATAATTGTCAGAAATCTATGACGACTGAAAATCTTATAAAATATAAAAGACAGCAAGCCATCTGCAGATCATTATTTAAGAAGTATAAATCGGAATCGTGGAAAAATTTTGTAAGTTTCATTATTTCTTCCGCGACGATAATTGAGGTATGATTATCAAAAAAAATTAACACTCCTCTCGTCACACCATTTTAGCCACCAGTCAATCATCTGACAATTCATTTGTTTTATCGAATACATTTACCGAGTTTTTCTCTAAAACCTTTAACTCTGAACGAAATAGAACCGACCCTAACGAAATAGATTTTCAAAACGCAATAAATGATGATGACCTTTTATACAATATCCCTTTTTCCCTGTGGGAATTGAAAACTATCCTAAATACTGTTAAGGAACAACACCTGGCCCTGACAATATTCACTACGACAAGATTAAAAACCTCTTGTCTTGATAATAAAATGGCTGCTTGAATAATACAATCATGTTTAGCCTACACAATACCTCCCTATTACTTGGCGCAATTTCCTAGTGATTCCTATTTTGAAATGCGGAACAAACAAGCGACTCCCAAATAGCTATCGACCTCATAAGTTGCCTAAGTAAGATTATGGGGCGGATGGTAAATAAGAGATTAGTGTGGATTATAGAGAGCAATAATTTATTACAGCATTTTCAATCTGAGTTCGCGAAGTCCGATGCACAATAGACCATCTGGTTACATTTGAGGCGGAATTCAAGTATTATATTAGGGTTCGAATAGGTTGTGAGCTCTCCGAGGTCCATGAACAAAGCGATAAATGAATTGGGTCTCACTTTGCCTAGAAGTTTTAAGCCATTACTATTCTCAGAGGACCTAGCCATTATATGTCGTTCCGAAAACATTGCTACTATACAACATAAACTACAAGAAGCTATAGACAGAATAAAAACTGGTTCATTTCCATTGGCCTCCAATTCTCTGCTGAGAAAACTAAAATTGTCCAATTCAATCGAAATAGGAACTCTCCACCCTCTCCCGAACTTTACCTAGGAAATTCCCTCATACCTTATTCAAATAAACATAGATTCTTAGTGATGGTATTCGACCAAAAACTGACTTGGGAATCACACATTTCGAAACTAAAATCTGTAGCTATAACAAAATTAACAATTCTAAAATATCTTTTAGAATATCAGTGGTACCTCCTGTGGTTCTGACACTATTGAAACTTTACCGCTCCAAACTGGACTATGGCTGTTTCATTCGCCCGTTTCCGGATCCTAAAAAAACTCGATGCCGGCATTAGGCCCGCCACTGGCGCACATCGAACCAATCCAATTCTCAGTTTGAAGCAGGAAGACCCTCTCTTTTGTTTAGAAGAAAAAAAAAACTAGCAATTAACTATTTTTCTAAGCTTCTGTTTCAAATCGAACATCCAACGTATAATTACATTTATAAAACGAAATTCTCAAAGGTTTTCGAAGAAAGAACAAATTCAAACCTCCCGTTGTCAGGGAAAACCAATTCAGCAAATACATTAAAAAAATACCTTTAGCTAAAACAGATACTATAGATCCTCCGTGGATACATAAACCACCAAAAATAATGTTGCAACTATCTCGATTACTTAAAAACAAAACCTCACCATTTGAATACTAAACCGAATTCACTCGCCTCCTAGGAAACATTTTGAAACCTCTTTTGATCTATACAAATGGATCAAAGTCCGAAGAGTTCACAGAATCAGCCTTCGTTACTTGTGACTCCAACTATAATATAAAACTGCAGAAGCTTCATGCAATGGCATCAGCCCAACATTTCTCCATGGGAATAGTCCCACAAACAATAGCAATCATAACTGACTCGTTATGCTCTTTAAAAGCTATCTATATACATATCCGAGACACCCCACTATTCTGAAAATCCACTCATATCTAATATACTTGAGAATTTGGGAAAATCGGTATATTTTATTTTGTACGGGGCCATGTGGTAATTGTCGGCAACGAACTCGCAGACACGGGAGCCAAGCAGGCACTTACACTCCCGAAGCGCTACTATTTTGACGCGTCATGACACCACCCTTCCCCTTAAAAAAGAAATAGCTCTTGTTGGAAGTCGATGAGGAGCGAGAGCCCACCTAGTAAGCTGAAAGATATCAAAAGATCAGTAAAACCATGGTCCACCTTGAACCCTCATATCCGTAGAGAGGAAGTTGTCTTGACCTGACTAAGGATAGGCCACACACACCTGAATGCAATCACTGTGGTAACACGCTCACAGTCAGACATATTTTTGAACAGTGTCCGTCTTACATTACAATTTTAAATATCTCTGGTATAACACCACATATAATAAAAATATTGGGGAATGGAGTTTTCAACTGGAACAGACCTGTGCCCACCATGGGATATATGGGATCTACGAACTGCCGTGGAGAGGCAGAAGTCAGGACGTGCACCAGGTTTAGATGCCATTGACGCGGCAATTCTTAAAAAACGTATCCCTTTGATCGAAGATTTGCTTTTGTCTATCTTCAATGACTGTTTAGATAGGGGATATTTTCCGAAACAATGGAAAACTGCCGATGTTAGACTTATATACAAAGGAGGAGGCAAGGACAAGCAAATGGCTTAAGTCTTATCGGCCTATTTGTCTCCTACCAGTCATGAGTAAGGTATTGGAAAACCTGGTACTAAAGAGCCTACAGCCTGCGCTACGGAGAGCAAGCCATCCACGGCAGTTCGGATCCACGAAAGGAAGGGGGACCGCAGATGCTCTGCTGCGAGTACGTCATGACGTGATTGAGAAGGCGGAAAGATATGTTATGTTACTTCTCTTTGACATATCATCCGCCTTCGATAGTGTCTGGTGGCCATGTGTGCTGCAGCAGCTGCAGAAGTACGAGGCTCCTAGTAACCTATATGACCTGATGAGAAGCTACCTCCATGAACGCCACGTGAAGATAAGGGGTTGCTTCTACGAATATGAGGACATCATTGAGAGAGGCTGTCCACAGGGCTCTGTTCTGGGACCTGCTCTATGGAAGCTTGTCTTCGATGACATTCTAGGAGTTCTCGAAGAACAGCGGTTCCACGCAATTGCGTACGTCGATGACTTAGCTGTCGTGGTGGCGGCCGATAGCAGAGCTATGCTAAAACAAGAAGCCGAACGTTGCGCCAATCTGGTTGGAAAATGGTGTGAGAGAAAGAAGATGAGGATGGCTGCAGCAAAGACCCAGGCTATCCTGCTGCGTGGTAAGACGTGTAGGGCGAACCCTATTATCTTAAACGTGCTAGATGAAGGAATCCATCTGAGTGAGGTAGTCACTTATCTAGGAGTGAAGATAAGAAGAAACTTCGACATGACACCTCATTTGGATAATTTGAGAAATAGGGTAACCCTAACGTTAAACGGACTTAACCGCGTAGCAGGTGCTTTATGGGGCCTCAGATACCCAGCTACCATTACAATTTATCAGGGCGTCATATTAGGTATACTGAGATACGCCTCTCCTGCTTGGTATAGGAATCTCTCACACCGACAGAAGAACAAGCTGGCGACAATTCAGCGCTTAACTCTGCTACGAGTCACCAGGGCCTACAAATCAGTGTCCCATGAGGCGGTGCAAGTATTAGCAGGAGGGATACCTCTCGATCTCCTCCTGCGAGAAGACGTTTTGAAATGCGAGGCGAAGAGAGAAGGCTCAGCGGCTCTTCCAGTAAATATCCGGATGAGGATTGATGAGGATCCGCGGCATTGGAGAAAGATTATCCGGGAGGACACTATAGAAGAGTGGAACCGGCGGTGGGTGACAAGTCCTAAAGGAGCTACTCTTCGAAAGTATTTCCCCACCGTCCGGTCACCTCTAGAAGCCAATTGGGTCCTCCCGGACTACTGGATATCCCAATTCCTCACAGGGCATGGCGGATTTCGTGCCAAGCTCCACATGCATGGCCTTGACATTGACCCCTTGTGCCCAAGTTATATAATCACTTCCTGCACCGCCTATGAGGCACTAAGAACCAAACTCCGAAGAGAAACTGGACTGTACGTCCTAACTGAAAGAGAATTTCCTGAGCTCGTAACATCAGCCAACTACCCGTACTACAAGGCCTTTGTGTACGGGTGGAAAGCTGCTGTTGGATATGATCATTTCAATTTATCCCGAAGGGTAGGAAGAGGAAGGCAACCCTGAAGAAGGAAGACAGGAAATATAATATGATGAGTTGAAATGACATTTAAGTTTACTTGCAGGAGTGACGTACTCATTAGATTATGTCACCACTGCCAAACCCGTTTGGCCTTCAAGGCAAGGAAGGGTGTAATAAATAAGTAAATAAATATTGGGGAATGGAAATAAAATAAAATCGGTATTGAGGTTCTTTTAAGAAAATTTATATAACAGAATCTAATCTTCAGTTATTGTTGATGCGTGTTCGCGATGATAGTTAATGTATACCTGTTTATGTGTGTATTTATGTTTATATGTATGTTTAAGGGTTTAAATGGAATAATGTATGTGATTATATGTATGTATCGGTGAAAATAATCTTTATTTATTTATCAATTTATTTTTTATCGTTGTTACTCTTATTTTTTCTCCAAGTCAATTAAGGCACTTTTTAACTGAAAAGTGATGATACTTTCATCATGAGAGTCCCCTTAAATCACGTTAAAACAATCTGCTCTTTTGAAATAATTAGAAGAAAATTCAGAGCAATTTCTTCATTGTTAATTTTTCTAGAAATATCTATTAATGTATACATCTTACGGTGGATAATGTAAACAAGAGATGACTAATTAGGTTACTGAATTGATTACTCGCAGTAGACAAGCATATAATCGATTTTTCTCAAGCAATTAGCGATGTAGCCGCTAAAACCAATAACTACCAGTATTTTCATTAAATCACATGTGTTTTTTTTAAACCTCAGTGACTGTTACAAAACTCGATTATCTACAATAAAACCATAATCGATAGCTGCGGTACCAACAAACACGCACGAAAGGCTACCATTTTATTTTTATTTTTGGTCCAACGCTCCAATAAAATTTACAAGTCTACATCTATGTTTATAACTACTTCTGATACTTTTCTGTATTTGTTTAAGTGTTAACATGTACCATGTTTTCAAGAAGTCGATTATTAGTCGTTTAATGTCGCCTTATGCTATAATGTTTAGTCGGGTGATGGGTGATTAATTATGTATGCAATGACCAACAATAATGAACATTTATTTGCACTATTCACCATCCGGCCAACGACCCGATATGTTAATATGAGTAACATATTATATTAATATGTTAATATAAAACCAACTTACATTCCATTCAGTAATCTATTATGGAACTAAAGTTTGTAAACTAAAATATAATTAATTAATGAGTATCTTATACCATATTTTTTGTCACCTTAAATGCTGCAAATAATAATCACTAAGTATAAAGTAAAATAAAATTTTTTGTTGTTAAATAAATTTATTTTATTTTCATCAGTGATATGAGATTATGGCTTTCACATCGCGGGCAAATACATACATCAAATACCCAGTTTGACCAAAATCGTTTGATCCGTTTTTGAGAAAATCGAATAAAACGTAAACGTAAAGTTTCACGTCCATCACGATCCATCAACATTAGGAAAAGGGGAGTTTTTAGAGATAAAGCATGAGTCACGGCCGGCCGGCTCGAAGGGTGCGCTACCTTAATTTGATATTAGTGCTCCTAATTTCTGTTGAGTTAGTTAATAAATCACTAATTACCGGGACATGAAATGTTCTGTGTTTAATTTTTATTTGTAATGTTAAAATTCTAAACTTATATAATTGAAATTCAATATGTGCATTTTAAAGCGTGTTCTTTTTATTCCACTGTTGTATACACTTCAAATTATTCCTTTTTTTTTCTTTTTTTTTTTTTTTTTTTTTTTTTTTTTCTTATCCCCTTTTTTACATTTACATTTGTGTAGTACCAATACAGTAAATGTTTCTTACTACCTTTTCCTGTAACAATGTTACATTTTAAGGCTGTGTTGTGGTCGTTATAGTGTTACGTTGTTACATGGTTATTGTAATGTTGATTACTTTGGAGTGATGGGGCTCACCCATTTTGTGTGCTGAATCTAATACTTAATCTAAGTTCTTACTAACTAAAAATGACTTACTAGCTAACTTATGACCTAATGTTCAATAAAGCTACTTTGCCAGCGAACTGGAGCCGGTGCCGGAGTCAGTGTATTGAAGAGAGGGTTTGAAATAGCATGCAAGGAGTCCAGAAATTTTATATGTCTTTTCTTGATGAAATCAGCAGTCTTTTCTACCTGAAGGATATCATGCAACTGTTCAGCTTTGATTTTCTTCATTGAAGTCGATCTCGTGATTTTCTTCAACAAATTATTCCCAATGAAGGTTCTTATTATATTCTTATGTAAATGTGCATATATGTTTTTTTTTTCGTGTTTTAAAATGTCGTGTTTATTAAATTATAAAAAAATAATGTACCTAATAAAAATGCTCTAGTGATGACTTATTAAATGATTACTTAGTATGAGTAATTCTGAAGAGCATTAAAAGAGTTCTTTTTGTTATAAATTAAACATTTTACATGATGTGTTAATATAAAATGAAGTATGAACCTATATAAAACAACTCTACGATCCACTAACAAACACAATACACAGTTTGAACAAGTTTTGTCCACTTAAAGTTATAATATTAGTAAGAACTCCTCCCTCTTACCCCTACCCTTACCTATTTTCATGAAACTTGTGATGAATTATTTACTATTTAAGATTTAAGGCGGGTTCACACGAGGTAGTGAACAGGGCGAGAACACGGCCAGTAATGGGCATGTCACACGACTTGCTTTCTCCCAGTAGGAGCTCACGACCTTATCTAGTTCACACGATTAAGTGCCGTTGTTGGTCGTGCTTCTCTCGCGCTTGTTCTCGTTATGGCAGAATATGAAGCCGCCAAAGTTGTATGCGAACTATTAGTGCAAGAGTTGAGGATTCGATTGAAAAAGGTTCAAAACAAGAAGAGAAAAGTGTGGATTCGAGACTGGGTAAAGAGGCGGAATTCACTTGGCGCCAGCAACTGTATTTGCAGACAATTATCGCTGGAAGATCCAAACAGCTACAGGAACTTTTTTAGGAGGTTTGGAGATTTCACGACCCGTCACTTCAAGGTCGTGCACTACCAACATTCCCACTACCACTAGTTCACACGTGGTAGTGATCACGACTAGCAGGTAGTGCTCTCGCCCAATTCACGACCCCGTGTGAACCCGCCTTTAGTTATCACAGTTTAGTTAAATTATTATTCCACATGTTCAATTCAAATTACATTAAATCTCTAGTGTTATTATGTATCTAATAAAGCCTTTGTTATGAGATTATAAAGGTTATATTCATTACAATTTATTAGATACATAATCTAATTCATTTAAAGCGAAATGGACAAATATTTCAAACCCGAAAGGTTCGAAGCAGATCATACAACTGGGAAAAGTTCATCACAATGGAATCATTGGAAAAGAACTTTTGAAGTTTTTACAACATCAATCAAGGCAAGTGATGCTGATAAATTATTGCTTTTATATAATCATGTAAGCCACACTGTGAATTAATTAGCGAATGTACATCCTATAATTCCGCTATTGAAACGTTAGATTCACTCTATATAAAACCTAAAAATGAAATTTTCGCAAGGCATCAATTAATGACTCGCCGTCAGCAGCCAGCAGAAAATATAGATCAATTTTTACAATCGCTAAGTCTTCTTAGTGTTGATTGTAATTCAAAACTGTCCAGGCTGAAACCTACCGGAACGAATATATTCGTGATGCATTTATAAATGGTTTGACATCCAATAGTATTCGCCAAAGACTTTTAGAAAACGTAGCTTTAACATTAGATGAAGCATTTTCTAAAGCTCGGTCATTGGAATCTCCCCAATCTTTTTCTGAATGTTATGCATCCAGTCAGTATCAACTCGCGTCATGTGAGACATCGCCCACAGCTGAAGTTATAAAAACTAATTCCCAATCTGTTGCGGCTGTTACATCTTCAAAATGTTTCTTTTGTGGATTTGTTAGGCATCCACGTACTTCTTGTCCAGCACGAGACGCAGAATGTAGACTTTGCAAAAGTAATTGACAATAACTACCGAACCGGCAAAAAAAGGCAAAAGATATCAGAGGAATATATTCTCTGATACATTCCGGTCCTAGATCAATCGTTGCTATCTTAAGCCAAGATAAGCCCCAAACTATAATTAGGCTTCAAATTAATTATTTTGTGTGAAAGATTTTCTCTTATTTAATTGTTAATATAGGATGACTACTGTTAAAAAGGGGTATGTCTGTATATGAACATAAAGGCTGTAAAACAACTATCACTCAAATCTGCTGAAACTAGCTCAAAATATTTTTATAAAAGAAAATACATTTTTACAACCACGACAAAACCTTAAGTTTCTGCTTAAAAGAAATTTTTGATAAGACAGGAACTAATCGTTTTTTATGTGTTGACTATTCAAGAATGGAATACAATAAAAATTAACTCCAGATATGAACATTGGATTTTGCCCCACTGTGCAGCGGTACGAATCCGCCCTGAGAGGGTTGACTTTTGATTCATGGAAGCCCCGCGCAATGAATCTCGACCAGAGTTGGGCATATTTATATTTATAAATACGAATATGAATTTATTTTTATCTTAATTTTAATGTGAATATGAATATAAATTTATTTATATCACAATATTTGTGAATATGAATATAAATAAATTCGTATTTACAAGTGTGAATATAAATAAATTCATATTCACAGGTGTGAATACGAATTTATTCATATATATAAATTTTTCTGTAAATAAAAAAAAATTCACAGGGAAAATTCTGAATATTCACAAAAAAATGTGAATATTTATATCTCAGCTGTGAATTCGGCCGTATTTACAAATAGAGATGTGAATATGGAAAAAATTCACAAATTGAGATGTGAATTTCTACTAAATTCATAATTTCCCAATAAATTTATAAAATTCTTTTCGGATTTCTCCATATTGGTACACATTATAGAGTTAACCCTTTTTATGGAAATCACATCAGATATTACTATTATCGATCACTATCGATTACTAGGTTTTTTGGTATGCTGATTATGAAAATGATATCGATTTTGAGATTCCGCCGTCAGGTATCGATTTATTACAACTTACGCCATATAATCGATCTTGGTGTCGGCTATACTGTTATCTGAGGTGCTGATAATGAAAATGATATCGATTTTGAGATTCCGCCGTCAGGTATCGATTTATAACAACTTGCACGATATAATCAATCTTGGTGTATACATTATAGAGTTAACCCTTTTTATGGAAATCACATCAGATATTACTATTATCGATCACTATCGATTACTAGGTTTTTTGGTATGCTGATTATGAAAATGATATCGATTTTGAGATTCCGCCGTCAGGTATCGATTTATTACAACTTGCGCGATATAATCGATCTTGGTGTCGGCTATAGGGTTATCTGAGGTGCTGATTTTGAAAATGATATCGATTTTGAGATTCCGCCGTCAGGTATCGATTTATTACAACTTACGCAATATAATCGATCTTGGTGTCGGCTATAGGGTTATCTGAGGTGCTCATTATGAAAATGATATCGATTTTGAGATTCCGCAGTTAGGTATCGATTTATTACAACTTGCGCGATTTAATCGATCTTGGTGACGGCTAAAGGGTTATCTGAGGTGCTGATTTTGAAAATGATATCGATTTTGAGATTCCGCCGTCAGGTATCGATTTATTACAACTTACGCGATATAATCGATCTTGGTGTCGGCTATACTGTTATCTGAGGTGCTGATTATGAAAATGATATCGATTTTGAGATTCTTCTCTCTTGCAGAGGAGGTCCTGCAGAAGGAAGGCCACCAGACAGGGCCGCGGCAGCAGAGACCGGCGCTTAAATAAGAAGAGCAGGCTGCTTGCATAGCTCTCGAAAAATTCTGTTATAACTTTATTGGCAGCACTTGGTTGCTACCCAGAAATGGCTAAAGTTATAGTTGGAAACATGCATGCATCTAGTCTTTCGAGGAGCTCGTAGAAATGATCTTTTTCTTCTTCATCAGCAACTTGCTGAGTGTATACTTAGCAGACTATAAGCACCCAATTAGTAGCAGAAACTTCTGTCTCTTCTGTATAGCTGGCATTTAGGCAGCAGTTGCACGGAGTGGTTGAAGATTGTCCCTCCAACTTGGATTCCTGAGTCTCTTACTGCCTTTTCGAGAGCCATGTTGAATAGTAGACAAGCAAGATCACCTTGCCTCAGTCCCTTCGATGACTTGAATTCCTCTGACAGCTCACCGTTTACTCGTACTGAACATCCGACCTCCCTCAGGATTAGCTTGCCAGTCGAATCAGCTTAGGTGGGATCAGAAATTCCTCTAGGACTTTAAAGATCCCCTCCCTGTTAATCCTGTCACAAGCTGCCTTAAAATCTATGAACGGATGGTGGGTCTTTAGCTTGTATCCATGCCCTCGCTCTAATATACCTCTCAAGCTGAAGATTTGGTCTATGGTGGTCCTACATTTTTGTTGAACCACTCTGGTATGTACCAATTATCTGTTCTGTATAGCGGCACAACGGCACAAGCGATTGTACAGGATGTTGGATAAAATCGTGTAGCTATATGAAAGCAGAGAGATGCCTCTGATGATTATCTGATCCATAACCAGCGAGTCAGCTTTCTTATACACTGGGCATATAATAGATTTGTTCCAGGCTTTAGGCATTCTCCTTCCAGGTTGTCATTATTAAGTTGTGTAATGGCTTCCTAAGCTCATCGCCCCTTCCTTAAACAGCTCAGCTGGCAGTCCATCGCTTCCTGGAGCCTTATGACTTTTAAGCTTATCTTTTCTTCTTCATCAGCAACTTCTGTGGGTGCGTGTTTACTTAGCAGACTGTAAGCACCCAATTAGTAGCAGAAACTTCTGTCTCTTCTGTATAGCGGCATTGTACAGGATAAGGAATAAGCGATTGTACAAGATGTTGGATAAATCGTGTAGCCACATGTAAGCAGGGAGATGCCTCAATAACCAGCGAGTCAGCTCCCTTATACACTGGGCATATAATAGATTTGTTCCAAGCTTTAGGCATCGTTTGCTCCCTCCAGATTGTCATTATTAAGCTGTGTAATGGCTTCCTAAGCTCATCACCCCCTTTCTTAAACAGCTCAGCTGGCAGTCAATCATTTCCTGGAGCCTTATGACTTTTAAGCTTATCTTTTCTTCTTCATCAGCAACTTCTGTGGGTGCCTGTATACTTAGCAGACTATAAGCACCCAATTAATAGCAAAAACTTTATTCGAATGAGAGATATTCGTGGACAACCTAAACTCTCACACTTGCAAATTGATTTTGATTGCGAAGTTTTTCTGGTTGACCTAGTATAATAAATATTAATTAATAAAATATAATTAATATAATCCTATACAAAGGAGGTCATTGTTCTACCTTGAAAATAATTATGATCGATCGCTTTAAGATAGTGTATATATTATTTTTTAATGAATGAATTAATCTTATATAAGTGATGCAGGGGCGTTCTCCCGGTTAGTTTCCTTACGTGTCATAGGATAGCACGAAATACTCTGCCTACCTAATAGTAATACTACTACCTGGTATCTCAGGTAATGGGTTTGTTCTAATTTGTTTATCCATAAAATGTGTGTACTTATATAGTATTTTTTTTTTTTTTTCACTATCCTAAAATAACCATCAGCATTGTCAAAACATTATTACCCTGGCGTGTCATAATTCCTGAATAATATATTTAAGAAATTTTATGTAGAAATATTAAATGTGTCAGTAAAAAATGTCACGATTCCATTTAAGATTTTTTTTATTTTTATTTTTACTTTCACTTACCTATATATGAAATATATAGTAAGTGGAAGTATTGCGATCGTGAAAAATTTCGACTTCCGGTTTTCAACGGAAATACACGTTTTGGGGTCCCCTGAGTCCAATTACCCAAGTCCCGCGAAATGGTCTGTGTGTGTGTGTGTCTGTGTGTCTGTGTGTGAGTGTGTGTGTGAACAGACTAGCTCGAAAACTATAAACCGTGCGAACCTGAGATTGGTTATTTAGTGTATGTATATGCCCGCGATGTGACAGCAAAAATTTCATCAAAATTGCTCAAAGGGAGGGGGTACTTTGTTTAATAACTTTTTAAGTTTTTTTCGATTTTCTCAAAAACGGCTCTAACGATTTTGATTAAAATGAGTATTTGATCTATTTATATGCCCGAGATATGACTGTAATAATTTCATCAAAATTGATCAACCGGAGGGGGGACTTTACTTAATAAATTTTGTATCATTTTCAAGTGTTTTTTTTTATTTACTCAAAAACGGCTTTCACGATTTTGATCAAACTGGGTATTTGATGTATGTATATGCCAAAGATGTGATAGCCAACATTTCATTAAAATTGATCAACCGAAGGGGGGACTTTACTTAATAAATTTTGTATTATTTTCACGTGTTTTTTTTTTTTTTTATTTACTCAAAAACGGTTTTCACGATTTTGATCAAACTGGGTATTTGATGTATGTATATGCCAAAGATTTGATAGCCAACATTTCATCAAAATTGATCAACCGGAGGGGGGACTTTATTTCATAACTTTTTTTCCAATTTTTCGATTATCTCATGTCATGTTAGGTGTTATTTAATATCATGTAGGCGTTATCATTATTAAAATGTTCTGAGGGGATTATAGAGCAAATGAAAATAAAAATAAGAAATGAATGTGGAAAAATGTGTAACTTTGAGAAGTGGCATTAACAAAACGCATTAATTTCTTATCTAAGTAAGTTGGTAAGTGAAAGTTGTGTGTTGTGCGCACGCACCAGATTTTTTTTATATTAGTTTAATCATGGATTCGATTGTTATCATTTCACAGAAAAAATATCTTTTTTTTAAACCGTTCCCTAAGGAAATTAAAATTCAAAATTTCCACAAAATGTAGTGCCTATTTTAGTTGTGCCCAGAGTTGGGAAAAAGTAGTAACTACAAACTATAGAACTGCATATGGGTCATTCTCCCATTTCATTCAAATTTTATTGTTCTAATTTCAATGCGAAAAAATTACATTTTCAAGTGATTTTTTTCCACAAATTGTTAAAAAGTAGGCTTTTAATGGTGTTTACAAAAAAATGCCTTCATAGAAACATATATATAATATATATATATATATATATATATATATATATATATATTATTTCTCAAGGCCTTTTTTTTGTCGTTACGCCATAACTTCCTTAATAACTTATCAAATTTCATGAATAAGGCATCATTTTAAAGCTTTCCTTAACCGCTACAACGGAAAAATATAAAAATCACTCATTTCGCCATCGCTTGCGAATTATAAGCGCAAAACCGCGGTTTTTGCGAGAAAAATAGTCGTAGAGGTTTCTAAATGGTGTCAACTTTTCAGGTTTTCAAGGAGAACATTTTCGGTCATATACATTTTTTCTATTAATCCCTTTGCTTGCTAGTTGTAAGCGAAAAACATCCCTCGGATAGGACGTAAAACAGAGGACCCGAGCCTGTGCGATGTCCGGTATTCGTTAAAGATCCCTATCCTAATTATACCTGGATATGCAAAATTTAGGATTCCCACTGTAGCATCGTCCGGTTAGCCTTAGTTGCATAAAGGGACGTTAAACAAACAAAACTCTAAATATTGTATAAAAGTGCTCAAAACAAATCTGAAAATCAATTTTACTTAAATATTTAAATAAGTTTAGAGTTCGGGCAGTATTGGGCTTCAATGGAAGCCTTTAGCCTACAGAAAAAAAAAAAAAAAAGAAAAAAAAAGGTTTAGAGTTCAGGTTCTACACAACTCAAACATCACCTTGTTCCTATTTCCCTCACTCAAAGTCTATCTCCCTCATTCCACACCCGTGAGGGAGATAGGTTTTTGAGGTTATATTAAAATAGACCATTCCATGTCAGTCTCTAATCAACAAAATTTATGGGTTATTCAAATCCCCTGTAAACCTATAAATTAACTGTAATGTGTAACGTGAATAAAACTCACCTTTTAAGAAATATCAGTGGGTGAGGGAGATAGGCGATGAAACCACACTCACTGTTTTAAACGGTAAAAACACTGTCACAAGGAAATTAGAGCAGAACTTCTGTGAAAAAGGATATCCTTGCTGAGACGGGAATCTGTTACAATGTTGCCAGCAATGAATTATAATGAAATAATGGTTTCCAAAGTTTTGAGGTAGATATGTGACAGGTAGATTATGGATCATAACTTTTTTTCTGTAATACGAAAATAGCAATATATCGTAAAACCAAATAATTAAGACCTTCTAACAAGTAACAAGTCTTTAAAACATTTAAAGAAAAAAAAATCTTGCTAGCCCTAACCATTGACATTCAGGGTGCGTATGATAATGTAAAGACGCAAACACTAATTAAACAACTAAATGAGTCAGGTATACCTCAAATTATGATCAACTGGATATCAGCATACCTTTCAGTCCGTACGTATAAGATACACACAGCCGAAGGCCCGGTTAGTCTTAACTCATACAACGGTTTGCCACAGGGAGATGTACTAAGTCCGATCCTTTTTAATATTTACTCAGCATCTGTAATAAAAAATCCACCTCCTAATTGCCGTATGATCCAATTCGCAGACGACTTTTTGGTTTTTACTGTTGTGAATAACCCAGAGGAGGGGAAATATATAATTGGTAGAGCCATAGAGTCCCTTAAAGATACCTTTAGTAAACTAAATTTTCAACTAAACCCAAATAAATGTAACATCATACCCTTCACAAGAAAAAGAAAATTTTCCTTAAGTAACTATGACATTTCCAATAATAATTACACATTCAAAGCTCAGGATAAAGTCAAATTCCTAGGGGTCACTTTGGACAGCAAACTGAGCTTTAAGGCACACATTATGGCCATAAAGCACCGAGCTCTTCATAATATAAACATTCTAAAATGCCTAGCTGGTGTTTCATGGGGATCTCACCCACATAACATGTTGTTGCTTTACAAAACTATCGTACGGTCCGTACTTGATTATTGCTGTTTCATATACAACGAAACTAACTCGCCCATAATAAATACGCTGAACACCATTCAAAATACCGCTGTGAGCAGGAGCTGCACAGCAGACCAACTTTAACTACAGCAATTGGAAAAAAAGGGTCCTACCCTCCAGATATTATTAGACAGTTAGCATTACACACAATTCATACACAATACCCCGGATATATAAATATATACACGGATGCATCAAAAACGAATTCACAAACATCAATAGCAGTAGCGGACGCAAAAAAAATCACCAAATCTCAGCATCAATTTCCAAAAAGTTTAGCATTGCAAGCGCCGAAATGTATGCTACTGCAGAGCAATTAGATACTGCGAACAAGTATGTACTCATCGCAGTATAGTTATATTGACCGACTCAGCTGCATCCTGTTCCCGATTGAGTAAAATACATAAAAATGAGATGAAATCATACTTGGATCTGAAAATCATCGAGCTTTCGATTGCATCCACCAATAACTTCGCGTTCCAATGGATACCCAGTCACGTGAATATCTCTGGAAATGAGAAGGTCGACAAAATAGCCCGTAGCAATCAGACAGATAGGGACAAGACCTACTGAGAGCCATAAAGAAGGAAGCGGTGAAAGACTGGCAGGACAGGTATGACTGGGAATCGCAATCAAAAGGAAGGGACTATTACCAAGTGCAGGCAACAGTCAGCTTAACTCCATGGTTTAGGGCTTTCAACATAAATATAGAGAGAAAGCATTTGGTAAAAATAACGAGGCTTAGGTCAAACCATGGGTGTACTAAGAAATTTCTTAACCTGATGAACATAGAAGCCAGGGGGGATTGTGAGATTTGTAAAAGCCCAGAAGATCCACGGCACATATTTTTCAGATGTAAGAAATATTCGCAAGTAAGGTCCTCACTAAACATAAACATCAATATTGAGGAAGAACTAAATTATCTCAAAGAGCTGGATAAAAGCAAAGTGAGGCAAATTGTTAAACTAATAGATCAGATAAACTTCTAGTTCTAATTAAACTGCTTCTATTAGACAAAAAAACAGACATATTAAAATAGTAATCTGGCAATATAGGATTTGGAAACAAATCTTGGGGCCAAAAAAAAAAAAAAAAAAAAAAAAAAAAAAAAAAAAGTATGGAAAAAACTAGATTATAAATAAAAGAGTATACATCTTTTTTCCGCCATCAAAGTCAGCAACTTGTGCTGTGGGACAGGTGAGGGAGATAGATCTTGACATTTTAAGTTTAAATTTAGGCCTATAAACAAATTGTTACTGAGATAAAAATCCTTAAAAAACAAGCTGAGGTTTTCTATTAACCAGTGGATGCAATTGAATTATCAGCAATTTCACACAAATAATATAATCTCATTGGGACATAAATTTGTACGTATTGGAAGAATGTCCCATACACAGTAGTTGGAAAGTAGTTGCAAGTATAAGTACTTTTGTAATTTGTAGTTGACAGACAAAAACTAAAACTACCTACTGTAGTTTCAAAAAAGTTGATTATTTTCCAACTACAACGCGTAGTTGTGATTGTAATTACAGAGCTGAAACTATTACCTACTTTTATCGATAATGAACAATTTTAATCTATATCGAATATAAATCCATATCTAGTATTTCAAGTGCATATCAGCAAATATATAAGACACGAGCATTGATTGAGAACAAAGATTGAAAAAGTGATTAACTGCATGAGAATCATGTGAAAAAAAATTGGGTATTACTTCGGACAAGCAGCTACAAGATGGCGGCCGGCGTGAGTAAACAACAAGGTATTCCGACCACGTCCTACACCTTTCCACCTCAATAATGGGAACAACCAACATAATGTACAAATGAATGTTTCTTTAATATAATTAAAGTAATACAAATGTATGAGTAGAAGTACTATTTCAATATATGAAAATTTCCTGTGATGGTTGCTTAAAATTTAAAATTTGATGGCCTCTTTAGTAATATTTAACAGATAAATTTAATCTTTTGGTTTGTAAATTTATCTGTTTTTTAAAAATGAATTTATTTGTTTTGTTGTTTTTTAAAAACAAGTTATTGTCCTGCTTAAATGATTAAATGGATTCAAGTTAAATGCATTTATATAACAAATAAATTAATACTATAAGAATCCAGGTATTCCTAACAACCAGATTATTATTTTTTTGTAATTTCAAGAAAAATGTATTTAAATAACCAAAAAGGATATTTTTTAAAATGATTCGCTAATGATTTTGATGATGAAATTGCTCCATAGGAAAAAGAACAAATTGTACATGATTTATTAGATTGAAGAAATGGAATAAAAGGTTTAAGATATTGTATCTATTAAAATCAATTTAACTATAATTATCGGCGAACTTTATTATAACTCACTGATGAATAATTAAATAGAATTAATTTAATTAAATAAAGTTCAACTAGCAATAATCGCACTTAAGTACATCTTCATTGGTTACCATATTACCTCTGCGGAAGGCTAATTTTATTAAATATTTACATTTTTTTAATGTTATTCTGCCCTAACTCAATCAAAATTTATACATATATATCAATAATTTTTTTTATCAATACTTCCAAGTTTCGTCGAGCTGTTGGTAATTCGTTATTTAAATATGCCATTTGGATATAGTTACAGATTGTGGTGACTGGATCAGACCTTACCTAATAAAGTAAACAACGAATGAATTCCCTTCCAAAATTGTGGATAAAGCCCAAGGTGAATAGCGAGAAGGTGGGCTGACTTGGGTAGGCAAACCCGCACAACCTCTTCCCGCTTACGTCATCGGACGCATGACTCAATGCTTGTGTATTGAATTCTCATTAAATACTAGAATTTTTCATTATAGGTTAAAGTGAAAAACATGAATATTTTCCATTATTTTAAATTCTGATTTGACAACTGAGATTTTATCTCCACAAATCCAACCATTATTCACGAACATCAGACTTTTATTATATAAAAAATTAGGTTGGGTATAGTTTTTCCTTTCCATAATACTGAAATAATCATAATTATATTTGGTGTGTGACTCATTGGATTTTCGCTAATGAATTGATAATTTCAACAAGGGAAGATTTATTAATTAAAATAAACAAATAAATAAAAATCTAGAAGTTATAGAAATAGTTTTCATTTATAATTTATGGTAAAATATGTGATAAAAATTCATTGTAGGTAAAGAAACATCAATAAAATGTATTGCTTAATAATGATAACGTAGGAATTAGGAAAAAAAAAAGAAAAAAGACTATGTGCATTAAACAATTTATTAACTTGTTAGTTAAACACGCTTTAAGAGTTCAGACGACTTATTTTCTATCTCTATTGCATCCAATATTATCGTCCATTGGTGGTGAGCCTTATTTATTGATCAAAACACGTTCATAGCTATGAAATATCACTTTTCTTTTTTTTACAAATTTAAAATTACAAAAAATTTGATGGTCATATTCGGAATTAACATAGAAAAATACTGTTGACTATTGTAATGCAAGATAAACTTTTACTAAATAGATAAAATGATTCTATTTACCTTCAGGAGGATGGAGATGCTCGGATTGGCTGCTGTGGTAATGGTGCTGGTCCACCTCGCCCTGGGTGTGATACTGTGGCTTCGAGTTCGGAAGCTCTATTCTTATCCTGGCCTCTTGGGTTTCCCAGTCATCGGCAACCTATACTACTTCTACAAATCTCTATTCTTCTTTACCCTTGATGGTGAGTATGGAGGGTAATGAAGATAATATATCGATTTATTTATAAAAGAAATCAAGTATAATCGATTTATAATTGAAATTGAAATATAATCGATTTATTTATAATTGAAAATTGGTATATCAGAGGGTGAGAAATTACAGGTCTATATGTTTATAGCTACTCTACATGCTGCACGCCGCACACATTATTAATAAATTGAACGTTTAAATAATCGGAAAATGGGCCGCAGCGTGGCCGAGGGGATAGCGTCTCCGACTCCCACGCTGGCGGTGCGGGTTCGAATCCCGCCCAAGCCCGCTCGACTCTGTTCAGTGACGACCTCACTGAACAGACTCAGCGGCTTGCCATGGATTAGAAGAGGTTGGTTACCCGTAGATAACCCGTCCCGATTAGCCCTCGTGGCATGAAGCGGACGATAAAAAAAAAAAAAAAAAAAAAAAAAAAAAAAAAAAAAATCGGAATAAACTTGGCTCTTTCTAAACAAAAACAGCAGATATAAATAACCTCATACCTGACTTAAAACTGAAAGTAAAACAATATAATGACAATAAAGAATTTTACAGAAAAAGGTAAAAGGAAATAATTTTTGAATCATTTTTTAAGAGAAATTATTGAAGACGACCGGAAATCGAACCCGTATTCAATACAAATGAAGAATGACGTAATGTCCCCCCTCTACCCTGAGCTTAACAGTGGTAGCATAAAAGATTTCCCACAAAAAATTTCATCAAGAAACCGGTAGCTTCAATGAGGAGCTGACCTCTGAAGCCCAAAAATTCCGATTAGGAGAGTTTAGTATATGGCACGACAAAATAAGAAGTTTGGTACTACTTTCGCTTTTCCCTTTCTGGCTTTGACAGCTGAAAAGCAAATTGCTATCTGTTGGTCACCATTCATCACTCTTCTTAGCCGTTAAAGGCCGAATTTATGGCTAGGTTAGAATTATATAGGCGGGCGCAAGCGACGGTGCTGCTTCTTTCAGGAACTAGAGAAACGGGGATAAAAGCCGGGCCATTACCTGGGATTCATAGGGTTTTTTCGCTTTTTAAATTTATTTTTCCATAATTAAAATCCGATTGAGCAAAAAATTATTTGAAAAATGTCTAATAGGTATTGCTCGGTCCCTCAGTGTTCAATTAAAAAATCAAAAGACGTGTCATTCCATTTATTTCCAAAAAATAAAAAGCTTCTTAAAGAGTCTATTGTAAAATTAAGAATAGATAAGCCTGTTTCGAAACATATGACGATATGTAGTCTTCATTTTAAAGAAAGTGATTATATTTATCCAGGTAAATATTAGTAATTGACATTTTATTATTCCAAAATGTTAGTTTTATGCAAATAACATTGGGACCATAGTGTCATATTTGTTTTTCTTTATTAATTTTCCCCATTTTTGTCTTACATCCGTTGTGCTTAAATGTTCCAAGTTTTCAATGCGAAGCCTGAAAGTTTTGACAAATAAATAAATAATATGACAAAGAATCTAAGCTGTCATAACAATGATTGTATGAATAGGTAATTAATGTTATTACTAACCGAAAAACGTAGAGTAAAGTTACAATGATGTGAATGCATTTACCAGAACTACCAGCTTTACACGTACAATGACAAGAAAATTGCTTATTATTATTAATAAATTTGATTTCCACTTTTATTTGTTGGGGCAGTCCTTTAAGATTGCTAGTTAGAAGGCACAAGGCTTGTAAAATAACTGTTTTTTTACTTTTAGATATTATTCCACATGTAATTATGTGGTTTGCATCATGGATAGCCTGCCCTCCAATTAATGGTCTTTTAAAATTACCAATTATCTCTATCACATCAACCATGTCTATCCCCGTTCTTTCCGACATTTTGCAAAACTACTAGCGCACCCTATAGTCGATTGCGCCCGCCTATTACGCGCCTTTGTTTAGTAGTATCGGACCGTGACGTCATCTCAACCCTAACCACCTTCACCTATTCCTGGCAAATAAACATCGATTAATCGTACTTTCTGTGCATATGATTAATTTTGCACCCTTGCATCTATCAAACATTACTTTTCATCGAAATGTTATCATTTTTCGAATTATTAGTATTTTAGAGCTTGTAAAATATTAATATTGAACCTAGACCATACCAAATACAAGTAATTATGTAACTATTCGTTATGCTTATAAGTTCCTTACACAACTTAAATATTTCATGATGGTTGATTCGTTTCAAATACATTTCCTCATATTGTTTTCAAAATATACGTTTTTTAAGAATATTTTTTCATAAGATTTGTTAATACACTGCCTCATTGTCCACTTCGTTATTTTTCTGTAACCTATTATCTTTTCATTATGCCTATAGTTTTTTGAAGAACTGACATTTACATACTTTACAAAAATATAAAGTTAAAAAAAAAATTAAGAGATAGGATTTATTTAATTGAAGATGCTTATCTAATTCTACTGTTATTTTCCACTATATGAAGCCACCTATTTTGTGGGTAATATTTATATTTGAAAGAAAAAACAAAAATCATACATTGACATACATGAAAATTTTCATGGAATGTTTAGGGTTTATTATAAAAAAAGTGGTCGAAGTGGTTTTTAAAAATGAATTGTTAATGATGAAAAAGAAAAAAAATTGATAATGAAATGAAAAAGGACGTTATGGTGTAGGTTTGAATTATTCAGCGACTCCGAATACAGTTCGAAATACTGATTCTTCGAAACAGTTAGAGAAATGGATAGGAAGTGACGTATGATGGAGCAAAGGGTGGGGAGACACGGGTTTTTTAAAAGTTAGATAATTTATCGACTGACACAAAATCGATGTGTAAATTTCAGATGGGGTGAGATAGTGTGACGTAAAAATTACGTAATGCTGTGGTAAGACGGTTATTTTTCAAACAGGAGAGTAAATAGGAGAAAGATGGCGGTCCTAGTAGTTCGCATGGTGACCAACAGATAGCAGTGCGTTTATCAGCTGTCAGAGTCAAAAGGGAAACAGCGAAAGTAGCACCAGAAGTTTACCTCGGAATCGCATGCACGGACTCTGACGTCAATTTGGTGACCAATAGAAAGGCTCTATAACAGATGGCGTACCTTACTTTGTTGTTAGGTTAGGCTTTCGCTTCATTTCAAAGTGTTTGTGGTTACTTTAAAGGTTTTTCGTTTTATTTAGTATGATTGGTCTGTCCTCAATAGCCGTACAACTATGAGACTCCTATAAAGAAACCGCCAGAAAGTGGTCAAAGGCAAACTAGAGAAATTATCTTCCGTATTCACGATTATCTAAAACGAAACGAAGAGAGACATACACATACTTAGAATATATTAGATGTTGCTTCTGAAATACCGCAGTAGTCCCTTTTATTTGTATCATTGAAAACACAAAACTTAAAATTTGATCAATTTCGCTAAAAATCTCACACCAATCTAATCACATTGGATTGTAACTAAAAAGTAAATCAAGCACAAGGACTGTAATCATTCACTCCACTTATCGAATCACAATCCTGGACCAAAACTGGTGAAGAATAGTCGGAAGTATTCGGTCAACACCTTCTCAAAACTTTTAACCCACAGCCTGAGATCCTAAATCCATTTATCCTAGAATGTATTGGAAAGTAACTGGACACATCCCTCCAAATGACCCTTCCGCCTTAAGCATTCCATTCTTCAGAAATATCTTACATCATTTAAAGATTACCTTCCCGCAAAGCTCCTGGACACGGCCTAATTACATCCCTTGTTCTAAAACGGCTTCCTAAAAAAGCAATATATTCCTCCCCTGCATTTGCAATGCTGTACTTAGCACCACATATTTTCCCGATTCCTGGAAATTATCTAAAGTCAAAATGATACCGAAACCTAAAAAAACAGCAGAACACCCATCCTCTTATCGTCCTATCTCCCTGTTACCCATCTTAGGCAAAATCCTGTTAAAATTGATTCTTAAACGTCTTTACCCTATCAAGACTCAAAACATATAGTTCCAAATCACCAGTTTGCATTCCGAACATCCTACCCCAAGATCCAGCTATGTCATCGTGTGGTTGACGTTGTCTCGTCTTCATTGGAGCGCAGAATGTACTGCACTGGAGTCTTTCTGGATGTGAAACAGGCATTTGATCGAACCTGGCTCCCGTGACTATTGAACAATCTCCGTTAATTACTACCCCCACCATACTTCCTCATTATCCGTTCCTACCTAGCTGGCAGATCACTTAAAGTAAACCATAATAATTGTTGTAACCACTCTTCCCTCATCCGCCTGTCAGCGGTTACTCAAGGTATTATCCTCGGTCCTATTCTCAACACAGTTTATACAGCTGATATCCCAACCAATCCCAAACTGTAATTACAACATGTGCTGATGACACTTGTGTCCTATAAGTTAATAATGATCCCTTAACTGCTTCTCAAAACCTCATATCACAAGCCTTGAAGAATGGTGTCAAAAATGGAGAATCAAAATTGTCTCAACAAATCCCATCAAACAACCTTCTGATATGTTCTATCTCTATGTTTACTTAATTTTATAATCACATGTTTTTTATTTGTAACCTCACATTTTGTTTTTTGTAAATGCAGTGTTATCATTTCTTATGTAAAATTTTGTTGAATAAAACCTAGATTCAGGTTTTACTCTTTTATCATTTCAATTTATTCAACAAAATTATGGAAAGATTACTACGGCCCGATCGTCTTGCGATAGAAGCTGATTCCCCAACTGCTTCTCAAGAGTGGAATCATTGGTTCAAGACTTTTCAAAACTTTCTTCTGTCTTATAAAGTAAGTGACATTGAAAAATTACGTATCTTAGTCAATCATGTCTCGCCGCCTATTTACGAACTCATAAGCGAATGCGGTACGTTTAATGATGCAATTACTGTACTCAAAAATACATTTTCAAAAGAGGTTAATGAGGTCTTTGCACGACATAAATTAGCCACTAGACGGCAACATTCAAGTGAAAATATTAGTAAATATCTTGAGGCATTGAAAAAGCTCGGCAAGGATTGTAATTTTAGAGCCGTAACTGCTGAAACAAATCGAAATGATTGTATACGGGACGCTTTTATTTCCGGACTCAGAGAGCCCAGCATACGTCAGAGACTGCTAGAGAGTCAAAATCTAAGCCTGGATGAGGCGACTAGCCAGGCTAAAGCCCTCGAATCCGCTATAGATCAATCGGCCCAGTATAGGGAGTACTCTGTCGCCCCACTCCATGCAGTCAGAAGCCCTGGTACACCAAATCGACGGTCGACCTCATCATCATCGTCATCGTCCATTGAGGGCGACAGAGCCGTGGCAGCCGCTGTGCGAAAGAAGAAGAAATGCTATTTCTGCGGAGGTGCCTTTCATCCTAGAAGCACCTGTCCAGCACGTGATGCTGTCTGCAGGCAGTGTAATAAGACCGGACATTTTGCTAAAGTTTGTATGAGCGGTAACACATCGAGTAAGAAGTCGACTAAGTCAATTAGGACCTGTAAGTGTCAAACTGTCCTCACTGCCTCCATTTCGGAGCAATCTTTAGTCTGCCTCACTAAGGCAATCGTGCCTGTCAAGCTGAATGGCCAGAAGGCTAGGGCACTAATAGATACTGGGAGCTCGCTTAGTTTCATCTCGGAGAGGAAGGCTAAGCAACTGAAAATACCCATTTCCCCGACAAATCTGACTGTCACTATGGCGTCGACTTCCCTGAACTCCTTGGTGACTGGGACATGTCAGGTCGACCTGAAGATTGAAGACCACTTCTACCCGAGGGTGACGCTCAACATTCTGCCGGATTTATGCTCCGACGCTATACTAGGCCATGATATCCTGAGTCGCCATTCGTCAATCGAGATCAAGTTTGGAGGTACCCGGGACCCGCTGAACATTTGTGGACTTACCGTGGCCAAAGTTGATCCAGTAAGACTGTTTAGGAATGTTCCATCGGATGTACGACCCATAGCGATAAAATCTCGACGACACATACTCTCTGATGCCAAGTTCATCGAACTCGAGATCCAGAAGCTGTTGAAGGAAGGAATAATCGAAGAAAGTTTCTCCCCCTGGCGAGCTCAAGTTCTTGTGACACAGACAGAAAATCACAAACGCAGGATGGTGATCGACTACTCCCAAACGATCAACAGATACACAGAACTTGATGCATATCCATTACCACGGATTGATGATATCGTAAACGCCGTTGCAGCTTTTGAGGTATTTAGTTCTATCGATCTCAAAAGCGCATATCATCAAATACCCATAACCGACGAAGACAAGCCATATACGGCTGCTGGTAAGCTATGGCAATTTAGAAGAATACCTTTTGGGCCTCGAAACGGCGTAGCATGCTTCCAGAGAACGATCCACAACATCATATCTAAGGAAGAGCTTACAGGCGTATATGCATATTTAGACGACATCACCGTGTGTGGGAAAAACCAAGCGGGGCATGACACTAACCTTTCAAAATTCCTGAAGGCTGTTGAAAAGTATGGACTGACACTGAACGAGGAGAAGAGCGAATTTTCTGTTCGGACTATAAAACTTCTTGGCTATGTCATCAGCAATAAAACGATACGCCCAGATCCGGATCGCTTGCAACCGCTGCGGGAGCTACCTCTACCGAATAACCCAACATCCCTCAAGAGAGCTATGGGAATGTTTGCACATTTTTCCAATTTCATTCCGCAGTTCTCTAAGAAAATTAGAGATTTGACGTCAAGCTCCTTCCCTTTGAACGATCTTGCAGCTCAAACTTTTAAACATCTTAAGTCAGATGTAGAAAACGCTCTGGTAGGAGCCATTGATGAGGAAGCCACTTTCATCGTGGAGGCTGACGCTTCGGAACATGCAATAGGGGCAACTTTATCGCAGAATGGCAGACCCGTTGCATTCTTTTCCCGAACCCTCAACCTATCAGAACGGCGACACTCTTCGGTAGAAAAGGAGGCCTATGCAATTGTGGAAGCGGTTCGAAAATGGAGGCACTACCTCCTAGGAAGACACTTCAGGCTGGTAACAGATCAGAAGTCTGTTTCCTTCATGTTCGATGGGAAGCAACATGGGAAAGTGAAGAATGACAAGATTTTGCGATGGCGATTAGAACTGTCATGCTTCAATTACGAAATCATATATCGACCTGGGCGACAGAATGAAGCAGCTGATGCGTTATCGAGGATATGTTCGTCTGTAAGTTGTAGTTTGGACAAACTAAAGGAACTCCACGAGGTGTTATGCCACCCCGGAACGACCCGTATGAACCACTGGGTTAAGATGAAGAACCTGCCATACTCACTAGAGGATATAAAAAAGGTGACGTCGGCTTGTAAGATCTGCGCCGAATTAAAACCGAAATTTCTGAAGCAAAAGGGGAACCTCATAAAAGCAACGCGGCCACTCGAAAGGATCAACATTGATTTCAAGGGCCCGCTACCATCCAATACAAAGAATCGTTACCTCCTTGTCATGGTGGATGAGTATTCCAGATATCCTTTTGCATACCCTTGTTCGGATCTCACTAGTGCAACAGTTATCAGCAAATTAAAAATATTGTTTTCGGTGTTTGGACTTCCCTCATAAATCCACACAGACAGAGGGTCATCGTTTATGTCAAGTGAATTGAAGTTATTCTTGACCAGTAATGGGATAGCTACGAGCCGAACCACTCCATATAATCCTCAAGGGAATGGGCAAGCGGAGCGGTACGTGGGAACGATTTGGAAGACCATCGAACTTGCCATCCGAACGAGACAACTCAGGATGCATCAGTGGGAGGACGTTATAGACGATGCTCTGCATGCTATCCGCTCGCTTCTGTGCACCTCCACTAATGAGACTCCCCATGAACGCATGTTCAAACACCCTAGGAAGTCTAGCTATGGCTGTTCCACCCCATCCTGGTTTCTGACCCCGGGCCCTGTATTGCTCCGACGGAATGTCAGGCAGTCTAAATATGAACCTCTAGTGGACGAGGTGACCCTTCTAGAAGCGAACCCGGAATACGCCCACGTCAGGCTTCCAGACGGGCGAGAGACAACCGTGTCAACTAGGCACCTAGCTCCAAGTGCCATCCCCTACCACCAAGAGCTCTCTATCAAGAAGGTGAAAAGGTTCAAGACGAAGCTGAGTACAGGGAACCTCCCTCGGATCAGCCTCAGAGAGCTGAAGCTCGGCTGTCATCACCAACGCCCGGCACACAGCAAGTGGAAGAAGGGAGCCCAGTTGCTCAACATCCACAGCCTCAAGAACGAAGCCCAGGTGTTCAACAGCCTCAGCCTTTACCTCCAGTACTTAGGCGCAGCTCCAGGAACCGTCAACCTCCAACCTATCTACGGGACTATTATTTGGGCGGGGGTGAATGATATGTTCTATCTCTATGTTTACTTAATTTTATAATCACATGTTTTTTATTTGTAACCTCACATTTTGTTTTTTGAAAATGCAGTGTTATCATTTCTTATGTAAAATTTTGTTAAATAAAACCTAGATTCAGGTTTTACTCTTTTATCATTTCACCTTCACTCTTCGTTGTAAACCTACGACCTGTCCTACAGAATCCTTTAACAATTGTCCACTATCCCAGTTGAACAGATCCGCTACTTACGACTCCAACTGAATAAAGGTTTAACTTGGAATTTTCAATTCCTGACAATCCACCGAGGCGCATGAAAAGAAGATGGAACTTTAAGTTTGAATTATTATTAGAGAACTACCAAAAGGGTAGTTTATCTACAAGTTTATTAATATCATTTTTAAGTGAAACTTCATTTAGAAGGTCCAAAGTTATACAGAGGCGCTTTGAGTTGGGTGAAACAGTCTGTGGTTCCGGTCAAACAGCTGATCCAAAAAATAAAATTATCATTTTAACGATATTTCGTATTGAAAATATAACAGAAATATATCTCTATATATTATAATAATATATTAATTTTGATTGTGAATTTAAATGTGTGCTGAAGTGTTTGTCACTGGGGACGCTTAACTGATCTTTTCGGCACGCCATTTTGACTTCCGATTGGCTTCACGACAAAGGCGGGTGAACAAGGAAGTGTTTGAAGTGATATTGAATTTTTTTCAGGGTATTCCAAGTGCTGAAGTCAAGTAAAATGGATGAATCAGATGATATTTCATCTACCAACGGCAATAAGCGAACAAATGAACCAACTAAATGTATTTTGCCTCCTAGAAAACGTAAGTTCTTATTTTTTCAAATATTTACAGTAATTGATATTTATAAAATAAAGATACTAACCACTGTCTGATTTATTGGTGACTTTTATCTCAATATGAATATGGTATGTAGTTGAAATTTCAAATTGTAATGAATAATAAAAGTTTTCATAGGTAAGAAAGATGTTACTGCTGTTCAAAGCATTATATCATATCAGCTTCACAAGGGAATAAAGTTAATGGATCAAATACTGGCAATGATTCTTCTGTAACGCGTAAGTGTTTGGTTGTTTATTAACATAAATACAAATATCCCACATTATAATACTTGTGAAGAAACAAAATTTCTCAAGTTTAGAACATTTTCAAGCTGATTTTCCTCAATTTGTGAAGTTAGGTTTGATGTCAGAGATAATTTTTAGTAAACACTTCAGATGTTTATTTTATTTTAAAATTGCATTCAATACATACAAAACATAAAATAGCTGCTCAAATTTATAACTAACTATTAAAAAAGTTTTCATCATGAAAATGTTTGTTTTTAATTTTAACATAATTCAAAACAAACAAATTTAATATAGTTAAAATCTTTTAAAAGGCAAAAGAGCTCTTACAGGTAATGAAGGGTAAGATTATTCCGTCCAAGGCAGAAACAAAGGAAAAATGCTTCTCTTTTGTTAGAAAAAAGTGAACTCATTGATATAAACTGCAATTTAAGGGTCCTACAGATACTATGATGTTGAGTAAGTATTTTAATTTAATTAACTGATAAGCCTCATACAAACAGTATGAAAATTCATAGTTGATTTTTTTGTTTTAAGGTGCAAGAGGATGAACTATCATTAATTAAGACACGTTTCTTTACAAAACCCGAAGCTGATGAATAATCAACTCATGGAATTAGAATATTCTTAGAAAATAAATCTGTAATGGAGTATAATAAATCTATATTGAGCACTGCTGAAGACAGAGTATTATCTACTGCTTAAGATACTTATCTACATTGTCAATCAGTTGAGCAAGAAGCTCACATTCGTCAGCAATTTCATAAAATATCAGTTATTGACACAGGAGGGTTGCCTTTTGAAGTAATATTGGTTATTAACAAATATTACATCATAACAAGTACCATAGACGTATCTGATGGGTTAGCGAATGGTTGTGTTGGGAAGTTAGTATTTATAGAATTTGACAATGATAAAGTCACTCATTTATGGCTAGAATTTTCCGGTAAGATAGGTGAAAAAATAAGGAAGAAAGCGGCTTAACACATTCTAAGTCTTAATATCAGTAGGGAAGCAGTGCCAATTCTAAGAAGATCATCAGCTATGAACAAAAACAGGACTATATTCGCAAAGAGGAATCATTTTTCCCTACTGTCTGCTTGTGCTCTAACAATACACAAGTCTCAAGGTGGTACTTTTGATGAGGTAGTTTATGAATATAATAAAAATCATAACAACTTTTATATGTTGCGTTAAGACGAGTTACAAATATCAGTGGATTTTTTATTGTAACAAAAAACAACGATATAAAATTTTATTATGGAAGAAAGCAACCAGCCGGAATAAAAGATTTGCAAACTGAGCACCAAAGACTTGGAAACTCTCAACTGATTACAAAACAGGAAGAACTATGTGAACTTGCAAATTTGAGTGATGTCTCTCTGTTCTCATTGAATTGTCAAAGTTAAAGAGCTCATAATAAATTATTACAAACATCCACATTTTTGTTACTTTCTGAAACTTGGATGAAAAATGAAGAACAACTTGATATTTAAAATTTAAACTCATTACATGCGACCAAACTCAAGAGATGGTGGTGTAGCAGTGTATCACTCATCTACAGATACATTTCACAATGTAATTAAAATGCAAACTATTTCATCAATTGTTTCAAAACAAGTCTCGGATCGGAATTCACAAATAGGTGACGTAACTGCTGTTCGGTGTATCAATATTAATAAAGAACCTTTAATTATTGTTGTTGTATACATTAGTCCGAATAAAACAATTTCTAATATTATTAAATTTATTCACGAGCAGTTACTGCAATTTACTTTTGAAGGTTCAGATCTTTTAAATAGAAATAACCTAAAGTCACCAATGATTCTTGCTGGAGATTTTAAAGTCAATTTTAGTATAGAAGAATCTAAGCAAAAAAAAATTAAATTAAACTTTGAGCAATTCTTTATTTCAATCTACTACAAGATATGGTTCTACAATTGATGCGTTTTTTTCAAGATATTTAGATCATTTTTATTCCAGAGCTTATGTTTCCTATTTTAGCTATCACAAACCTTTGATATCATATTTTAATTATAATAAATGAATGAATTTAACTTAATTGAATTTTTGTATTAACTATATGATATTTTTATGAATAATATTAACTATACAATATTTTCTTATTGATGCAACTTAATTAAATTTTTGCATATTGAATAATTTAACTTAATTGAAATTTTGTAAGAATTATGTAAATAAATATTGCAAATATTTTTGTATTATTAAATTCTTTTATCTTAACAGCCTCAATGTTAATGAAGTTTCACTTTATCAGTGGGTAAAACCTACATGCACTCACTTTTTTTTTTCTTTATATTCACATTTACTAGACGTATGTTATACACTTGCCAATATTAATAATAGCTTTAAAAAAAAAAGTAGAAGTGAGAGATAGTCAATTTTAAAATCATAGTAAACTGAAAATCCTGACTATCTTTTAACCTATCGTAAAAAAAAAAAAGTAGTTTTAAAACCGAGGGCTTATTGGCATAATGTTCAATTAAAAGTTGAAACTAATGGTAATAATTATTACATGAACTACCAGCTCAAAACGAACTGAATAATACAACTGTACATGCTGTTCAATTGATTTTTATGAGCTTGATGATAATTGTTCTGATGGAACAACATATATTGCCTTAATAAAATATATATAATATATATACAATACTCTGATCAATATAAAAAATATATATACATTTTCGTTATCTAGGTCTTGAAAAAAACATGCACCAAGTTCAGGAAAAATGTGCAAGAAATGGAATACACTTCCAATGGTTTAATGGTAATATTGCAGTAGTAGTTTCAAGTCCTGACATCCTCAAGGTAAGATATGAGTGAAAATTTTAATTTATTGTTTTAAAAAATATTGAGTTGTCATAGTTAGCAGACCGTCATTTGAGGTGCTCACCAGTGTAATAACTGGAATATAGGAAGAAGGTTAGAGTCTCAAGGGTAGCTATGACGTCACAAACGTGAGCCTCAGCCGTAGCTAGACCTGTTACAGGCAGGGAAGGAATTTCACCTCGAAGTTACCTGTGACGTTATAGCCACTGGTCTCTATTGCAAAAGATATTGTCTGTTACAATCAGGCAATACATCTATCGCATATACATGTTTATTTTATTAAATAGCCATGTCGGGATAACAAGCTAAATTCTGCTACTCCCCTTTCATGATTTTTCAGTTGGGATGCGTCCGCATCCTCCGCCTATCTGGTCCATTTCTTCTAAATAACCTTACACAACACGATCGACGAGATATTGTTCGCGCTTCTCAGCCGCATCACTGGTACCTGAGCTAGTGGAGGCTGAGCGAGGGTGCAATAGCCACAAGCACACCTGGCCATTGCCAGAACTCCGGTATATACATATTTACAAAAAGTCTCGTGGCCACTGCCGCTTTAACCGTCAAGGAGGGTTGTAGGGATGAGTGGAGATAGATAGGGAGATAGGGATTGAGCAGTAGGATTAGGATGATGGGTAAGGTTACTGTGAAATTTGGAGAATTTTTTCGGGATAAGTTCTTAAATGAACAGGATATTAACGTCATAGTGTCGGGTTTTGTTGGATACATAAAAAGGAGCATTGACTATTGTGCGGGGGATTTTGGACTGGAAGGATTGGATGCATTTGATGTTAGAGGGTTTAGCTGCTCCCCCCAATTTCATTCCGTAGGTCCAGATAGTTTTGTAGATAAGTAGTTGGTTGTCGATTAAGAGTTGTGATTTTCTGTTCAGAAGTCTGTAAAGTTGGCCAAATCGTCGGTTAAGCTCTTGTCGTTTTAGTTTAGTAGGTGGGTTCCAAGTTAGTCTTCTATCCAACATGAAGCCTAAATACCGTACTGTGTCTGAGAAGGGGAGTTGAACAGAATTAAAATAAACTGGTGGGCAGCATCTGCGTCGAGGGTGAATGTTATATGCTTGCATTTTGCTTCATTTACTTTGATGCGCCAGTTATTATACCGGTGTTCAATTAGGGAGAGGTTCCTTTGTAGGTTGGAGGATGCTGTTCAAGGGTCTGAGTTAGAGGATAGGATGGCGGTGTCATCAATGAATATTGCCAGGAGGGTGTCAGGATCAGTAGGAATATCAGAAGTAAAGAGGGTGTAAAGAACGGGACCCAAGACACTGCCTTGTGGAACACCGGCCTCTACTGGATAACAATCGGAATATTCTGTGCCACAGCGAACTCGGAAGGATCGGTTTGATAGGTAGGATCAGAGGACTAAGTATAAGGACTGGGGTAAAATGGATGTAAGCTTGAAGAGCAATCCGGTGTGACATACCCGGTCAAAAGCTTGTGCTATGTCCAGATATGCGCCGGAGCAATATTGCTTACTTTCTAGGGTTGTGGAAATGTGGTCAACTACTCGGAGCCCTTGTTGGACAGTGAAATACTTTGATCGGAATCCGAATTGGTGGGTTGGGATATTTTGGGATTCTATAATCGGAAGGATTCGTTTTAAAAGGATCTTTTCAAAGATTTTTGAAAGGATGTGAAGTAGGCTAATTGGTCTGTAGGATGTCATACTGTTGGAAGGCTTGCAGTTTTAGGAAAAGGATAATGGTTTCCACAGAATTGGGAAGTGGGTAGTTCTTAGGATGCAATTGTAAATTTATGAGAGAAACAGGATAGCTTTGGGAGGGAGTTGTCGAAGAATTTGAGGAGTGGGGAGATCATATCAAGGAGACTTACGAGGAGTAAGTTAACGCAGAAGATATTTGACCTCAGAGGGTTTACTGCTTGAGGTGGTAAAGCGAGTGGGATTGGAGAAGAAAGGAATTCTCGGACTATTGCGGTGTTGGTAGGATGAGATTCAGGATGAGGCGTGAATGTAGAGGACAGGTGTTTGGCGAACTCTTCGGCTGTTTCCTCGTCGGAAACAGCCCAGGAGCCATCATCCAGCCTGACGGGATGGGAAATGTAATGGGTTAGTAATATTCCATAGGGAATTATCTTGAGCGGATAAGGATGTAAGGTAGGTGTTGTAGGAAAGGGATCTGAATGAAGCCAATTCCCTTTTTAGCTGTTTACAATAGTGATGGTAGGAGTGACAGTCGGAAGGATGTCTGGATTGTTGTCATAATGATCGGGCATGGCGCTTGATTAGGTCTCGGAGGTATTGTGGTGAATTATTTGTGTTAGGAGTTCGAGAGGAATGATTTGGGGAGGAAGCAGTCCAGACTGCTTGTTGAACTGTGGTGGTGAAGTGTTGTATGGCATTATCTAGGTCTTTTTCAGAAAATTAAAAACTAATATTTACTGCCTTTAATCTAGGCTAGATTTCCTCTTAAATTTCATTTTTTTCTAGTTATTTTAGCCCCTAAAATTAAACTTCTATTCCTCTCTAAATCAATATCTCAGTAATGATCCTTATTTCTGCCACAAACGACATATGTTTTCTTATCCGTATTTATTTCTAGACCAAGCTCTTTACCAGCTGTCATCAACATTCTTGTATTTAATTTTATAGTTTCCGAGTCTTCACCTAGCAGCACTAAATTATCAGCATAACCAAGTACCCATATATTACCAACTAAAATAAAAAACACCTTTGTCGGAACCCATCACCTCCCTAATGACGTATTCTAGAGCTAAAGTGTATAATAGGTACCACAAGCAATAACATTCCATTTAATGGTAAAATGTAAATTCTGGAGATTAGAGCTAAATGACATCAGCGCGTTCTGGTGGTGCGATCAGATTTAAAGGCAATAGACCTGGCTCTCCCACAACGACTTTCAATCTAAGATATTGGAACGTACTGTCACTTTACAGACCTGAAGCTCTGAAATTGCTCCTGGATCAGATTGACCAATTGAAACTTGACATAACTGCTATACAGGAGGCAGCGAGGCCCGACATGAATTTGGAACCAGGTTTATAGTTAAAGGTGCATACAGACAGCTTGCAATTGGATTTAAATCCATAAGCCCACGAATATCTCTTATTCGAATACGTGAACGTTTTTGCTATTAATTGGGTGCTTATAGTCTGCTAAGTATACATGCATCCACAGAAGTTTCTGATGAAGAAGAAAAGATAAGCTTAAAAGTCATAAGGCTCCAGGAAGTAATGGACTGTCAGCTGAGCTGTTTAAGAAAGGGGGTGATGACCTTAGGAAGCCATTACACAACTTAATGACAATCTAGAGGGAGCAGACGAGGCCTGGAACAGATCTATTATATGCACAGTGAAAAAGAAAGATGGTTATAGAGGCATCTCCCTGCTCTCATGTGGCTACACGATTTTATCCAACATCCTGTACAATCGCTTATGCCGCTATACAGAACAGATAATTGGTACATACCAGAGTGGTTTTCAAAAAGGTAAGACCACCATAGACCAAATCTTCAGCCTGAGAGGTATATTAGAGCGAGGGCATGAATACAAGCTAAAGACCTACCATCCGTTCATAGATTTTAAGGCAGCTTGTGACAGGATTAACAGGGAGGGGATCTTTAAAGTCCTAGAGGAATTTCTGATCCCACCTAAGCTGATTCGACTGGCAAGCTAATCCTGAGGGAGGATGTTCAGTACGAGTAAACGGTGAGCTGTCAGAGGAATTCAAGTCATCGAAGGGAATAAGGCAAGGTCGCTTATATTGCTTGCCTACTATTTAACATGGCTCTCGAAAAGGCTGTAAGAGACTCAGGAATCCAAGTTGGAGGGACAATCTTTCAAACGGTGCAACTGCTGGCTTACGCGGATAATATGGACATTGTTGGGCGCTCCTACACAGCTGTCTTAGAAGCATTTATGGCACTAATGGACCCAGCTGGGCGATTAGAATTAGAGGTGAACAAGTCCAAAACAATATAATTATATTCACGCAAAAAATATAACACTGAAAAATTGAGTGGTTCGCTCACACATGCCTTCAACTAGATGGAATAGTATACAAACAAAACAATCGATTGCTTGTCATTCCCTTGACTTGAAAATTACTTGGTTAATGGCATAGAAATAAAATCATAGTTTTTGTAACAACATATTTTCGACCTCTACAAATCAACTACCAGACAACATTTTTTATGTATGCACGTTCCAAAGTCAAGCAAATGTCAAATGCCTTTTTTTCTTTAAAAACTCTGATACATCCGAGGATTGTGTTCCAAAGAGATAGTTCCTTAAAGAGGGTTGGTATAGCTTTCTCCTAACATTTTTTATGTTTAGATAAAGTTTTTATTCTTTAACGTTACGACAAAGCTTGAAACCAATAAAAATTATTTCAAGGTATAGTGGGACCCATCCTCCATTTACAGAAATGTTCATGTTATTTTACTTTTTAATTTATTTCCTCCCCTCCATGACTTACAGGCAATCTGGGTATAGCAGTAGTAGGATGTTACGCATGACTACGCCACAAAACACTACTGCTAGTAAACCATTTATTTTAATTTTCATCTTCTGCAGCTGTGCGCAAGAGTTGGAAGGTCGCTTATATTTCAACGGCAGTCTTGTGGTGGCTGGACCCAGCACCGTTTTTCATCCTTGAATGAATTCCTTGAACCGCGGGAAATTCTTCTCGCTCACCAGCTGAGGGAACTCATGCCCAGTAAGGACATAAATTCCCATGGTTCTCAGCATTCTGGCCCTTTTTCCATCAAATGCAGTGGAGGTCGTGACCACGTGCTCAACAGTCTCTGGAACACCACAGATGGGGATCTATGTTCTGGCCAAGTTGATGCAGACGGGCTCTAAAGCCAGCATATAGTCCTGGAGGACCCATTTAGCCAATAGCCAGGATTTTATTGTAGGAAAGTATTTCCTGAGGGTGCTCCCTTTCTGGGAGGTTGCCTACCATCGGCTCCACTCCTCAATCGTATCCTCCCGGATTATCTTCTTCAATTTGTTTTGGTTTTCAACAATCCTCACCTTAAAAGCGTCCGAAACTCCTGCTGAGCCTTCCTTTAATCACTTCTTCGCGCAGGAAGAAGTCCAAAGGGCCAGACCCCCCTACCGTGCCCCCCCCCCCCCCCCCCACATCCCTATAAATTGCATATCGTTGTGTTCCTCGTGATAAAATATTAAGAAAAAGCCAAGTAATTTGGATCCAATGTTCCCAGAAAAAAAAGTGGCCGCACCAACCCAAAATGGTGTTCAAACATGGCGGAATGACAAATTTGATTTTAGTTAGTTTTTTTATTCATTTTTTATTCATTCACCATTATGCTTAATTTCACCATAATTGGCCTTTTATTAAAGCTAGATAGTTCTAGATTCAGAATAAATAAACAAACATTCTAAAATAATTAGTCTAGCCAACATAAAATGCCTTTAAAGTCAAATTTTTCAAGTCACTCGCATAAAAGTTAAAATTCCAAGTTAATTTGTGATTACACGGCCATCATTAACGCTCTGAAATTAAACATCTGGAGCAATTATTAATGTTACAGATAAAAGTTTTAGACCATTAAATTTAGCATAAAATAAGCCCACAAAAATAGTTAGTTCTGTGAATATTTTATCATACCCCCATAGGCTTCACAAAAAGAAGCGCTACGAATACTTTCACGTTTTCATTTGTAGCTCTACGCAGGAAAAAGTTATTTTTAAAATAAATCGGCTTATTTTATGCTAAATTTAATGGTCTAAAACTTTTATCTGTAACATTTTTCATTTAGAGTACATATTGTCGAGTTATAGGCGTTGGAACATGAATTTCTACCACTACTACTCCGTGGCGCTACAGACCGATGTGGTCCTTGGCCTCCTCAATGAGCCTTCGCCAGTTGGCTCTATCTTGTGCGGTCGCTCGCCAGTTGCGGGTGTACAATAGTTCACGGGCGTCCCGGATGACGGCATCTTCCCACCTTAGGCGTGGTCTACCAATCCCTCTTGTCCTGTAGAGCTTCCCATCGAGCAGCTTTCTTGGGATTTCCTCTTCTGACATTCTGGCTATGTGGCCGGCCCAACGCAGCCTCCCAAGCTTGATGCACCTCATCACATCCGCCTCCCCATACAGGCCATATATCTCCCTGTTCGTCCTCCTTCTCCATATTTCACCGACTTTAACTGGTCCAAAGATCCGACGAAGGATCTTTCTTTCAAAGATTAATATATCTTTTTCCTCAGTGCTTGACAGGGTCCATGTTTCTGAACCGTATGTGAGTACAGGCCTAATGAGGGTCTTATAGAGGAGAACTTTAGTATGCCGAGAGATTGCACTGCTTCTAAGGTGTTTACTAAGGCCAAAAAAACACTTGTTTGCCATTATTATTCGCTGTTTAACTTCCAGAGATATTCTGTTTTCACAGCTTACTACAGCTCCCAGATATGTAAAGTGGTCCACATTAAGAAAGGTAAACGGAAAAGGGCCCATAGCCACAGGCACTCGAACTGCGTTCTCTGCTCCAGGTCCTGCACGCATATACATGGTTTTTTCCTGGTTCACGCTCATTCCCATAGTATCTGCAGCTTCAGCCAACTTTAAAAATGCATTTTTTTGAGATTCAAAGGAGCGTGCTACCAGGTCTATGTCGTCAGCAAACCCTAGTATTTGCGTCAGCCTGTTGAAGATAGTGTCGGTAGTCTGGATTCCCGAGTTACGTATCACCTTCTCCAGGGCCAGGTTAAACAATAGGCAGGCAAGACCATCACCCTGCCTAATTCCTCGCGTGGAATCAAATTCAGGCGACAAGTCTGACTGTACTCGAACTGAGCACCTAGCATCATCCATAGTCATCTTAATCAGGCGGACAAGTTTCCGAGGAACTCCAAGGTCACACAGGGCTGCATACAGTTGAGGTCTCTTGATGCTATCGTATGCACTCCTGAAGTCTATAAACAGGTGGTGGGTGGTCATCCTGTACTCTTGAGACTTTTCTAATATCATCCGGAGGCTAAACATCTGATCAACTGTGGACCTTCCACCTCTGAACCCCGCCTGATATTTACCAATCACTCTCTCAGCTATCGGGAGAAGTTTGTGGTAGATGATGTTCGAAAAGATCTTATAAGCACACTGAAGGAGTGAGATACCACGGTAATTGGAGCAATCCAGGATATTACCTTTCTTGTGAAGTGGATAAATTATGCCTTTCTTCCACTGATCTGGCATTTTCTCTTCAACCCAGATGGTGAGGATAATGTCGTAGAGGGAACTCTGGAACTGGAACTCCTCACCACCATGCTTAAGAAGCTCTGAAGGAATCCCATCCTCTCCTGGGGCTTTGTTATTGTTTAGCCTGTTAATGGCTTCAAGAACATCTTCACATGTCGGGGGGTCTGGGGGGTCCAGATCATGCTCAGCACATGGGATCACAAAGTCATCAGGGGATCCTGCACCCTCGTTTAGCAGCGCATCAAAGTGACGGGACCATCGAGCCAGGCTCTCTTCCTTCTCAGTGATCAAGGAGCCGTCTTCTTTTCGACATGATTGGACCCTTGGTTTGTATGACTTTCTACTTTCATTCACCATCCTGTAGAATGTTCTTGAGTCCTTCTGTCTCTTTCGCTCCTCCATCTCCTCTAGCTGCCGCCTTTCCCATTCTCTCTTCTTTCTTCTGTGTAGTCTTTTTTCCTCCTTTCTTCTGTTTCTATATTCTTCTGTGGCCCTTCTCGTTGATCGCTTCTGAATCATATTTCTGTAGGCCTTATTCTTTGCATCCGTGGCAACTGCACACTCAGCGTCAAACCACGGGGACCTAACAGCTCGCTCCTCTAGCCCTACAGCTTCCTCTGCTGTATCTTTAACAATTCGAGAGAGGGCGTTCCATTGTTCTTCTACACAGCCTTCCGACCAATTTATGCCTGCTACTCTTTCATCCAACATCAGGCTGTAACGTGCACTGATTTCTGGATCCTTTAACTTAGATGTAGCTATTCTTTCCGCCTTCCTTCCCCTGGTTTTTCTGGCATTGGATATTTTGGCCCTCATCCTTGATATCACCAGATAGTGGTCCGTATCCATGTTTGCTCCTCTGTAGGATCTGCAACTTACGAGATTGGACCTATGCCTCCTGCTGATGAGAATGTGATCTATCTGATTCACAGTTTTTCCATCCGGAGAACGCCATGTTCCTTTATGAATATTCTTTCCAGGGAAGAGCGTACTACCGACAACTAGGTCCTTAGAGGCAGCGAAGTTAATAAGCATTCGGCCATTCTCATTAGTGTCATCATGGAGGCTGTACATTCCAATAGTTGGCTTAAAGACTTCTTCCTTGCCAATCTTCGCATTAAAGTCTCCTATGATGATCTTGATATCACTTTTAGGGCTGCTGTCAATGGTCCGGTCTAACTCATCGTAGAATGCCTCTTTCTCATCATCAAGTGCACTACCTGATATTATATTTTTTATTGTTTAAGTATGAGTGATATTTTCATGAATAAGGGATATTTTCTAGAAGGAATTCAAATAATAGGTTCAGAGCTTTGACTTGTTTTCTTTTTTTTTTTCTTTCTTTTCTTTTCTTTTTTCTGTTTCTTTTTTCTTTTTTTTTTTTTTTTTTTTTTTCCCTTTTCTTTATGATTTACGATGTAATCAACAAGTTGTACACATTACCACCTGTAATTGGGCATATGCCTGTTGGTGGGCTTATGTAAAATAAATAAATAAATAAATAAATAAATAAATAAATAAATCAGGGGACACTTCCGTGGGAGCATAGCAGCTAATGAAAGTGTAATTATAAAACTTCCCTTTCAGACGCAAAAGACAAATCCTGGGGCAAACTGGAATGAAATTGATTATCTGATTCCTGGCTCTTCCCCTGACCACAAAGCCCGTTCCAGAGACATGTTGATCCTTGTGGCAGCTATAATAAATGGTATGATACCGCTTTTCCAGAACTCCACTTCCCTTCCACCTCACCTCCTGCAGAGCGACTAGGTCGAGGTTATAGTTGTCCACTTGTTGCAGAAGTTGCCGAAGCAACCCCAGTCTGTATAGGGATAAAACATTCCATTGTCCGATTTTTAAGTCCTTTAGGCGAATCCTGTGTCGTTTGCCATAGATCTGTCCGGCTATTTCTCTTTGAGGTTTCGTGATTGTTTTTGTTTTAGGAGGAACGAGGTATCAGCCCGCTGTCTCCGAGTCAGGTGGAGGGGCTGCCTCCTCTAAGCGTCCTGACAAGCTCCTCCATCCGGAGCGGCTACCTAGGGAAGGTGGCCCTAGGGTGTGTACTGTATGTGACCTTAGTGTTTAGTGTGGGGGTGTGTGTAGTGTGCTGTAGTGTTAGTGTACTGTGTGAGTGTCAGTGTAGGTGTGAATTTCTACCAACAAGGTAAAAATTACCGATCTTTGAAGGTCAAATATGGCTAAATAACTAATCCGATTTCAACTTCAAATATTTCATTTTATTTGTATTAGTATACCCTTTTTTCGAAAAAAAGAGAAAGTAAACTTTTTGAATTGTAGTTATATGCCAGAAACCGCAAAAGGCCACAACTTCATGGATTATAGACCATTAGATGCATGAATACTTACATGTTTTAATTGGTTTTCCTCTCCAGTAGTGGTTTAATTTTAAATTAATCATAATATATATATATATATATATATATATATATATATATATATATATATATATATATATATATATATATATATATATATATATATATATATATATATATGTATGTATACATCGTGTAACTGTTAATTCATTAATTGTTGTGAGCTATTAAATTGTGTTAGGTATATACTTCCTAAATTGTATTATGAATAATTTCTACATATCAACAAACAAACAGAACTTTTTATTTATCTTTTTTATTTTGACTGTTTTTCAATCTGTAAATAATCAATACTTTGCTAAAATGCATTTATTTCAAATTTTGAGAATGATCAGAAGCCAGTGTCTATAACCCAACTACTACTATGAGAACATTATTATTTCATTTCAAGATAACCAGTTTATGTCAATATAAGTGAAGTTTAAATAATGTGCAATCTGCAACTAATTAATTATTATTTATCATATTTACACTCCGGGACAAATAAAAGTGTACACCCTGTTGTGCGTATGCCCCTTATTCCTGTATTATTATTTACAACTGGTTCTTTTTGTGAAATATGGATATGTTACAATTAACTCTTTATTAGAAATTTTGATATATAATCAAAACCATTTAATAAAATTGGACAAATAAAAGTGTACACTTTAATTTTTATAAAAAATGTGTGAGAAGTACCTAATCTTTAATGAAAACTTAGTAGTCACCATCACCTTTTTTTCTAGCACTTTCAACAAGCGCTTATTCATGGAAAGACACGGATTTTTTAAAAGATCTTGATTCTTGCGAGTGACGACTTCTGTTGCTTTTTTGATACCTCTCCAGTGATCATCATCAGTATTAAACGCACCTTTAGCGTACAATTGATTCGAGAGACATTTCCAAAAGCTCTCGATTGTATTCAGATCTGGGAAGCGAGGGGGCCACCCCACCAATGTGATCCTCATTTCATGAAGGGTTGCCTTCGATTTGTGACATGGAACATTATCTTGCTAGAAATGAAAATTTCTTTCTGGAAATATCTGGGTTGCCCATGGGTACATCCTTTCTTTGATCGAAGTTAAATATTGCTTACCATTCACTCTTCCGGTAAGCCTTTCAATGGGGTAATTACCAGAGGCGGTTATCGCTCCCCAAACCATCACACCCCCTCCTTGATTTTGACGTTTTATTCTGTTGTAAATAGTTTTCTTGGCCTTCTTCTATGTAACTGTATTCATTATCAGGCCCATCTTTAGAAAATCTTTTTCGTCCAAAAAAATTGTGTTTTCCCAAATTCCCAAAACCCAGCAAAAGCCACTTGCGAGCCTGGACTACACGACACATGCGGTGCATTTTGGTTAGGGGATTTTTTTTTTTTTAATTTTTGTCTTCTTGATATTCATTTCACAAAGTTTTATCTGAATAATTTTCGTTGGTATATTAAAATTTAAATTAAACCTAATTTTTCGTGCCGACGATAATTCAACTTCCCTTACCAAACGACGAATTTCCTTTTTATCCTCGTTGCAGCGTGATGTCCTATCTTTCCTTTTGTTCCTCTCTTCTTCTTGACGCGATTGTAATCAGTTTTGAATATTTTAGCAACTTTGGTGTGAGGAAGAGAATATTTTCGACCAACTTCCCTATAGCTAAGGCCACGACCTACATCTTTCTTAAACCGGATAATTAAATCCATAGAATACGTTTATATATTACTGAAAAGCAATATTCAATTAGTGGATATGATTAGAACCGAGATACACAATGATAAACTAACTGTACACTTTAATTTGTCTCAGTCTCGCTTGTTTAAACTGTGATTAATTCTCTTGATGACAGCAATATACCTACCAATGGTGTTTCCTAATTAAATTTGTTTTTATTTTCTGCCATAATATAGTATTTGAAAATATTTATTACCATGAATTAAATAAATAACCGAGTTTCAACTGTACACTTTTATTTGTCCCGGAGTGTATATCCTTTATTTAGCAAATTTATATAATAATAATAAAAATAAAAAAAAATAAATAAAAAAAAACAGAAGGAGGGGTTAGTTTATTTTTTCTGTCAATTGAATACTTGCAGTTACATAGGCTCGATTATATATTCAAAATAATATCCTAAACCTGCTGTAATTATATCGTGTATGAGAACTGAACGATGTGGCAGAGGACTGGAAGCGCCCGGGTCACTGGCGTCTTTTCGCCGCTAAGGTCCTTTATCTATGCTCCCAGTTGATATATTTTGAAATTTGACCAGTGATTTTTAAAGAAGAATAATTGCTCCAGATGTTTAATTTCAGAGCGTTTTTCGTTAATGATGGCCGTGTAATCACAAATTAACTTGGAATTTTAACTTTTACGCGAATGACTTGAAAAAATTGACTTTAAAGGCATTTTATGTTGGCTAGACTAATTATTTTAGAATGTTTGTTTATTTATTCTGAATCTAGAACTATCTAGCTTTAATAAAAGGCCATTTATGGTGAAATTAAGCATAATGGTGAATTTCAGTAATAAAAAAACTAACTAAAATCAAATTCGTCATTCCGCCATGCTTGAACGCCATTTTGGGTTAGTGCGAACACTTTTTTTTTTTGGGAACATTGGCTTTTTCTTAATATTTTATCACAAGGAACACAACGATATGCAATTTATAGGGATGTGGGGGGGGGGGGGTGCACGGTAGGGGGGTCTGGACCACTGCGTACCCTCTCTAGAATCGGCATTGCTTCATGTAAAGTTGGCCTATAAGCTCTAGTGACGCGAAGCAGAGACGTCCTTTGAGCCGAGGCCAGAATATTCCTCTGTCTCTGATTGAGGTTCCGATACCAAAAAGGGGGGCGTACTTTAGAATACCCTCAAACACTCCTGTACAGATAGTTATCGTTGCCGGGTGCTTAAGGCCCCAAAATGCGCCTCCTACTTGACTAAGCTAAGCATTGGGTCACTCCCCTTGTTAGTGAATCAATAAAGTTTACCTAAGGAGAAATTTAAAACTGTCTTACCTCAGGATGCCAACTGTAATCCTTACCTTCAATGTCTCAAAGAATTTCTTTTACGAAAGTTAAATTATTCATAATATTGGCAAGGCTAACCTTAACCTTTAATGTTCTTAATTAAAATCTATAAAACCCACGGAATTAACATCAATTCATGTCCAAAAATTAATAAACAATAAAATAACCTTAAACCAATAACAAACTTAGTAAAAAACTACAATACAATAAGATCACTGATAGCAATTATCACAGGTATGTAACCTCTCAATGTTTATCTTATTCCCTAATAAAAAGGAAAGAAAAAAGTGCAAATTGAAACGTGTATTGTAGCTCCTATCGTTTCAAATGAAAAATTCTAACCCCCCCCCCTCCTGGTCATCTCCTCAGATTGTCGGTAGTATCAACAGTTTTATGTCCGATACTGTCGAAACAATCGATAGTTTTACATCACTAGTTCTCACCCGAAGGTTTCGACCGTATGAAGTTTGAACAAAAGTATTTAAATTTTTTAATTTTAATGTTTCCCAATCCTCTTAAATTATTTTAATTATTATTACAAATGGCCTTCTTAAATTTATTTATTTTTCCAAACTTAATAAGATTTTTTTATATTCAGAAATTAAATTTTCAAAGTCAGTTAACTATTTTATATTAAAGCTTTTTTTCTAATTTACTAAAATTTAATATTTAAAAATAAATATACTTATCTGTCTGTAAGAACATGTATGAGCCTATGTTTTATTATGTTAACCATTTTCAATGCAAATTACTGCCTCCATTTTATATTTCTAAAACTATTTTTGTAATATTCAGAAATTAATATCTAACCCCAACCTCGTCGATAAGCCACACCATTTGTATGCAGGATTTAAGATCTTCTTCGGGGGACCTTTTAGCTGTCTACGTAAGTAAAAGATATATATTTATTAATTAATATTGCTTCTCATTTATTTAAGATAAGATGAAAAATAAATTCTAGCATAAAAATTTTGGTATTCTACCACCACCACCACGATCTCTTTGTTTATGGGTTTTTTCATTTCCCAATAGATCAGAGCATCGCTCCTAATTGACCATCTGTGCTCTATGATTATGCTCAGTCTGGATTACCTTATGAGGATTAGGAATATCAATCGGCGAATCGGTTCTGTCCAGGAAAAACTATTTCCCTAGCAGGCAGTATAGGGCTTGTTTTCAACAGAGGCCTTTAGCCAAAAACAAAACAAAAAAACTATTTCCCTCCTCAAATATTAGACGTTCCCGATTTCATATTATACTTCGCTTATTTTTTATCTTTGGAATACTAAGAATGCCCTGTTTCAACTATAATATGATCTGAATTGGACCTCATAACGAATTGACATCATCTATAATACTGCTGGGTTTGGTGATGAGGATCAATTTAATTCCCCCCCGCGCCCCTCCCCTGGATCCGCTACTGTTTGCCCATCTATAGGAGGAGCACGCCCATATTTCTGGCTAATGTTGCTACATTAAACTTTCATTCTTAGTTTATCACGGAAGCTTCTTACCGGAAGCCTATGATTGCATTAATATTTTCATCTCAGTCCTCTGCCGTGGCTGATCCAACTTGGCTGATCCATCTTCTTCTTCTTCTCTGTGTCCTCACTTGAAAAAGATTTGAATCAGCTTTGGGAAATGATAAGCATCCCTTGTGAAGTAGCCTCATCCCCGACTTGGTATTATCCAGTTTGGTCTACCTGCATTATCAAATTCTACTTTAAAAAGTGTTATATACGATTGAATTGTTGTTCAATCTCTAAGGCATCTATAACCATGTGATTGTTTCACTCTAATTACATTCTGTAATAAATATTCTTTCATGAGGTTAACTTGATTAAGATAATATCGAGTACTTTAACATGGCGCAGTCTTAAAGCTGAGCCTTAGTCAGAGAAATTGATAGAGAATCTGAAGATGGAATCATTAGTACCGCCTCCGAGAGAACTGAGCTGGAGCGAGGACCCGGCTGGAGAATGGGTCTCCTTCAGAGAGACATACTTCGAGGCAATAGGAGCTGAGGACCTCTATTCAGAGAAGAGGAGTTATATATAGTCTACTATAGTGTTATAGCTTCTCGGGAAAGGAACAAAGAGATAACTGGGAAGGAGGTATTATATGTAAAACCAGAGGCTCCATCAGTTGAGACAAAAGGTAAGACAGCTGTTAAGTCTAGCATAGAGGACTGTAGATTCTGTGGTCCATCCCACCTGGCTGGGAGGTGTCCTGCATTCGGCAAGTTATGTAGCCGGTGCAGGAAAAATAAACGCTTTGCTAGGAAATGCAACCAATCAGAAATTAATGTGGTCGATCATTAAGATCAGTGATAATGATGGTGTACCTGTCCGTCAGGAATTCTCTGTGGGAGACAACTTAGAAAGTGAGTGGAAAGTTAATTTAAAAGTGGAAGGCAAGAGCGTTACTTTTAAGATAGATACCGGGGCTCAGGTAAACATCATTCCCCATAAGATAGCTTGTCGGCTAGGGGTCACCTGTAGAAAGTCTATCAAAAAATTGTCTACTTATTCAGGGGGTAAGCTTAACGTGATGGATACCTGTAAACTCAGTTGCTCCTATAAAGGTTCTTTCAAGCATCTTGAGTTTGAGGTTGTAGATGCGTCCTTTTCCATAGCGCTTCTCGGGTTGAACTCGTCGGTAGCATTGGGGGTCTCATAGCCAGGGTAGACGAGATCACTAAAAATTTAGCCAGCTTATACCCTAGGCTCTTCAGTGGGTTTTTGGAGCTGTCCGGCAAGTGTCACATGACGATAGATCCTAGTGCTACGCCAGTGGTGCACGCCCCGAGACGTATCCCCTTTGTGGTTCAGGATAAGGTGAAGCGAGAGTTACTTGGAAAAGGAGGGTGTTATAGAACCAGTGTCTGAGCCAACGTATTGGGTTAGTCCTCTGGTATTGGCATACAAGCCGAACGGGGATGTTAGGCTCTGTATAGACCCCAAAGATTTAAATAAGGCCATTAAGAGGGAGCATTTTCAACTGCCCACTGTAGATGAGATCGCTAGTGACTTGCATGGTGCTAGGTTTTTTTTTTTGTACTGTGGCAAGTGCACCGCGGCCCCAATGGGCCTATTGTGCGCCGTATTTACTGCCTGGGTTCTGCTCCGTCTCATATGCTTAATTTCAGAACCTCAGAATATTTAAGGAGGCTGCTTGGGTTGATTATCTCATGCGCCTTAGGGTCCATGATACGGTCTAGGCCAAACATCCTGAATCTTAATGCTGCGAGTCTGTCACATAGACAGACTATGTGATAGGCCGTCTCACTCTCTTTCTCACAGTATCTGCATAATGGCGATGCCGCAAGTTTGAGTTTGAACATGTGGCTTCTAAACTTACAGTGTCCGGTTTATACTGCCATAACTCTTTTTAGTGCCTTCCGGTCAAGGTTTAGTAATTCTCTACTCCTTTTGACAGAGGGACTATCCAGGAACAATTTGGAGTGTCTTAGGTTTTGCATCTTCCAAAATTATTTCTTTTCGCACCATATTTCTCCTCTATCCTCCTTTTGGCAGAGCTTTTGCTAATACCACACACCGGTTCAGGGGTGATAGGTTTGATATTGGATCCTTTTCTAGCTAGAGTGTCTGCATTTTCGTTTCCTGGTATGCCAGTGTGGCCTGGCACCCATTCTACATTCACTTTGTTATCATTTGCTAGGCTGAGTCTAGTTTTGCACTCCCATATAACCTCAGAGTTAGTATCCATATGATTAAGAGCACCGCGGCTTGGCTGTCTGTGTAAATAGTGATTGATTTCCCAGACACGGTGCTGGGTACTTTTCCTCATTGGATGCACCTCAGCCTTCTGGTGCATGGAGCTGGATGAGGAGAGTACTAAGTTATGTACTTTCATCACGACTTGGGGCCGATTCAAATTTTTGAGGTTGCCTTTTGGGATTTCATGCACTCCAGAAAAGTTTCACAAGCGGTACAAGGAGGCTTATGCTGGCTTAAATGGAGTAAAAACGTTCATTGATGATGTATTGGTGTTTGGGCATACCAGGGAAGAACATGATAGAAACTTGGAAAATGTGCTGAAAATGGCTGAGTCTGAGGGCATTAAGTTTAATTTAGAAAAATGTAAAACAGGATTGACTATTTGGCGCAAAAGTTTTATGCAGAGAGAATTAACAAGTCTAGATATTAGGAAAGTTGAAGCGATAGTAGAGATGCCCAGGCCAGCAGGTTGTTGTTGCTGCAGAAGGAGGTGGCCTGGCATTGGGAAGACTTTCAGGAGCAGGCATGGAATCGGTTGAAGTGGGCCTTAACAACAGCACCAGTATTAGCATACTATGATCCCCGTCTGCCTATTACGATTTCGGTTGATGCTTCGCAAACAGGCTTAGGAGAGGTCCTGTTTCAAAATGGCCATCCGGTGGCTTATGCATCAAAGTCTTTAATCGGAATTGAACAGCGGTACCCTAAGATTGAGAAGTTATATGCGGTGGTCTATGGTATTCTTATGGTAGCTGTTTGTCGTGGAGAGTGATCATAAAACTCTTGAAGCCATCTCCCAGAAACCTCTTTATAGTTGTCCACCAAGACTTCAAATGATGATGCTCCGCCTCCAGCAATACTCCGTTTCGGTACCATACATTCCAGGCAAGAAGATGACCGTTCGCAATTTGTTTTTTAATTGGGAAATGCAATTTTTGCAATGGGGAATCAATGGCATTAGTGGGATTACCGGAGGGACCTTGGCAGAAAGTAGCTATCGACATTTTCAAGTGGAAAGGGTTAGATTGGTTGATCACAGTGGATTATTTCTCTAAGTTTTGCGTATATTCTAGATTGCCCAACATTACAAGCCGGACAATAATATCTGAGGTGAAGAAAGTATTTGCTCGACATGGAATCCCCTTTGAAGTGATTGCAGATCAAGGGACACAATTTTCATCCAGCCAGTTTTTAGAATTTGCCATGTCATGGGGTTTCAAGAGGACTTTGGTGAGCCTGAAGTACGAGCAGGCGAATGGATAAGCAGAATGTTTCGTACAAACTATCAAGAAAAGCCTCAAGAAGTGCCTGGACAGCGAGAACGATCCGTATTTGTGCCTATTGGAGCTCAACAATACTCCTAGCATAGATCTCCCTCCTCGATTACGACCGGGGAAGCAGGAAGGTAGAAAGGTTTTGTCCTGGTGAGCAGTTGGTGTTCCAGAAGTCTCCGAGGTCAAGCTGGACTCCAGGAACAGTCAAGGAAGAACTGGATCGGCCAAGATCCTATCGGCTGATGACTGAGGATGAAGGTGAGGTGGAGAGGAACCAGCGACATATCTTGCCAGCTGGGAGGGAGGAAAAGGGATTTGAAGAGGACGAGGCACGAGGAAGAGCAGAAGATGGAAGGATCTACCGGACCAGAAGCGGCAGAGCCGTCCATCCACCGGCCATGTTCAATCTTTGAGGAGGGAGATGTTATATACGATTGTATTGTTGTACAATCTCTATGGCATCTATAACCATGTGATTGTGTCACTCTAATTATATTCAGTAATAAATATTCTTTCTTGAGGTTAACTTAATATTTAGTACTTTGACAAGTGGAGGGTCTTTGAGTGTTGGTAATTTTGCAGCCTGTTAATAGAAATGATGACAACTAGGTAATCTAAATATACTAAGGTATCTAAAAATATATATAAACTTTCTTAAAAAAATGGGAATTCTAAATTCTAGTAATTATACTGCTAAATTATAGCCATTTCCAAAACAATCTCTGCTTTTGTGAACCAACTCAGTAAACTGTCTTCTATTTTAGGTTCAGGTGATATATGGAAACAGAAAAGAAAGGAGTACGATACCTTTTTGAAGAAGTCTGTGGTAGTCAAGGATTACTATTATAAATTTATTAAATGCACGGACAGACTAGTTGACATGATGTTAGGTTCAGATTCTGATCTTGAGAAAAAGGTTTCATCCTTCATCTATGATGCGGCTGCTAGTAAGTTATTATAAAATACTAATATTGCGAGACTTCCTAGTATTTTTCCTCAAACTAAACATTGATCAATTTAATAATGATGTGTCCCTTTTTCAGGGACTCTATTCGGTATAGAGTCAAGTTTAGTGCATGATCCCAAACTTATGTCAATAGCCACCAGGTATTCAATTTACATTACTATAAATATATAAAATATTTCAATTGTTTACTTTCACTTACCTGTATATGAAATATGAAGTAAGGGAAAGTATTGCGATCATGAAAGATTTCGACTTCCGGTTTTCTGCGGAAATACGTTTTTTGGTCCCCTGAGTCCATATAACCAAGACCCGTGTGTAAACAGACTAGCTCAATAACTATAAACCAAACGAACCTGAAATTAGGTATTTGGTGTATGTATATGCCCGCGATGTGACAGCCACAATTTCATCAAAATTGGTCAATTAAAGGAGGCACTTTATTTAATAAATTTTGTCTCATTTTTACGTTTTTTTTTTTTTTTTTTTCTCAAAAATGGCTGTGAGAATGAGACCTCATTGGCAAACTAAACTCTCATATAAGTGAACACTTTAATGGTGAACAAATCAACTAGAATATATGCTCCTGGGTTATTCAGAAGAGAGCGAAAGAGTACTCACAGATTTGGCTAGCAATCAAACTCTCGAGATGAGCGAGCATACAACTCCAGATCTGGGAGAGGTGCAGTGCACAGAGCCAGAGGGGAAGGCGGGCATTAGCCCCAATGGTAGAATGAAGCGAGGATGCATTCGGCACCAACCTGGAGAGCAGAATGAATCGAGGTGGGGATGACGCACTTGTCGGTTGATGTCCGACAGCTGTTTCCAGTGCCTCCTCAAGTACAATGCTATCTTGAATCATTATAGGCTAGATACATCTACTAACATCACGGAAGGCGGGAACCCTGGATAGGCACGAATTCCAGCTCGATTTAAATTTGGTACTTAGCTGTGTTGAGACTGAACAATGTATATGTATATTTAACAATACAAATTTTTATTTTACTTTAAAGAGTAGATACCTGATGTTCAACTTATTTGAAGCATTCAAGGTGTGAAAAAAATAAGATAATCTTCATTAATTAATTATATTTTAGTTTAGAAACTCTAGTTCCATACTAGATTTCTGAATGCAATATAAAGTGATTTGTTTGTTTTAAACCGACTTCGAAACCTAGGAACCAGTAAAAATAAATTCACTGAAAGGTATGAAATAATTACGTTCTGATTTTTATGAATACACAGCAAAATTGAAAATGGTATAAAAAGTGGAAAAGTGCAATAAGACGAATAATTTTATTTTGATTTGTACAAATACACACTAATTGTTAATAAAAATTATTAAATTTAAATATTAAATACTATGTTCAATACAACACAATCTTTTCGGAGGCGGCGCAAAATTTAAAATTTTTTACACTAGACATTATGAAAATCTTCTAAATGGATCTTCTCTTCCCAGCTATTGATTTCAATGCCTACTAATGGAATTGTATCAGTAACATGTTATTTCTATTTTGCGCCGCCTCCGAAAAGATTGTGTTGTATTGAGCATAGTATTTAATATTTATAAATAATTTATTTTTTGAAGAGAAAAGATTTGGCTCCGCCGGGAGTCGAACCCGGGTCTCCTGCGTTACATGCGAGGATGCTAACCGCTACACCACAGAGCTCGGCTCAAGGCAGAGCAAATCCTTCCTCTTCACTGATACCTACCTAGTAGTATCCTAGTAGGTATCAGTGAAGAGGAAGGATTTGCTCTGCCTTGAGCCGAGCTCTGTGGTGTAGCGGTTAGCATCCTCGCATGTAACGCAGGAGACCCGGGTTCGACTCCCGGCGGCAAGGCATAAGAGACAAATTTTATTAGGTCACGTAAATACACCTGCTGTCGATTCACCTTCTCAAAAACCGATTCACCTTTGTAAAAACAAGTAAGCAATAAAAGTTGATGAGATTAGGTCCCTTAAAAAAATTAATAAGCAATAATGAATAATATACATATATATATATATATATATATATATATATATATATATATATATATATATATAGGAATCTCTTACATAGGTTTTTATTTATTTTATTCTCCCAATGTTTTGAGCTTTTAACCCACCTTCGAGGGGTATCTGTATTTTAATATACGAGGGGTGATCAAAAAGTTCCAGGACTGTTGAGATTGCTCGGCAATGGAGTGTCATAGAGCAGTGCGGTTGGCAGCATTGTTTAGCGTGACTCTTCCTGAGCTCAGCTGTTTATTCAGTTTGTTGATAACCTTCTTCATTGCAAAGTTACTGCTGTTTTCGTAAAAAAAAGTTTTTTGTGTTCGGCGATTTTGTGAAATGAATGTAAAGGAAGAGCAACGCGTTTGCGTAAAGTTTTGTGTGAAGTTGGGTAAAATGTTTACTGAAACTTTTCAAATGTTGCAAGTGGCTTTCGGTGATGAATGTCTGAGTCGGTCAAGGTGTCATGAGTGGTACAAAAGGTTCAAGGAAGGCCGGACATCGTGTGAAGATGATTCTCGTTCAGGGCGCCCATCAACTTCGACTGACGACGATCATGTTGCAAGATTGAACAGTCTCGTGCGTTCTAATCGTCGACTAACCATTCGTGAGATGGCTGAAGAATTGAACATTTCATTTGGTTCGTGTCAACAGATTTTAACAGAAAATTTGCAGATGAGAAGGGTGGCTGCAAAGTTTGTTCCGAGACTGTTGACTGAGCAGCAGAAAGAACACAGAGTTCAAGTTTGTCAGGAACTTCTTGAAATGGCAAATGACAATGAAAACTTCTTAAAACAAGTCATTACTGGAGATGAAACGTGGGTTTATGGCTACGACGTGGAAACGAAGGTCCGAACATTCATTTCACAAAATCACCGAACACAAAAAACTTTTTTTTACGAAAACAGCAGTAACTTTGCAATGAAGAAGGTTATCAACAAACTGAATAAACAGCTGAGCTCAGGAAGAGTCACGCTAAACAATGCTGCCAACCGCACTGCTCTATGACACTCCATTGCCGCGCAATCCTTGATCACCCCCGTATTTGAATTAGTATATACTAGCTAGGGTGCCCGGCTTCGCTCCGGTAGTTGTGTGGTAGTTTTAATACCAGAAAAACGTTAAAATTAAAGGAAATAAAGAACAAAATTAGCAACTTCAAATTTGGTATCAATATTCTGCAGACTTGAGATCTGCAGAGTCCGCCCAAATAAGGCTCCAGGGGGTTGAAAATGGTAAATGAACAATTAATTTTGCTGCTACTTTGTCAAGTTATGCATCGTTTTTGATGGTTTCTGTTATTCTGAATCCTATAAGCCCATTCCAAGCAGTCAGCAGATTATAGTTATACTTATTAGATTATAGTTGAAAAACTATGATGGTCCTATTAGATCCAGAAGTATAAAAACTACCGATGATTCATAGAAACTTTTTTTTTAAGACCTTTCTTCCATTTCAACCTCCCTTAGGATATCCCCCCATAATTTGAACGTTTTCTGCAGATCTCGAATCTTACTGCTATTACAAAGTGAAAACCAAAATTTCTTGAAGGCACATTTTTTCATCATATTTCTTTTTATCTTGAACTATGAGTGCTGATAGAATCTTATTGAAAGAATGCTGTTATTGGAGTTAGTCGTTTTGTCAACTGGAATGCTCATCATACATAGTAATCAAAGAAACTTCTTTTTCATAACTACAATAAGAACACTTCAAACTTTTTTTTTTTCTATATATATTTTTCTATCAATTCATCTATTTTTTCGTCTGATATTATTCGCTCACTGTACCACTAAGAAATGTTCACTCATATTGTATTAAATTTACTTAAGTATATATTATATATAGATTAAATGTAATATGCTGGTCATGTATTAGCCTTCTTATGAGAAAACTAATTTTTAAGGAATCCAATTGGTTTTCTAATAGATTGCAGAGATGTAAAATCATTATTTTATTTTGAAAGAAAAGGAGAAACTAATTGTTTTCGCTTAATTTTTTAGTACTTTAAAAATAACAGCTGAACATATATCTAACCTTTACAAAATCAACTGGATGAATAAACAATAAACATTGAGTGAAAAGCACCCTAGCGCTTCCTGGTAGTCTGGAGCTCGAACTAAATTTTTCATTCATAAACTCGTATCTCAATCTCAGAGAGTCTAATTAAATCGTGCGAGAGGCTTAAAATTCCAGTCCTTTTCTCTTCAATTTTACACCCTTAAGAGAAAAACGAAAACCTTCTTTTCCATTAGGGGGTATATGGCTAAATGATGACATAATTTTCTTAATCGTAAGTGGAGTCGTTTTTGAGCCTTATTGTACACACGTGCACGTGTACGTGCACATTGTACACTTTGCTTTATAATATATATTGATTACAAAAGTACAGATGTTATACAAGAAGATTTTTAAACATTGTATTGGATTATTAATGTAATTACCTATTGAACATTTTTAATATTCCACCAACCATTTGTCTGTCCATAATAATTATTTAATGTAAAAAAATATACGTCATTTCCTTAATTCACTATAATTAACATTTATAACAATTTTTCATTTGTTTTGGACCATTTCATTGTCACTCATTTACTATTGTTTCTTTGTGGACTTTTTAAATATATTTTTTTATATGTTTATAGTTTATTCTATAACATTAAGTCCCGTATATTATATTATATTTCTATATTACACTATATTTCCCCTATATTTGTTTACTTGTTATGGTTATGTTCATATCAGTTTTTATATGTTATTTAATTTGTTTATTATGTGGGCATAATGGTTGTTTGGATATCACATCAAGAATTTAATTTGTTTATTATGTGGGCGCAATGGTTGTTTGGATATCATATCAAGAAATCTGATTCTGTTGTTTATTTTTACTTTTCTTTAGTGAATCCCATTTGTCTGTGGTGTTAGTGGAAATTTAGTAATCTTTCATTGAGAATATCTGTATTGTCTGTTCTTAGTAAAGGTTTTGTTGTTAATTTATCTAAATTTTGGTTGATGAGGTCACTCTTATAAATTCTGCTGATATTTAAGGCTAAATTAGATATATTAATATATTATAATATATAAACTTTATATGTTTATATAATTCTTTTTCTTTCAATTTTATATTCATTGTTACCTTAGGTATACTCTTACTTTTATCTTATTATTGAGTCCTTAATATGTTAGTTTTTATATATCTTAACTTTGTACTCTTATTTTATACTTCATTGTCATGAAGCCTTTCACTTCAAAAGCTTTGGGTTTTCCCGAAATAAACCTTTTGAAGTCGGCAAGCTAACCCCTACCACCTCTCACCTTATAATTTTTCCCTCAGTCTCTGTATTATTCTGAACTCAACAAGGTAAATATCAAATTTTATTTTATTATTAATCAGCTACTTATTCATGTATAACTTTACTATAATTACCATATTTCTGAAGTACCCATGCCATTAGTTTAAGTAAAAATACCATTCGATGGATTTTGTTTCCATTATTTTGTTACTTCTAATTGTTACAATCTATAATTAATTAAAACATGGTAAACAATTAAATATCATCATCTAGCATGGATACTTTACACGCCGCTCATATATTTTTCTTTATTTTAGCCGTGCCAAAGATCCACATGTTTGGATCGAACCATTGCCTTTTTGGTACTTCTAATTGCACCAATCAATATATTCTTAGTACACCAAGGAACAACACATTTACTAGAATTTACTATTTTATTTATTCCACATAAGTTTTTCGATTTTCATATATTTTCACAGGTATTTTTCAACACTCACTAATTAAAACAGATGATTTTTATAATTTATAAATAATTGACAGTGTTGCCATACGGTTGCACAAATTAAGAAAAAAAATATTTACACCATTTTTTACTATATTAATATTATACTAGTTATTTTCTAATAACATAATTAATAATATTTTACAAATAGAATGTTATTAAATATAAATAACTTTTAAAAAGTTTATATAAAAATTTATATACATGGGCAACACTGCTACATCGATATACATGGGCAACACTGCTACATCGACATACATGGGCAACACTGCTACATCACTTTTTTATTTTTTTATTTTTTTTTTGTTTTTTTTTTATTTTTTTTTTTTTTTGTTTTGTTTTTATTATTTTTTTTTTTTTTTAAATTGAGCACCCTGATCTGTAATTAATTGAGTCGGAGTTCCAAAACGAACAACCCAGTTCGCATAAAAAACTTTGGCTACAGTCTCTGCCATGATATCTGCCGTAGGTACAACTTCCATCCAGTTCGTGAAACGATCAATGAATGTAACGCAGTAGGAATTACCATCTGACGGTGGTAGAGGACCTACTATGTCCATATGTACAACATGAAAACGGTCGTCCGGTTCATTATAAAATTTTACCTCCGATTTGGTATGGCGGTGCACCTTACTCTTCTGGCATGGTATACAGGCTTGTGTCCATCTTCGAATATCTTCTTTAACACTAGGCCAAATAAAAAGAGAAGTCGCCTGTTTTACAGTAGATTTCACTCCAGGGTGAGCTAAGTTGTGAACCATTTTGAATGCAGTCATCCTCAGAGATTTGGGAACATAAGGACGAATATGATCTGTCGACGTATCACACCATAAGAATTTACCTGAACATGAAGGATACCTCTTAAGTGACAAGTTCGTTTTGCCGGGTTCCAACAGTTGTTGTAATTCGGCGTTTCGATCTTGTGCATCTGCCAGTGTCTCGTGATCGATGGTCGGTACACCTATTTCCTCAATTCTCGATAAAGTATCTGCAACCACATTTTCTTCCCCTTTTATGTGCATAATCTTTGTAGAAAATTGAGAAATGTATTGTAATTGTCTTTGTTGACGAGGGGATGCTTTATCATTTTTCTGCTTAAAAGCATAAATTAAAGGTTTGTTGTCGGTAGTTATGGAAAAATCTCGACCCTCCAGCAGATGTTTATATTTTTTAATTGTGAGGTAAATTGCTAGGAGTTCCCTATCATATGCACTATATGATTTCTCTGCGTCAGTCAACTTTTTTGAATAAAATGCGATTGGTTTCCACACCCCATTCTCAAATTGCTGCACTACACCACCGATCGTTGTATCCGAAGCATCTGTGGTGACATTTAGAGGTAATTCATTGTTAGGATATGTTAGAAGAGTGGCATTGGCCAGATCCGCCTTACATTTTTCAAACATTTGAATCGCCTCCTCAGTCCAATTGATCTTTGTTTTGTCATTTTTCTTGGACCCTTTAATATAATCATGGAGTATAGACTGGGTTTTAGCAGTATCCTTGAGGTAACGCCTGTAGAAATTTATTAGCCCCAAAAATCGACGCAAGTCCATTACGGATTCTGGAAGTTTGAAATCAAGAATCGCTCTGACTTTATCATCCATGGGTCTTGATCCTGAAACTGAAATGTGGTAACCAAAAAAATCTAGCTCATTGACTCCAAAGGTGGACTTAGACACATTAATACGAAAACCATATTCAGTTAATCTATCAAATACTAATTTTAAGTGTTTTAAGTGCTCCTCGAGAGATGATGATGCTACCAAGATATCATCAAGAAACACAAATATGAATGATAAGCCTGAGAGGACAATATTAATTAGGCGTTGGAAAGTAGGTGGTGCGTTCCGCAGGCCAAAACTCATTACATTGAATTCAAATAAACCAAAAGGTGTTATAATTGCAGTCTTTTTCTTGTCTTCTTCGGCTATTGGAACTTGGTAATAAGCCTTATACAGGTCAATTTTAGAAAAAATAGTTTTACCTGGGTTTATATGTTACTGATATATAACATTACAGAAACCACATAGTTTTACATAGACTAACAAACTGTACTTTAATGTGTAAATTCGGGACTGTGGGTTTATTCAGACCTCACATCTGCTATCGGGTTTTTACAGGAAGGCTGAATTTTAGTATGATGTAATATATAATTAATAACATCTGATTTATTACGTTTGAATAACTTGTATTGAGATTCAGGATGTCTGATTTTTTAATTTATTAATATTATATTGTTCTTTCAGCATAAATAAAATATCATCATGGCTTGTGGCAAACAAAAACTTATCAAGAGGATTATCCACTTTTCTAAGACCTTTAGAATTCGCCTTATGGAGTAATCCAGGGGTATTAAAAGCGGTAAACTTATTATTGTTAAATATGTTATATTTATATTAGCATATTGTGTAGACTATGTTATTGGCCCTTATTTTTACGAAATTTAAGGTGGGTTTCAGGCCCTTGCATTAAACCCACCATGGAACACAATACCACCTTGCTAGATATCACTCAAACAACAAATTTTACGCACTATGTAACTAAGTTCAATGTGGCTACATGAAACAGATTTTTTTTTTTTTTTTCCGTGGCAGATGCACCACGGCCCCAATGGGCCTATTGTGCGCCAAGTTACCTGCCTGGGCTCTGCTCCGCTTTATATGCTTATTTTCAGTACCTCAGTGTATTTAAGAAGGCTGCTTGGGTTGATTAACTCATGTGCCTTAGGGTCCGCGATCGGTCCAGGCCAAACATTCTGAAACTTAATACTGGGAGTCTATCGCATAGGCAGACTATATGATAGGCCGTCTCGCTCTCTTTTTCACAGTATCTACATGTTGGCGATGCCGCGAGTTTGAGTTTGAACATGTGGCTTCTGAGCTTACAGTGTCCGGTGTATACTGCCGTAAGTCTTTTTCGTGCATTCCTGTCAAGATTTAGTAATTCTTTACTTCTTTTGACAGAGGGACTATCCAGGAACAATTTGGAGTGTCTTAGGTTTTGCATCTTCCAAAATTGTTTTCTTTTCGCACCATATATCTCCTCTAACCTCCTTTTGGCAGAGCTTTTGCTAATACCACACACCGGTTCGGGAGTGATGGGTTTGATATTTGATCCTTTTCTAGCTAGAGTGTCTGCATTTTCATTTCCTGGTATGCCAGTGTGGCCTGGCACCCATTCTACATTCACTTTGCTATCATTTGCTAGGCTGAGTCTAGTTTTGCACTCCCATATAACCTCAGAGTTAGTATCCATATGATTAAGAGCACCGCGGCTTGGCTGTCTGTGTAAATAGTGATTGATTTGGTGCTGGGTACTTTTCCTCATTGGACGCACCTCAGCCTTCTGGTGCATGGAGCTGGATGAGGAGAGTACTAAGTTATGTACTTTCATCACGCCTTGGGGCCGATTCAAATTTTTGAGGTTGCCTTTTGGGATTTCATGCACTCCAGAAAAGTTTCACAAGTGGTATAAGGAGGCTTATGCGGGCTTAAATGGAGTAAAAACATTCATTGATGATGTATTGGTGTTTGGGCATACCAGGGAAGAACATGATAGAAACTTGGAAAATGGCTGAGTCTGAGGGCATTAAGTTTAATTTAGAAAAATGTAAAACAGGATTGACTGATTTATGCCATCAGACCAGGGAAGAGTATAGCACCATTGGCTTTATAACCATGGTGTAAAGCCAGTGTACCATTTTGGGTTTTATTCCCCAGTTTATGCCTATTGCTCTTTTGCAGGCCCAAAGACATTTCAGCGCTTTGTTGGTCGTGACTTCCACGTGTTTAGCCCAATTGATTTTATTGTCCAGTATGACTCCTAGGTGTTTTACTGTTTTACTTTGGCTCAACTGGACCCCCTCAATTGTTGGTAGCTTTATAGCTATTTTCCTCCTTGTGCTGAAGATGCAAATGCTTATTTTCTGTGGATTGATATTCAATCCATTATTCTTGCACCAGTTCAGTATGATTCTGGTTGCGCTATTTAGGAGGTCCGATAGGACATTTTGATGTTTACCTCCTACAAGGACTGCTATATCGTCCGCATATCCCTGTGCATAGTAGCCTGAGGTGTTTAGCTTTGTCAGCAATGTGTCCATCACTAAGCACCAGAGTACGGGGATATCACTCCACCCTGAGGACATCCACCTTTAGGTTTGATCAATATTTTGCTGAGTCCTAATTCAGACTGTATTTGCCTTTCCCTCAGCATGGTCATGATCCATCTGATGGAAATTTCATCAATTTTTCTCTCCAACAGAGGTTTCTCTACTACCCTCTGTGGTGTTCTGTCGAAGGCACCTTCAATGTCGATGAATGTGCCAATCGTGGTTTCTTGGTGGTCCATAGATTTTTCAATTCTAGAGAATAATTTATGTAGTTCTACCTTGCAGGATTTTCCTGCTTGGTAGGCGAATTGATTTTCGTGTATTGGGTAAGTAGCCGCTAATTGTTCCCTCACATGCCTGTCCATCCTCTTCTCTAATACTTTCATTAGGAAGGATGTCAGGCATATGGGTCTGAAAGCTTTAGGGTTGTCGTAGGTCCCTTTACCGGGTTTTGGTATGTAGCAGACCTTGGATACTTTCCATTCGTGTGGTAGGTATCCCAGCGCTAGCTTCCTCATAGCAATTCTAGGAGGTATGGTCTGAGTATATATTAGAAACTAGTAATTTAATGGGAAAACAAATAGTACACATTTAATGTACATAAACCCGTTTATTGAGCACAGTGCACATGTACATCACAGTGAACAACTCACACATACCAGTGTAGCCAACACCAACTGTCTCATGATGGCCAACATGATCAATAATTATATATATACATAAAACTCTCATAGTATATGTAGTCCCTTTTGTATGAGGGCTGGAAATATTCCATCTACACCAGCTGATTTGTATGGGGCCAGTGTGTTTACTGCCCATGTGAGTTTATTGCTGTTGATGATATTTTTTGCTTGTCCCCACATTGCACATCCAGTGTTCTGTTCATAGTGCATAGAGACGGGTTCTATAGTGCTTGTTATTTCGCAGTCAGGGAAGTGGGTCTTCGCCATGGCTACCACTGTCATGACCACAGTACCAGTACATGTAACTGATACTAATTGTGTTAAATTATGTCCTAAAGATTGCGGTTTGTTTCTTGATGGTCATTTGAAACCGATTGGATTTCATGGGGACTAGACTCCTTTAATAAGGACCAAACACTCTCGTCTTCTGACCTATCTGAGATCATGGGCTAGTTGCATGGTGTCTGCACCACTGACCATGTTGTCCACATACATTTCTTTAAGGCACTTCTGAGCCAGAGGAAACCGGTGAGCCTCATCATGGTATAATTGGACAATCACTCTTTGAGCATTAATGGGTGAACATTTAAGATCAAGGGGAGTATTGTTAACTCATACTGTGTTGCATTCGGAAGGGTGTGATCTCCAAAAGAAATAGACATACTTTGTGTCTTTTTCATTCAAGCCTATATCATCGGAACATCATTTTGATGTCACTGGTCAGAGCTACTTTGTAGGTTCAGAAGTAATCTCTAAACTCTCCGACGTGCGGGCCAGTAAGAAGAAGTTCATTTAAGGAGTTTAATCCTGGTATCCTTTCAGAACCATTGAAAACTATTCTGAGTTTCGTTGAAGCTGATTATTGTTTGGCAACTCCGAGATGAGCCATGATGTAGTCCGAGGCAGTTTTGGCAGTACGTACATGGTGGAGCTTTATATATTTCTTGATTTGTGCTGAATAGGCTGAAATATGAGGGGTCTTTAGAGAGTCTGGTTTCAGGCTTCTGGAAATGTTGAAGGGCTTGCTTTATTGTGTAGCTCAAGTCAGGATGTCTGGGCGAATTGGTAAAAATATGAGGTAACGATCCGATTGATCTCTGATGAAGGTTTTCATGAAATATTCCTCATAATAGACAGCTTCTGGATTCGGAGGTATGGGGACTGAGGCTTCTTCGATTCCCCTATAACCACTTCATATCTTCGTGTTTTGTATAAACAGAAAGAAGATAATGTGTAATGTGTTACAGACTCTGGTTACAGACAGTGGTAAATGGGATCTCACCCAAGATGATCCAACCAACCATGGTGAGGGGAGTACAAGCTTTGTCCTTAAAAACAAAGGATGATTGCTCAGGATCACACCATACATCTGGACACCTAACAGGAGGTCAACTTTGCCTGAAGTGTGATAATCCGCATCCGAAAGCTCAAGTAATGTGAATGGTTGACGGACCTCCATAGAAATGGGTTGCGTAGACAGATAATCGACAAAATTATGAGAAGCACTTGCCAAAATCTCAAAGGTTGGACTTCCTGTTTTGAGGGCAAGAAGAAAATTCACTTCTGGCTGGGATATGGGTATATAAGTTACGTTAGCTCCAGAAAACGTTAATAGTTTGTTTGTTTTCTTTAAATTAAGTTTATTGACAAAGGATGAAGTAATAAAATTAATCTGACTCCATTTAAAAAATCCTAGGGCCACCAGGAAAAGCGAACCTGCGACCTTTAGTATTGTAGGTTGCTGTGCTAATCATTACACCTCAGGTGACCCCTGAATACTTTGTGTAAACAAACTATATGAGGTCGGTCACTCTCTCTAATATGGTTTTTATTGCTTTTCAGATGTATGAATCGATATCGAACCAACACTCTCTCCCAGGTAAGAGCATTTAGAGCTTAATCAATAGACATACGCCGCATTAAATTTACAATTTAGAATTTAAATATTATTTATAATTTTTAATAATTTGTAAAATCTATAAAAGAGGTTAAAAAAAAGTTTTAAAACACTTATCCTTAGTTAATGTAAATCACAGCTTATTATTCATATGACTCACGATAATATTACTAACTCTATTATTTTTTCTATAAATGAAGGAACGACCTTGGCAATGAAAATCGCTTCAAGAAACAGGAAAAATAATGAAAGTGAAAAAAAATTAATCCTCGAGTGCGTGGAAACCATTTTAACAGTATGTATTCATAGTTTGATACAATTAATCCTTAAAAGAAAAGATACAACTTTCGCTTATAAACTTACTTAGCTTAGTAATCGGCGTGTTTCGATAATACGTAAATGCTATTCCTCAACTTCTCACATTAAGATGCATATATTTGTATATCTCTATAAGTTATAGAGTATGGGAGGGTGAGGTACAATGAAACACAAAAGTTTCTTTTACCTATAGCACCCCACCTGAGATTTTATTTTCGATCTTCATTTTTTCGATGTTACCTTAGGATCTATTCTATGTAAGAAATAATTTAAATTTTTTAAAAGATAACATTTCAGCTGATCCAAAAAATAGAACTTTACGCCAAATTTAAAATTGTTTGTTCAATAATTAAGAAGGTTTCATTAATTTTTGTTTGTTTTTAACATCTCATATTGCACTGTAGTAAGTATTAGTAATCCATTCATTTAGCACTCATTGGATTATTTCAGCCAAGGCGAGATTAAATATAAGTAACATGTTAAAGGAACTAATAAAGAATATAATTGGAATACGGTTTAGTACAAACACAATAGACAGCTAAAATGTACAAAATTATTCTTTTTTCCTAACACATATTAATTAAATTCTGAATATAGCACAGGATGTTATGAGATATTGTCAGCTTCCAGACAATATCAGGAACCTGTATCAGGTACCAACTGAAACATGTTATGAAAAGCGAGCAAACTCAAACCATGCCGAATGTTCTACATGCTACATACAAAAACATAAAATAGGTTAATGTTGATGGTCAGGATTTTCAGTTTACAATGATTTTATTATGGTAAGCCAATGTTTCGATCCAACTTGTGGATTTTCATCAGGGCTAAAAGAAAACAAATATATGAGTATCTATGCTAGAGGGTGACAATAAATGGATACATTACAGAACTGATAATAATATAAAAGATGGTGTATACATGAATATTAAAATAAGAGGCTGGTTAACAAGATAAAATAGAATCTGATATTTACCTACTGAGTCCAGGTGGATACTAAGACTAAAGGTAAAAATAAGGTGAGAGGTAGTGGTAGGTGGTTAGATTGCCGACTTCAAAGGTTTATGACGGGGAAATCCAACGCTTTTGAAGTGAAGGCACATGACAACTGAGTGAACAAAAATATTTAAAAACTAACAAAGTAGATGGTACAGTATACAAATAGTTGTGTTTGGACTCAATAATAACATAAAAATGAGATAATACATAATGTAACAATGCATAAAAATTTGGAAAATATACAGAAAGAAGCATACAATACAAAAAATAATAATAGTACAAGAGGTTTAGAGATAATTGCAGGTACCTATGAAATCAAAAATAGGATTTGAGGATGCGGAAGATGCTAGAATAAGTGGATGAAATTATCTCTTTATCTGTTTTGTGATTTACCGGGTTATTTGTTTCTAGATGGATGAAAATGGATTCTGAGAGGAGACGTTTATCGTGGTTAGATACAGTAGCTAATATGGAGGGGTTCTCAAAGTCGAAGGAATGGTTGTGGGTAATGGCATGTTCTGCTAATTTAGATGTAGACGAATTACGCGTGGAAATACTGTATTTATGTTGATAAATACGTTTTTTAAAATAATTTTTGGTTTCACCGATATAGCAACTGTTGCAATAAGGCGTGGAGCACTGGATACGATAAACTACATTACACTTGTCTAGGAGAGGTACAGGGTCTTTGAGTTTTGTATAAAGATTTTTTAATTTATTGTTATTTTTTAATACTAGGCGCATACATGTGTGGGAAACTCGATGAGAAGGATTTTTTAATTTCGTTTGAGAGAATGGGGATATATGGGATAGATCTGTATTGGAAAGTAGAAATCGGAGGTTGTGAAGAGTTGTTAGAGAGATTTTGAGTTTTAGCATTGTTATTGATAAGTGTTTTTATTAAGTGCTCAGGAAAATTGTTAGATTGTAAGATATTTTTCAGGCGGATTTTGTTATGACTATGAAATTGTGGATCGGACAAGGTCAGGCTACAGTGGATGAGGTTTTTTGCGACGTTGATCTTTTGGTGATGTGGGTGTTGGGAAAAATAGTTAAGGAGTCGGCCAGAATAAGTGGGTTTGGTGTACCAATTAGTGGATATAGAATGGCCCGGGTTTCTGGTAATGGAAATATCTAGGAATGGAAGGGTACAATTGGTTTCCAATTCTATAGTGAAACTGAGACGTGGATGGTAGGAGTTAAAGGCGGCGAGAATATCAGTGATAGAGTTAGGATTGAGAATCAATAGAAGGTCGTCTACATATTTTTTAATGAAAAAAAAATCGTTGGGGAATTTAGGTATTACAGAATGAAGGAGGTCGTTGAGGACAATACCGGAGAGGTCGGGAGCTAGACAGCTACCCATTGCAAGGCCAGAAGTTTGGAGAAAATATTTATTTTGAAAACAAAAATATCCAGAATTACAGCATAAAGCAAGGGAGTCAATGTAGGCAGATTTATTGAGTTTACTATGGGATTCTAACAAGTTCCATTATACTATGGGATCCTTAACCCGTTCATTCTTAAATACTCATAACCAAATCATTGTAACCCGTGCGGATAAAGGTAACAAAACTGTCATTATGGACCGCGCAGATTACAATGATAAAATTAACACTCTTCTCTCTGACACGAACACTTATCGCCCCAGTAAACGTGACCCCACACCTAACAAGTTCCATTTTTGTTCAACGATTTGGAGGGCACCATCTGTCGGGATGTTAGTGAAAAGACTCTCGGCGTCGAAAGAGGCTAAGATAAAATTATCGGGAATATTGATGGTTTTTAATTGTTCCAAGAGATGGAAGTAATTTTTTATGTCGTATGGATTGTTATGGCTAAGGGATTGTAATGGAGGGAGAAGGAATTTGCTGAGCTTAGTGGAGGGAGAATTGATATTAGAAATGATGGGACGGATGGGATTACCGGGTTTATGGATTTTTGGTAGACCGTAACAACGGGGAGCAGTAGAATTATAGGAGATAAGGTAACTGTAAGTAGGGGTATTTATTTGTTTTGTATCAAGAATATGTTTGAGATATTGGTTGAATTTTGTAGTGAGAGAAGGTGTGGGGTCACGTTTACTGGGGCGATAAGTGTTCGTGTCAGAGAGAAGAGTGTTAATTTTATCATTGTAATCTGCGCAGTCCATGATGGCAGTTTTGTTTCCTTTATCTGCACGGGTTACAATGATTTGGTTATGAGTATTTAGGAATGAACGGGTGAAGGATCCCATATTATAATGGAACTTGTTAGAATCCCATAGTAAACTCAATAAATCTGCCTACATTGACTCCCTTGCTTTATGCTGTAATTCTGGATATTTTTGTTTTCAAAATAAATATTTTCTCCAAACTTCTGGCCTTGCAATGGGTAGCTGTCTAGCTCCCGACCTCTCCGGTATTGTCCTCAACGACCTCCTTCATTCTGTAATACCTAAATTCCCCAACGATTTTTTTTTCATTAAAAAATATGTAGATGACCTTCTATTGATTCTCAATCCTAACTCTATCACTGATATTCTCGCCGCCTTTAACTCCTACCATCCACGTCTCCGTTTCACTATAGAATTGGAAACCGATTGTACCCTTCCATTCCTAGATATTTCCATTACCAGAAACCCGGGCCATTCTATATCCACTAATTGGTACACCAAACCCAAGTATTCTGGCCGACTCCTTAACTATTTTTCCCAACACCCACATCACCAAAAGATCAACGTCGCAAAAAACCTCATCCACCGTAGCCTGACCTTGTCCGATCCACAATTTCATTGTCATAACAAAATCCACCTGAAAAATATCTTACAATCTAACAATTTTCCTGAGCACTTAATAAAAACACTTATCAATAACAATGCTAAAACTCAAAATCTCTCTAACAACTCTTCACAACCTCCGATTTCTACTTTCCAATACAGATCTATCCCATATATCCCCATTCTCTCAAACGAAATTAAAAAATCCTTCTCATCGAGTTTCCCACACATGCGCCTAGTATTAAAAAATAACAATAAATTAAAAAATCTTTATACAAAACTCAAAGACCCTGTACCTCTCCTAGACAAGTGTAATGTAGTTTATCGTATCCAGTGCTCCACGCCTTATTGCAACAGTTGCTATATCGGTGAAACCAAAAATTATTTAAAAAAACGTATTTATCAACATAAATACAGTATTTCCACGCGTAATTCGTCTATATCTAAATTAGCAGAACATGCCATTGCCCACAACCATTCCTTCAACTTTGAGAACCCCTCCATATTAGCTACTGTATCTAACCACGATAAACGTCTCCTCTCAGAATCCATTTTCATCCATCTAGAAACAAATAACCCGGTAAATCACAAAACAGATAAAGAGATAATTTCATCCACTTATTCTAGCACCTTCCGCATCCTCAAATCCTAGTCTTGATTTCATAGGTACCTGCAATTATCTCTGTACCTCTTGTACTATTATTATTTTTTGTATTGTATGCTTCTTTTTGTATATTTTCCAAATTTTTATGCATTGTTACATTATGTATTATCTCATTTTTATGTTATTATTGAGTCCAAACACAACTATTTGTATACTATACCATCTACTTTGTTAGTTTTTAAATATTTTTGTTCACTCAGTTGTCATGTGCCTTCACTTCAAAAGCGTTGGATTTCCCCATCATAAACCTTTGAAGTCGACAATCTAACCCCCTACCACTACCTCTCACCTTATTTTTACCTTTAGTCTTAGTATCCACCTGGACTCAGTAGGTAAATATCAAATTCTATTTTATCTTGTTAACCAGCCTCTTATTTTAATATTCATGTATACACCATCTTTTATATTATTATCAGTTCTGTAATGTATCCATTTATTGTCACCCTCTAGCATAGATACTCATATATTTGTTTTCTTTTTGCCCTGATGAAGATCCACAAGTTGGATCGAAACGTTGGCTTACCATAATAAAATCATTGTAAACTGAAAATCCTGACCATCATTTAACCTATCGTAATTGAAGAACAGTTGACCATCTCTCATCTCTAAAAACATAAAAATTTAATTTTATGAATGAGATAGATAACATTAATTTATAACTTTTTACAACAACAATGTACATTTTTTTATTATTAGAATTCACAATTCCTATTTACTGTAGTGCTAATAAGTGCGCAATGATTTTGTTTGACCTGTCTTCTGCTAAAACAAATAGATTCGATCTTTTCCCCAAATGTGGAAAGGCGACACATAATGGCCAATGGAAAAAACGTATTTTCCTAGTTCAAGCCGGAAAAAATGAATTTATGCTTATCCCCCCTAAATATCGAAAGAAAATGAAGCGTTATGTCAATATATAAACTTACACCGCCATCTATTGGAAATTTATAGATCTTACAAATAATCATACTCAATTGTAGTAAAATATAAGTATTTAATTTGCAATAAAAGAAATAATTAAGCCGATAATAGAGATAAAAAACTATCCTATCTTTTAAGTTGGAAAAAACTACTAACACCAAATGAACCAAATTTTATAAAAATCGGTTGAGTAATCCAATAAAATTATAAGTATGGAAATGATTATGGAATATTTATCTAAAGGTATAGAATTTATGATTGAAGAATTAGAAAGTTTAGAAAATAAAATGGCCGGGCAGCTTAGTGAATTTCTTGTTACTTAAATAATATAAATTTAATTAAAATAATTAAATAATAATAAATTTAACACTATTGACGCAATAATATTTGGTGTAAATTAATTCCAAGAAATGAAATTTGTATGCAATACATGGAAAATAAGCGACATTTAAACGACACGTTTCAAAATGAAAACTTGCGAAGTCTGAATGAAGGGATGCACCATCAACATATAATGTTTTGAATATCGATGTTTTCTATTACTAATCATTCAACTTCTTCCATCTTTTAAAATTAAAGATAAATTTTACCAAGCACCTATCTGTTTTTATAGTTCTTTTTTAAGAATATTTTAATATATCCCATGACACTTCACAAACGGAAGTCTTAGCAGGAAGCATTCCGAATACTTTTTTGGCCTCAGCTCCCAGACTATGTGATATTGCCTTTAAATGCCGAGAAAAACTGAATCATTTTAATAATGATAAGGGTGTCTGATGATAACGTTTTCATGGGTTGGACCTTGATGGTGTGAAGCGATCGGTGTATTTGCTAAGGATTTTTTACTCCATTTAAAAAATCCTAGGGCCACCGCGGGACGCGAACCCGTGACCTTTATTATTTTAGGTTGCCATACTAACCACTAAACTACATTTGACCACAATGTAAGTTGTGTCAATTGAATAACCAAAATTAATTTGAAAATTTATTGAATAACCAAACTTTATTAATGAAAAATTTTCAGTCTGGGTCCACAACTGGTTCTTTCTTAACGAGCACAATAATCGCACTAGCACTTCAACCGGATGTGCAAGAAAGAGCTTGGCAAGAGCAATATGAAATATTTGGTGATGATAACAGAGATCCGACAATGGAAGACTTAGAACAGATGCAGTTCCTTGATAGGTATAAATTTTCTGTTCTATTTATAGTTCGAATTTTATAACAAGAGTTAAACATTGCTCAATTTTTCTAATTTGAATTTAGAAGTTAGAAGCTCAGTCATTGATTAAAAGGAAGTGACTACCAAAGAGGTAATTGTAAAAGCGACTATAAGCAAAGGCCTCACGTTCAATTAGACTTATTTCTGAGGAAGTTAATGCCTTTGCAATAGGTTTTTTGATTCCATCAACTGCAGGATTGACTATAGTTGTGATTCCTTTGTGACTACCGTCTGAAATGAGTAAGATTGGTAACAGTGAATGGTGGATGTTGGAAAGGTACTTAATAATCAATCAATATATTATATAAAGCAAAGTGTACAATGTGCGTGCCGAAAAGGCTCACAAACGACTTCACGTATGATAAAGAATGTTATGTCGTCGTATAGCCCAATAGCCCCTAACGATGAAGAAGGTTTCAGTTTTTATCTTAAGTTTGTAATATTGAAGGGACAAGGGTTGAAATTTTAAGCCTCTCGCAACATGTAATTAGCCCAAGCGAATTAATGAATGAAAAAATTTAGTTCGACATTTGGAAGCCAGGAGCGCTAAGCTCCATTCTTAAGGTTATCGTTCATTAGTTCGGTTTGTTATGGTTTTAGTTTCAGCTGTTCTCTTGAAATTACACGAGATTATGTTTAAATAATTATTTTTTCCTTTGTATTTATAAGGTCATTACATCTCTGCAATGAATTGAAAATAAAAATAAACAAAACCAACTGGATTCCTAAGCAAATTAAGTTTCACATAAGAGGAAAGAATTGATTGAAACATTGCCTTTAATCAATATGTAATATAAGAGTAAATTTACAACAACAAAATATTGCTTATAAAAAATCCGTGTCTAAATGTGAGTAATATTTTATAAAATAATCACAAAACAATGAGAAAGAAAATTAAGTCAAGAAATAATTTATTTTTTGAAGAGAAAAGATTGGGCTCCGCCAGGAGTCGAACCCGGGTCTTCCGCATGACATGCGCGGTATGCTAACCACTGCACCACAGAGCTCGCTTCCAAGCGGAGCCAATCCTTCCACTTCACTGATACCTCTTATTGATATCAGAGTTTTAAATTAAAATTAATTTAAATTATAAATATTAATATTATAAATTTAAATTATATCAAAACCTTGAATTACAATAGGTAAACTAAAATGACTTTATTTAATACCTGAATTCATTCATTAAGAAAAAGGTGTTCAAGTACTATATTTAACAAATATATGCTATAACTGGCCTCTCTACGTGGTTTCAAAGTCTCTAGACAACAAATACACGATAAATATCTATGAAAATGATAGGATGGTTCTAATAAATGAACAGATCTTTCCTTTCAATAAAAATGTTCCATGCCTAAATATTTTTCTAGCACAGTGCGAACAGTAAGAACTTATTAATTTCTTTAGAACATATTACATAAGTATTAATTATATATTTTTTACAACATGCATTTCTAATTTGTTCAAGGATTATAAAAGAAGCCTTGAGATTTTTTTCTCCTTCACTGATTGCAAAAATAGCAACAGCTGATGTAAATGTAGGTGAGTAAAATTCTATAATTTTTTTAATATTTAATTTTTATGAACAAAATTTTACATTTAAATAAATTCATTCCCTCAAGCACTTCAGTAATATATGACTTAAAAATCTGGTGCGATGTCCGCAACACACAACATTCACTTACCAACTGACTTAGATTAGAAATTGACGAGTTTTTTTTAATTGACATTTCACAAAGTCACATATTTTTCCACATTCATTTCTTATTTTTGTTTTTATTTGCTCTTTAAAGTACACTAATTTTTTTTATTATTAAATAAAAGTTCTTACTTGCGATAATTCGGCAATGCAAGCATAATACTCCAAGTCGTCTGATTTTATAATTCTCTATGTAGTTGTTGAAAATTTCATTTAATTACCATGGAACAAATCATTTCCATTAAATGAACAAAATGGCTTTAATTATAAACAATGGTCTGTCATTAAAGGCGTACTCCGCATGCGTGGGCTCAACGTGGTTCATGAGTTGACAGAATATTTTTCTTTTTTTCTCCTGCATCTGTTCACTTGATTTTTTTTATATTTCATATTTAGCCCTTTCTTATTTTTAGGATAAACGAGGCAGATAATTTCACCATACAAACAAATACAAAGGTACTTTATAGGGAAAAAAAAGGCCCCCCCTTCCCCATTTAAGCCCCCTCGGAACATTTTAATAATGATAAAGCTTACCTGATATTAAAGAAGACTTGATTTTCATTAAACATGACGAATTTGATCAAAATCATTAAAGCCGTTTTTGGGATAACCGAAAAAAAGATAAAACTTGGAAAAAAAGTTATGAAATATGCATTTGACCAATTTTGATGAAATTTTGGCTGTCACATCGTGGGTATATACATACAGCAAATACCCAGTCTGATCAAAATCATTAAACCCGTTTTTGAGTAAATAAAGAAACACGTGAACGTAAGACAAAGTTTACTAAATAAAGTACCCCCTCCGTTTCACCAATTTTGATAAAATTTCAGCTGTCACTTTGCGGGCATATTCATACATCAAATATCCAGTTTAATCAAAAATCGTTAAAGCCATTTTTAAATAAATAAAAAAAACACATGAAAGTGAGACAAAATTTATTAAGTAAAGTGCCCCCTCCAATTGATCAATTTTGATGAAATTTTGACTCTCACATAGCGGGCATATACATATATCAAATGCTGAGTTTAAACATAATCGTTAGAGCCATTTTTGAGAAAATAAAAAAAACTAAACATTAGACAAAATTCATTAATTAAACTACCCCCTCCGTTTGACCAATTTTGATGAAATTTTTGCTGTCACATCGTGGGCATATAAATATACCAAATACCCAATTTCAGGTTCGTACGGTTTATAGTTTTTGAGCTAATCTGTTCACACAGACACACTGACCATTTCGCGGGACTTGGTTATTTGGACTCAGAGGATCCCAAAACTTGTATTTCTGTTGAAATCTGGAAGTCAAAATTTTTCACGATTGCACGATATTTCATATATAGGTAAGTTAAAGTAAACATAATGTATCTTTGCTTATCATTAAAAAGGTTTAAATAACAGAAGATAAGAGTGTATAAAGTGATCTTATTTTCTATATATTCTTACATATAAACAAATAAAACTATTATATTTCTACAATGTTGCATTTGTTGCATACAATTTTTTTTTTCCAAATGTTTATTGCAAATGTTCAATTTACAAAGGTTTGCTTACTTTTTGGTACATTGTTGTACTTCTGTCATTCTGGAGTTTGCTTCCTTTACACACATGTAGCATCCTTTCTTCCCAATTGTATACTTATGCTCGTTTGATCAGATCAGCGAATGTCCCAAAGTTTGTGACGTAACGTTCAGTTTGTGCCTTTGAAGTCGGTGAGGTTCTGCTTCGTTTTTTTAATACAGGACTTTACAAGTGTGTCAGCAAGCTCATAAAGAAATAATTTTCGTCTGTCCGACTTATTTTGGTTCCAGATTGGTTGGCTCATTGTAAGCAATGTATATCCATTGAGAGCATATCTAATAGTGTGAACAACAAAAAGAGTGTTCAGTTGTTTGTGCCTCTTTTGCATGAGTATAATCTCACCGTGGCATCAATTTTATCGATGCCACCCTTAGTTTGGTTATAAAATAAATTTATGTGTGATTTTTTGGGCAAGTTTCATCAAATATTCTATCTAGATGCTGAGTTGATAACAACAATAATTTTCTTTTAGGCTTCACTTTGGTTAGGTATGACTGTAAGTAAAGTGACTGGAGGATCCATGGGATGAGGTAGAGTGAACAAAAAGATTGAAGAATATAATTCTCTGTCAGATACATTTTTAAAATTTCAGGGATTGCTTTTGTCTAGATTGTAATGTACCTACAGTTGCCAGATAGTATTCTTTATACGATTCCTCAGCCAGGGGAATGGTAGTATAATATTTGTCAGTGGTGACATTTCTACCAGAACCCATGATTGATTCAACTAGCCTCTTCACTATTGAGTAAGGACCTCGATCATCTCCAGCAATGGGATCCTTAGAGCCAGAATACATCTCCATATTTACTACGTATCGGCATTCTGCATTTGACAACATTCGAATCAGAATCCTGATCTTCCAGATTTTCATAAATGCTTTGAAATTACATCTACTTCTAAAAAAATCATATCATATAATATATTATTTCTCAAAGCCTTTTTTTTTTTTGTTGGTACGCCATAACTTCCTTAATACTACACCGGAAAAATATACAAATCACCCATTACACCTTCAATTGTTATAAGCGCAAAACCGAGGTTTTCGCGATAAAATCAGAATGGTCAGGTTTTCAAGGAGAACATATTCGGTCATATACATTTTTTCGATTAAACCCTTCATTTGCGAGTTGTTAGCGATAAATTGCAATTCTCAGCGAAAAGTGTCACATGGATTTTTCGAAGGTGTCGTTTTTTCAGTTTGTTGAGATAAACATTTTTGCTTATATACACTTTTCCGATTTTCGCCGTCGTTTGTGAGTTACAAGCAAAAACATGCGATTTCAGTCAATAGAATCCGCGAAACTGATATGTGTATTTAAGTGTGTGGCGTGTTCTAGGGTGCCCCCTTTCAGTGACATCTATGTCTGTGTAAAACAAACCCACCAACAAACACTCATAGATGACCATATCGTAACTTCAAACATAGTGTTCAGAGTGGTCCTGTAAACATATAAATACTGTGTAAATATGTAAATACCTTTAACTTATGTTTCAAAATATAAATAATCTACAATTTAAACACAGCTATTCTTTGCTTCAATCCTCACCTATGCCCATGGCGCACTAAATACGCACTATACGATACTAAATATACAGCCTGTAGGTATTTAATTAATTGGGATATAAGTAGGTTAGAGCTTTAAGGTTTAAGTAATGTTTCGCACGGGTCAGCTAGTTAGTCATAAAAATTTCTCTAAGTGGGGCTAAATTATCAGTTTTTCGTCTTTCTGCCCTTGTTTATCTACAATCAAACCTGATGCATCGAAAAAAGTTTTTAATCCATGTGCGGTTGAAACATTCAGTATATATTGCCTTTCAGCTGTTCTCTGGCCATAATATATCAAGTGCTATTTTAGTATCAAAATCCACTCCCATATTTAACTCCACAGTTGTAAAGGATTCCATACCAAGCCTGATCACTTCCTCATTAGAGTAACCCAGAAAAAGATTCAACACATAATCAGAAATAAGATTTAGAAAAGCATCTAAAGGTGAAATCAATTCCAATGATTGTGTATCATGCCCGCAAGTCCGCTCCGACATTGAAATTTATTATCTAAAAATATATAAGATAAAATATAGAATAAGATAAAAATATATATATATATTCCTTATTTCTCCCAGTTTCATAATCTGCAGTATTTTTCTGACAAATAATTTTTTTTTCAAATTTTGAAAGAACATTTGGAGAAATTTCGGAAACTAAATAAGTTTCATTTAAATATGGAGTATGTGTACTAGTGAAATATTCAACTTTTGTGTTTCCAGATGGAATAACGATACCAAGTGGTACTCCAGTATTTTACTTGTTTGGTTATATTAAAATGGATCCTAAGAATTTCAAAAATCCAAACGTTTTCGATCCAGATCGCTTCCTTGAAGAAGATGATTCCCTAAGATATACCTTTTCCCCTTTTGGAATTGGTATTAGAACCTGTCCAGGTAAATATTTTTATTCCTTAAATATTATAAAGCATTTCTAAGTCAAATTCAATATTTTCCTTATAAAATTCAACTTCATGTAATAAATATCTCATGATTTCAAAAGGTTATGAGGCATGATGGCTCATATGTAAACATCGACACTAAGCGTTTAGAAAGTAGAGTACCGTGAAGCGAAATGTTTGCTTTTATATTTATCCATTGTTGCAGAACCCGATATTTCATCCACTGTAAATTATTTATCCCAGAAGCTTGTGTCTCCCAAAAACAAAAATCGGAATATGGTGAAAAGGCTCTTGAGGTATCTAAAGTGAAGATAACTGAATGGAAAATTAATATTTAATTTCAATACTGGATTATTTGAAACATAGCATTTAAAAGTCAAATTCAACCTGTTCCATTTCAAATTTAACATTTTCCAACTCACAATCAAATACTTTATGTTCGCCCGGTCCATTATGACCACTCTATAATAGAGAGAAAGAAGGGGGCTGACTAGGTAGGCAAAACTGCACTGCTTCTTCCCGGTTACGTCATCGGACGCATGACTCAATGGTAGAGCTATATCACGGCAGCTATATCACGGCCGCTATATCATTTAAACAATAAATACAGTCCACTTATTTCATTTCATTCCACTTAAAAATTATATTCAGGGAAAATCCCAATTTAGGGAATCCCGATTATAAACATGGACCTCCGGGCCGGATCAAAATAAATGCTCTATTCAAATCCCCTTTAAATAAGCAACCACTTTAAAGTAACAAAGATTAATATTTTCCATTATTTTAAATTATGATTTTAAATGATCTTTAAAAACTGAAATTGTTTCTCCGCAAACCCGACGTTTATTCAGAAAATCAGTGTTTTATTAAATAAAATATTCGGAAACAAATTCATTGTATGGAAATGAAAATAAATAAAATGTATTGATAGGGTAAACCGGACAGTTATTGACTACATTCCTGTGGTGAAATTAAGAAAAAACAAATTTTATGAAGGGATCAAATTGAAACTTCCTATAGTTCCTGTTTTCCTATCCTTATAAAGACTGAAGGGTTTTCTTTTTTTTTTTTTTCTTTGGGTCAAAAGTTCAATAGTTTTAATATATGGCGATATTTATTGTAAAAAAAAAAAAATTATAAAAAAAAAATTAAACTGACTTCAAAACCTATGGACCAGTAAAAATAAATGCACTGAAAAGTATGAAATAATTAACCTCTGATTTTAATGAATACACAGCAGAATTGAAAATGGTATAAAAAGCGGAAAAATGCATTAAGACGAATAATTTTATTTTGATTTGTACAAATACACCCTAATTGCTAATAAAAATTATTAAATTAAAATATTAAATACTATGTTCAATACAAAAATAATAATGCAGATATTGATATTGTAAAAAAAATATGCAGATATTGAAAAATAAAAATGCAGATATTGAGTATACATATTTAGCACCCGCTCAAAACTAATCCATATTAGAATGATTAGAAACTTTAAAAGTAAATAGTGAAAACCATCTCAGGATTTTGTATTTTTTTATTTCTAATTTTAAGAAACTATTAACATGTAACATAACATAACCTATATTAACATAACATAACCATGTAACATAACCTATATTAACATGTAAACCCAAGGTGAGTAGAGAAATTCACCTTCTAATCATCTTGATGTAAACCTACATGTAAATATGCTGTACATATGTTATTAAAATTAATTATTACTACCAAATTAGCAAAATGAGAGAATTTTCTTTTTACTTCTGTTATTAAAAGAAACATTAACAAAAAAAGGGGTTAAAATCCGACCTCTACCTCCTCGTGGTAACCCCTGGAAACACTTTCTTGAAGGTGGCTAACAGAGGCGGTACCGAGTCATGGCGGTATAACCATTACAGAAAGCAGGAAATGGCTTTCTAGGGTAGAGGGGACTCTAAGCCGTGGTGAAGGCAACCACTCTAGGGGTAGGAGACCCCGAAATCAAACTCCCTGGTCCTCCAGGTTGGGGGTTGGTGCAACAGGCTAGCTCCCCGCTAACTAGAAAAACAACACAATGCTAAAAACCAAACAACAATAAGCCTCGGATAAACGATGGAACAAAACGGGATCGACATAAAGCGCGGAAACGGACATTAAACATCGGTTGCTGGAACGTACATGGACTATCGGCCAAGCTACCCATACTGACAAGAGAAATCAATAAGTTTAAAATGGACATCATAATCCTCACTGAAACAAAACGAAAAGGCAAGGGTAGTGAGGAAACGGGAGATTTTATTCACTTGTGGTCGGGTGTTGAGAAACATAAAAGAACAAAATCAGGTGTCTCTATATTATTAAGGAAAAAACTAAAAAATAACATCACTGGATGGGAGATGAAAAACGAAAGGATAATTAGGATAGACATAAACCTTTACGCAAGAGAAGTTGTAGTGGTAGGAATATATGCCCCCACTAATGATAAAGACCAAAAAGAAAAGGATGAGTTTTGGAATGATGTTAGAGAAATGTTAGAAATGATTCCAAGTCGGAAGGAAATTTTCCTACTCGGAGACATGAATGCTAGAGTTGGTAAGGAGAATAGCAGTCAGATAATTGGGAGCCATGGAGAACCTGAAAGAAACGATAATGGAAAAAGACTCATTGAACTATGTGATCAAATGGATCTCAAAATTACAAATACATTTTTTGAACACAAATGTATCCACAAGTTTACCTGGCACAATGAAACTAAGCAGCTGAGGTCAATAATAGATTACATGATCGTTAAACAGCAGAGTAACATAAAAATATGTGATACGAGGGTGTATAGAGGAGCCGATATTGGTTCAGACCACTATTTGCTAAAATCAATATGCTGCTTCCCTTGGATTAATAAAACTAATTCTAGCAAGAAACAAAGTGAAGATAGAAGAAGTAAAGAGAAAGATACCTTTAAGATAGAATTATTACAGGAAGAAAGCATCAGAAACCTTTTCCAACAGAGAATGAAGGAACTTATGAAAGAATTTAATGGAGAAAGCACCCAAGAAATATATGACTTTTTGTCAAATTCATTAAAGAAAATAGCTTCTGAAGTCCTAGGGACAAAAGAAAGATGCACTAAAAGAACAGAATGGCCCACAGAAGACATAGAAAACAAAATAAATGAAAAAAAACAGGCATATCTCAAATGGTTGAGCTCAAAACAAGATAATGACAAGGAAACTTACAAGGAAAAGAAAAGGGAGCTGGTACGAATTATAAGATCGGCAAAAAATGACTGGTGGGAGAAAACATGTGCACGAATTAACAGCAAGTTAGGATTTGGTCAGGCAACCGAAGCATGGTCAGTTCTTAAAGGGCTAATAAAAGAAGAGAAACATAAAATACAGCTGAACATAATAGAAATGCAAGATTGGGCAAACTACTTTGAAAACCTTTTAAACGAAAACAGAAATGAATTTAAAGAGGAAGAAGCAGAAGAATATAAGAGTACATCCTTAATTGTAACTGAGGAGGAAGTCAAAGAGGAGCTGAAAAAAATGAAAAATAGGAAAGCCCCTGGTCCGGGAGGAGTATATGTAGAGCTGCTGAAATATGGTGGAGCTGAGGTGAATAAAATGCTCACTAACCTTATAAATAAAATTCTAAAAGGTGAAACTATACCTACAGAAATGAAGTTAGGGTATTTGACACCGATATTTAAAAAAGGTGATAGAAAAAAGTTCGAAAATTATAGAGGCATCTGCGTGACAAATCCATTTATGAAACTGCTTGGAAGGATAATAAAAAAACAACTGGAAAACCAGTACATTCAAGCAGAAGAGCAGTGTGGATTTACATCTGGGAGGTCCTGTATTGACCATATTTTTTCACTGAGACAACTCATGGAAAAACAAAAAGACAAAGCAAGAAGATTAGATTTAATCTTTATTGACCTGGAAAAAGGCTATGACAGTGTTCCTCGAAAACTCCTATGGAAAAACTTAAGGAAGGCGGGAATCAACGAAGAAATCGTAAGCATAATTAAAGAAATTTATAGAGGGAACAAGTGCCAGATAAAAATGGGTCAATCGTTATCAAGAGAATTTCAGAATGGAAAGGGACTACTCCAAGGATGCTGCATGTCCCCCACATTATTACAATCTACCTGGACGAATGCCTACAAGGTTGGATAAGGAAATGCGGTAAGATGGGCATCGAATTAGGACAAAAAAATCTGTGCCATTTACTGTTTGCGGATGATCAGGTACTGATCGCTCAAGATGAAGAGGACATAAGTTACATGTTTAGGAAATATTAGATTATTATGAAGAAGGAGGCCTGAAAATAAACTTTGATAAAACCCAATATATGTGCACAGAGAATACGAACAGCACTGACGCAACATTATGCAGACTGAAAAAAGTTGAAAAGTTTTGCTATTTGGGATCCATAATTGAAAATAATGGCAAAGTAGAAGCAGAAATTCAAAAAAGGATCACTAATGGAAAAAAAGCAATAGGGATGCTGAATTCTGTTCTATGGAGCCCAAATATTCTAATAAAAACCAAAAAGCTCATATACAAAGCTCTGGTAGAAAGCCTGATGTTGTATGGGTCAGACTGACTGAGGGAAAAAAATTCCTTTCAGTTGAAATGGACTTCTGGAGGAGATCAGCGAGGATATCCAAAATACAAAGGATCAGAAATGAAACAATAAGGGATAGACTTGAACTTAAAAATAATATCCTCGAAGCGATCGAAGAAAGAAGAATAAGATGGTATGGCCATGAGGCGAATGGACGAAGGGCGACTACCTAAGGTCATTATGGAATGGGAGGCAGAAGGTAGAAGAAGAAAAGGAAGACCTGCAGTGAAATGGAAAGATAGAGTGGCTGAGAGTATGGCTGGTAGGGGATTGTCGGAGGAAGATGCGATGGACCGACGCAGATGGAGGGAGATCTTGGAACAGGAGTTTGGTTGAGGAAACCTTCTTAATGAAGAAATTCCTGAAAAAAAAAGAAAAAAAAAATTAACAAAAAAAGAAAGAAACACTGTCTTATTGTTTTCATAAAACTATTAGATGTAAATATTAATAAATATAAAATCTGAATAGATTCTAGATTATCGTATGTATAAATTGTTGTATTTATTTAAATCTATTATTTATTTATAGAGAGAACTGTTTTTATTTTATTTTATTTTTTTATCAATTGTATCACTGTGACCAACTTAACTCTATTTATAATCGGTTCTCCCCAAATACAAATGATAATAATATAAATGTCTGCTTTAGATACCTCATCATAAGCATTTCACAATATTCCAATCTTTGTTTTTGGGAGACTCAAGTTTCTAGTATAAATAATTTGCATTGAATGAAATATCTGGCTCCGATACAATGGATTAATGGTATAATATATATATATTATATAATTATACCATTTATATAAATAATTATACCATTTATATATATATATATATATATATATATATATATATATATATTAAATAATATTAATATCTTTAAATTCAAGATATTATTAAAAGTTTCTAGGTGAATGAACTGAACTACTTGTGTTGGTTTGTGAATGATTTCTAAATATCAGGGTTTGAAATTAACTCTCATTTTCTCGGAAAGAGAATAAAAGTCAAATCCGGACTTTTATATTTCTAATAAATAAATAAAAATCATATCATGAATTTTATATTTCGGGCCAGAAAATAAAAGCCCTGATATGATCTTTATCCCAATGATTGCTAATATAAAAGTCAAAGCTTGATTTTAATTATTTAAGGATGAATTTATTAGCTTTTTTTCGGATTTCTCCATATTGGTGTACATTATTGGGTTAACCGTTTTTATGGAAATCTTATAGGGTATAATTAATGACCTTATATCGATCTTAAGATTGATTATTAGATTATCAAGGCTGCTGATAATGAAAATAATATTGATATAAAACCTCTGGCTCCCTCAGGTATCGATTATAATTTATCCGATATTTACAATATTCGATTGGTCGACGTGTAGGTTATTTAGGTCGCTGATTGTGAAAATGACATCGATTTTTCGATTACGCGCTCAGGTATCGATTTATTACAACTTACGCCATATCAACGATATTGGGGTTCGCTCTAAGGTTAATTAAGGTGCTGAATTCGGAAAGGATATAGATTTTTCGATTACGCGCTCAGGTATCGATTTATTACTACTTACACGATAAATACAATATTGTGGTCGTCTAATAGGTTATTGAAGGTGTTGATTTAGTAAATAATCGATATCATTTCCGAATTCAACGCCTTCATTAACCTATTAGCCGACCACAATATTGCATTTATCGTAAGTAGTAATAAATCGATATCTGAGCGGGTAATCGAAAAATCGATATTATTTTCACAATCAGCGCCCTAAATAACCTACAAGTCGACCTCAATATTGTAAATATCGGATAAATTATAATCGATACTTGAGGGAGCCAGAGGTTTTATATCGATATTATTTTCATTATCAGCAGCCTTGATAATCTAATTATCGATCTTAAGATTGATATAAGGTCATTAATTATACCCTATAAGATTTCCATAAAAACGGTTAACCCAATAATGAACACCAATATGGAGAAAACCGAAAAAAAGCTAATAAATACATCCTTAAATAATTAAAATCAAGCTTTGACTTTTATATTAGCTATCATTGGGATAAATATCATATCAGGACTTTTATTTTCTGGCCCGAAATATAAAAGTCATGATGTGATTTTTATTTATTTATTAGAAATATAAAAGTCCGAATTTGACTTTTATTCTCTTTCCGAGAAAATAAGAGTTAATTTCAAACCCTGCTAAATATCAATAAATGATTTGCCTTAATGATTAAAGTAAACCATAATTTTTCAGGTGCGTATTTTGGAACAGTTCTAATAAAAGTAGCTATTTCTAAAATGATAAGAAGACTTAAACTTAAACCAGCTGTCAAGCATTTGCAGTTTGAAGATTTAAAATACAAAGCTTACCTTTTAACTGAAATTGATAATCTTCCTGAGATATTATTTGAAGAAAGAAAATGATGTATTTTAAACAATCAAGTTTATAATAATCTTAATAAAATTTTATGTTTAAATATTCCTTATGTTTTTCTTTTTACTTTATTATTAATCCACACCTAATCTTATCCTCATATCCTATTAAGTTTTCGTTTTAAATTTTATAAAAAAAATTTAATAAAAAAAAATCTTGGGCCATGCGCACAACAATGCTAGTGTGTCTGTATTTGTAACACAAAAAACAAAGCATAGGTTTGGGCTCATACTCTCTTATTCTTATAGACAAGAAATCTAAAAGTATTCTTTCAGGCAGTTCACTTTTATCAAAGGTCAGTATCAATAGAGGAGTTGGTTTATTTTCGTGATTAATTTTCTTAAAAATTCTTTTTACTTTTACCACCCCTGATTTTCAAGTTCAGAAATTATTTATTATTTCCTGATCTGTCAAGTTAATTAATTAATTCAGGTGCATAAGCGACACCGCGTAAAAAATTTAGAGACTCATATTTTTCAAAAGTTATAGGTATATTCTGGAACGATTTTATATTTCCTAAATTTATAAAGTCCTTTTCATTTTCAACTGTTACTAAAACTAAGCCATTTCTAAGAAATTTCACATGAACCTGTGGGCAATAGCTTTTAATAAATCTGCAGACGCTAAAAGGGCTGAAATCCTTGAAAGTTTTGTTAGCTGTTTTATCTTCTAACCGCATTAAAATATATTTTTTGGATCATTGCCCTTATATTTTAAATAAACTTTCCAGGATACCAGGTGGATTAGCCTCTAGCAGCGCAGCTGCCATTTGGATGACAAATAATAACAAACAAAAACACACAAGTTAAAGTAAATAAAAGACTAGAATTTAAAATTAAAAGTAATATTTTAGATATAGAATGTTATGCCTCAAAGTCTCGTATTATTTCAATAGTTCACTTAATCATGCAGATTACATGTCAAATTTTCGCCTATTCAGGCATCTTCAGGGCTTTATAAGTTCCTAAAGCAAGAACAGACTAAAACCTTCTTCTAGGGAAGGAGGGCTAACAGGGAAATGTACAGTGTTGCCCTTAAAACGCGGTATACACTTTAATTAAACTATTTTCAACTTTAATATTATATTTAATTTTCTATAGGCGGGCGCAAGCGACGGTGCTGCTTCTGCGACGGTGCTACAGGAACTAGAGAAACGGGGATAAAAGCCGGGCCATTACCTGGGATTCATAATTTCATAATTTATTTTTCCATAATTAAAACCCGATTGAGCAAAAAATCATTTGAAAAATATCTAATAGGTATTGCTCGGTCCTTCAGTGTTCAATTAGAAAATCAAAAGACGTGTCATTCCCTTTTATTTCCAAAAAATAAAAAGCTTCTTAAAGAGTGGATTGTAAAATTAAGAATAGATAAGCCTGTTTCGAAACATATGACGATATGTAGTCTTTATTTTAAAGAAAGAGACTATATTTATCCAGCTAAATATTAGTATTTGACATTTTATTATTCCAAAATGCTAGTTTCATGCAAATAACATTGAGACCATAGTGTCATAGATTTGATTTTCTTTTTTAATTTTCCCCATTTTTCTATTACATCCGTTGTGCTTAATTGTTCCATGTTTTCAATGCGAACAATTAGGAACAATTTTTATATTTTTGAAGCCATGGTTGGTAATTTAAGCTTAGCAGTTTTCCTCTTGCCTTGAATATGAGACGGCTATACTGGATGTTTTTATTTTCTTGAAAATAGTCATAAGAATACTCCAGAAGGGCATAGATACGGTGGTATTCTGCTGCTCTGGCACTTTCTATGTAGTGTTGCGGCAAGTGGTAGTAGACAAAGCGCCTATGCTGAACAATACGTCCATTGTTCGGTGCCGCACTGGCTGCCGGCGAAGATCAAAGACTTTGTTCTAGATGAACCCCGAACCTTCTAGAATCTATCCAAGACTATAAATACCAGCTTTAACAAGCCTCAGCGGAGTTGTTTGGCAACACTCGTGGAGTACACTTCGTAGTGAACAGTGATAAGTTAGTGTGATAAGTGGTAAGCCTTATTGTGATAAGTTATTGTGGTGATAGTGTATGTCGTAGAAAAGACTCTTGATTTAACCCGTGCGGTTTGTTATAAGTAATTAGAGTCTACATACACAGCCTGGTTTGTATCTAATAATAAGGCATAATTACCATTGTGAGTATTTGATTAATAAATTATTGTCCTAGTGTTAATTGTTCATTTTATCGAACCCGAAGCCCGTAACAGTAGCTATTTCTTAGAGCTTTAGTAACGTTTTCCAGAAAAAGTGACCGGGAATTTTCTATTAATAACTTATTATTGACTGCTTGGAAAGGGCTTACCATATAGGATTCAGAATCACAGAAACCATCAAAAACGATGCATAACTCAACAAAGTAGCAGCAAAATTAATTGTTCATTTACCATTTTCAACCCGTTGTAAATTATACAGGGTTCCTTATTTGGGCGGACTCTGCAGATCTCGAATCTTAATATTGATACCAAGTTAAAACCGAATTTTCAAGAAGGTGCTAATTTTGTTCTCTATTTCCTTTAATTTTAAAGTTTCTCTGGTATTAAAACTACCACACAAAGCCGGGCACCCTAGCTAGTAATAATAATAATGGCTTAACGAACCCGAAGGTTCGATGCCGACACCACCACTCGCTCCCTGCACACATCGATCCATCGACCGTCTTCCAGACCCAACTTCGATAGATCCTCCCTAACGCAATCCTCCCACCTCCGTCTCGGCCTACCTCTTGGACGTTTCCCATTCGGCACCGCGCTTATTAATCTTTTCGGATTTATTCTTCTCGCTGCTATCACGTCAATTATATTTACCGGGTACAGTTCACTCAGTTTGGCCTTGTGTAAGCGTCTAAAATCTCCGGTTAGTTAATTTCTCTTCGGTCCAAATATTCTACGCAGTACTTTATTTTCAAAAAACACAAGCCGTTGCTCATTCCTTAATGTCAGTGGCCAAGTTTCGCATCCGTAAAAGACCGTTAAAAGAATAGTAGTTTTGTAAATCCTAATTTTTAAGTTTCGGGACAGAAGGCTAAGAAATTTCGCTATTGAAAAGTAGCAAGCATACCGGCTTTTAATCTAGCCTTGATTTCCTCAACGCTTTTGTTTACCATCGGCCCTAAATATCCGTATTCCCTACATTAATATCACCAAAATCGTCAACACTTCTTCGACTCACCATATATTTTGTCTTATCCGTATTTATTTCTAGCCTAAGTTCTTGTCTGACTTTCATCAACGTTGTTGTAATTAATTCTATAGTTTCCGCATCATCACCAAGCCAAAAAACAAATCATCGGCTTAAAAATTTTAAATTTTATGAACTTAAACCAAATTCAAACACTTCCGCTACGTGTCACCTCCCTTATAGTTCTTGTCCAAAGTTCTTTCATCAACGTTTTTGTATTTAATTCCATAGTTTCCGCATTATCACCAAGCCAAAAACCAAATCATCGGCTTAAAAAGTTTAAATTTTATTAACTTAAACCAAATTCAAACCCTTCCGCAACAAGTCACCTCCCTTATAGTTCTTGTCCAAAGTTCTTTCATCAACGTTTTTGTATTTAATTCTATAGTTTCCGCATTCTCGCCAAGCCAAAAACCAAATCATCGGCTTAAAAATTTTAAATTTTATGAACTTAAACCAAATTCAAACCCTTCCGCAACGTGTCACCTCCCTTATAGTTCTTGTCCAAAGTTCTTTCATCAACGTTTTTGTATTTAATTCTATAGTTTCCGCATTATCACCAAGCCAAAAACCAAATCATCGGCTTAAAAAGTTTAAATTTTATTAATTTAAACCAAATTCAAACCCTTCCGATACGTGTCACCTCCCTTATAGTTCTTGTCCAAAGTTCTTTCATCAACGTTTTTGTATTTAATTCTATAGTTTCCGCATTATCACCAAGCAAAACCAAATCATCGGCTTAAAGATTTTAAATTTTATGAACTTAAACCAAATTCAAACCCTTCCGCTACGTGTCACCTCCCTTATAGTTCTTGTCCAAAGTTCTTTCATCACCGTTTTTGTATTTAATTCTATAGTTTCCGCATTATCACCAAGCCAAAAACCAAATCATCGGCTTAAAAAATTTAAATTTTATTAACTTAAATCAAATTCAAACCCTTCCGCTACGTGTCACCTCCCTTATAGTTCTTGTCCAAAGTTCTTTCATTAACGTATTTGTATTTAATTCTATAGTTTCCGCATTATCACCAAGCCAAAAACCAAATCATCGGCTTAAAAAGTTTAAATTTTATTAACTTAAACCAAATTCAAACCCTTCCGCTACTTGTCACCTCCCTTATAGTTCTTGTCCAAAGTTCTTTCATCAACGTTTTTGTATTTAATTGTATAGTTTCCGCATTATCACCAAGCCAAAAACCAAATCATTGGCTTAAAATTTTTAAATTTTATTAATTTAAACCAAATTCAAACCCTTCCGCTACGTGTCACCTCCCTTATAGTTCTTGTCCAAAGTTCTTTCATCAACGTTTTTGTATTTAATTCTATAGTTTCCGCATTATCACCACGCCAAAAACCAAATCATCGGCTTAAAAAGTTTAAATTTTATTAACTTAAACCAAATTCAAACCCTTCCGCTACGTGTCACCTCCCTTATAGTTCTTGTCCAAAGTTCTTTCATCAACGTTTTTGTATTTAATTCTATAGTTTCCGCATTATCACCAAGCCAAAAACCAAATCATCGGCTTAAAAATTTTAAATTTTATGAACTTAAACCAAATTCAAACACTTCCGCTACGTGTCACCTCCCTTATAGTTCTTGTCCAAAGTTCTTTCATCAACGTTTTTGTATTTAATTCCATAGTTTCCGCATTATCACCAAGCCAAAAACCAAATCATCGGCTTAAAAAGTTTAAATTTTATTAACTTAAACCAAATTCAAACCCTTCCGCAACAAGTCACCTCCCTTATAGTTCTTGTCCAAAGTTCTTTCATCAACGTTTTTGTATTTAATTCTATAGTTTCCGCATTATCGCCAAGCCAAAAACCAAATCATCGGCTTAAAAATTTTAAATTTTATGAACTTAAACCAAATTCAAACCCTTCCGCAACGTGTCACCTCCCTTATAGTACTTGTCCAAAGTTCTTTCATCAACGTTTTAGTATTTAATTCTATAGTTTCCGCATTATCACCAAGCCAAAAACCAAATCATCGGCTTAAAATTTTTAAATTTTATGAACTTAAACCAAATTCAAACCCTTCCGCTACGTGTCACCTCCCTTATAGTACTTGTCCAAAGTTCTTTCATCAACGTTTTTGTATTTAATTCTATAGTTTTCGCATTATCACCAAGCCAAAAACCAAATCATCGGCTTAAAAAGTTTAAATTTTATTAATTTAAACCAAATTCAAACCCTTCCGATACGTGTCACCTCCCTTATAGTTCTTGTCCAAAGTTCTTTCATCAACGTTTTTGTATTTAATTCTATAGTTTCCGCATTATCACCAAGCCAAAAACCAAATCATCGGCTTAAAATTTTTAAATTTTATGAACTTAAACCAAATTCAAACCCTTCCGCTACGTGTCACCTCCCTTATAGTTCTTGTCCAAAGTTCTTTCATCAACGTTTTTGTATTTAATTCTATAGTTTCCGCATTATCGCCAAGCCAAAAACCAAATCATCGGCTTAAAATTTTTAAATGTTATGAACTTAAACCAAATTCAAACCCTTCCGCTACGTGTCACCTCCCTTATAGTACTTGTCCAAAGTTCTTTCATCAACGTTTTTGTATTTAATTCTATAGTTTCCGCATTATCACCAAGCCAAAAACCAAATCATCGGCTTAAAAAGTTTAAATTTTATTAATTTAAACCAAATTCAAACCCTTCCGATACGTGTCACCTCCCTTATAGCTCTTGTCCAAAGTTCTTTCTGCAACGTTTTTGTATTTAATTCTATAGTTTCCGCATTATCACCAAGCAAAACCAAATCATCGGCTTAAAGATTTTAAATTTTATGAACTTAAACCAAATTCAAACCCATCCGCTACGTGTCACCTCCCTTATAGTTCTTGTCCAAAGTTCTTTCATCAACGTTATTGTATTTAATTCTATAGTTTCCGCATTATCACCAAGCCAAAAACCATATCTTCGGCTTAAAAAATTTAAACTTTATTAACTTAAATCAAATTCAAACCCTTCCGCTACGTGTCACCTCCCTTATAGTTCTTGTCCAAAGTTCTTTCATCAACGTTTTTGTATTTAATTCTATAGTTTCCGCATTATCACCAAGCCAAAAACCAAATCATCGGCTTAAAAAGTTTAAATTTTATTAACTTAAACCAAATTCAAACCCTTCCGCTACTTGTCACCTCCCTTATAGTTCTTGTCCAAAGTTCTTTCATCAACGTTTTAGTATTTAATTCTATAGTTTCCGCATTATCACCAAGCCAAAAACCAAATCATCGGCTTAAAAACTTTAAATTTTATTAATTTAAACCAAATTCAAACCCTTCCGCTACGTGTCACCTCCCTTATAGTTCTTGTCCAAAGTTCTTTCATCAACGTTTTTGTATTTAATTCTATAGTTTCCGCATTATCACCAAGCCAAAAACCAAATCATCGGCTTAAAAAGTTTAAATTTTATTAACTTAAACCAAATTCAAACCCTTCCGCTACGTGTCACCTCCCTTATAGTTCTTGTCCAAAGTTCTTTCATCAACGTTTTTGTATTTAATTCTATAGTTTCCGCATTATCACCAAGCCAAAAACCAAATCATCGGCTTAAAAAGTTTAAATTTTATTAACTTAAACCAAATTCAAACCCTTCCGCTACGTGTCACCTCCCTTATATTTCTTGTCCAAAGTTCTTTCATCAACGTTTTTGTATTTAATTCTATAGTTTCCGCATTATCGCCAAGCCAAAAACCAAATCATCGGCTTAAAAATTTTAAATTTTATCAACTTAAACCAAATTCAAACCATTCCGCAACGTGTCACCTCCCTTATAGTACTTGTCCAAAGTTCTGTCATCAACATTTTTGTATTTAATTCTATAGTTTCCGCATTATCGCCAAGCCCAAAACCAAATCATCGGCTTAAAATTTTTATATTTTATGAACTTAAACCAAATTAAAACCCTTCCGCAACGTGTCACCTCCCTTATAGTACTTGTCCAAAGTTCTTTCATCAACGTTTTTGTATTTAATTCTATAGTTTCCGCATTATCACCAAGCCAAAAACCAAATCATCGGCTTAAAATTTTTAAATTTTATGAACTTAAACCAAATTCAAACCCTTCCGCTACGTGTCACCTCCCTTATAGTTCTTGTCCAAAGTTCTTTCATCAACGTTTTTGTATTTAATTCTATAGTTTCCGCATTATCGCCAAGCCAAAAACCAAATCATCGGCTTAAAAATTTTAAATTTTATTAACTTAAATCAAATTCAAACCCTTCCGCTACGTGTCACCTCCCTTATAGTTCTTGTCCAAAGTTCTTTCATTAACGTATTTGTATTTAATTCTATAGTTTCCGCATTATCACCAAGCCAAAAACCAAATCATCGGCTTAAAAAGTTTAAATTTTATTAACTTAAACCAAATTCAAACCCTTCCGCTACTTGTCACCTCCCTTATAGTTCTTGTCCAAAGTTCTTTCATCAACGTTTTTGTATTTAATTGTATAGTTTCCGCATTATCACCAAGCCAAAAACCAAATCATTGGCTTAAAATTTTTAAATTTTATTAATTTAAACCAAATTCAAACCCTTCCGCTACGTGTCACCTCCCTTATAGTTCTTGTCCAAAGTTCTTTCATCAACGTTTTTGTATTTAATTCTATAGTTTCCGCATTATCACCAAGCCAAAAACCAAATCATCGGCTTAAAAAGTTTAAATTTTATTAACTTAAACCAAATTCAAACCCTTCCGCTACGTGTCACCTCCCTTATAGTTCTTGTCCAAAGTTCTTTCATCAACGTTTTTGTATTTAATTCTATAGTTTCCGCATTATCACCAAGCCAAAAACCAAATCATCGGCTTAAAAATTTTAAATTTTATGAACTTAAACCAAATTCAAACACTTCCGCTACGTGTCACCTCCCTTATAGTTCTTGTCCAAAGTTCTTTCATCAACGTTTTTGTATTTAATTCCATAGTTTCCGCATTATCACCAAGCCAAAAACCAAATCATCGGCTTAAAAAGTTTAAATTTTATTAACTTAAACCAAATTCAAACCCTTCCGCAACAAGTCACCTCCCTTATAGTTCTTGTCCAAAGTTCTTTCATCAACGTTTTTGTATTTAATTCTATAGTTTCCGCATTATCGCCAAGCCAAAAACCAAATCATCGGCTTAAAAATTTTAAATTTTATGAACTTAAACCAAATTCAAACCCTTCCGCAACGTGTCACCTCCCTTATAGTTCTTGTCCAAAGTTCTTTCATCAACGTTTTTGTATTTAATTCTATAGTTTCCGCATTATCACCAAGCCAAAAACCAAATCATCGGCTTAAAAAGTTTAAATTTTATTAACTTAAACCAAATTCAAACCCTTCCGCAACAAGTCACCTCCCTTATAGTTCTTGTCCAAAGTTCTTTCATCAACGTTTTTGTATTTAATTCTATAGTTTCCGCATTATCGCCAAGCCAAAAACCAAATCATCGGCTTAAAAATTTTAAATTTTATGAACTTAAACCAAATTCAAACCCTTCCGCAACGTGTCACCTCCCTTATAGTTCTTGTCCAAAGTTCTTTCATCAACGTTTTTGTATTTAATTCTATAGTTTCCGCATTATCACCAAGCCAAAAACCAAATCATCGGCTTAAAAAGTTTAAATTTTATTAATTTAAACCAAATTCAAACCCTTCCGATACGTGTCACCTCCCTTATAGTTCTTGTCCAAAGTTCTTTCATCAACGTTTTTGTATTTAATTCTATAGTTTCCGCATTATCACCAAGCAAAACCAAATCATCGGCTTAAAGATTTTAAATTTTATGAACTTAAACCAAATTCAAACCCTTCCGCTACGTGTCACCTCCCTTATAGTTCTTGTCCAAAGTTCTTTCATCACCGTTTTTGTATTTAATTCTATAGTTTCCGCATTATCACCAAGCCAAAAACCAAATCATCGGCTTAAAAAATTTAAATTTTATTAACTTAAATCAAATTCAAACCCTTCCGCTACGTGTCACCTCCCTTATAGTTCTTGTCCAAAGTTCTTTCATTAACGTATTTGTATTTAATTCTATAGTTTCCGCATTATCACCAAGCCAAAAACCAAATCATCGGCTTAAAAAGTTTAAATTTTATTAACTTAAACCAAATTCAAACCCTTCCGCTACTTGTCACCTCCCTTATAGTTCTTGTCCAAAGTTCTTTCATCAACGTTTTTGTATTTAATTGTATAGTTTCCGCATTATCACCAAGCCAAAAACCAAATCATTGGCTTAAAATTTTTAAATTTTATTAATTTAAACCAAATTCAAACCCTTCCGCTACGTGTCACCTCCCTTATAGTTCTTGTCCAAAGTTCTTTCATCAACGTTTTTGTATTTAATTCTATAGTTTCCGCATTATCACCACGCCAAAAACCAAATCATCGGCTTAAAAAGTTTAAATTTTATTAACTTAAACCAAATTCAAACCCTTCCGCTACGTGTCACCTCCCTTATAGTTCTTGTCCAAAGTTCTTTCATCAACGTTTTTGTATTTAATTCTATAGTTTCCGCATTATCACCAAGCCAAAAACCAAATCATCGGCTTAAAAATTTTAAATTTTATGAACTTAAACCAAATTCAAACACTTCCGCTACGTGTCACCTCCCTTATAGTTCTTGTCCAAAGTTCTTTCATCAACGTTTTTGTATTTAATTCCATAGTTTCCGCATTATCACCAAGCCAAAAACCAAATCATCGGCTTAAAAAGTTTAAATTTTATTAACTTAAACCAAATTCAAACCCTTCCGCAACAAGTCACCTCCCTTATAGTTCTTGTCCAAAGTTCTTTCATCAACGTTTTTGTATTTAATTCTATAGTTTCCGCATTATCGCCAAGCCAAAAACCAAATCATCGGCTTAAAAATTTTAAATTTTATGAACTTAAACCAAATTCAAACCCTTCCGCAACGTGTCACCTCCCTTATAGTACTTGTCCAAAGTTCTTTCATCAACGTTTTAGTATTTAATTCTATAGTTTCCGCATTATCACCAAGCCAAAAACCAAATCATCGGCTTAAAATTTTTAAATTTTATGAACTTAAACCAAATTCAAACCCTTCCGCTACGTGTCACCTCCCTTATAGTACTTGTCCAAAGTTCTTTCATCAACGTTTTTGTATTTAATTCTATAGTTTTCGCATTATCACCAAGCCAAAAACCAAATCATCGGCTTAAAAAGTTTAAATTTTATTAATTTAAACCAAATTCAAACCCTTCCGATACGTGTCACCTCCCTTATAGTTCTTGTCCAAAGTTCTTTCATCAACGTTTTTGTATTTAATTCTATAGTTTCCGCATTATCACCAAGCCAAAAACCAAATCATCGGCTTAAAATTTTTAAATTTTATGAACTTAAACCAAATTCAAACCCTTCCGCTACGTGTCACCTCCCTTATAGTTCTTGTCCAAAGTTCTTTCATCAACGTTTTTGTATTTAATTCTATAGTTTCCGCATTATCGCCAAGCCAAAAACCAAATCATCGGCTTAAAATTTTTAAATGTTATGAACTTAAACCAAATTCAAACCCTTCCGCTACGTGTCACCTCCCTTATAGTACTTGTCCAAAGTTCTTTCATCAACGTTTTTGTATTTAATTCTATAGTTTCCGCATTATCACCAAGCCAAAAACCAAATCATCGGCTTAAAAAGTTTAAATTTTATTAATTTAAACCAAATTCAAACCCTTCCGATACGTGTCACCTCCCTTATAGCTCTTGTCCAAAGTTCTTTCTGCAACGTTTTTGTATTTAATTCTATAGTTTCCGCATTATCACCAAGCAAAACCAAATCATCGGCTTAAAGATTTTAAATTTTATGAACTTAAACCAAATTCAAACCCATCCGCTACGTGTCACCTCCCTTATAGTTCTTGTCCAAAGTTCTTTCATCAACGTTATTGTATTTAATTCTATAGTTTCCGCATTATCACCAAGCCAAAAACCATATCTTCGGCTTAAAAAATTTAAACTTTATTAACTTAAATCAAATTCAAACCCTTCCGCTACGTGTCACCTCCCTTATAGTTCTTGTCCAAAGTTCTTTCATCAACGTTTTTGTATTTAATTCTATAGTTTCCGCATTATCACCAAGCCAAAAACCAAATCATCGGCTTAAAAAGTTTAAATTTTATTAACTTAAACCAAATTCAAACCCTTCCGCTACTTGTCACCTCCCTTATAGTTCTTGTCCAAAGTTCTTTCATCAACGTTTTAGTATTTAATTCTATAGTTTCCGCATTATCACCAAGCCAAAAACCAAATCATCGGCTTAAAAACTTTAAATTTTATTAATTTAAACCAAATTCAAACCCTTCCGCTACGTGTCACCTCCCTTATAGTTCTTGTCCAAAGTTCTTTCATCAACGTTTTTGTATTTAATTCTATAGTTTCCGCATTATCACCAAGCCAAAAACCAAATCATCGGCTTAAAAAGTTTAAATTTTATTAACTTAAACCAAATTCAAACCCTTCCGCTACGTGTCACCTCCCTTATAGTTCTTGTCCAAAGTTCTTTCATCAACGTTTTTGTATTTAATTCTATAGTTTCCGCATTATCACCAAGCCAAAAACCAAATCATCGGCTTAAAAAGTTTAAATTTTATTAACTTAAACCAAATTCAAACCCTTCCGCTACGTGTCACCTCCCTTATATTTCTTGTCCAAAGTTCTTTCATCAACGTTTTTGTATTTAATTCTATAGTTTCCGCATTATCGCCAAGCCAAAAACCAAATCATCGGCTTAAAAATTTTAAATTTTATCAACTTAAACCAAATTCAAACCATTCCGCAACGTGTCACCTCCCTTATAGTACTTGTCCAAAGTTCTGTCATCAACATTTTTGTATTTAATTCTATAGTTTCCGCATTATCGCCAAGCCCAAAACCAAATCATCGGCTTAAAATTTTTATATTTTATGAACTTAAACCAAATTAAAACCCTTCCGCAACGTGTCACCTCCCTTATAGTACTTGTCCAAAGTTCTTTCATGAACGTATTTGTATTTAATTCTATAGTTTCCGCATTATCACCAAGCCAAAAACCAAATCATCGGCTTAAAAAGTTTAAATTTTATTAACTTAAACCAAATTCAAACCCTTCCGCTACTTGTCACCTCCCTTATAGTTCTTGTCCAAAGTTCTTTCATCAACGTTTTTGTATTTAATTGTATAGTTTCCGCATTATCACCAAGCCAAAAACCAAATCATTGGCTTAAAATTTTTAAATTTTATTAATTTAAACCAAATTCAAACCCTTCCGCTACGTGTCACCTCCCTTATAGTTCTTGTCCAAAGTTCTTTCATCAACGTTTTTGTATTTAATTCTATAGTTTCCGCATTATCACCACGCCAAAAACCAAATCATCGGCTTAAAAAGTTTAAATTTTATTAACTTAAACCAAATTCAAACCCTTCCGCTACGTGTCACCTCCCTTATAGTTCTTGTCCAAAGTTCTTTCATCAACGTTTTTGTATTTAATTCTATAGTTTCCGCATTATCACCAAGCCAAAAACCAAATCATCGGCTTAAAAATTTTAAATTTTATGAACTTAAACCAAATTCAAACACTTCCGCTACGTGTCACCTCCCTTATAGTTCTTGTCCAAAGTTCTTTCATCAACGTTTTTGTATTTAATTCCATAGTTTCCGCATTATCACCAAGCCAAAAACCAAATCATCGGCTTAAAAAGTTTAAATTTTATTAACTTAAACCAAATTCAAACCCTTCCGCAACAAGTCACCTCCCTTATAGTTCTTGTCCAAAGTTCTTTCATCAACGTTTTTGTATTTAATTCTATAGTTTCCGCATTATCGCCAAGCCAAAAACCAAATCATCGGCTTAAAAATTTTAAATTTTATGAACTTAAACCAAATTCAAACCCTTCCGCAACGTGTCACCTCCCTTATAGTACTTGTCCAAAGTTCTTTCATCAACGTTTTAGTATTTAATTCTATAGTTTCCGCATTATCACCAAGCCAAAAACCAAATCATCGGCTTAAAATTTTTAAATTTTATGAACTTAAACCAAATTCAAACCCTTCCGCTACGTGTCACCTCCCTTATAGTCATTGTCCAAAGTTCTTTCATCAACGTTTTTGTATTTAATTCTATTGTTTTCGCATTATCACCAAGCCAAAAACCAAATCATCGGCTTAAAAAGTTTAAATTTTATGAACTTAAACCAAATTCAAACCCTTCCGCTACGTGTCACCTCCCTTATAGTTCTTGTCCAAAGTTCTTTCATCAACGTTTTTGTATTTAATTCTATAGTTTCCGCATTATCGCCAAGCCAAAAACCAAATCATCGGCTTAAAATTTTTAAATGTTATGAACTTAAACCAAATTCAAACCCTTCCGCTACGTGTCACCTCCCTTATAGTACTTGTCCAAAGTTCTTTCATCAACGTTTTTGTATTTAATTCTATAGTTTCCGCATTATCACCAAGCCAAAAACCAAATCATCGGCTTAAAAAGTTTAAATTTTATTAATTTAAACCAAATTCAAACCCTTCCGATACGTGTCACCTCCCTTATAGTTCTTGTCCAAAGTTCTTTCTGCAACGTTTTTGTATTTAATTCTATAGTTTCCGCATTATCACCAAGCAAAACCAAATCATCGGCTTAAAGATTTTAAATTTTATGAACTTAAACCAAATTCAAACCCATCCGCTACGTGTCACCTCCCTTATAGTTCTTGTCCAAAGTTCTTTCATCAACGTTATTGTATTTAATTCTATAGTTTCCGCATTATCACCAAGCCAAAAACCATATCTTCGGCTTAAAAAATTTAAACTTTATTAACTTAAATCAAATTCAAACCCTTCCGCTACGTGTCACCTCCCTTATAGTTCTTGTCCAAAGTTCTTTCATCAACGTTTTTGTATTTAATTCTATAGTTTCCGCATTATCACCAAGCCAAAAACCAAATCATCGGCTTAAAAAGTTTAAATTTTATTAACTTAAACCAAATTCAAACCCTTCCGCTACTTGTCACCTCCCTTATAGTTCTTGTCCAAAGTTCTTTCATCAACGTTTTAGTATTTAATTCTATAGTTTCCGCATTATCACCAAGCCAAAAACCAAATCATCGGCTCAAAAACTTTAAATTTTATTAATTTAAACCAAATTCAAACCCTTCCGCTACGTGTCACCTCCCTTATAGTTCTTGTCCAAAGTTCTTTCATCAACGTTTTTGTATTTAATTCTATAGTTTCCGCATTATCACCAAGCCAAAAACCAAATCATCGGCTTAAAAAGTTTAAATTTTATTAACTTAAACCAAATTCAAACCCTTCCGCTACGTGTCACCTCCCTTATAGTTCTTGTCCAAAGTTCTTTCATCAACGTTTTTGTATTTAATTCTATAGTTTCCGCATTATCACCAAGCCAAAAACCAAATCATCGGCTTAAAAAGTTTAAATTTTATTAACTTAAACCAAATTCAAACCCTTCCGCTACGTGTCACCTCCCTTATATTTCTTGTCCAAAGTGCTTTCATCAACGTTTTTGTATTTAATTCTATAGTTTCCGCATTATCGCCAAGCCAAAAACCAAATCATCGGCTTAAAAATTTTAAATTTTATCAACTTAAACCAAATTCAAACCATTCCGCAACGTGTCACCTCCCTTATAGTACTTGTCCAAAGTTCTGTCATCAACATTTTTGTATTTAATTCTATAGTTTCCGCATTATCGCCAAGCCCAAAACCAAATCATCGGCTTAAAATTTTTATATTTTATGAACTTAAACCAAATTAAAACCCTTCCGCAACGTGTCACCTCCCTTATAGTACTTGTCCAAAGTTCTTTCATCAACGTTTTTGTATTTAATTCTATAGTTTCCGCATTATCACCAAGCCAAAAACCAAATCATCGGCTTAAAATTTTTAAATTTTATGAACTTAAACCAAATTCAAACCCTTCCGCTACGTGTCACCTCCCTTATAGTACTTGTCCAAAGTTCTTTCATCAACGTTTTAGTATTTAATTCTATAGTTTCCGCATTATCACCAAGCCAAAAACCAAATCATCGGCTTAAAATTTTTAAATTTTATTAATTTAAACCAAATTCAAACCCTTCCGCTACGTGTCACCTCCCTTATAGTTCTTGTCCAAAGTTCTTTCATCAACGTTTTTGTATTTAATTCTATAGTTTCCGCATTATCGCCAAGCCAAAAACCAAATCATCGGCTTAAAAATTTTAAATTTTATGAACTTAAACCAAATTCAAACCCTTCCGCTACGTGTCACCTCCCTTATAGTACTTGTCCAAAGTTCTTTCATCAACGTTTTAGTATTTAATTCTATAGTTTCCGCATTATCACCAAGCCAAAAACCAAATCATCGGCTTAAAATTTTTAAATTTTATTAATTTAAACCAAATTCAAACCCTTCCGCTACGTGTCACCTCCCTTATAGTTCTTGTCCAAAGTTCTTTCATCAACGTTTTTGTATTTAATTCTATAGTTTCCGCATTATCGCCAAGCCAAAAACCAAATCATCGGCTTAAAAATTTTAAATTTTATGAACTTAAACCAAATTCAAACCCTTCCGATACGTGTCACCTCCCTTATAGTACTTGTCCAAAGTTCTTTCATCAACGTTTTAGTATTTAATTCTATAGTTTCCGCATTATCACCAAGCCAAAAACCAAATCATCGGCTTAAAATTTTTAAATTTTATGAACTTAAACCAAATTCAAACCCTTCCGCTACGTGTCACCTCCCTTATAGTACTTGTCCAAAGTTCTTTCATCAACGTTTTTGTATTTAATTCTATAGTTTCCGCATTATCACCAAGCCAAAAACCAAATCATCGGCTTAAAATTTTTAAATTTTATGAACTTAAACCAAATTCAAACCCTTCCGCTACGTGTCACCTCCCTTATAGTTCTTGTCCAAAGTTCTTTCATCAACGTTTTTGTATTTAATTCTATAGTTTCCGCATTATCGCCAAGCCAAAAACCAAATCATCGGCTTAAAAATTTTAAATTTTATCAAACCAAATTCAAACCCTTCCGCAACGTGTCACCTCCCTTATAGTACTTGTCCAAAGTTCTGTCATCAACGTTTTTGTATTTAATTCTATAGTTTCCGCATTATCGCCAAGCCCAAAACCAAATCATCGGCTTAAAATTTTTATATTTTATGAACTTAAACCAAATTCAAACCCTTCCGATACGTGTCACCTCCCTTATAGTACTTGTCCAAAGTTCTTTCATCAACGTTTTAGTATTTAATTCTATAGTTTCCGCATTATCACCAAGCCAAAAACCAAATCATCGGCTTAAAATTTTTAAATTTTATGAACTTAAACCAAATTCAAACCCTTCCGCTACGTGTCACCTCCCTTATAGTACTTGTCCAAAGTTCTTTCATCAACGTTTTTGTATTTCATTCTATAGTTTCCGCATTATCGCCAAGCCCAAAACCAAATCATCGGCTTAAAATTTTTATATTTTATGAACTTAAACCAAATTCAAACCCTTCCGCAACGTGTCACCTCCCTTATAGTACTTGTCCAAAGTTCTTTCATCAACGTTTTTGTATTTAATTCTATAGTTTCCGCATTATCACCAAGCCAAAAACCAAATCATCGGCTTTAAAATATGTGTTCGAGGTCTGTGATGAGTGAGGGGATTAGGTGTTTGGAATTAGATTCCAAATGAAATTTCCAATGAAATTGGGTCCTATGCTAAGAATTTTGTTAAAGTTGGAAGGAATGTGTGTGAAGAGTATATTGTGGACTCACTCTTTATTGCCGGTAGGATAAATTTTAAACCCACTCGTTCATCTCCTTTCTGAACCCAATTCTATAAAGACCTATCCTTAACCCGTTCATTCCTAAATACTCATAACCAAATCATTGTAACCCGTGCGGATAAAGGAAACAAAACTGTCATCATGGACCGCGCAGATTATAATGAAAAAATTAACACTCTTCTCTCTGACACGAACACTTATCGCCCCACTAAACGTGACCCCACACCTTCTCTCACTACAAAATTCAACCAACACCTCAAACATCTTGATACAAAACAAATAAATACCCCTACTTACAGATACCTTATCTCCTATAATTCTATTGCTCCCCGTTGTTACGGTCTACCAAAAATCCATAAACCCGGTAATCCCATCCGACCCATCATTTCAAATATCAATTCTCCCTCCACTATGGTAAGCTCAGCAAATTCCTTCTCCCTCCATTACAATCCCTTAGCTATAACAATCCATATGACGTAAAAAATTCCTTCCATCTCTTGGAACAATTAAAAACCATCAAAATTCCCGATAATTTCATCCACTTATTCTAATATCTTCCGCATCCACAAATCCTAGTTTTGATTTCATAGGTATCCGCAATTATCGATGTACCTCTTGTATTATTATTATCTTTAGTATTGTATAACTTCCTTCTGAATATTTTTTAATTTTTTATTTTGTTACCTTATGTATTATCTCAATTTTGTGTTATTATTGAGTCCGTACATAACAATATATATACAGTACCATCTATTTTGTTAGTTTTTAATATTTTATTTTCACTCAGTTGTCATGTAGCCTCCCTTTCACTTCAAAAGCGTTGGGTTTCCCCCGTCATAAACCTTTGAAGTCGGCAAACTATCCCCAACCACTACCTCTTACCTTATTTTACCTTCAGTCTTTGTATCTACCTTGACTCAGAAGGTAAATATCGAATATAATATAGAATAGAATAATTATTTATTTTCTTCAAAATATAAAAAAATATATAAAATAACGATAGCACGGACATAGTCCGTTTGCTAGAAGAAGGTAAATATCAGATTCTATTTAATCTTGCTAACCAGCTACTTATTTAAATATTCATGTATATGCTTACCATCTTTTATATTATAATCAGTTCTGTAAAATATTCATTTATTGTCATCCTCTAGCATAAATACTCATATATTTGTTTTCTTTTAGCCCTGATGAAGATCCACAAGTTGGATCGAAACGTTGGCTTTCGAAAATAAAAAAATTTTCAAACTGAAAATCCTGATCATCATTTAACCTTTTATATCACTACAGAGAAAGATAGCGATATTATATTCTGCTGATATTATACATCTTTATTTAAATCTATTGTTGAGAAATTAATTAAGGTTATGGATAGGTTTATTTCTACAAGCACCTAAAATACATTGATAACTAACAGACTGCTCTCCCCCCACTCTTTTGATTCTGAATTTGATTGGTTGGTTTTTCCATTCGATTCATCTAGCATTAAAACAATATTGAGATTTGTAAGTTATCAATAAGTTTTAGTAGCTTGTTGGAGCCATACCTTATGTTATGTACGTCATATGTTTTTCCAATAAGTAAACATTTTGAGCGACAAGTAAATAATTATTTTCATGTTTTTTCCCGATAACTTCTTAAATAAATTGAGAACCCAATAAAAAACATTTTATAAAAAAATATTAAACCGACTTCGAAACCTAGGAACCAGTAAAAATAAATTCACTGAAAAGTATGAAATAATTACCTTCTGATTTTTATGAATACACAGCAAAATTGAAAATGGTATAAAAAGTGGAAAAGTGCAATAAGACGAATAATTTTATTTTGATTTGTACAAATACACCCTAATTGTTAATAAAAATTATTAAATTAAAATATTAAATACTATGTTCAATACAACACAATCTTTTCGGAGGCGGCGCAAAATAGAAATGAAATGTTACTGATACAATCCCATTAGTAGTCATTGAAAGTAATAGATAGGAAGAAAAGATCCATTTAGAAGATTTTCATAATGTCTAGTGTTAAATATTTTAAATTTTGCGCCGCCTCCGAAAAGATTGTGTTGTATTGAACATAGTATTTAATATTTTAATTTAATAATTTTTATTAACAATTAGGGTGTATTTGTACAAATCAAAATAAAATTATTCGTCTTATTGCACTTTTCCACTTTTTATACCATTTTCAATTTTGCTGTGTATTCATAAAAATCAGAAGGTAATTATTTCATACTTTTCAGTGAATTTATTTTTACTGGTTCCTAGGTTTCGAAGTCGGTTTAATATTTTTTTATAAAATGTTTTTTATTTCACAATTTTTAGTTGGAGAAGATAACAAATGTAGAAAACCGTACGTTGGTTTAAAAATTTCGTTGGTAATTGGTCGTTGATAAAATAAACGTTGGTTTAAAAATTTCGAAATCTTTTTACGCTCTACCACGTTTGTCTTTCCCAGGTCTTTTTATTATACAATAATTGTATAAAATTATTATGAAATACACTTTACCTTTTCAATTTTATGAATACGCACAGAAAGTGGGAAAGCGGTGCGTGTATTAAACAACTTTCAACACACTACTTTTTATGATTATAAATGGATTTTTTTTTTTTAAAAGATCAATGTTCATTTGGGAAGGGAACACATAAAATGTTTTTCCACAATGACAATATTTTTCCTTCGCTAAATGTCGACAGTACTTGTCATTTACGTAGAGAATCAGTGTTCCGAGATGTGTTGAGTTAAATACAGATAAATACATAAATCCGGCCATTCCAAGATGAAGTAGATAAGTCACTGAACAGTCGAGATTTTGGCCGGTTTTAGACATGATATCGTTAATAGAGAATCGATGAGGATGCTAATATGACCTATAGTAAATTTGAAAGTAATTTTTAAATTTTGATTGCTTGAATATCCTTCTGAAAACTATGGCGATATTATACACGACTTCATTGGATAGAAGTCCCTGCCAAAAAAAGGGGCAACCATAAAATTTATCGATATCAAAAAGACTGCCCCGCTAGGATAGAAGCAACAGGGTTTGGGACTCACATATGGTTAATTTATTATTACGAAGGATATTATTATTCTCCGTATTAGACTACTGACTTAATTCCAAAGGTTGATTCAATTATGTTCGTAATTCCTTTCGATGAATTTTCGACTAAATTTAGTACCGAAGTACTATGAATTATATCCTTCGTAATAAAACATTATTCAGAAAATAAATTGCTAAACAATGTTGCTTCAATTCTAGAGGCGTAGCATTTATCATCATTTTTAACAATCATTTCCATGACTGCCAAATTTTTGCTGAGGGGACTTTCATACAATGAGGTTGTTTTCGGGTAGTTATCAAGTTTTATTTTGTAGTTTTTATTGATGTATGAACACCAGCAAAAGCCTCGATAGTTGTAGAAACAAGTTTAAAACCCGATACTAGTAATCCGGATAACATAACAGAAGTGTCACCCTTAAAGGATCGGCACAAGACCTCCGGCAAGATATTCAACAGTAACCGAGTGTATCCGGAAGAAGACAGAGGTATCTGAATCCTTTATTAAGTCAACTGAAAATGAGCTTTTCCAGGAATTATTGTATTCTTTTTTAATGTGCATAGTCAATAAAAGATAGAAATCAAAATCTAATTTAAATCAATAATAGCTACGATTTTAAATTTAAACGATCCTTCGGGAACTTGAAGAAGTCTTAAATTCTGCTTTAAAACGATTACCGATTAAATACTCAGTCTTTCTTGGAATTCCACGAATTTTGTTGTCTTATGATTATGGTGTCCAACCGTTGATTAGATCTAAATTAAGAAGGTTTACTGTTATCGGTGAATATACATCTATCTATTATTTATGCTAATATCGCTACAGAAAACGACAGCGATATTATATTCTGTTGATATTTATATCTTCATTTAAATCTAATGTTGAAAAAATAGTTAAGGTTATGTATAGGTTTGTTCCAACAAGCACGTAAAACTCATCGATAACTAACAGACTGCTTATGTTCTCCCCCCACTCTTTTGATTCTGAATTTGATTGGTTGGTTTTCCCATTTGATTCATCCAGCAGTAATACAATATTTGGATTTGTTAGTTATCAATTAGTTTTAATAGCTTGTTGGAACATACCTTATGTTATATATGCCATATGTGTTTCCAATAATTAAACAATTTGAGCGATAATTAAATAATTATTTTCATGTTTTTTCCCGATAACTTCTTAAATAAATTAGGAACTCCAAAAAGGTTTAAATGGGACCACATTGGGAAAATACTCTACAAGATGCAAAAGGTTTCGTTCCAATTGGTCCACCCATCTCTGAGTAATCGGTGAACATACATAGAAAAAAAAAAAAAAGGCACAAAAAAAAAAAAAAGTCACATACGTATCGAATTGAGTAACCTCCTTTTTCGTTCGAAGTCGGTTAAAAAAAGGTTTTAATGGGACCACCTCGGGAAAATAATCTACAAAATGCAAAAGGTTTCGTTTACTTGGTCCTTCCATTTCGGAGTATTCGGTGAACATACATAGAAAAAATAAAATAAAAAACACACAAAAAAAAGACACATATGTACGTATCGAATTGAGTAACCTACTCTTTCATTCGAAAAGTACTAAGAACTATTAAGTTGTTTACAAATGATAATACTATATAGCTTATGGAGACACAAAAAATTAGTAAATAAATATGGAAAAACTGTGAAGTTGCTGAATGGCGTATACATATTTATTTATCAAAACATGTTGATTTCTAATCTTAGTAGGTTGGTAAGTGAAAGTTGTGAGTTACTCGCATTGCACCAGATTTTTTTTAAAAATTAAACTATCAACAGTAATGTTTTATGAACAATTGAAAATTAAAATGTTATTTTCTTCTAAATTTGGTTGGAAGATATTTATATTATAATTGATAAAAGTAATACAAAAAATAGAAAATTATTGGAGGCCATACACATAACAAAAACACATTACAAAATGACCTCATGTTACTTTTTAACTGTTACAATTACATTTATAAGAACAGATGTTAATTTATAAAACCATGTATATTTTAGTAAATAAATGTTATAGGTGCTTGCTAAAATTAAACCAAGTCTCCTTAAAAATACTAAAACTTGACCTGCAACCTTTTCTGTAGCATCTCCATCTTGGTGTGTGACCTCCTGTAATCTACAACTTCATGTCATGTTCCAGGGAACACTTCCTCTTCTTATGGAGAATGCCATAACTTCTTAGTATTTCAATACACTTTTCTTGAGATGATAATGAATTGTTTAATTCCAAAAGATTCATTTTGTCTCGAGGAAATCTAATTTCGAGATACAAATGAAATCAAGAGTACTTTTATCATGTAGCTTATAACCTTGCTTATAAAATCATGTGTTTACCTTTCCGGTTACAAGTGAGTATAAATGTAACAGTTAAAAAGTAACATGAGGTCGTTTTGTAAAGAAGACCCAAAATTACAGTTAATTATAAAACAGATACGAAAAATTTAGGAACCCATTACATGGACATATTAAATAAAATAAAAAGATTTTATTAACAATAGTGAAGTAATAATTAAAAAAAAAAACATAATTATCACAATCAGCTGGAGGACAAGGGATTTAGTATAAACAGGGTGAAAATATAGAGGACAGAGTCCAGCAGCCTTTAGTCAATTAGAAATGGACAAGTATGAGCTGACATATATAAAAAGTATAACGGTGAATTTTAAGCATATGACATTGATATATTTGTTATAATATTTATTAAAAGACCATCAATCATACGATTGAATAATTATTTATGTAAGTTATACTTAATTTATTTTATCTAAATTATTAAACTAGTGTTCTGATTATTAAATGTTAATAGATAAAAAATGTACAGGTTTTGAGAATGGGGAAACAGCCCCAAAACGTCAACATGTGCTGTAAATAAATATTTATGGTGAAAAAAGAAGATACTTTTTGCTTATTTTTTATCAATGAAAAAATTAAAAATTAATTTACTGTATAATTGATAAATATAAACTTAAGAGGACAAGAGGGTAAGATTAGGTTTTAATAAAGAAAAAACAAGGAGTATTAAATCTTAAAATTTTATTAAGATTATTACAAAATTTATTGATTAAAACATTTTAGATCCTTTTTTCAACTAATATCTCAGGAGGATTATCAATTTCCATTAAAACGCATGCTCTGTATTTTAAATCTTCAAATCGCAAATGTTCATTAGCTGGTTTAAATTTCAGTCTTCTTATCATTTTCGAAATACCTACTTTCATTAGAACTGATCCAAAGTATGCACCTGAAAAATTATAGTTTTCTTTTAAAATTATTACAAATCAACCTGAGTAGTTCAGTTCAAATAAAAACTTTCAAAAAAATCAAAATAACAAACTTGAATTTATAGCTGCATTACTTAACTAAATTATATATTACAGGTCCTTTATAGAATATTTATACCAATTACTGTTACAGATTTTTTAAAAAAATATTTTGGAACTTTGTTACTGTTATTAAATTTTTAATAAAATGTTACTAAATAATTACATTCATATGGCAGTGCAAGAATACAAGGGCCATTTTCCAGATAAGCCCTTGTCACAGGCTTGTTATTGAATATTGACAATGGACATCTGAACGTGTGTGTAACAAGGAATTTTATAATTTTCAATGCTTCCAAGGAACAAATTTTACCGTCAACAAGGAGAGCTGTTTTATTCATTTTTCAGACATAAAAATCATTAGACCTTTAAGGCATAGTTACACAGTGCAAGTTGTGCCAGAAGGCAGCTACATCACGTCCGTATTCACAAGAGGGCAGCTCGACTAGCCTCGACCAGTGGCACAGGGGCGAGCTACTGGCACGGAAGTAGACAGCTAAACTGTTCAGTTTCCAGCAGATAATCTTTTCAGTATGTCTCACTCATTCATTAATTTTGTGGCATAATACACGACTGATCACAGTTCCTAAAGTAATAAACGCGGCCACGAAAATACTATAATATAATTACTATAGTACAGGGTGTCCAGAAAGAGTATTCGGGTTTTTGTTTTGAGATGCTGTTGTAAGAGGGCGGGGTGGGGGTGCGGGGTGAGGATGACTGAAGGGGCGAGGATATAACTCTACAACATGGTTTCAGCAAGATGGGGTCACTTGCCATACTTCAGACTTATCAATTGCTACGGTAAACAAATTATTTCAAAACAAAGTGATTTCTCGTAGAGGCACCATTAGCTGGCCTCCCAGGAGTCCCGATCTCAGTCCTCTTAACTTCTTTCTGTGAGGATACCTGAAAAGTAGGACGCACGAAAAGAAACCGATTATTATTGAAGCAAAATATCAGAACAGAAATGACGGCAATCTCAGGAACAATGTGTCAGCGCGTTTTTAGAAATCTGCGTTTGAGATTCGAGAAGTGCCAGTAGCATTATGGAGGACACCTAGACAATATTGTTTTTTCTAAATAAATTTCCAGTTCATTGTGTTTAAATAAAACGTAAACATCCTTCTTGATATTCTATATTTGAGATTTTATTCAACTTTCAAACCCCGAATACTCTTTTTCGACACTCTGTATAATAATATTAAATACATCACTAATACATCATTCTGTAAGTTTTATAGATATATAAATAATTAATTAAGCAAACAAATAAATTAAGTGGCTGAAAATGAGGCTTCACCAGGTTCTTAGAAGTCATCTGAATGTTAAAAATGTAATCCATGTCATTAATACTTGGGTATAACAGTGGTAGCATATAGTTTTAGCATTATAAACTGGTCAACTACCAAACTCTACATGGAACGTCTAGTTCGTACAACGATGAATGAAGCTAAGATTCATCGTTCATTGGCATCTATCACAGAAGCAAGACCAAGGAAAAAAGATCGTCGTGGGCTCATCTTGATAGAAGACTCGATCAATGTAGCTATGTAAACTTAACTGGTATACCTGTGCTATCGAATTCCCATCCTATGGTCTTTTTTATTTTGCTCAGTACCATTCCTGGCCATCTGTGGATCTGCCACGAACACACCCAGAACTCCTGCCATTCGGCTCAGAAATGAAGAAGCGTACTGGATCGTGCTGTAACATGCCATGCCCTTTTTATAGTGTGACTTCCTGGTTTGAATCTGATTCTGATATGTAATTATTTATTCTGTTACTAAGGAACTCCATCATGAATAAGATGGATACTCTAGTATAAAATAATTAATGATGATAATAAACCCAGAGATTGAGCGTGAGCTTTTTCGAATCACCCAGTGAATCAGTTGAGTACTGAATCATAAATGAATTCAGTTAAAAATCATCAAAATTACGTCTTGGATTTTAAAAAGAAATTCTAATGAAGTTTTTGAAATGTTGCTTAGAAATTGAGTTGGTTGAGGCTTTCTAAAAGGATTCCCTGAAGAAGCCTTATGCCCACTCTTTTCTTCAAAATATTTGAACAACTCTACAAATTTTCTAATTCGAGATAAAACACTGCTCATCTGTTTGTCAATAAATTTGGAGTTAGAAAATTATCCTTCGTGGTCTCGAATATCTTGCTATAAAATTTAATTATAAAATAAATTCATCAACTACCTAGTGGGCACTTTTATCAAATTTGTTTCATAAATTGTAAACATAAAGAAAATAAGAGAAAACAATTATTGAGATCTACTTATGTATATTATTTCTGAAGGCCTTTTTTTGGTCAGTATGCCATAACTTCTTTAATACCTCATCAAATTTTATGAATGAGGCATCATTTTAAAGCTTTCTTTAACTGCTACACCGGAAAAATAAAAAAAATCACTGTACTTCTCAGCAAAAATGATCGCACGGCTTTTTAGAAGGTGATATTTTTTTTTTCGAGACGAACATTTTTGGTTATTTGCACTTTTCTGATTGTCACACCCTCGTTTGCGAGTTACAATCAAAAACAAACGATTTAATAGAATCAGCGCACTCGCTTTCCGCGAAAACTATATGTGTATTTAAGTATGTGGCGTTTTCCAGGGGTCGCTCTTTCAGTGACATCTATTTCTGTGTAAAACCCACCAAAAAACAATTTCAGATGACCATATCTTAACTTCAAACATATTGTTCAAAGAGGTCCAGTGAACACTTAAATACTATGTAAATATGAAAATACCTTATACTTATGTTTCAAAATACATACCTTATAAGTAATCTACAATTTAAACAAGTCTATTCTTTACTTCGCCCCTCACCTATGAACATGACTCACTAAATGCGCACTATACGATACTAAATATACAGTATGTACATTAATCAGGTGGGATTTAAGTAGGTCAGAGTGCGAATGCTGTTGAGTTTTTATGAAAACTTAAAGAATTTTTATATTATAAAAATTTGGTTTTATGTTTGTTTCTCTTCTAGAAGATTATGGTCTTACTTTTGAAATTTAAACACACTAACTTTTAGTTAATTATTCCTTTCTAAATGATTAAACTCTTTAAACATTCTAAATAAAAATTTGGTTTTATGTTTGTTTCTTTTCTAGAAGATTATGGTTTTACTTTTGATATTTAAACACGCTAACTTTCAGTTAATTATTCATTTCTAAATGATTAAACTCCCTAAACATTCTAATTTACCATGTTTTATCATGTACTTACAACGTGGTTTGCTATTTTCTTTTCCCGTGATGTTTTTCTTATAATAACACTTGTGTCATCTGTTCACACTACCCAGACCATTTTTCCATAGTTTTTTCACTAAAAATCGCTTTATTTGGGGGAATTTAAGCATTTTTCACTCTTTATCTCTAGGTTATCCTCCCGACAAGTTACCCTTTCATGTTCAGAGCACAGAGCAGTCGCTAAGTTTTTTCCTCCATATATTTTTTTTTCCCGTTTTAATCACTTTTAACTATTTAGTTATGTTCAATAAACTCTAAAACTACCCCTAATCACCAGTTTTTATTTCTGCCGTGCTTATAATTATCATTTTTCTTCATTTTAAAGATTTTGTATTTTGGGTTTTCCGAAGTTTTCGCGCTTTGCCACGCAATACCAGCGCCTAATCCCTAGGCCCTATATAAGCTCCGGCAGATAAGTCCCTTCGTCTCTGCGTTTTTCCATGCCAGCTTCCAGACGTCTCTTTGCGGTCGCCCTCTGACGGCCTACCTCCATCTTGGCTACGCATTAGCCCTTCCGAGACCTCTTCTCTTTCAACAGCAGGAAGTCTTCCATCTTGGCAAATTTCCAGACACCGGATGAGACTGCTGTGTCCAAGGCTGAGGAAACATTTTCTGTCAACTCTGCACCACCTGCTAGCCTGCAGGCGAACCTACTTCACAGTCAGGAGCATCACACTACCAGTGTGTTCAACCTTGTACTGGCATCTTACAGCGTAACTATATCAAAAGACAATGTTCTTTATATAACTAAATTATGTATTTCTTTAGTTAGCTGGCCGGCTATTTTCTATTATAACTTAGATATTAAAACATATATCTTTAAGGATATAAGAATAATTCTTGTAATTAGTTATATCTTCTGTTTGTACCACATCAAGTTTTATTTTAGAATATTCATTATTTTTATATCTTTCATGCCAAATTGTGGGCTGAACTGGGGACCCTGCAGAGCTGGCAGATAGCTGTGAAGCGAAACCTGTTAGCCAGAATACGATCAGCAGTTTGCACCTCCCAGCGCAGGACACAGCATCTCCAGCTGTCTTCCACTAACCGTCAGGAGTGCAGTAGTAAACTTCCGGCTAACTGTCAGGTGAGTGCCAGTTTTCTTAACGATAGGTTAAGCCACACCTCCCCAAGCCTCTGTCTTACATTTGGTCTCATTACAGTTCTCAACAGTGTTGGGTTCTCCCTCAGTTCTGGTCGGTTCACCACTGGCTTAATTGCAGAAATCTGTGACCACTGCGGGACAGCGGCAGAGGAAGAGCCACACATTTTTTGTTTGGATTTAATTCTTTTTAGTGTAATAAATAGCAGGTTTTTTAGTTTCATTTTGGTTCTTCTTCTTACCCCAAAACCCAACAAATGCTTTGCATGGGTCAGCTAGTATTGGATTATTTGAAACATATTTTTAATGAATCAACATATTTACCTGGACAGGTTCTAACACCTGTTCCAAACAGCGTATAGCTATATCTTAAGGAATCATTTTCTTCAAGGAAGCGATCTGGATCAAAAACATTCGGATTCTTGAAGTTCTTTGGATCCATTCTAATGTAATCCAACAAGTAAAGTACCGGAGTACCACGTGGTATCGTTATTCCATCTGTAAATACAATAGTTACAATCAAACTGAATATTACACACTCACACAATAACATGTTATATAGAAATGAAAATATTGTAATGTTAAACCGATAAGCAAATAAAAAAAAAACATATGGTATAACCTCCCGGACCGCTTGTTGGAACAAAATAAACGGTTGGAACGAACTTTGTGTCTAGATCTTTCCGTGATGGCGTAGAACTGCCCACATTGTTCTGGAATATTCCAGGCCTGTCTATTTACGAATATATATAAGGAGGAGTGACTGAACGAGTTAGTTGAAGTCAGTGTCTTGACTGTGTAGCTCAAGTCATATGATTGTGTGTTATAACGTTATAATTTTTGTAACCTGCTCATATATTTAAGTTTATTAATTCATTGGCATTGTGACAACTGCATATTTCTGTTAATAAATATTTGTTACCCACATAAGTGTTACAATATGAAATAAATGTAGCTGAAAAAAAAGAAAAAAACACTATTGCTATTTCTATAATCCCATATAAAAAAAATTAAAAATATTAAAATAAAAAAAAAAAAATTCAAATGAGCCAGTATAGTTTAAAGTCCAACGAGTAATGACGACGGAACTACTTCCAAAGAAAGGAGGGTGGTAAGTGAAAGTTGTGTGATTCGGGCACCGCACCTGTTAATTATAAATATGCCAATCTAATTCATTAAACCTGTATCAATGTTAAATATTACAGCATTTACTCACCTATGTTTATGTCAGCTGTTGCTAACTTTCCATTCATTGGAGTAGAAAAAAATCTTAAGGCTTCTTTTATAATCCTTAAACCAATTAGGAAGTTAAATTAAAACATTTAAAAAAATATAATTAATAATTATTTAATATGTTCAGCTGATATTATTAAAGTCTTATTGAATGCACTGTACTAGAATAATTCATAGACATGAATGAAAAGAAATGAAACTATTTCATTGAAAGGTTCATCTGTTAGACCCATTCAATCATTTTCATGGATATTTATCGTCATTGACGTCAATTTTTGCCAAGAGACATAGAAAGCACGAATAAGAGCAATACTTGTTAAATAAAGTGGGTACGAAAAGTATTTGAAAACCTCCTTTTGATTTACAAACAAGTTCAGCTTTTCCAGCGAAAGACATATAATAGGTAATATTTTGTTACTTAAGCCTGGAAATATTCCCAGCAAAAGTTTGTTTGAGTGTTTTGCTATTCAAGTGTCCATTGTTGGCCTTCTGATGCGGAACTTCAGAGAGCGGTGCACCTTGATTGATTCTATGGATTATTTCCTTGATGTACTCTGGACGGATCAGAGAAACCAAGAACGATAGGGGGCAAATGGTTGGGCAACGGGAAGGCTGAAGAGTTAGACGAGTGCGGGAGTCTTCCTCACTTCATGAGAGAGCAAGAAGCTATAGTGCCCTACTCACTGCTTCGCGCTCTCTGTCTTCCCCATACCCATCAACGCCTACTGTCACCTTCTCGTGGTGCCCCCTGAGGAGTTTATAACTCGCGAACGACAGAGGCGAACAGGGGGAGCCTGCCTAGAGTGGTCTGGATTCCAGCTGCTCTAGGCAGTTCCATTTTAGAATGTCTTTATAGAACAGTGGAACACAAGTTCCACTCAATGACCCAGCCTGATTGGACTAATAATTCACTGTGTATCACAGCAAATACACAGACGGACTGTACAGATATACTGAGCCTGCGAAACGGCATGGATGGGGATGGGAAGGATGTGGCTTCTATCCTACATATGTCCGCTAAGCACCTGGCCTGGCAAGCACGTGTATTGGTGCCTATGTGTCGGAGCATAGGAGGTCCGAGGCGCAAGCAGTAGGACCCTGGAATGCTAAACGCGGGTTGAGCATCCATTCCGGCTCCTGGACGGAACTCCAGGACTCTCAACGTTGATAGCGCTGAGATGGGGGTATACCCCAGCAGATAGCCATACACGGAAAGGTTTTAAAACAATGTTAGAACACTTCAAATTCTTCTTAGACGAAAATCCTAGATCTGTAGAGGACTTGTCCTCTCCAGAACCTCACAGACTGTCGGAACCCGACACCATAGATGAGGCTTCATTAGAACTCCTATTGAAGTCTCTCTCCGAAGAATCCCACGGCCTACAAGTGGGACACAACATTAAGGGAGCACTGGAGGAGCACGCAGCTCTTGTAGAGGCAGCCCTACAGGCCCCACCACACCCACATACACTGAGCCACTCACACTAGAGCGGGGACCAGACAGATGGCGGTAACGCTGCCACATCGAGGAACCTAAGGAATGTGAGGAGGCGCTATAGGAGGAAGGCGAAAGCCCAAATCCTATCAAATCTACCAGCCATTGGGGAACCTGCCCAAGGAAGGACAGCTAAGGATGCAAGGGCCCAACCAGGCCCGGCAGACGAAGCTGCTCCAACTGGGGGAAGGGCGCCCAGGCAGGGCCAACCAATACCCGGAAGGGACACTCCCCTGAAGCCTGTGTCTAAGGATGCAAGGGCCAGCTCTGGCCCGGAACACAACACAAACACGCTGGGCAGAAGGAGAGACCAACCGGACATTCACAAACACATGGCGCCAGGGCGCAGCCGCACAGGCCAGCAGGTAAAACTGCGGGGCCTCGGAGGCCAAACCCTAGCCTACAAAATTTCAGCAAAAGACCCAGGACGTGACCTGGTACCTCTGCACCAGTGGCAAAGAAACCCAGGGAGACTTCAGGGTCAGCGACAAACTACGCTCTTGCGACAAAAGGACAGCTGGTGGCAGTGATACCCAGGGGATATCCGCATATACAGCTGTCCAGAGACCACTGCAAACAACTGCAGGATGAGATAACGGGCAGAGTGGACGAATTGGACGTCGATGGAGATTACCACCCATTGTGTGATGGCGCAAGCTACAACAAGGGTGTCTGCATCGTCTCCTGCCTGGATGCAGTAACCAAAGAATAGTTGGAAAAAATCATTCCTGAAATCGTCCTGGAAGAGGGTCTAACCCTTCGGACAGGAGATATCAGGGAGCTTACCAGGACGGTCAAAGTAGGTGCCTACTTCCCAGGAAAGGTGCCTGCCGAAGACGTCCTGGTAACAAGAATTCAAATTCAAAATAGGGCAGTCGAAGGTATTAAGGAGTGGAGACTGCACTACTCAAAGGCGATGGAGAAGGGTGCCTTCATTATCATGAAGATACCGGAATACAGCCTGGAAAGCTTGAAGACCAGAGGACTGAAGGTTGGCTGTGGCATGTACACAGTCACCTTCAGACTAATGACTAGTGCTGCTGAACAGGCTCAATAGGTTGCCCAGAAGAGCACACCAATGGAAGTGGTGGAGGAGGAGGAGAGAGTCCTACCGGCTCCCTCTACATCCACTGAAATGACCTGTGGTGGGGCAATACCTAAGGACACAGTCAAAGTGAGGAGACGACCCACCCACAGGCTCCAACAAACGTAACAGAAAAGTGTCCAGAAGAGGAAGGCCTAGACTCATGGCAGGTGGTGGGAGGCCGGGGAAAGCCAAAAGGCCCAACCAATGTTGGGCCTGCTGGGAGACTCGGGCCACTGCCGCCGCCACGGGATAGGCCCCCACGCACACCCGACTAAACTTAAACACCCTGAAGCTGCTGCAGATCAATCTCTACCATTGCATAGCCGCAAGTGGAGTATTGCTACAATATATCAAAGGTAAGAACATTGATATAATATTTATACAAGAACCTTACCGTCTTAAAGGCAAGCTCAAAGGGCTGAAGATGTCGGGATACAATTGTATCTCTGTGACTGACAACCCTAGAGCATGCATCCTTTATAGAAAGGAACTAAAACTGCTGCCTCTTTGGCAATTCTGTTCCAGAGACTCTGCAGCAGCCTTATACATTCCTGAAAGGAGACAAAACAAATCCACCATAATGCTGGCTGGGTACCTACCCTATGAGGAAAAGGAACCCACAGCTATGCTGGAGCAGATCCTGGAAGCTACAGGGGATAAACAACTCATAGCTGCACTCGACAGCAATGCCCACCACGAACATTAATCACAGGGGTGAGCAAATACTAGAATTCATTATAAACAACGATCTTGATATATTGAACTGTGGGGATAAACCCACGTTTGTCAATAGGTCAAGATCGGAGATAATAGACATTACGATAGCTACTAAAACAATCAGTAGGAACATAGTCTCAAATGAGGAGACATGCTCAGACCACAGGTATATCAGATTCGACCTACTGAATAGCACAGAGTTTGTAGTCGAATACAGGAATCCCAAACTAACAGATTGGGAAAATACTGTATAAACCTCGACTCAAACATAAATAATTGCCCAAAAGAATTAGTAATTCATGGCAACTAGAGTGCCTGAATGCCACATTAACAGATGCTATGATCAAATATTATCATAGCAGCTGCATGCAAATGAAAAAGAAATCCAACAGGAATGCTGGTATCCTGGTGGAATAACGATCTGCAAAAACAAAGAACTCTCACTAGAAGATTGTTCAATGCCTCTAAGAACTCTGGCAGATGGAATGAGTACAAGAAAGCACTAACAGAATACCACAAATCAGTCAGGAGAGCTAAACGCAAGGCCTAGAAGGACGTCTGCTCTGATATAAGCAGCATCCCGGAAACCAGCCGCGTTAACAAAATTATAAACAAACATACAGAGCAGGGTATGATGGGCACGCTGAGGCAGCCTGATGGATTCACCACTAATGAGATGGAGACACTGGTAGCCATGGCGAAGACCCACTTCCCTGACTGCGAAATAACAAGCACTATAGAACCTGTCTCTATGCATTAAGAACAGAACACTGGATGTGCAAAAAAACATCATCACCAGCAATAAACTCACATGGGCAGTTAACACACTGGCCCCATACAAAGCAGCGGGTATAGACGGAATATTTCCAGCCCTCATACAAAAGGGACTACACATACTCAGACCATACCTCCTAGAATTGCTAAGAGGAAGCCTAGCGCTGGGATACCTACCACACGGATGGAAAATATCCAAGGTCTGCTACATACCAAAACCCGGTGATGGGACCTACGACAACCCTAAAGCGTTCAGACCCATATGCCTGGAGAAGATGATGGACAGGCATGTGAGGGAACAATTAGCGGGTACTTACCCAATACACGAAGATCAATTCGCCTACCAAGCAGGAAAATCCTGCGAGGTAGCATTACATAAATTAGTCTCTAGAATTGAAAAATCTATGGACCACCAAGAAACCACGATCGGCGCATTCATTGACATTGAAGGTGCCTTCGACAGAACACCGCACAGGGTAGTAGAGAAAACCCTGTGGGAGAGAAACATTGATGAAATTTCCATCAGATGGATCATGACCATGCTGAGGGAAATGCAAATACAGTCCGAATTAGGACTCAGCAAAATATTGATCAAACCTAAAGGTGGATGTCCCCAGGGTGGAGTGATATCCCCGCTACTGTCATGCTTAGTGATGGATACACTGCTGACGAAGCTAAACACCTCAGGCTACTATGCACAGGGATATGCGGACGATATAGCAGTCCTTGTAGGAGGCAAACATCAAAATGTCCTATCGGACCTCCTAAATAGTGCAAACAGAATCATACAGAACTAGTGCAAGAATAATGGATTGAATATCAATCCAAATTGGGGACACTGGAAAATATTCCAGGAGCTTGAAAAGGATAGACTACTATCCATGCACTCTTCAGATCAGGGGCTCACTGGAAGCAAACTTTAACGTCAAAATAAACGATAAAGAACTGCACATACCAAACAATGGTATCTGCTGCTACACGGATGGCTCACTCACCAGCAAAGGGTCGGGTGCGGGCATCTGGAGAAAAGATAAACCCAATGAAGGAATATATGCCGCATTGGACAAATTCACCACAGTAATTCAATCAGAGGTGCTGGCAATTATCCACTGTGCCTATGAGCTGCTGAAGGAACAAATGTCTGGGAAAACAATCACAATTTACACAGTCAGCCAAGCTGAACTCGGTGCTCTTAACAATATAGACATAAATTCTAAGGTTGTATGGGAGTGTAAAACAAGACTCATCATCCTAGCAAACAATAACAGAGTGAATGTAGAATGGGTGCCAGGCCACACTGGCATACCAGGAAACGAAAATACAGAAAAGGATCCAATATCAACCCTGAACCGGTGGTGGCATTAGCAAAAGTTCTGCCATAAGCAGGATAGAGGAAATATATGGAGCGAAAAGAAAACAATTTTGGAGGATGCAAAATCTAAAACACTCCAAATTGTTCCTGGACAGTCCCTCTGTCAAAAGAAGTAGTTAGTATTAAAGTATTACTATTAAATCTTGACAGGAATGCACTACGTCCACCACATGTTCAAACTCAAACTCGCGGTATCGCCAACATGTAGATACTGTGAAAAAGAGAGGGAGACGGCCTATCATATAGTCTGCCTATGTGACAGACTCGCAGCATTAAGGTTCAGAATGTTTGGCCTGGACCGCATCACGGACCCTAAGGCGCATGAGTTAATTAACCCAAGCAGCCTTCTTAAATACACTGAGGTACTGAAAATAAGCATATAAAGTGGAGCAGAACCCAGGCAGACAACTTGGCGCACAATAGGCCCAGTGGGGCCGCGGTGCATTTGCCACGAGAAAAAAAAACCAAGAACGACGGAATGGAATAGGATTCCTGCTCATTAAAATGACAAGGAAAAGTATTATTGATTGGACCCAGTATCAGACAGAATTATAACTACTAGGATGACCTCTAGAGTTAAAAAATTAATGCAGTGTTACGCCCCCACTGAGGTGAGCAGCGATTCAGAAAAGGACGCCTTCTACAGCATTCTCCACAGTATGCTGAATAAGGTGAAGAAGCAAGACATCATAATAATCATGGGCGACTTTAATGTACAATGTGGAAGTGACGATAAAGGAGTAGGGACGTTCATGGGAAGGAATGGTCATCAACGACAATGGTGGGAGGCTTTAAAACCTCTTAAAGACTTAAAGATGATAATAAGAAGAAGGAATTCGTGCTAGAATTGCAGAAGAAATTTACAGCGCTGGAGGACCAGAAAGCTAGGGTAGAGCATGGATTACACGGAAGTTGTTTTCCAAGAGACAGGAGAGGTTTTGGGCTTCAAAGACAGGGTTTGAAGCTGGTGGTAGCAAAGGAGAGAACTGTACCAGCCCGAAGGCCTGTCCTGTAACTCCCCCAACCACCAACAGTTCGGATAGAGAGGAACGCCTTCCAAACCTGCTATCCAGCCTGACCCTATCAGGTTCTCAAGACCTTGTCAGGTCGGCGCCTGGTGGTCTCAGTAACCATGACCCCTACGTCAACTCCAGGCAACCCCGAAGGGATCCTGGTATCGCCCATTGATGGCGTACGGGCGAACGCCATCCCCGTAGTGCCATTTGGTTTAGTACCTCATGCCCGAATGGGTAGCGGCCTGGACAGTTTCCTGTCCTATGGTTCTCCTACTCAAAGCATGATGGGGGGGCTTACCACCATGAATTGAGGAGGACTGGTCCCGTGCCAGTGGCTAGTTGCAACCCGAAGGCCGGCTGATGGGATCGCCACTCTCCTATGCCAGAGCTTCAAAGACAGAACCAGAAAGGAATGGTGGTCACCAGAGACTTGGAACTTTGTAGAATAGTTGAGGAGACTGAAAGAACAAATTGACAATGCGGCAACTAAAGAAATAAGATTGACGCAGGAAATTGCTTTCGCAGACGATGGTCTGATCTCAACGCATACTATGGCTGCTTAGCGGGCACTTTCCTGGAACTTGACGAAGCTGTTAGCCGAATGGGTCTGGAGATAAATGAAGGTAAAACAGTTTATATGAAGTCCGGAAGGAATGCATCTCGAGCTACCTAAATCCAATTAGGATAACATGAACTGAAGGCATGCAATAATTTTAAATACCTTGGTGCCCAAATATCATAGAAAAGCAATCCAACCGATGATATTAAGGGGAGAACAGTGACAGGTAATAGATGTTTGTTTGTTTTGAGAAAGCTATTCCAGTTTGCGACTCTGTCACGTAAAGCAAAACTGACACTGTACAAAACTGTTTTACAACCCATCATGTGTTGGGGTAGTGAAACATGGGTCCTCACTACGAGATATATTAACAATGCGGCACAAAAGAATATGCGGCTCTCTTAATATGGGAGCGGAAAGTGCTAGTTTGAAAATGATACATAGAAAATACGCTCCTATTCGGAGTTCAAATTCTTTATGGAGAACCAAATTTGGTGAACCATGTCAAAAAAAGAAGATTAAGGTGGCTGGGACAAGTAGAAAGAATGGAGGATGTAAGGTTGCCTTGGAAGATCATTGTATCGTAATCATGGAGGAACACCTTCTTCAGATGGGAGAACAGTGGCGAAGGATAGAGAGGAATGGAGAAGACTTATTTAGGAGGCCCAGGTTCCGGTACATAATATTTATTTACACAAATTTATTATAGTTCCTATTTTTACTTTCACTTACCTATATATGAAATATATAGTAAGTGGAAGTATTGCGATCGTGAAAATTTTCGACTTCCGGTTTTCAACGGAAATACACGTTTTGGGGTTCCCTGAGTCAAAATAACCAAGTCCCGCGAAATGGTCTGTGTGTGTGTGTGTGTGTCTGTGTTGTGTTTGTGTGTGTGTGTGTGTGTGTGTGTGTGTGTGTGTGTGTGTGTGTGTGTGTGTGTGTGTGTGTGTGTGTGTGTGTGTGTGTGTGTGTGTGTGTGTGTGTGTGTGTGTGTGTGTATTTTAATATCAGGTAAGCTTTATCATTATTAAAATGTTCTGAGGGGGCTTAAATGGGGAAGGGGCTTTTTTTGTTTTTCTATAAAGTACCTTTGTTTTAGTTTATATTGGGAAATTAACTGTCTCTCATCACGCTTAAAAATAAGAAACGGCTAAATATGATATATGAAGAGAATCAAGTAAACATATACAGGAGAAAAAAAGAAAAATATTCCGTCAACTCATAAAACACCTTGAGCTCACGCATGCGCCGTACGCCTTTAATGACAAACCAATGCGTTATAATTAAACTGTTCTGTTCATTTGAGAAGTGGCAATTAACAAAACGCATTAATTTCTAATCTAAGTAAGTTGGTAAGTGAAAGTTGTGTGTTGCGCGCACGCACCAGATTTTTTTTTTTTTAATCAAGAAGTATGCTGTGCGTTCTGTTTATTTATGTTAATCTCATTGTTGCTTTTTCTATCCTTCTGCCCCCCTAACTATTTTTATCTCTGGTTCATCAATACAATTTTATTTCCCAAAATGCATGTTTTTATTTTTTACTTTTTTCAAGACTTAGAATTCTTAAAAATAAAAAAGACAAAAAAGAATCTTCGAAATCGGATATAGCCATCTGAACGTGGTCCGATAGGAAGATACTCCTTTGGATCGGAGATTTAAATGCTAGAGTAGGAAGCAGTGAAAACTGTAGAACAGTTGGAAAATATGGTGAGAAAATAAGAAACGATAATGGATGTCGACTGATAGATATGTGTGAGGAAATGGATATGAGAATCTTAAATGGATTCTATAAACATAAAGATATCCATAAATACACTTGGTGCCAACCAACAAGACAATTACAATCTATAATTGACTATATAATAATAATAATAATAATAACCTTTATTTGCACATCTTACAAAACATAATAAAAAATTTACCATATTTTGATACATCCATTATTTACATATGTACAAAATCAACATTTAGTTGAGGTTTTGAGTTCGATTATTTTTACCACTCTTGCAACCACACTAAAATTTAGTGGAAGCGGATGGGGCAGGTGCATTATTTAATAATGCACCTGCCCCATCCGCTTCCACTCTATCCTGTCCAAGGCTACTCGCTTCCAGGCTGCCCCTCCGCAACTCTTTTTCATCTCCTGGTCCCAATCTGTAGGTGAACGTCCTCTCTTCCTTGGCTGTTCCCTTGGATACCAGTCCATAAGCTGCCTGGTCCATGTTGTAGCAGTTCTCCTGATGACATGTCCGGTCCAGGTCCACTTCCTCATGTGCACCTTCTCCATAATATCCGGGAGCCCAGTTCTTGCTCTGATCCACGTATTTTGTTTACGTTCTCGCCTTGATATTCCGAGAAGGTATCGCTCCGTCCCTCTGACTGTTACCCTCAGTTTGTGACTAGTCTTCTTGTCAATTACCCAGGTTTCGCAACCGTAGGTCATGGCAGAGGGAATCTCGTTAATCCATAGTCATAGTCATCCATAGTCCGTAGGTCATGGCAGGTAGCACTGTGCTCATCCAAAGTTTCCTCTTGACTTCTAGACTCACTGCTGACCTATATACATCTTTAAACTTGAAGAGTGCACGCCATCCCTGGGTACATCGCCTGCTTATTTCTTCATCCTGCCCTTTAATGGAAATAAGATGCCCGAATATAGAAAGTTATTCGCTTTCTCTACATGGTGCTCACCAATTCTTAAATCTTCTTCACCGTGTCCTGACACAAATTTACATTTTTTATAGTTTAATTTGAGCCCTACGTTTTCTCCTGCCACTATCAATTGTTTCACCATCGTTAAAATTTCTTCTTTGCATTTACCTATCAGGACTTGGTCATCCGCAAACTCTAAGTGATTAAGCCATTCTCCTTGGATTTTTATTCCTTTGTTCTGCCAATTCATAGACTGCATTAAATCATGAAGAACTGATATAAATATCTTTGGAGATAGAGTATCGCCTTGACGTACGCCTTTGCAAATTTTTATTTTTACTTTTTTGTTACCTAATGTATATTCGGCGTTGGATCTTGAATACATATCTTCCATTATCTTGCATATCCTAGGACTAATGTTCCTTTTCTTTAACATGGTAATAATGCTATCGGTTTTTAGGGAGTCGAAAGCTTTTTCATAATCTAGAAAAAGAAGGCAAACTGGAAGATTATGATTATTCGCTTTTTTGATCAGTTCTTTGATCACAAAAATGTGGTCTGTAGTAGAATAGTTCTTTCTGAAGCCTGCTTGATGTTTGTCTAATTCAATATCCAATTGGCCTTCTATTCTCCTAAGTAAAATTTTAGAAAATATCTTATATAGAACTGAGAGCAAACTTAACGGGCGATAATTATTTAGATCTCTTTTATCTCCCTTCTTTGGCAAAATTATGAGTTTCGCAGTTTCCCATTCTTTTGGAAAATATGCATTTTTGAGGCATGTATTGTATAAATGAGTGAGAGCCTGTGCTAGAATCTTTCCTCCAGCTTTTATTAATACCATTGTCAGACCATCAACACCTCCTGCTTTGTCTTCCTTGCAGCTACCGATTGCACTTATTACTTCTTCAAGCATAATTTCTTCTTTTGTGTCCCAGCTTTCTATATTCCATTCCCTTTTTTCATCATTCTTCTATCATAGTATAGCTGTTCATAATAATCTTTTATTCTATTAATTATTTCAGAGTTGTCATTTAATTCTTGCCCATTTTCATTTAAGATAAGAGTCATTTTTGTTTTAGCGATTCCTCCGTCTAAGTTTTCCTCCTGCCTTTATAGCTCCTTCGATTTTTTCTATCTTCTTTTCTCTCAACCACTTCTCAATTTCCTTCCTAATAAATTTGTTAAGTTCCCCTATATCTCTCTCCATTTTTTCAATTTTCTTCTTTTCTCCAAGAGGTTTTTTATATTTCTGGGAAAATTATGACAATTTTCATCTACCTTGTAGTTCTCTTCTTTAAACTCTTCTTGTAGTTTTTTCAACAAATCTCTTATTTCCTTTATTTGGATTGAAGGTGTCATTTCATCATTAATTACTGGCATAATTGATTTTAACTTGTCCTCAAATTTCCATGCTATTAATTCTTCTGATTTAATTTTTACCGGTTTTCTATTTCTTTTTTTCTTTTTTAAAGTGGTGAAATTGGTATTTAGCATTGCCCCTACTGGTCTGTGATTACTGCCGATGTCGGGATGACTTAATACTTCCACATTGTACACTAGTTGCCTATTTTTAACTATTATAAAATCTATTTCATTTTTTATCTTTTTATCTGGGCTCTGCCATGTCCACTTATCATGGGGATTTTTTTAAAAAAAAATGTTCATGATATAAAGGCCATTAGCTTCAACAAATTCTATAAGTCTTTCTCCTCTGTTATTCTCTTCTCCCATTTTGAATTTGCCTATATATTTTGATTTAACTTTACAACCAATTTTCGAATTAAAATCTCCGATTAATACTAGTTGATTATGCTTACCTTCATCAATAGCTAAGCTATTTGTAAATTTAAGTAAAACTCTTCGATCTCACTTTCTTCAGCATCTGTAGTAGGAGCATAAACTTGTATTATTTTGTATGCTGTCCTCTGTATTTTTTTTAGCTGTAGTAATAGCCTAGAGATGCGATGAGTGTATATTTTGAATGAAAGTATTTCCATTTCCATATTTCTTATTTACGAGAAACCCAGTTCCGCCTTATCCTTTTATTGTGCCATTATAATAAAGTGTGGTGCCGTCTTGATACTCCAAGCAGCCAGTACCATATCTCCTCATTTCCGACAGGCCAATGACAGACCAGTTTATATCTTCCAATTCACTTTTTAACTCCATAAGTTTCGCATCCGACAATAATGTTCTACAATTATAGGTAATTATATCCCAATTTTTTATCTTTAGTAATTTCATTATTTCCTTTTTGTTCATTTTCCTATTACAATTTCCAAGGTCATCTCCTATATTGGTAACAATGTTGCCCTTTAACCGCTAAGAAGTCGGTACAGAACACAACTGTGATGGTCCTAGTATTTTTTCATCTTTTTTTATTGGATTTTCATTTTCTTCGGTATTTAACACCTTTTTAAGTTCTTTGGTATTCTGTTTAAAATATCGGTCTAGACTGAGACTTCTTGGTTTAAAATTACTATTTTTTTTCTTATTAACATGTTTTTTATTATGTAAACCTTCTGTCCCATTTCTTTCTCTTGACTCGGCCTTATTTTCGGGAGAAGATTCCTCACTTCTTGGTCTTTTTGACCTATCTCCTTTTTCGCTATTTATTAAATCTTCTAACGTGTAAAGTGTGCCGTCGATCAATAATTTATCATATTTCATTATAACTTTATGGCCTTTTTAAACGATATAATTCTCTCCTTATCCTTCTTACTTCGAATGGGAAATCTTCTTTGATTTTGATATTCTTAAATGTTTCGTGTTCGTTCAATTTACGTTTTGCCCTTAGTACATCGTTTCTAATTGAAATTGATGAGAATTTAAGAATCACCATGTCTTTGTTTTTTATTAGTCTTATATCGACTATATCATATTTTCTTACATCTAATTCTAAAAAGGCGAATATATTCATTAAAGTCGATACGGCTTCGTAATTATTACGTGCTTGTAATCCAGTGACTACTATATTTAGCCTTTTTTGACGATTTTGACATTGTTTAAGGTACGAAATTTCCTCTTTCATATTTTCTACTTCTGTACTAATTTCTGTTCGAAGATTATCAACTTTAGCTTCTATTATTGGAATAGATGTTACCATACTAAGGATTTGGTTAATTTTGTCTTCCATTTTTATATTAATTTAAATAAAAATAAATGAATGTTTATTATGAAGTAACTAGAGGTACTGTTGATGCTTAATGTTTATATGTTAAGTATCTAGCTACTGGTAAGTTATATACAAAGGCTTTGCTGCGCTAGATAAATAATGGGCGGAGCTTCCCCTTCCCTTGGCTGGCCTAGGCTAGATCCACCAATAGTATAATTTATCTTACCTTAATTAAAGGCTTTATTCCTGGTAAATGTTAACGAAACTTAATGAGTGCCTTCTTTAATATGAACACTATAAACCTGTACAGTTTTAACCTTTAAAAGTCCGCATAACCACATATAATAATTTACAAATCACAGAGGCGATCTTCACCGTGTCACTTACTAACTCGAACTCGACTATATAATATTAAGGCAAAATAATTTTGTAATGCCCCAGGATGTCAGAGTCATGAGAGGTGCAGAATGTGGAAGTGACCATTACTTACTTACCTGTCATCTGACATTTAAGCCTTGGAAGTCTGATGCCGCTAAAAGATGCGAGGAGACTGAAATTGATGAGAAAGAAAACTGCAAGAGATATTTACTTGACAGCTTAAAGCAAGACTCAGTCAGGTTATTGTATCAAAACAGATTAAAAAATATACTTGGGAAGCTCCAGCCAGATACTTTCGAGATAGAGAACGTATATAAAGAGATTAAGAATACAATTCATCAACCAGCTTGGCGGCCTTAGGAATACAAGAAAAACGTGTGCACCTTGATAAAGAATGGTGGAATGAAGAAGTCGCAACAGCGGTCAAAGAAAAAAAGGAGTTATATAAAAAATGGCTCTCCAATCGTGATCCCATTGTGTTGCAAGAATATAAAAGAAGCAATAGAGAGGTTAAAAGGAAGAGAAAGAAAGCTATCGATGATTTCTGGAATAATAACTGCGAATACATTGATCGCTGTATGCACGGACAAAAGTCGACAGAAGCGTGGAAAATCCTCAAATCCGTTAAGAACCCAAAGCGAGAAAATGTTAAAATTAATCTCATAGAAGAAAAACGATGGGTAGAGTATTTCACTAAGCTCTTGCAAGAGGATCGGAATGAATTCAAATTAGAAGAAACCCAGGATTGTATAAATGAAGCTGACACTCTCGTAGTCGAAGTCTCTGTAGATGAATTGGACTGTGCACTAAGGGACATGAAAAACGGAAAAGCACCTGGACCAGGAAACATTCCCATAGAGTTGATTAAATACGGACCTTTGGAGCTAAAAAAGAAATTGGCCGAGTTCATGTCACTCTGCATAAAACAAGGGACAGTTCCTAGCGAATGGAAAGAGGGCCATATCACTCCAATCCATAAAAAAGGGAGCAAACGACAGTGTTCAAATTACAAAGGGATCACTGTAACTAGCAGCTTAAGCCGACTGTTTGGCAGAATACTCAACAAGAGGTTAATGGATGAGTGTAAACATATGATTCCTGAGGAACAAGCCGGATTTAAACGTGGTAGGTCTTGTACAGATCATATATTTACCCTCACTCAACTGATAGAAAAATGTAAGGCTCATAATAAAGAAATAAATTTAATATTTGTTGATCTTCAAAAAGCATATGACACGGTGCCTCTTAGCAAACTATGGAATGCTTTGGAAAACATAGGAGTAAGCCAATACTTGATTCGAGCTATGAAGGGACTATATTCACATGCGACAGCAAGGGTCAAGCTTAAGTATGGACTATCAAAAGAATTCCCAATTACTAAAGGCCTAAAGCAGGGCTGTTCGCTCTCACCTCTCCTATTTAATATTTATGTGGAGTGCATCCTTAGCCTATGGAAAAGGAAGTGTAGTGGTATGGGGGTTGCCATAGATGAAAATGTTTTGTACAATTTACAATTTGCTGATGACCAGGTCATTATTGCAAACGATGAAGAAGATGCGTCATTTATGATGAGGAAATTGCTAGAAGCCTATACGGCAGGGGGGCTGGAAGTCAGCAAAACTAAAACGGAATATATGGCATTTAATAGTAGTGGAAACTCCTCAATAAATGTTGGAGAATGGGATTTGACCCCAACTGAACAGTTTAAATATCTGGGCAGGAGGCTATCGAAGGGGAACAGCAATATGGATATTGATGAAAAAGTAATTAGAGGTAGAAAGATTATCCAAATATTAAATTCTGTTCTATGGAATAAGAATGTCCAACTTCAAACCAAAAAAAGAATATTCTATGCTTTTATAATCAGTACCGTACTTTATGCCTCTGAAACCTGGACTGTTTCAACAGCCTCAGCAAAAAAACTTGTTGCAATGGAAATGGATTTTTGGAGACATAGCTGTGGGATATCTCGAATCCAACATGTCCCGAATAATATCATAAGGGAAATAGTCCAAGAACCAATTAATATCCTTCATACTATCGCAACAAGAAAGCTGAGCTGGTTCGGACACGTCATGAGGATGTCGGACGACCGGTGGCCTAAGAGGTTACTGAAGCATGTTCCAAGTGAAAGAAGAAAGAGAGGTCGTCCTGAAAAGAAATGGATGGACGGACTGCAAGAAGCTATGGCAGCAAGAGGATTGAGACTTGGATAATGTGGACTTGGAGGATTGGAAGAAGACTGTCAGGACAGGAAAAAATGGCGGGATGGATTGTTAGGAAACGACATATGACCTCGCGTTGTAATAAAGTCGTTAATATATATATATATATATATATATATATATATATATATATATATATATATATATATATATATATATAGATCCTTCTTAGTAACCATATTACTTTTTTCATAAATGTCTTAACAAACTTTTGTTATAACATACAAATTATAAAAATAACATGAAATTTATACCTATCGAGGAACTGCATCCGTTCTAGGTCTTCAATTGTCGGATCTCTGTTATCATCACCAAATATTTCAAATTGCTCTCGCCAAGCTCTTTCTTGCACATCAGGATAAAATGCTAATGCGATTATTGCGCCTGTTAATGTAGAACTGGTAGAGTGCCCAGACTGAAAAATGTAAATTGCTAAACAAATTTAAAACTATTTATTTTATTAAATTCAAACGTTATCTATTTTTTTTAGGAAAATAGGTTTTGTTAAAAAAAATGAGTTTTTTGTTCAGTTCTAATTGTTGTAAAAAAAGACAGGAAACATTAATGAAATAATTTCTTTGCAAATTTGATGTCTTATAAATAGGACACATGGCTAATATAGTAGAACTGTTGTCTGGTAGAATTAAAAAACAAATCAGCAATAATTGATACAGTTTTCTTATTAATAAGTTATAATAGGTTTTCTTCCTAGGTTTTACTGAGGTGGGGGGAGAGAGGGGAGTAAATGTTCTCATTTGAGAGCACATATAAGAGTGGCATATTTTAAATTTTTTTACTGACTGATGGCAGGATTCTTCCCAGAGCCACAACATAAAATAACCACACCATCCTCTCTGCCAAATTCCCAACGTCTCAGCCAAATTATCTGTCTATACAACTATCCACTGACTGAACAGCCCATGAAGGACTTTGGCCTCTGATAAGATCCTGATACAATCTCACCGTTCCCTATCTTCTCACTCCGCCCTGCCGCAAGTCCGCCTCCACGTCCTCTAGCCGTCTCAGGTAGGTTATAGAGATGCGTCGTCGAAGGCAAAACATCAATGTTCATAACATTTTAACAATCAAAACATCGATTTCGATAAAACATAGACCACAAAACATCGATGCTCAAGAACATTGAAGGTTTTCGACATCTATGGTTTTTAATGTATACCTACATTCTTTAAACATCAACATATTAGTGCTTAAACGTATTTAAATCGATTTTTAAGTGTAAAACATAATGCTTTTCATAATTAATGTATAAAAACAGTGATGTTTTCGACCTTGATGGTTTTTTATATTCATGCTTTAAAGATTAACCTGTTAGGACCCAAACATATTCATACATCGATGTCGCTTCCCTGGTATGTGCAGAGAATCGTATATTTCTGGTGAATGTTTTAAAAGATTTTGCTAACAGCTGCATTAAGAAAGGGTGGGCATAACAGGGGTGATACATCTATAATATAGTCAAATATCGATATTAAAAATAGCTTTGTTTGTATATATGTTAAAAACATTTTTTTTTGTCAAAAATTTGATGTTAAACATATTTGTTTTTTCAAAACATGATTGAAAAAACCTTTGTTTTTGTAAAAACATTGACGTTAAGAAAATTTTTGTTTTTGCCTAAATTGTAATATTAAAAACATCTTTGTTTTTGTCAAAACATCGATGTTAAAAATTCTTTGTTTTTATCAAAACATCTATGTTTAAAAAAATTATTTAAATATTTATTGTTTATCTTTTGCACATGTATATACCTTTCAAGCTTGCTTTTCCTGTGTGTAAACACTTTGTTTTGAGGTTAAATGTTATGCGTTATATTTTTCTTTACAGTACTCTTTCAATAAAAAAAAAAAAAAAAAAAAAAAAAAAAAAAGAGGTCAACTACTTAAAACATCGACAAACAACCATTGATGTTCGCAAACATTGGCTGCATAACATGGGTGTTTTGGTCAAAATATTGATGTTTCAGAAACATCGACATCGATGTTGCATACCTAGTAGGCTCTTCCTTAAAGCCTTTCATATAATAGCTTTCTTGGCATCCTGCTTACCGGTCTTCTTTCTACATGGTCAAACTTTCTTATTCTGCCCGCAAGCACACACACACACACACACACACGCGCGCGCGCAAACACGTGCACGCGCACAGGCACGCACACACACACAGACCATTTTGGGGCATGGTTATTTCGACTGTGAGTGTGTGTGTGTGTGAACAGACTAGCTCAAAAAATATTACTTTAATTATATTAAATATAAATAAAAAAAATATACGGCAAAAATTTCATCAGAATTAGTCAAACGGAGGGGGGACTTTATATCATAACTTTTAACGTTTTTTTCGTTTTCTCAAAAACGGCTCTAACTATTTCGATAAAACTTGGTATTTGATGCATTTATATGCTCACGATATGACAGCAAAAATTTCATCAAAATTGACGAAACGTAGGAGGCACTTTATTTCTTGATTTTTTTCTCATTTTTACGTTTTTATCGATTTCCTCAATAATAGCTTTAACGATATTGATTAAACTTCTCATGTTTAATGAGCATCAAGTATTCTTTAATATCAGGTAAGCTTTATCATTATTAAAATGTTCTAAGAGGGGTTTTTCGTTTGCAAGCTGAACAAGTTAAAATGGGCACTGCCCCAAGTTTTCCATCATTTAATTTTTTTCGATAGTGACTAACTTGCAATTTGACGAAAGGTAAAACTAGAAAATTTGATGGAATGATGGATGGTGAGAATTGTGTGGTTTTAGAGAATTGATGTGCGTTTTACTATTAGAACTGGAAGATAGGGCATGATCCGACTTGTAGGCGGTTATTGTATTTCTATGCACTGGCATTATTAAAATAAAATAGGGAAATATATTAGGCATACAGGCATATAATGTTATTCATATATTTTCCACTCCTGTTTTCCCTTGACTTTGATATTCTTTAAGAAATTTTCAACTTTACATGTCTTGGTGTGCAGTGACGCCATGTTCCACCAGGCTTTCTTAAACCTCGTCTTTCCATTTTATTTTGGATCTTCCTTTTTTACTTTCACTTATCTATATATGAAATATATAGTAAAGTAAAGTATTGCGATCATCAAAAATTTCGACTTCTGTTTTTTAACAGCATAAAGGTCTATGTGTGTGTGTCTGTGAACAGACTAGCTCAAAAACTATAACCGGACGAACCTGAAATTGGATATTTGGTATATGTGTATGCCCGTGATGTGACGGCAAAAATTTCATCAAAATTAGTCAAATGGAGGGGGCATTTTATTTCATAACTTTTAATGTTTTTATTTACTCAAAAGCGGCTTTAACGAATTTGATCAAACTGGGTATTTGATGTATGTATGTATATGCCCACGATATGATAGCAAAAATTTCATCAAAATTGATCAAACAGAGGGGGCATTTTATTTCATAACTTTTTTGCCATGTTTACGTTTTTTTTCGATTTTCTCAAAAACGGCTTTAACGATTTTGATAAAACTGGGTATTTATGTATATATATGCCCACGATATGAGAGCAAAAATTTCATCAAAATTGATCAAATGGAGGGGGCACTTTATCTCAAAACTTTTTTCCCATTTTTACGTTTTTTTTTGTGTGTTTTTTTCTCAAAAACAGCTTTAACGATTTTGATCAAACTCATCATGTTTAATGAGAATCACCTATTCTTTAATATCAGGTAAGCTTTATCATTATTAAAATGTTCTAAGGGGGCATAAATGGGGAAGGGGCCTTTTTTGTTTACCCAAAAAGGACCTTTGTTTTTGTTTATATAGAGAAATAATCTGTCTCTCGTTTAGCCTAAAAATAAGAAACGGCTAAATATGAAATGTGAAAAAAATCAAGTAAACATATACAAGAGAAAAAAAGAAAAACATTTCGTCAACTCATAAAACACGTTGAGCCAACGCATGCGCAGTACGGCTTTATTTATAATAGTTATATATATATATATATATATATATATATATATATATTTATATATATTTATAATTATAATTATTTATAAAGATATTGCGTTCGGATAATGGAAATTATTTGATTCATAGTAATTATATGAAGCTTTCAATAAATACATAGAGAACTATGAAATCAAATGAGTTTGTGCTTGCATTGCCGAATCATCACAAGTAAAAACTTTTATTTAATAATAAAATAAAAAAATAGTGTACTTTAAAGAGCAAATACAAAAATATGTAGATGAATGTGAAAAAATGTGTGACTTTGAGAAATGGCATTTCACAAAATACGTCAATTTCTAATCAAAGTAAGTTGGTAAGCGAAAGTTGTGTTTTGCGTGCATCGCATCAGATTTTACTTTCACTTACCTATATATGAAATATATAGTAAGTGGAAGTATTGTGATCCTGAAAAATTTCGACTTTCGGTTTTCAACCGAAATACACGTTTTGGGACCCCCTGAGTCGAAATAACCAAGTCCGCGAAATGGTCTGTGTGTGTGTGTGTGTGTTTTTTTTTTTTTTTTTTCTGGGTAGGGGAAAAATCTTACATAAGACGCTGTGCGACTATAAGTCCACAACAGTGTGAGATTCCTACTCACTAAAAAACCACCTCCCTATTCTTCAATGCCACCCCACGGAACCGCTGTCAGGCATTACTTCACGGGGGGCCGAGTGGCTAAGTGCCTACTTCTTTATTTCTTTATCATGCCATTGCTTGGCCTCTCCTTTCCCTCTCCTGGGCTCTAAGGGACCTGCCGATTTTCGCGGCATAGTCTGTAACAGCCCTCCAATTCTCCTGCTTGATCAGCATCAACGAAACTAAGTTTTCCGGGGTAGACTTCTTCCCCAGAATCACATCAAGCTGCTCCTTCTCTTTGGCTAAGCTCCTGCAAAAAAATAAAACATGTTCCACCGTTTCGTCGGCGAGGCCACAAATGCACAAAGCTTCCTTTTCTAGCATGAATCTGGCTAGATAGGCTCTGAAGCAGCCATGTCCGGTGAGCAGTTGGGTGAGATAATAGTCAACCTCTCCATGTTGGCGGGCGATCCATATTGATATGTCGGGAATCATCTTGTGGGTCCATCTTCCGGAAGATGATGAATCCCATCGCCTTTGCCAGCTTTCCACAGTTTTCCTTCTCTCTTCTTTATCTACCGTAGGCCAGTGAGCATTGGGCTGTCCACGTCTTCCATGGTAAATTCGATTGCGTTCCTCCGCCAGAAGATCAATCGGAGGCATATCAGCTATGACACACGCAGCATCATAGGAAACAGTGCGGAACGCTCGAGCAACCCGCAGTGCATTTCTTCGATGCATACTGATAGCTTTACGGGCATATGACTGTACGTGAAAGGCATTAACCCATATCGGTACCGCGTATAGCAGCGTGGAACTGGCTACATTAGCCAACAGTCTTCTCCGACTCTGCTGGGGTCCACCGATATTTGGCATAATTCGGGCCAATGCATTTGTAACCCGGGCTGCTTTGGAGCTAGCTAAGTACAGGTGTTCGTCGAATCGCAACCTGGCGTCAATCTGCACACCCAAATATCTAATGGATCGCTTAGAATTGACTTCGCATTCTCCAACGGTCAGGCTGATCGTTTCTCTTACTTTTCTACTAGTAATGAGGACTGCTTCAGTCTTATGATCAGCAAGCTGAAGGCCTACCGATGAAAGCCACTGGCGAATCGTAATTACTGCCTTGTTAGCATTGTACGTTATCTCTTCCAGCAGTTTTCCACGTACCATTATTGCCAGATCATCTGCAAAACCGAGTGTTACAGTTCCTTCCGGCATGGGGAGCCTCAGTACCGCATCATACATTATGTTCCATAACAAGGGCCCTAATACAGAACCTTGGGGAACTCCACCTGTAATCTTATAGGTTCTACTTCCATTATCCGTATTATAAAACAAGATTCTATCAGTAAAGTAACTGATAATAATCCTTATTAGGTATTGCGGAATATTCATCCTTTGCAGTCCTTCCATAATACAGTCCCATCTTGCTGAATTGAAAGCATTCCTTATGTCCAATGCTATAATGGCGCAGTACTTTTTTCCACCCCTTCTCCATCTTTTTCCAGCGATTGCTTCTCGAGCAGATCTGATCACAAAGTCTATTGCCTCGATAGTCGATCTTCCTTTCCGAAAACCATATTGGTTGTCTGAAAGTCCTCGAGCTCCTTCACTGAAATCGGTCATTCTGCCATAAACGATCCTCTCCAAAACCTTGCCTGCAGTGTTGAGAAGACAGATTGGCCTATAAGATGCAGGGTCTTCCGGAGGTCCTTTTCCCTTAGGCAGGAGCACGAGCTGTTGCTTCTTCCATTGGGTTGGAAAGATCCCTTCGCGGAGGCAAGAATTATAGATGTCCAGGAATAGTTCTGGTCTTGACTTGATCGCAGCTTTTAACGCTTTATTTGGGATGTTATCCGGACCGGGAGCCTTGGAATCCCGTATTTTAGTGCAAGCTGCTTCTAGTTCTTCCATAGTGATTTCTGGAATTTGTCCCTCATCCTCGAGCTGGTTTATTTCAAAGACCACCTCTGTTCTTCTAGGGAATAAGGCTGCTATTATTTTTTCCATCAGGTCAGGTGAAGTTGGAGGCGATAGGCATGAAGTCTTCAACCTTGCCATGACTATTTTGTATGGTCTTCCCCATGTGTCTTCGTTAACCTCTTCGCATAGCTTTTTCCAACTCTTACGTTTGCTTTCTTTTATTGCCTTTACCAGATTCCTTTTAGCATTTTTATGCTCTTGTTTTCGGACATCATAAACCGGGCGGCCTCTCGCTCTCTGGGCCAGTCTTCTTGTACGAAGACATGCCTGTCGAAGTACCGCGATCTCCTCGTTCCACCAATACACGGCCATGCGATGGTTTCTATTGCGTGTCTTCGTCATTGATGCATCGCAGGCATCAGTAATAAGCTCCATCAGCTGTGAGACTTTCTCTTCTACAGATCCTTGTAATATAACTTTTTCCTCCATCATTGTGCAAAACGAATCTCGGTCAAATGATCTATGGCTCCACACTGGTCTCCTAGGTTTAGCTTTTTTTCCTACGGTATCTGATAAAGTCGCCTCAAAGAAGATGGCATGATGATTACTATGAGTGTAGTGATCACATACCTGCCAATTGTCTTTATAGCGAGAAAGAGATGCGCTAACCCAGGTCAAATCGACTATAGAGTTCTTTCCATTCCTTGAGAAAGTTGGAGTGTAGCCAGTGTTCAAAAGAACAACATCAAGTGCAGCGAATACGTCTTGAAGAGATTCGCCTCTCTTATTAGTCTCTCTGCTTCCCCATTCTATAGCCCAAGCGTTAAAGTCTCCAGCAATTACGAGCGGTTGACGACCTCGTAGTTCCTGGATTATTCTATCGAGCATAAACTCGAATTCGTCCAGGGAGTAACTCGGTGGGGCATATACACTACAAATGTAGATACCGGCCACCTTTATCCAAATAAAACCTTCAATATTTGTCTGCTGCGTCTCCTGAATGAAGAGTCCCTTTCTGACCCAAATTGCTGCTCGTCCTGATTTGTCCGCCATCCAGAAATGGGGTCCATCAACATTTTTGTACTGCTCGCATAACAAGGCCACATCGATGCTCTTCTCATTAATTGTTTGCCAGCAGAGGTCCTGCGCTGCTTCGCAGTGGTTTAAGTTTAACTGCATAAACCTCATCTACCGCACTTTTTGGCTGCTACTACTGCCCGCTGGTACATAGGACAACCAAAGCCCCCAGTAGCGTGTCTGCGGTTTCTTCCTTCATCACACAATAGGCATCGCTGTTCTCCGGAACACTCTTTTGCTGTGTGACCTTCCTCGCCGCATCGGAAACAAAGTCCGGTTCTGTCAGGCCCTTCACAGCTTCGAGCCAGATGACCATAGTCGAGGCATCGGAAGCATCTCCGGGCAGAAAACTTCTCTCTCACACGGCTATTTATCCAACCTATTCGAATACTGCCTTTTTCTAACGTTTTTCTTGCCAAATCGGTAGGCAATATTACCACTGCTGTCTGTGTGCCACCATAGGCCTTACGAAGGGATTTTACAACGGAAATATCAATATTTCCTGCTCCATCGATTTGTTTTCGGATGACTTCGTGCACTTCCTTAGCGTCAGTCAGTTCATCGAAGTCCTTTAGCTCAATAGCAACAGAATCCCTCTTACTAGTGACCTCTGCTTTGTCGACCATTTTCTTTGCTATCGCAGAACGAATTAATTCTGTCTTGTCCTGCGCATTTTTATCCAGAACAAGTATGAGTCCTCCTGTGTGGCACTTCCGTATTTTTTGGACCTTTTCTCCTACTTCCTGAAGCTCGGGGTCATTCTTTATCGTACGCAGGATGTCTGAGTAGGTCGAGCCCTCCTTTGCTTTAACCATCAAGGCGTCTGGCCGTGGAGGTCTATTTTGTGTGTTCTGCTTAGAGTTCTTCTTTTTTCTTATCTTCTTGTTCTTCACTAATTGCCACCTCTCATTCCTTAGGGGATCAGTTTCAGCAGGAATATGTACCTCTGCTTCTTCCTGTCCGGTTTGTGTCCTTCGTCTTCTGTTCTTCTTCCTCTTCTTTTTGCTTGGTTGCTTATTAGGCAATGTCACCTTGCTGGAGTCCTCTTGAGGAAGTCGCAAACTCGAAGATGTCTGTGTTCCGCAACTGTTTCCAACTGCTGTCTGTCCTTCTGGGTTTTTGTCTTCTCTAGTTATGGCCTCGTAGAGCATGCGAATCGTGCATGCATGAGCTTTAATCTCGGTATGCACATTACGCTTACCCTTAACGAATTCGTGATGTTTACGAATTTCACCACCGAGCAATGCCCACAATTCTCTTCTTCTTTCTTCACTTGAAGCACTAGATGCTTCAGCAGCCAAGTGATCAACCACTGCAGCACTGCGGTCACTGGATAACGACGTCTCGGAACCCGCTTTCTCATTCCTGTCAGACGCCGGCACTGGTGTGTGTGTGTGTGTGTGTGTGTGTGTGTGTGTGTGTGTGTGTGTGTGTGTGTGTGTGTGTGTGTGTGTGTGTGTGTGTGTGTGTGTGTGTGTGTGTGTGTGTGTGTGTGTGTGTGTGTGTGTGTGTGTGTGTGTGTGTGTGTGTGTGTGTGTGTGTGTTTTTTTTTTTTTTTTTTTTTACGAAGGTAGGTGGAAATCTTCAAAAGACGCGGATAGGCCCGTACCTATCCGTGTGTGGGATTTTTACCCACTAAAACCACCTCCTTACACCTGTTTCCCACCCTCCACGGGACCACCGTTAGGCATTACTTCATGGAGGGGGACTGGCTGTGTGCCGCCTCATTCTATTAGGCTACGCTCTAGCTCGCCTTTCCTTCTCTTCTTTCCTAAGTTGCTTGATGGTCTGGGCCGCAAGGCGTTGTCCAGCCATCCAGTTCTCATTGCTGATTAGCATCAGAGCGACAACATTATCGGCAGTAGGTTCTGATCCGCAAACTTCTTGAAATTCCTCCCTCTCCTTCTGGAAGCGAGGACAACAGAAGAATGCATGTTCCACCGTCTCTTCGGCTGATGGGCATACTGGACATTCGGCTGTATTATCCAGCTTAAATCGATATTGATATGCTCGAAAACAGCCATGCCCCGTAAGCAGCTGGGTGAGGTAGTAGTCAACATCACCATGTTTCCTGGTTACCCATGGTTGGATATGAGGGATTAGCCTGTAGGTCCACCTTCCGTTCGATGCCATAACCCAGCGTCGTTGCCATCTCTCCACTGTGATCTCTCTTTCTTCGGCCCGAGGAATGCAGTCAACTCGGTTATAGGAGCGCTTCCTCTCTTCAGAAAGCAGCTCGATTGGCGGCATTCTAGCCACTACACATGCAGCTTCATAGGAAACTGTTCGAAAAGCACTTGCCACTCTTAACAAGCCTCTCCGATATACTGCGATCATCTGTCTCTTGTACGATTTGGTGAGCATTGCATCATTCCAAATTGGTGCTCCATATAAAAGAATCGATATAAAAGAAACTTAGTAAAGTTTCATCGCACCTCCCCTCTAGATCGGATGTTTTGGATAATATCGTTAGAACATTATTCCCGGAACAGGCAGCAACTGTTAGATGTATGGACAACCTCCATACCTCCGAGTTTACATTAATTACAGAAGAAGAGGTGAAAGACGTTGCCACAAATATTCAATATGGTAAAACACCTGGATTGGACGGCATTCCAAACGTGGCTCTCAAGGTGGCACTTAAACAACGGCCTGACCTTTTCAAGGAATTATTCAATTCCTGCCTTCATGAAGGTACGTTTCCTAAACCTTGGAAAAGACAGCGTCTTGTACTCATCCCGAAGGGCAAAGGAAATCTGGAGGACCCATCAACATATCGCCCAATCTGTTTGCTGGATACTATAGGCAAGGCATTTGAGAAGATCCTAAGCCTCAGGATACAAGAATTCACTGAAGGTGCAAACGGCCTCTCACGGGCCCAATATGGATTTCGGAAAAGGCGATCTACGTTACATGCTATTGAACAAGTGACTGAGACTGCCAGCAAATCAATTGCAGGAGCGAGATGGAAGAGAGGAGCGAAGGGTTATGCTGCAATCATCACTCTAGATGTTAAAAACGCGTTCAACACGGCGAGGTGGACCTGCATATTGGATGCCTTAGAGGCTATGGGTGTGCCTGCTTATCTAATGAGAGTTGTAGCAGACTACTTCAAGGACAGAGTTCTGCTCTATGCTTCAGACGTTGGACCAAGGATATATAAGGTCACTGGTGGCGTCCCGCAGGGTTCAGTTTTAGGGCCTCTTTTCTGGAATGTAATGTATGACGGTGTTTTTAGGCTATCATTGCCGGAAGGAGCTAGAGTTGTTGGCTTCGCAGATGATGTAGCTGTGGTAGTTGAAGGGAAGTATACGGAAGAAGTTACCCTGATTTCCAATCAGGCAGTGGCTACAATCCGAGATTGGCTATCAACTGTGGGCCTGCAACTAGCCGACCACAAGACCGAGGCGCTCCTTGTTACAAGTAGGAAGCAAATAGAGACCATAACAGTCACAGTAGGTAGACACGGGATTCGTTCCCAACCCTCTTTGAAGTACTTAGGAGTAATCATAGATGCACGTCTCCGTTTTAATGCCCACATGGAGTACATCAGCAACAAAGCATCTAGAACCATGTCGCTACTGTCACGCCTTGTGTGTGTGTGTGTGTGTGTGTGTGTGTGTGTGTGTGTGTGTGTGTGTGTGTGTGTGTGTGTGTGTGTGTGTGTGTGTGTGTGTGTGTGTGTGTGTGTGTGTGTGTGTGTGTGTGTGTGTGTGTGTGTGTGTGTGTGTGTGTGTGTGTGTGTGTGTGTGTGTGTGTGTGTGTGTGTGTGTGTGTGTGTGTGTGTGTGTGTGTGTGTGTGTGTGTGTGTGTGTGTGTGTGTGTGTGTGTGTGTGTGTGTGTGTGTGTGTGTGTGTGTGTGTGTGTGTGTGTGTGTGTGTGTGTGTGTGTGTGTGTGTGTGTGTGTGTGTGTGTGTGTGTGTGTGTGTGTGTGTGTGTGTGTGTGTGTGTGTGTGTGTGTGTGTGTGTGTGTGTGTGTGTGTGTGTGTGTGTGTGTGTGTGTGTGTGTGTGTGTGTGTGTGTGTGTGTGTGTGTGTGTGTGTGTGTGTGTGTGTGTGTGTGTGTGTGTGTGTGTGTGTGTGTGTGTGTGTGTGTGTGTGTGTGTGTGTGTGTGTGTGTGTGTGTGTGTGTGTGTGTGTGTGTGTGTGTGTGTGTGTGTGTGTGTGTGTGTGTGTGTGTGTGTGTGTGTGTGTGTGTGTGTGTGTGTGTGTGTGTGTGTGTGTGTGTGTGTGTGTGTGTGTGTGTGTGTGTGTGTGTGTGTGTGTGTGTGTGTGTGTGTGTGTGTGTGTGTGTGTGTGTGTGTGTGTGTGTGTGTGTGTGTGTGTGTGTGTGTGTGTGTGTGTGTGTGTGTGTGTGTGTGTGTGTGTGTGTGTGTGTGTGTGTGTGTGTGTGTGTGTGTGTGTGTGTGTGTGTGTGTGTGTGTGTGTGTGTGTGTGTGTGTGTGTGTGTGTGTGTGTGTGTGTGTGTGTGTGTGTGTGTGTGTGTGTGTGTGTGTGTGTGTGTGTGTGTGTGTGTGTGTGTGTGTGTGTGTGTGTGTGTGTGTGTGTGTGTGTGTGTGTGTGTGTGTGTGTGTGTGTGTGTGTGTGTGTGTGTGTGTGTGTGTGTGTGTGTGTGTGTGTGTGTGTGTGTGTGTGTGTGTGTGTGTGTGTGTGTGTGTGTGTGTGAACAGACTAGCTCAAAAACTATATACCGTGGGAACCTGAAATTGGGTATTTAGTGTAGGTATATGCCCGCGATGTGACAGCAAAAATTTCATAAAAATTGCTCAAAGGGAGGGGGTACTTTATTTAATAACTTTTTACGTTTTTTTTCGATTTTCTCCAAAACGGCTCGAACGATTTTGATTAAACTGAGTATTTGATCTATTTATATGCCTGAGATATGACTGTAAAAATTTCATCAAAATTGATTAACCGGAGGGGGGACTTTACTTAATAAATTTTGTATCATTTTCACGTGTTTTTTTTATTTACTCAAAAACGGCCTTAACGATTTTGAAAAAACTGGGTATTTGATGTATGTATATACCAAATATGTAAAAGCCAACATTTCATCAAAATTGGTCCAACTCAGGGGGCACTTTATTTCATGACTTTTTTCCAATCTCGTTACGCCTAAAAATAAGAAATGGCAAGTATGAGATATGATCAAAATAAACAAAACATAAAGAGGAGAAAAAAAGAAAAATATTCAGTCAACTCATAAAACTCGTTGAGCCCACGCATGCGGAGTACGCCTTTAATGACAGACCATTGTTCATAATTAAAGCCGTTTTGTTCATTTGAGAAGTGGCAATTAACAAAACGCATTAATTTCTAATCTAAGTAAGTTGGTAAGCGAAAGTTTTGTGTTGCGCGCACGCACCAGATTTTTTATTTTCCTTCATGGTTCATTTATTATCCCCTGTGTATGCGTCCTGCTCATTATTATACAAACATCTTTAATTTAAAAAAAAAATAGTTTTTCTGTTTGGATTTTATATGTCATTCCAGTGCATTGGACCTTTAAATTGTATTTTGAAAAATGTATAAAATATTCAATGGTTAATCGATTGATCGATTGTGTGACAATGGATTGTTATTAACTAATGACAATCGGTCATCGTTCCCAGGTAGAGAAAACTTTTGTTTTGATATTAAAAATTAGATCCTAAATTATTATCGTGTTTTAAACCCTTTCTAGATCGTATCAGGTATTGTTATTAAATACAGCTAATACAACTTATTTTTCTAAGGATTAATAATATGAAAATATGAATACCTACTGTAACAATGATCTCCACGAACTCGAGGATTAATGATTTTTCACTTTCATTATTTTTCTTATTTCTTGAAGCGATTTGCCTTGACAAAGTCATTCCTCCATTTATAGAAAAAAAAACATAATAGATGTATATATTATTGTGAATCATATAACAAAATAAATTGTGATTTATCGCAAACTAATGGTTAAGTGTTGTACAACTTTTTTTGTCCTCTTTTATAGATTTTAAAAACTGTTCGTAGGAAGCGCCACTTTTAAATTCTTTCACTTCATCTTCACTCTGTCATGCCACTTGGTTACTCCAACGAAAACCAAATAAAAAATTAGTAAATAATTACATCAACCGCTTACTATTTACCAGCAGAGTCTAAAAATAAAAAAAATAAAATAAAAAAATAAATGTTTTAAGTCAGGTAAAAGCATGATATGGCATATTGAAGAATTAAGAAAAAGAATTTAAGAGTGACGCTTCTTCATGAAGAAAATATTGACAAACTTAGAATAATTTTCACACTATATGTTAGATTTTAAAAGTATGACAATTGTACTGTAGTTCAGTAGTAGGGGAGAGTAGGGTAAAGTGGGAACATTTTTTTTGTCTTCTTGTGAATCCTTCATTTTTCACTAAAAATCCAATACAAATTATAATTTTTAAAGTTCCATTACTTACCTTTACGTTTGTTAAGTGTTTTGGATTAAATCGGAACGGTTCGGCTATAATTAATAAAAATACAGAATAAAAAATATCCCCACTTCGGGTAAAGTGGGGTACCCCTTTGGGTAATGTGGGGTATCCTCTTTGAATTGCATAAAAATGCTTTATTATTGCTATGAGTACTATATAAAGCATACATTTATGTTTTAAAATGTTGGAAAATTTGTATAGAACCTGCTATTATAAAAATACTTCAGCATAGGATTAATAAAAAATTGTTAAGTAGTTTATTACAAACAAAATGGGATATCTCCTTATCTGAATTATAATTATTACCACAATGACCAAAATTATTCATTTCAATATAATTGATCAAAAAATAGTTAATTACTAACAACTAAACATATTTTAAAACATAACTCAGGGAACTTTGTGATGCTTAAAAGTTCGGCAGAGCTGGCAAAGAACACCGTCAAGTTTGAATTTGTACAGCTCAGGACACTTTTCGTGAAATCCTACATTGCAACATAAGCACAATGCACACAAGCACACTGAGCAAAAATCATTTTCTTTAAATGATTTTCTTAGCTCTTTTTCTCAGTTTTCTCTTCTTGACTTTTTTTTTTCATTGTACATTTGCTAACGAGTTTTCATTGATTTCTAACGGTTTTTCTTGATTATTTTTTTTCAGGTAATTTTCTTCCTTTAAAGTCCTTCTTTTTTTTACTTTCACTTACCTATATACGAAATATATAGTAAATGGAAGTATTGCGATCGTGAAAAATTTCGACTTCTGGTTTTCAACGGAAATACACGTTTTGGGGTCCCCTGAGTCCAAATGACCAAGTCCCGCGAAATGGTCTGTGTGTGTGCCTGTGTGTGTATGTGTGTGTGTGTGTGTGTGTGTGTGTGTGTGTATGTGTGAACAGACTAGCTCAAAAACTATAAATCGTGCGAACCTGAAATTGGGTATTTAGTGTATTTATATGCCCGCGATGTGACAGCACAAATTTCATCAAAATTGCTCAAAGGGAGGGGGTACTTTATTTAATAAATTTTTATGTTTTTTGCGATTTTCTCAAAAACGGCTTTAACGATTTTGATTAAACTTGATATTATTAATTTATAGTCAAACGGAGGGGGCATTTTATTTCATAACTTTTAATGTTTTTATTTACTCAAAAGCGGCTTTAACGAATTTGATCAAACTGGGTATTTGATGTATGTATGTATATGCCCACGATATGATAGCAAAAATTTCATCAAAATTGATTCATCGCACCAGATTTTTCTTTTTTCCATCTATTTTCATTTCCTTATTTGTCTTTTGCGATATTTGAGTCATGTCCTTAGAGACCTAATATCTTTAATTCATTACATAAAACTTTGGAAATTCTCCTTAGGTGCTTATTTTGTGTGCGAGGGAAATTTCATGATACTCCAGGTCATATGGAAATCCTATAACAAATCTGGATGCCTTTCTGAATGAACATGTCATTCTGATTGATCGTGTAAGGAAAGGAATTATTGTGTGAAGGATTTGACGGACTGATTTTCAGAAATCCACAAGTCTTATTTTACTAAATCTCAGAACAATTATGTTCCAAATTATAGCTAACATTAATGGATAAGGAATGCCACAAGTTTTATGAAAGTCGTCTGGTAAACACATCCATACCAAGTTACGTATTATATCATCATTATTTTCTCTGTTTACTTTTTTCCCCAACCCTTCCAAGCCTGTCCATCTATATGGCTTTTTTTCAGGTCAATGGATGAGTACCAATAATAAATGCCAAGTTGTGAAAAAAAAAAAAAAATCCCACAATCGATATTTGAATTCACAAACTCGGGTTATCTTTGGTAGTCTTAGGCCCCAACGATGTAGACTTACTGTTTACTTAAATACTAAGTGAATGGATGTTTAGGACCCAACTGTAAAAATGACAATAGGTTTGGCAGTACGATACTTACAGCAGCAAGATTTACCATTCCAGGATTTCAAATAAATTACTGATGCTATTAATGCTCTAACAGTTTTTAAATGAAAAGGATGTTCGGTACCTACTTAAAAGATGGCCACCGTTAACTTTTACCGTAACCCCACCCCCATAACCTGAAACAGATAACTCCAGGCTTGTTCGTAATTATGTATTCACCCTAAATTAAGTCTTTAATTTTTTTTTTATATTTTAATTTTTGTAAATATTGAAAGAAAAAAAAATTGAAAATTTATAGGACATTTTTCCACTAGACTTAGATAACATCTAAACTGTACAAAAGAATACTAGTGACTTATCTGTGGTTTTAAAACTTCCAGGGGAGGGGCACAAACGCAGAGCTGACGCTCAGTGAAGGTAGTTAGATGTCACGGTTAATAGAGATACGGTCGAAGCATTCTATTTAGAGTGGGGGTGGTTTCAAGTCCGTGACGTCATTGCAGACCTCTACTACTATTGTCTCTTGACTACTAAGTTGTTATGTTTAATTAAGAATAAACAAATTACAGCTTTTTGTAATACAGTCTGTTAATTTATTGTTCTACGAGAAGAAGTTAAAACTAACACGTTTTACAGGTCTACTGTGACTTCACAGGTCAAAGCTTGGTTTTGATTGGCTAGCGCTGTTATGCTTCGACCGTATATCTATTAACTGTGGTTAGATGTGGTATACCCACATTCAACCCTCGGTAGGCTGTTATTTAATTAAGTTATTTATTAATACTATGGTAAATATAAAAGATAAGTGATAAGAAATCAACATGGTAGGTTTACGGCAACTGTCTGATACATAAGTACTGAATTCTTTTACCTGAAAGAGAGCACTGGTCCGATAAAGATTCAAGCATCTGAAATCAATACAAAATGAATCATAGAGAGAGAGAGAGAGTGATGGACTTCACGTTATAATAATTATGTTTTCACAAATTATTTAATGTTCCAAAATTTTAATAAGCTGTATAAGGAACTAACATACTGCCGTTTCTGGTACAAGTGTATAATGTTTTCGTGAAAATAATTATTATGGATGCGCAGGCATGGGTAGTCTTACCAAAGGGGAGATATTGGGGATACACCAAAAAAATTTGTGGCATTTAACTTTCTAGCACAGTAGAAAAGAAACAATAAGTGTTGAACCTGAGATAGTGGAAATTTGCTATTGCGCAAAGTTATATAGAAAATACAAAGGAACCATAGAAGAAAAGAGCCAATAAGTGTTGGACCTGAGATAGTGGAAACTTGCTACTGAGCAAATTATATTGAAAATACAAAGGAATCCATTGTAGAAAAGAACTAATGAGTGTTGGACCTGAGATAGTGGAAATTTGCTATAGGGCAAAGTTATATTGAAAATACAAAGGAATCCATTGTAGAAAAGAAACAATAAGTGTTGGACCTGAGATAGTTTAAACTTGCTACTGAGAAAATTATATTGAAAATACAAAGGAATCCATAGTAGAAAAGAACTAATGAGTGTTGGACCTGAGATAGTGGAAATTTGCTACTGAGAAAAGTATATTGAAAATACAAAGGAATCCATATTAGAAAAGAACTAATGAGTGTTGGACCGGAGATAGTGGAAATTTGCTACAGGGCAAAGTTATATTGAAAATACAAAGGAATCCATTGTAGAAAAGAAACAATAAGTGTTGGACCTGAGATAGTTTAAACTTGCTACTGAGAAAAGTATATTGAAAATACAAAGGAATCCATAGTAGAAAAGAACTAATGAGTGTTGGACCTGAGATAGTGGAAATTTGCTACAGGGCAAAGTTATATTGAAAATACAAAGGAATCCATTGTAGAAAAGAAACAATAAGTGTTGGACCTGAGATAGTTTAAACTTGCTACTGAGAAAAGTATATTGAAAATACAAAGGAATCCATAGTAGAAAAGAACTAATGAGTGTTGGACCTGAGATAGTGGAAATTTGCTACAGGGCACAGTTATATTGAAAATACAAAGGAATCCATTGTAGAAAATAAACAATAAGTGTTGGACCTGAGATAGTTTAAACTTGCTACTGAGAAAAGTATATTGAAAATACAAAGGAATCCATAGTAGAAAAGAACTAATGAGTGTTGGATCTGAGATAGTGGACATTTGCTACAGGGCAAAGTTATATTGAAAATACAAAGAAATCCCCGACAAGTACGGAGACCCATGAGCTGTAAGTTGAGTCAACTTCTTTCTTGGCACACCATTGCGTGGAAATAGTTTTATGTGGTACATTTCTGATTGGAATGTCATTTACAAAAATTAATGTATGTTGTTAAAGAACATACTCCTTTCCTAATTGAAAGTTGTGTGATGCGATTATATGTATTTTTTATATTTAATTTTTTTTTTTGTATTATGGGCTTCACAAAAACTCACGTTATATTTTATTATTTACTATACTTAAATAGCATATTTAAAATGAATTAATTTACCGTCTTTTTGGCCGCAGAATGAATCCACAGTATACAATCCAATGGTCTTAGAATAGGAGTTAATACTCTTGCTAAAGTTGCGTTGGCCAAAAGCAATGATGAAATCTTATTTATGCTGAAACCACTTAACATAATTAATAATAATAATAAAATCAGATGTCTTAAATCTCAATGCATGCTATTCAAGCTCAATATTCTCAGTTAAATATTTCCTATAATATATTAAATAATATAATAAATTATTCCCGTTCTTGTAAGCACCTTGTAATACCAGTAAGGAAAAACACATGAAACCTTTACCGCACTACCTACCTAATACTTCACAGTCCCTTAATTGATGTTGTACATTAGAATGTAGTTTGTTAGTCTGTGACATCAATGTGGTTTATGTAGAATCTTTCATTAGTAACATTGTAATATATTTATGCACCTCCATATTGTTAATTATGTACATTCTATAAATATGTATATATGTATATATATATATATATATATATATATATATATATATATATATATATATATATATATATATATATATATATATATACTTCCGGTCGAAAGTATCACAACACCTAAGAACTTCCGGTATTTAAAATAAAATGGAGAGTGTCTTTCCTAATTCCATAACAGGGTGAAGTATGATAAGCATTAGGATTATCTTGGAATCTTAGGAAGGTCTTTTTACAGTGATATTAACAAAGTTCATTCAGTGCTTTCATGAATTTCATTGTTTGACAGTGTGTACGGTCATATTTTGAATAATTTTGGCCTAGTGACTGTATCCAGACATTAAAATTAACAAACCATTGCATCTCAGTCCAGAGGAATCCATTCGTATAGTTACTTTAGCAGAGGAGGGCCTTTATGTATGTCAGATCGTGTTGCGTATAAATTTCCATCATTCTACAGTCCTCAGATGCATCAAATGGCACAGGGAGACTAGAAGGCATTCAAGAAGGCCAACTGGAGGAAGACCAAGGGCCACCAGGGCCATCAAGGACCACTTCCTGAAGGTTCAATCACTCCAGAGACAGGAATCGATCCAAAATTAACTCCCTCAGGTGCGTAACTTATGCATATCTAGGCAAATTGTTGGAGGAGGCTTAGTAAAGTTGGCCTTACCTCACGAAGGCCCGCAACTGGCCCGTGTCTCTCTAGGCAACATCGTGAAGCAAGATGTTCAGTAAGAGAATTGGACCACGGATGGTTAGAAGCGCGTAATCTTCACTGACGAAATGAGAGTCTCTGTAGATAGTCCAGATGGTCGTGGTAGAGTCTGGAGAAGGCCTCAGGAACGGTTCAGCCAATGCTGCATCAGTCCCCTTAGACCTTATGGAGGAGGCTCTTCAATGTTCTGGGGGGGCTTCTCCTGGGGAGCTCGTACAGAGGTTGTCGTGGTGCGTGGTGAAGTTCTGACAGGCCCCAGGTATGTGGAGGAAACCATTAAAGAACATTTTATGGCTTTCATGTATTTCACTGTCCCAGGAACACTTTTTATACACGAGAATGCAAAGTCCCACACTGCGAGCTGCATCACAGACTACCTTGATTAAGCTGAAATCGAAAGACTTCAATGAACCCTAATTTAAATTGTATAGAGCATCTGTGGGACTAGTAGAGTATGGTCAAAGCCTGAATTCCTGCACCCACGACTTTGGCAAGGCTGGAAACAGCAGTTCTGGAGGAATGGGAGCAAATTCAACAGGAAGCCATTCAAGACCTCATTAGAAGCATGCCAAGGAGTATGGAAGCTGTAATCAGAGCTAGAGGAGAAAACATGGCGTATTAAGAACATTCTGCATACAATCCAAAGTTTATTTACATCAATAGTTCTAATTTGATTTAAGTGCGTATTCAGTTTTTGCTTATTTGTTTGTGAAAAATACTTTTTTATTGGCCCAATTTAATTAATAAACCTTGTTTTCTTCTTCTAGTTTGTTTTTATAACTGGTTGATGCGATACTTTTGACTGGGAGTTTATATTAACTTATACATCCATAAATGTTAATTAGCATTCTACATAACAATTCATGAAAATAGCTTTTGATATTTACAATTTGTGTATCAAATGAATTATTAAACAACTACTTAGTAGTGTCTTAACACATTCTAGTTGGTACACGTAAAATTATGTTTTTCTCCAACTGTGCATAGAGGGCGGATCACGTCTATGTACAGTTTGTGAAAAACGTTATTTTATGTGTCCCGACTACAATGTGTTAATATTCTTAAATGATATTGACGTTGATTAAGAAAATCAGTCTCTGACAAGACAAAGAGTCTAGTTTTCCAGGCCTTATGTGTTCAAAAGGCAGTGCAATTTATAAATATATGCTCAGCAGTTTCTAAGACACCGCAGCTAGGGCATAGGGAATCAATATCCTTCCGAAAGCAATGCAGCTTAGCTTGAAAGCCCCTAAGCCCTGCGAGAAACTGTCCTCAGTAGACTGGGAGGACCCATTTTGCTTCGAATACGACCCTTTCGAAATTGGCAACCACCACCGGCTACATTCCTCCTAGATAATTTTTTCCCACTTACTAGAGTCCTGTTCGACTTTCACTTTAAGGTGGGATGCCAGCCCTGCTATGCCTTTTTTCTTAAGTATATATCAAAATACGTCTCCTCACAATAAGAGGTCGAGAAACACCGCTCCTGCCAATACCTGCACTGCCTCATGAGGCTTTGTCTGGTACGCTCTGACGATCAGCAAAAGTGTCGTTCTCTAGATCGTAGCCAAGCTGCTCCATTAACATTGTGATAAATTAAGGAACCATACTAAGGATGTGTACCTAAGAATACCCAAAACTACAAAATTATATACGGTGAACGTAGATGGATATCAGAGACCCCAGAAAGCTCCTACCGCACGGCAATGGTCATTTAAAGTCAGGACCACCCTATTTTCTAAGGAATCCAGGGCAGGGAAACGCTCTTCCTCAAGCACTCCCAGCTACTTATCAAGAACTAGTTTCCAAAGAGCCGATCCAAGGACTAATCCTAGGGCAACCTCTCTCGATGGAGGCTTCTGTTTCTTAGAAACTACCTCGTACTTTAACATACAGGTGTGCATTGCATATATATATAAGTTGCTTCCTGCTTTGTACTTATGAAGCTGCTGGAGGAAGCTTGGCAAAAAGAAACTGTCAAAAGCAGAGAGTATGTCAAAGAGCAGCAACTCTCATCACGGCATCAGTGGTTCCCTTTCCTTTTGTTGAGTCATATTTTTGTGGTTGGCTTGCCTTTTTAAGAACCGGTCATCGTTTGGTTAGGACCAGAGGAGTTAAAGTGGCCTACCCCTCTTCTCGCTGTCAGTTTCTATTGGCTTCCTTCTTATACCTGGCCATCTCTGGAAACTTAAAATCTTTGTGGAATCCATGAGGTAAACCTTAACTTTATTGTTTTAAGTTCTTACATAAAAACAAATTAAACTTTCACAAAAACATGTCCAAATGCCAAAATACAATAAAATTACATGCAATAGTAACCACAAAGCTCAAATAAGACGTAATAATAACACACAAAACGCTTCCGAAGACTTTGAACCATTTCGTAAAGTCAAAAACATAATCAATAAATGAATAAATGAATATGAAAAGTATTTCATAGGTCGATAACATTAAGATCGTCAAAGTAAAAGATAGAACTTCGATTTTTTTAAAACTTGATTAAACTTTTGGATGACTGACCTGTGAATTAGATTTAGATGCATCAGTAAACCATCAACAGAAGTTAAAATACATACAACTCTTCTTTTTCTTTGTAAATTTGCTGGAATACCCGAGGAGGTGTTGTGGGCTTCAAATAGTTCGACAAAATGTAATCTATAGAGCTTTCTGGTTGTATCCAATTTTCTGCTGTATTATTTGGAAGTTTGAAAAAAATGGAATTCTGATTTCTAAATCGCTTGTTAAATTTTTTACTCAATGAAGCATTAATAGAATGGATTATGTTCTTTGTCTGCAGTTGAATGAACTTCAACCCATAATTAGTCCTCAAACGGTTATGGTAGCTCGGAGTGGACCTTATTAAACGGGCAATGGCCGTGTTAATTAATGGGCAAAATTAATTAATTTCGAGCTTAATCACAACTCGAGAGTAGATGCTCACTGTTTTCGATAAAAATTGGTAAAACCATAACTAATTGGAATGGTAGGTGCAAGACAATCAGACTCGTCAGTCATATATTTCAGCAAGGAAAATGAGGAATGGAATACACCAGGGGAGCGTTTTTAGTTATGTCCTTTTAGCCAGAGCCAATAATAAAGTTACCAACTCCATACCGAAACACATCAAAACCTTTTTATTTGTGGATGATCTAGGACTATTACTTACTTAAAGACAGAACCAAGATGAAAGCACCACTGCAGATACGCCTTAGCAATTTAGAATCATGGGCCGCTCTAAGCAGATTACGTTTTACAATAGAAAAAACAAAATGTACGCTTTCTTCAAAACTCGGAATGTCAACCCCTCCGAGCTGATTGAAAAAGGCAAAATTCTTAATTTTGCAGAAAATATTAATTTTCTGGGGCTAACATTAAACAATAAGATAGAATGCAGAGATCATATTGGATGGCTAACGAATGAATCACAAAAAAACTCAACATGACTGGTAGATCAAGCATTGTTAAAGTTTACACCTATCTACAAGGCACATTCTTCTTCTTTTATGGCTTTACCTTCCTCGAGGGAACTAAGCCGCCTGCAGCATTGACTACCAGTTGTTTCTATTTTGTGGATGGGCCAGCATCATCTGCCACACCATCAACCCAGCACAGCCTGGGTCTGCCAATCCGTCTTCGTTCATACAGCTGCCCTACTAACACCTTTAGCGGGATTTGGTCCTCGGTCATTCTCTCAATACCTGTGTTCCCATAGAGCGCAGTCAGTTTGACATTGGAACACTGCCTCCACACACCATTTTCACAAACAGAACCATATAATCTGCTGAGGATTCAAAGCTCGAAGGTCAATAGTCATCTCCTGGGCTCTTGGTAGAGTCCAATATTCTGAGCTATGGTGGTTCTCAAAACATCTCTGCTCTGGAGGTGCCTCTGCACCTCTTTACTCTCATAGTAGCACCTATTTGCGGCAATAATTCGGCATTGGATGTCCGGCTTAATGTTGTTACTGGAGTTCGCCTGGGTTCCGAGATAGATGAAATTGTGCTGCCCAATCGAGACTCTACCATTTGGCTTCCTATCACCAACTGGATTCGCATGCATGTATTTGGTCTTCAATTCGTTTATGACTAGGCCCATTCTTGCAGCTTCTCTTTTAAGGCTGAGAAATGCATCCCTCATCGATCCAAAAGTCCCTCCAATCAGGTCAATGTCGTCCACAAAACCCAGGAGCATAGCCGATCTTTTGAATATAGTTCCCCCGACTTGAATTTTCGCTCTCCGTACAGCACATTCTAGACCTAGATTGAGTAGGAGGTAAGCCAGGCAGTACCCTTATCTTAACCCTTTTTGGGTGAAAAATCCTTGAGATGAATTCTCTTAGACTCTCTCCCTCCACTTGACTGCCTTCATCGTCAAGCAAACGAGGTGAGCAAGCTTAGGCAGGATCCCCAGCTGGATCGTTTCTTTATATCGCTTTTCTCGCGATTTACTATCATAGGAAAAGGAATGATATTCATCTGTCAATCTCAAATTGCTTTCCAGTTTAGACTCTGTGCAGTTATTTACAGGAGTTCAGTACTAGTAACTGCAGAACAATTTTCATTAATAGTTTATGATTAGAAGCTCGTCTAGCACCACTATAAATATTTAATACTGTTGCGGCCAGCGGGGTCAGACAAAGCGCCTATGGTGAACAATATGTCCATTGTTCGGTGCGGCACGGGCTGCCGGTAAAGATCAAAGACTTTGTTCTACATGAACCCCGAACCTTCTAGAATCTATCCAAGACTTATAAATACCAGCTTTAACAAGCCTCAGCGGAGTTGAGAGTCAACACCCATGGAGTGTACTTCACAGTGAACATTGATAAGTTAGTGTGATAAGAGGTAAGCCTTATTGTGATGTTATTGTGGTGATAGTGTATGTCGTAGAAAAGACTCTAGTTTTAACCCGTGCATTTGTTATAAGTGATTAGAGTCCACATACACAGCCTACTCTGTGATGTGAAGGTGCCGCTTGGCGGATTGAGAGAGGTGGATGCTCTTGTGTGTGGACCTTGTCGCAATGCTGTTCATTTTGAAGAGGAGTTCATGAGACACATGCCTGAAAGGATAAGAAATGCTGAACAGACTGTCATGAATTCTAGTTCTTTTGGGTATGCTAAACCTGTTAATACAGTCATTAAGCCATTGCCAGCAAGGAAGTTAATTGACAAGGAAGATTTTGATGAAGGCGATGAGGAAAAGCCAGTTGTAGTGGGAAGGCTTGTTCAGGGGTTCTCGTCTGAAGAATTCATGGAAGTTGAGTCAACCACTGGTGTTGAAAAGGGAGCAGAGTATAATGAGAGCATGAGAGATCAGCTCGAGGGTGGTGATATCTTCCAAGATAAGGAAGAAGAGTTTGTTGTTTCCCGAAGGTTCCATCCAGGAAAGAAGCAATATGGATATTTGCTTGGACGGGAGGGAAGCCCTTCTGAACAGAGTGGCTGGGGGCCGGCTGGAAGCTTGGAGGCTTGTCGGCGTCTGCTTGGAGCATTTGAGGAGATTTTGGCCAGGCGGTCTTTGAATAGACAGAGGTCAGCCGTATCGAGGAGGGCCTGATACACCCTTGGATGGGAGGGATGCCCTTCTGAACAGAGTGGCAGGGAGCCGGCTGGAAGCTTGGAGGCTTGTCGGCGTCTGTTTGGAGCATTTGAGGAGAGTTTGGCCAAGCGGTCTTTAAATGGACAGAGAACTGCCATTTCGAGGAGGGCTGGAAACGATCAAGTGACAAACTCTGGAAACTTTTCAATCAGTAGTCGGCTAATCAGGTACAGCAAGCAAGGAACGTTGAATCCGGGTAAGGCTTGGTTTGGGTCTATGAAGCCTGATGATGCTGAACTTGAAATGTTAAACAGGAGAATGCCTGTTACTGATTCTGATGAGGATGATGACCCCTTAGCAGAGAAATTGAAGTTGGAGAGAGAAACTGACAATGAAGTGACAGTGAGTGGCATCATTCGAGGACCTGATCGGTCTCCTCCTAAGCCCAAGATTACCCATGGGACTATAGAAAGTCCAGTAGCGGTAGTAGGACTCGAATCGAATGGTGATGAGAGCAAATCATCCGCTGCTCATGGTGCGATTAACGGAAGCTTAGTTGAGCAGAGCATTGTTCTAGGCCCTCACAACCAACAAGTGCTGGTTGCCAATGCAAGGATTGATCCAAGCCAGGTCCCAGACCCATCTTCTGGTGTTTGTGTAATGTCAAATACGTTTGGCATTGTGGAACTCGACTCTGTTTCACCGGCGAGGGTCCTTTCGTTGAAGGTGGCTCCGCCTGGTAGTGTCAAGAAAGTAGCTGTGCCTCTAACACTCGGTCAGGAAACAGGAAAAGTCCTGCTGGTAGGTGAAGAGGAGAAAACCTGAGCCTACTCCACCCCATTCACGACCTGATCTGGGACAGATCAGCCTTAAGGAGGGGGTAATGTTGCGGCCAGCGGGGTCAGACAAAGCGCCTATGGTGAACAATACGTCCATTGTTCGGTGCGGCACGGGCTGCCGGCAAAGATCAAAAACTTTGTTCTACATGAACCCCGAACCTTTTAGAATCTATCCAAGACTTATAAATACCGGCTTTAACAAGCCTCAGCAGAGTTGAGAGTCAACACCCATGGTGTGTACTTCGCAGTGAACATTGATAAGTTAGTGTGATACGTGGTAAGCCTTATTGTGATGTTATTGTGGTGATAGTGTATGTCGTAGAAAAGACTCTAGTTTTTTAACTAACCGTGCGGTTTGTTATAAGTGATTAGTGTCCACATACACAGCCTACTCTGTATATAATAATAAGGCAGTAATTACCATATTGAGTATTGATTAATAAATTATTGTTCTACTGCTAATTGTTCATTTTAACGAACCCGAAGCCCGTAACAATACAATTGTTGATGATATGATTTTTTTTATTAAGTATTTTTCCATTTTATTAATTTTTTTAAATTAAAATTTGAATAATGATAGCAAAAGATTCGTCATTTTTTGGTAATGGGGGACATTGTCCAACAATGGAAATAATATGCTATGGAATTCTAAGTCTCTTTAATACCTAAATATTCTATATTTAGTAATTTAAATTAAATACCTGGTGGCTAACGATAAAATTTTGGGATCATGTACTATATTTGTCTCAATACCAAAAAGAGTTCCTGTAAAAAGGGACATATTATTAATAAATTTAACATTATTTAATATGAGAAACAATATAAAATATAGTATTTTAAATAACAACATACTAAAAGCAGCATCATATGTGAAGGATGCAACCTTTTCCTCAAGATGTATTTGTGATTCTAACATCATATCAACTATGTTGTCAGTGCATTTAATAAATTTATCATAATAATACTTGTCTACCCAAGACCTCTTCAAAAAGTTATGGTACTCCTTTTTCTTCTGTTTCCATATATCGTCACTACCTACAAAGAAGAGAGTTACTGAGTTCGTACACCAAAGCAAAGATTGTTATGGCAATGTCTAATTTAATAGTACAATTTCTAGGAAGTGGCATTTCTTTCTTTTTTGAAGTAAGGCTCTGTAAGTAATACCTTATACTCTATCACATGGATGCATTGAGCATCCAGGTGATTACCAACATTTTGCAGAATACGCCACCCTTCAATTTTTTTAAGACTTTAGAGGTGTTTCATAATTTATGTATACCAAAATGAATAATATTCTGACAAAAGAAATCAAAGCTCTAGAATTGCCTGGAACCGTCCTTTATTTACTTCTTCAATTACTTCAAGGGTCCTCACAACTTGTGGGGTGAGATAAATGAAAACTTGTGAATATCACAGCAAAGCTGACAAAACTCTCAGGTGAGTTTTAAAAAAAGGGCCTAGGTGGAAACAAGAGAGCAGCTCTCCCAACGGCCCTTACGAATTGGATCCATGGTTACGGAGAGCCGGGCTAGGATAACTTCCCAATCCTTAGGAAATTTCTTTGCCTCCCAAATGAGGATCAAGAGGAGAAGGAACATTTCTTGGCCTTTGCTACCCATGTACTTGATCATTTCAGGAATGATTTCGTCAATCAGTCAAACAGCCAAGTCCTGCTGCTTTGATCTTAGCGATAGCCTCTTCCGATTCTTCTTCACTACTATAAAAGACTCGCGAGGGGAGTTGGTGTCCTCATCAACTCCTGTGGCCTGAGCAGGAAGGAGTGCAAGCTTGTGGTGTTGATCTAGAATGGCAATTGATCTGCTTGGAAACACAGAAACAAAGGGGAAGGAAAAAGGAGAGATTAAAAATATGGACAAAACTCTCAAATATTCCGATTTATTACCAACAAGAAATAGAAATGATGGCCTTGGACGAAAACAGACCATGGAATTGCGACGACTTCGACATAAGCTGGGCAGCTTTCGAGAAGATCCTGATTGATTCTTCGAAATTGGTCTGCGGCCCAAAGAGAACTGTCTGATGGAAAGATGTCAAAAAGGCTATCAAAGAAAAGGAAGAAAAGGGTGCTTGGAAGAATCATCTAATCCTTAGAACTGCTGCTTATCATATATCTAAGGATCGAAGAAAGGAAATTAGATTGAAAGTGCTCGAAGCCTAAAAAACAAATCTTGGAAAGATTTTGGTCAGAAACTATAGGAAAATGCCAAAGAAAACCAGAAAGTGTTCTATAAAGTACTCAAAGGAATGAGAGAGAATTGATCAATTTCTGAAAAGGAAAAAAATATAAGAATGGGAATGTCGGGAAAAATAGTGATAAACTAATCATGTAAAGTTGGAGGGAGTAATCTACAGATCTGCTGGAAGAGAGATATGTACAAATGTTCGAGACCCAGCGGGATGTAGAGAAGCTTTAGAATGAGAAGGATGTATAAATAGTGGCCTTAAATATATGGTTTCAACGAACATATATTTAGAAACTTAGATCCTCTCTTATAATATTAGCATCACCTTAGGAGACTTTAATACACAGATTGGCGATCAAGCAGAACTCATGCAAGCACAGAGTCTCCGTGACTGAAAAAAGGTGGAGGGCTAATCAATTTAGCTGCCACCAAGTCGTCAAGAGTAATTAGCACTGTGACCACCCACAATAACATTTATAAACATGCCTTAAAATCATCTAAACAGATTGACCATATCCACGTGACAGACCTAGCCTTGTAGTAGGCGATGTCAGATCATTCAGAGGTCCATATTTAACATAAAACAGGGCATTCAAAGTATTCCAAAGATTAGCAATAAGCAAACTATGTTATGGAATCGGGAATGACTGATATTTGAAAACTGTTATCCAAGGAAGAAAAAAAGTTATTCCAGGAAAGACTGCAAATTCATATGGAAATCCCAGTGGAGACAGAGAATGTGAATGGATTTCCCTAAATTGTTTTCAAAGAAATCCTTCAACTAATACTAGACCTCATCATAGAGTAACTCTACTTCAGAGAGATGTTTGATTTTAGGTCCTCATCAATGCTGTCAGAGTGAACCCATAGGCCCGGTGCACACGGACGACACTTTTCTGCGATCTGGACTATAAGCCTATAGGCTTATAGGCCGGATCGCAGAAAAGTGTCATCAGTGTGCACCGGGCCATAAGGTATAGACTATTGTAATTATGAACATAGGCATAGAGGTATGGGTGAAGGTTTTAAAGGAAAATAATTAAATACACAGCTAAATTTTACGATATACTAATTTAGTAAAACAATACTAAAAATAATGCAAACAATATTAGACAACGTAAAACCAAAATACTTGCAATTTAATTTGTGAAGAAAGCGCAGAAAACAATAAAATTATTTAGCAGAGATTGTCTGAATCTGTAACACGAAAGGGCGCGCCGCACTTACAGAACTACTGCAAATAAGGCAATTTAACAACTGAGACAGTGACTGTGGGCACAACCGCCTAATCCTTCCAGAACATGTCGGTCTACACATACCTGGAACCCTCAGCTCACTGATACAATTAGTATTCCTAATATTTTGACGAATGTTCAGATAGCTGTCCAAATGCCGCAGCGCGTCCACCTGAGGGTTAATGAATTAGAATTGTGTTCATATTGTGCAGCATTATAATATAATATTGTATACAAATATATTCTATATATTCTAGGACTCTAGGCTTTAAGTTTTTAAATTAATAAAATAATAAATAAATATGCCTGTTACTTACGTACACAGCCTAAAGGTCCCCCGAAGAAGGTCCTAAATACTCCATACAATTCTTCGGGCTTATCGACCAGGTTGGGATTAGATACCATTTTCTAAATATTTCAAAAATCATTTCAGAAATTTATAATGGAGGCAGTCATTTGCAATTGAAATGGTGGAAATAATGAAACATCGGCTCATACTTGTTCTTACAGACAGATAAGTATAATTTGTTTTTTAAATGTTTAAAATTATAGATAAATAGCTGACCTGTGTGAAACATTAACACTCTAATCTACCTAAATCCCGCTTAATTAAAGTACACATCGTATAATTAGTATCGCAGTATAGTGCATATTTAGGGCGTCATGGGCATAGGTGAGGGTTGAAATTAAGAATAGATATGTTTAAATTGTAGATTATTTAATTTTTGAAACATAAATTTAAGGTATTTACATGGAATATTTGAAGCTACGAAAAGGTCATCTATGATTGTTTGTTGGTGGGTTTGTTTTACACAAACATAGATGTTACTGAAAGAGCGCATCCTGGAAAATGCCACATATTTTTTTTTTTTAATTACACATATTGTTTTTTTTATATATATATATTGGTTTCGCAGAAAGCGAGATTGACTGAAATTCTGCTGATTCTACTGACTGAAATCGCATGTTTTTGCTTGAAACTCACAAACGACGGTGACAATCAGAAAAGGGTATACAACCAAAAATGTTCGTCTCGACAAACTGAAAAAAATGACACCTTCGAAAAAGCCCTCTGACCATTTTCGCTGAGAATGTAGTTTTTCGTTTACAACTTGCAAACGAAGGAGTTAATCGAGACTATGTATGAGACCGAAAATGTCCTCCCTCTGCGACCATTTTCTCGCAAAAACTGCGGTTTTGCGTTTATAACTCGCCATCAAAGGCGAAATGAGTAATTTGTATATTTTTCTCGTGTAGCGGTTAAGGAAATCTTTAAAATGATGCCTCATTCATGAAATTTGATGAAGTATTAAGGAATTTCCGGCGTACCGACAAAAAAATGGCCTTCAGTAATAATATATACTAGCTGACCCGTGCGAAGCATTTGCACTCTAACCCACATAAATGCCACTTAATTAAAGTACACACCGTATATTTAGCATCATATAGTGCATATTTAGGGCGTCATGTGAATAATTGAGGGTTGAAGTAAAGAATAGATTTGTTTAAACTGTTCACTCTTTGAATACTATGCTTGAAGTTACGATATGGTCATCTGTGGTTGTTTGTTGGTGGGTTTTTTATACGCAGACATGGATGTCACTGAAAGAGTGCACCCTTGAAAATGCCATATACAATTGACCGTGTGAAAAAAACAGGGCCAGGCAAGTACAATCCTGACTTTGTAAGTGTCGGCCCACGTGCCTTATTAATAGTCATGGCAAAGGGGACTTTTATAGGAAATTGCTTCTTGGCAGGGTCAAATTGTATAATGTCTGGATACAGTCACTAGGCCACAATTATTCACAATATGACAGTGAATACTGTCAAACAATGAAATACATGTAAGCACTGAATGAGATGTGTGAAATATCACTGAAAAAAAGCCTTTTTAAGTACCTAATCCTTTCATAAGATTCCTAGATAATCCTAATGTTTATCACACTACACCCTGTAATGGAATTAGGCAAGACACTCTCTATTTTATTTTAAATACAAGAAATTCTTCGGTGTTGCGATACTTTTGACCGGGAGTGTATATATTTTATATTTATATTATATATATTTATAATATAAATATATATATATATATATATATATATATATATATATATTTTTTTTTTTTTATTGTTTTCCCTTTATGGTAACCCCATTAAGAGACCATTGTCTTCTGGTAATGGTATATTGGTAAGTCAGTAAGTATAAATTTTGTGGACAGTTATACTTCTTCAAGTTAGTCAGTATAGCTGGCCACCATGCGCTGTCAAAAGCACATTTGATGTCAAGGCTAACAACCAGTAAATTGCTTTTTTTATCCATTGTTGTTGTAATGTGTTCGGTCAGTTCGTGCAAAGCATCGTCAGTAGCAGTTTGAGGAAGAAAAGCGAACTGTCGTTTGTTAAGGATGTTATTAGTCAATAGAAAATATATGAGTCTGTTTTTAATAACTTTTTCGAATATTTTTCCTAGAACTGGAAGGATGCTAATTGGTCTTAGCGATATACCGTCACTTTTAGGTATTGACGTTAGCCTATCTTCATTCCAGTTGGCTGGAAACTGTTTTCCATTGAAAAAGAGTTTATAAATTTCAATTAATACCTTAGGAAAGATTTCATAAATTGTTGAAACTATTGTAGGACTAATTTTGTCAATACCTGTGGATTTTTTCAAATTCAAATTTTTAATTACATCCGTGATTTCTTCGTCCTCAAGAGGTAAGTCGTCGGTAGATGTAGGAGGAATATTAAATAAATAAATAAATAAATATATATATATATATATATATATATATATATATATATATATATATATATATATTTATTTATTTATTTAATATTCCTCCTATATATATATATATATATATATATATATATATATATATATATATATATATATATTAGATAATGATAAAAAATATATATTTTAATGAACAGGATATGATAATCAATGCATAATGTTACAAAACTAAACTTAGATACTCTTATGGGACACTTGGGAGCCTATACCTTTACACAGAATAACTTATTGTGACGTAAAACAAAAACAGAACATTAGTCCTAGAATTATCTGGAACTGTTACGTAATCACATGTTATGGAATGATCTAGACCTTTCTGGGATGTTCCATTTCGTATTCAATATGAGAAGCGATTGACTAGGGGCTTAGTCATCCCTTGAACATCGAAGCAAATGGTTACTTTTCAGTCAGTGTTTTGTTACTTGTTAACTCTTCTTATGTTGTTACTAATTTGAATTCTGATTATTTGCTTGACATTTTTCCTTAATAATTTAATGTAAATAAAATTATTTAAACCTAATTTGGTGTTACAATATTACATATTATTACTGCTGTATTACCTTGAGGATGTCAGGGCTTGAAACTACTACTACAACCACACCGTTAGCCCATTGGAAATGGATTCCACTTTTTCCATATTTTTCTTGAACGTTGTATATATTTTTGAGAGAACCTAGATAATGATAAAAAATATATATTTTAATGATCAGGATATCATTTTATATATATATATATATATATATATATATATATATATATATATATAATGGGGAGGGTGGGGACAATGAAAAACAAGTTTTTTTTACCCAAAGCACCCCACCTGAGTCTTTATTTTCAATTTTTTATTTTTTCCATGTTACCTTAGAATCTAATCTGTGTAAGAAATGCTTTAAAAATTATCTTATGCATAATGTGTGTCCACGATTTCCAAAAAATAAATTTTGTTTTATTGTGCCCATGCCCGGGGTACAATGAAACAGCTGAAAAAACAACTCCATAATTAACAAAAAAACTTTATTCGGTTTTTCATTCTTCTGCTTTAGGGTAGCCACAAAATCCTTCAGAAAAGAGGAAAGTTTTCATAAATTTATTACAGTTTTTTTGGTGTTCTGCTCTCAATTTCACACCAATCTGTAAGAAAATGGAAAAAAGCGACTGCTTATTGCACAATGAAAAACACATGCGACAATGAAACACTTGTGGGACTCCATGAAACATTTCATTGTGCTCCGAACGCCCTTGTTTCAAGGGAGCCCATTTTGATGTCTTAAACTTCCTACAATGAACGTGAAGAGGTAGGAAAGCCAAAGTCCAGGTAAAATCTTAAGAGATACAGGGATAATGAAAAAGTTTTAAGAGCAGATTGAATAAAATAATTACTCATACCTAGAAACAAAATTCCGTTCAGCACTTAGAATCTGTCACACAACAAGTAAAAAGAGGACAATTGCTGACTTTGTTTGGAGTCACCCTTACCGCTCGCTGTCTGAATTTGGTTGCACTATAACTTTTGGAGCATATATATATATATAGGAGATGGTGGGGCACAGTGAAACAGTGTTAACATGTGCAAAAAAAAGAAAACCTGCTAAATTGCTCAAATTTATAAAATGAGAGTATCTCAAAAATAAAATAATAGCAATTGAAAGTAAGAAATTCGAGAATAACGTTAGAGCATTGTACGAAGGCATCAACAGAATCCGTACATGGTCGGGACCAATTATGACTGGAATTAGGGATGAAAATAACAATATCTTGGCCGATCCGGTTGACATATTAACTCAGTTCAAGGATTATTTCAATAATATTTTAAATACCGAAAATTATAGTTTATTTCTCCTTCGGAATATCAGAGTGATGAACCATTAATAGTAGAACCGAATCAAGAGGAAGTTGAAATAGCGTTTGGAAAATTAAAACCTCATCAACAAGCAGTGGGAACAGATAATATCTCTAGTGAACTAATCAAGGCATGCAGAAAAGCAGGGATCTCTAAAATATATCTGTTGGTTAAAAAGGTCTGAACACAGAAAAAGATACCCGAAGAGTGGAAAGAATCAATTCTTATTATTATTATTTTTGGAGTGAGATTCCACGATAGTTATATTCTTAAAGTCAAACATTTTTCAATTTTTCAACAAAGAGCAAGCAAGGCTGCTTCTACCGACCACGCAACATAGCAAGTGCCGAACGCTCGCTTACTCTTCTCCGTCTGTGAGGGTTCCCCCCCTTAGTTACATATCTTAAAACAGGGAGACATGTGCTACAACTTTTATTGGAATAATTTATTGGGTATTATTTGACAGATCTGTTACCTAAAAACTAATTCCAATGTAAATTTTAACCTGAAAATTTAGTATCTTTTAGAGAATAGTAGGTAAAGTATTAATGTCACCCCAAAACATTATATAAAGTCTCGATTTCGACAGCACTAAAATTCTCAGTATAGTACAAAATACAAAAAATAGGAAAATCGAAGAAGCAATACACATAACAAAAAATATAGAAAAAATAAACTATAAAACAGACACAAAACATCTAAACAAGCATTATGCTTACATAATAAAAATGTTGAAAAACATATAAAAAAGAATAGGAACAAAACGACAAAAGTAAAACACATTGAGAAATAGGATGAAGGGGACAAGCTAATCTGTAGCCTTAAGTCCACAAAGCAGCTACAGTTAGAACATGTGACAGTGAAATTAGTCCAGAGCCAAAAAATGTTAAAAATAAGTTGATAGTGTAAAAAAAGATTATGACAGTTATACGTTCATATATAACAACTTTAAATGAAGACAATTGGCGAAGGAACTAAAGATTTGTAAAATAGGTAATTATTATAGTAATACATAACATGTTAAATAGGGGAGAGCAGGGTTGGTTGGCATAGGGGGTAGGTTGGCTATTGGCTTATAGTTTCCGTCACACCTGTTGTGAAGGCCCCACCATTGCCCCATGTGACCCGCTCGACCTCGGGAGTCTTTTTTCAAGTCTGTTTTCAATCCGATGCTAACAGTGTAGATAAGAGTGTGCTTCATTGATTGATTTTACAACATGTAAGTAAATATTTTTATTTTTATATATTTTCAGTAAAGTTGTTTTAAACGCATGGAAAAACATTTGACTTCGATTCTGTTCACATAGCCCCAAACTCTTTTGAAAGAATTTGAGAGCAATTCTTCTTATGCAGAAAGTGACGACAGTCTAAACTTCTATCTTCTTCTATTGTCATTCTATTTTCCCTTAAAAGCTGGTTAAAACCGATTCAAAATTATTATACCATTATAGAGGAGCTTTTAATAACAATAATATGTGTCAGGCAGTACTTGAATGAGATGGCTAAACAACCCCACCTTCTAGGCCAACCTGGCCCACATAGGGGGTTAATTGGCATACTGTGGATTGACGAATTCTTCAATTTCTATAATCTTAGTATTAAATATTATGTGGTGAAAAAAATACTTAAAGTACTCTAATACTTGGAGTTTACAGTGGTATCAGCCCTATTGGGATTATATTAACAGGAACGACTCAACAATCAAAAAAGTGAAAACTGTTGCCAACCAACCCCACTCTCCCCTAATACATAAAATATTAAATAGTACATATATAATAATTTAACTATCGCGATAAATAATAATTAAAAAATGATAAAATATAGATAACCCCAGAAGATGGGCCAACAGCCCGAAACGTTAGGACAAATAAATATAATATAACACATGGAAGAGATTCCTTCATTTAAAGAAATTATATAAAGTCTTTCAAAGAATAGATTAAGAGGAATAAAATGATACAAGATTTATAAATGTTGAATAAAAATAGCTGAGGTATGAGCAATAACTCGAAGGGTCTCAAAACGGAGGTTTAGGGAGGTCCCTGGTTTAGCGCTAAGGGGAGGAGCGGGGACTCCCGAGAAAATACTACTTTTAGTAAGTACTAACAACTGACAAAAATTTAGCTTGCTCTAATTATTCCCGACAAATGGTCATTTTTGGCCTTCATTGCCTGCGCAAAAAATAGTATATCCTTTTACAGAACCCAGAAAAAAAAAAACAATCTCTAAATATATAAGAGGCTTTGTCCTGACTGACAGAATCAATGCAGAGCAAAAAACTACTAATGATAGAAACTTGAAGTTCGGAATTTAGATTTTAAACGAGATGTAGGTAACCACTAAGAAAGGAATTTCAAAAATGTAACTCCTAAGGGGTTTAAATGGTGAAATTGTCATTTAACTCTAACGGACACCTATTTTTGCACTTCGAAAAAAAATATCGATAAATTATCTTCATTACTAATTCTATACTTACTATCAGCAGTCAAAAAGAATAGAGATTTGTAGAAGTAGTAGAGGTTGCCGATGACTGGGAAACCCAAGAGGCCAGGATAAGAATAGAGCTTCCGAACTCGAAGCCACAGTATCACACCCAGGGCGAGGTGGACTAGCACCATTACCACAGCAGCCAATCCGAGCATCTCCATGCTTCCTTAAGAAAAATAGAACCATTTTATCCATTTAGTAAACAGGGGTCTTACATTATTAAAACTAGAGAAATTTAGAGCGACATTAAAAAAAAAAAAAGTGAGTGCATGTAGATTTTACCCACTGGCTATTAGGATAAAACTAAAAGTTTTAATAATATTTACAAAAATATTTACAGTAGAGGAGAGCGGGGTTGGTTGGCATAGGGGGGAGGTTGGCCATTGGCTTTTAATTTCCGTCACACCTGTTGTGAAGGCCACACCATTGTACCATGTGACCCGCTCGACCTCGGGAGTCTTGTCCTGAATTTTCAATCCGATGCTAACAGTGTAGTGAAAAGTGTGCTTCATTGATTGATTTTACAATATGTAAGTAAATTTTTATATTTTCAGTAAATTTCGTTTAAAGGCAAGGCAAAACATTTGACACTGATTCTGTTCACAAAGCCCGAAACTCCTTTGAAAAACCTAACCTTTCGACTAACCAGTTTCTTGTTTGATTGTTCTTCCCTGTCCTGGCAGCTGTCTTTCATATGATCTCTACTGTGGGGTTAGTTGACTCTCTTCAACTGGGGTTTCTTGGCGCAGTAGCAATTCACAAAAGCAAGGTAAACATAAACAAAGGTGAAACTACCAATTGTCTTTAGTTCCAGCGAGGAAGATGAGAGCAATTTTTTCTTATGCAGGAAGTGATGACAGTCTAAACTTTTATCTTCTTCTATTGTCATTCTATTTTCCCTTAAAAGCTGTTAAAAACCGATTCAAAATTATTATACCATTATAGTGCAGCTTTTAATAACAATAATATGTGTCAAGCAGTACTTGAATGAGATGGCTAAACAACCCCACCTTCTAGGCCAACCTGCCCCACATAGGGGGTTAGTAGGCATACTCTGGATTGATGAATTCTTCAATTTTCTATGATCTTAGTATTAAATATTATGTTGTGAAAAAAATACTTAAAGTACTCTAATACTTGGAGTTTACAGTGGTATCAGCCCTATTGGGATTATATTAACAGGAACGACTCAACAATCAAAAAAGTGACAGTTAAGTTAAATTAATTAATTCAAAAATTCGATTAAGTTACATCAATACAAAAATATTGTATAGTTAATATTACCTAAAAAAAATATTATACGGTATATTAATAAAAATTCAATTAAGTTAAATCAAATAAATTAATTCATCTATTACAATTAAAACATGATATCAACGGTTTGTGATAACTAAAATGGGCACATACACTCTGCTATGAAAATTAACTAAATATCTTAAAAAAACAGCATCAATTGTTAAACCTATCTTATAGTAGACTGAAATGAAGAATTGTTCATAGTTAACTTTTTTTTTTTTTAAATCCAGTCATTGCTTAGATTCTTCTGAACTAAAATTGACATTAAAAGCTCCAGCAAGAAAGTCATTGGTGACTTTTGGTTTTTATATAAAAGATTCGAACCTTGAAAAGTAAATTACAGTAACTGCTCATAAATAAATTGAATAATATTAGCAATTGTTTTATCTGGACTGATGTCTACAGCAACAATAATTAAAGGTTCTTCATGAATACTGATACACCGAACAGCAGTAAATTCAATTTTTTGTGAATTCTGATCTGAGACTTGTATTGGAATAATTGATGAAATATGTTGTATTTTAATTACATAGTGAAATGTATCTGTAGACGAATGGTACACTGCTACACCACCAGCTCTTCGATTCAGTCGCATGTATTGAGTAACACAGTATAAATTCTCAATAACAATTTGTTCTTCATTATTCATCCAGGTTTCAGAAAGTAACAAACGACTGGATTTTTTGGACTCGACTATTTTAAGTAAGACATTAACTGATTTATTAAAATAAATAGTACTCGTGACAGCATCTTCATTGACAAGCGTAATTTTCTATACAAAATTAAGCAAATTAATATCTTCTTCAGTTATATAAGCTCCATTATTTTCCAATTTATATAGAATTTGGAGTAATGAACTCCAACCAATTTCATTTGCACTCATGATTAAAATTGTCTATTGTAATCAATTCTGATTTGCCTAACTGACGAATGGCAAAGAGATCTTTTTTACATTAACACCAGTACCATGCATAATCAGGAATACATAGAAGAAAAGCTGAGTTACTTTCAATACAATTATTAACATAATCTTCAGACTCAATTTGTTGTCTTGGTATAGTAGTGCCGTCGCAAATTTGCTTAAACACTACAGTTAAGCTATCTCAAACCCTCAATCTTATTATTATCATTACCATGTAAAGAACATATTGAGGAGTGACTGCCCAGTGATCTGAACATCTAAATTCACTAGTAGCTATCATGAATGGTGTAATGTTTAGACCTTCTCTCTAAATTTTCTAAACTCACCTAGATATTTTGTTGGGAAAGATAATTCTTCAGCATGTTCATCAAAAAGTAAACTGATAGGTGAGTTTCTTTCACCTGGAGTAATTCTCACATATTTGTCTTTATTCCATAGTAAACTCTATTGTTGTGGTCCTAGAAATTCTTCCTATCATAATAAAAGCATTTTTCCTTAGTTTTTGCCTTTGATCTGGATAATTGAATAATAATCTGGATCCGTGCCGATAAGTAAACCGTTCAATGGTTCAGGTGGTGTTTCAATTTCAGGTAGTTGCACCTTTCCTGACGCGCAACACATCCCGGCTGGCTCATTTTTGAATTTGAGAGCATGACAATGAGGGCATTCCTTGTCCATAGCACTAATTACCACTTTTGGATGAGCATAATATTCAATATCGGGCTCATACTGGAATGCTAAATGCAGGAATGAATTAAGATGTAAATGCTCGATGTACCAGTTGGCGTTGTTGGTCATTTGTTCTGCGTCTATTGACTGTGAAACGGCGTGATTGTCGTTCTAATCTTATCACTTCATTGCGTTCAGCTCGTGTATCTTCTGGTTGTTCTTGACGCAATTGCGCCATGCTCATACATGCATCTGTATTTTGTTGCTGGATTTGTTCTACCTTTCAGTACTTGTGAGAGCTCTTTTGCCTATTAAAACATTTTGGTACTATATCAACGTTTTATTTTAATATGAAAAACAAACATTTTCATGATGAAAATTGTTTTAATAAATTAGTTATAATTTTGAGCAGCTATTTTATTTTTGTTTTTATTTGTTTTAACATTGTTTTTATGTTTTGTATGCATTGAATGCAATTTTAAAACAAATAAACAAAATCTGGAGTTTTTACTAAAAACTATTTCTGACATCAAACCAAACTTCACAAATTAAGGAAAATCAGTTAGAAAAAGTTCTAAACTTGAGAATTTTTTTTTCTTCACAAGTATTTGGATTTCTTCGAACGGAAAATATTATGGCACGTCCTGGACCCAATAAGAGAGAATGGACAGTGGCGCCAGCGAAAAAATAAAGAGGTATACCAGATTTATGGAGATCTCAGAATTTCAGACAATATACGGATGCAACGTCTGAGATGACTGGGCCATCTGTTCAGGATGGAAAATCACAGAGTGGCAAAGAAGCTGTACATTTGTCATCCAGAAGGAGTAAGAGCTCGTGGAAGACCACGTGGAAGATGGAAAGAAAGCGTAGCTGCGGATTTGACCGCGAACAGGCTTTCTCTGAAACTTGCTGAAGACCGAGAAGCCTGGGCAAGAGCGTTGGAACAGGTCAAGGACCGCCTAGTGCGTCTGTGGTGCCTCTGAAGGAGAAGATTTGAATTTATGTTAATGAACACTAAGGTGTTAGAGAAGAATCATTGCCAGTATTTGATCCATTGACTTTATTTCATTATGAACGCTGATATGATATGATGCTTTGAACATCAGTATTATCTTTCTTACCTATCAAAATTTTTATTATTCATAACAATTTGAAAATTTTAACTTCATAGCATATTCCTATCGAGATAACAGTCACCAATAAATCAGAGAGTGGTTAGTATCTTTACATTATAAATATCGATTACTGTAAATATTAGAAAAAATAAGAACTTACGTTTTCTAGGAGGCAAAATAAAAATACCAGGTGGGCCGAAAAGATTCAGTGGCAAAAACTTTAGCATATATTTACATTCATAATTAAAATTAATTATTTAAAATTGTTGTAATTTGTATTGTTTCAAGTCAAAATGGCGGGCCGAAAAGGTGACCCGGGTTAGGGCAGATTAGCATTAACAAATATAAACATTTACCTTAATTAACCTTGCGCATAACCGATGAAGGTATACTAAAGTGCGATTATTGCTAGTTGAAGCTTATTTAATTAAATTAATTCTATTTAATTATTCATCCATGGATTACAATAAAATTAGCCGATAATTATAGTCAAATTGATGCAATTTCTTAAACCTTTTATTCCCTTTCTTCAATCAAATAAATTATGTACAATTTGTTCTTTTTCCTATGGAGTCATATCATTTAAAATCATTAAATCATTTTAAAAAATATCCTTTTTGGTTATTTAAATACAGTTTTCTTGAAATAATGAAAAAAATAATAATCTGGTGGTTAGGAATACTCGGATTCTTATATTATTAATTTATTTGTACCTTTTGGATTTGGTTGTTTGTTTGTTTTACGTCCCTTTATGCTACTAAGGCTAATCGGACGATGCTACAGTGGGAGTCCAACATTTTGCCTATCCAGGTATAATTAGGATAGGGATCTTAAACGAGTACCTGACAGCGTACAGGCTCGGGACCTCCATTTTACGTCCTCTCCGAGGGACGGCATAGCCAAGGATCTTTTAACACATAGAGAAGTTAAATATTTATGTCGATGGTAACTAGACAAAACGAAATCGTTAAGGAAATTATGGCTAGATTATAAAGCCAGTAATGCTTGCTACTTTTCAGTGGCGCAATTGCTTAGCACGCGTCTACTGTCCCTAAACTTAAAAATTAGGATATACAAAACTATTATTCTTCCAACGGTCCTTTAGGGAAGCGTAACGCGGCCGCTGATATCAATGGATGAGCAACGGCTTAGGATTTTTGAAAATAAAGTTCAGCGTAGAATATTTGGACCCAAGAGGGATGAACTAAACGGAGAATTTATACGCTTATACAACGCCGAACTGAGTGAACTGTAATGGGCGTGTAAAATTGCTAACTTAGTAGTGAAGGAATTCCGAAAGGATAAATAAGCGCGGTACCGAATGGGAAACGTCTAAGAGGTAGGCCGAGACGGAGGTGGGAGGATTGCGTGAAGGCAGATCTTTCGAAGTTGCGTCCGGATGCTGGTCGGTGTTAGAATGTAATTTTTAATCTGTTGAATGTAAAATTATTGTTAACCTGTTGAGGGGCAACACTGTGTGGACTACCCACTCTGCTTTGTTGTAGTGTAATGGCCGCCTCAATGTTTGTTTGAGTTGTAATAAACTAGTAAAATTACTCTGCTAAGTAAAATCAAGTGTGTTTTATTTAATGCCCTTAATCCTTCAGGTTATGGGCCCAGTAGCAAATCAATAAAATAAGTGCCGTAAAAAACTGTGAGTGTTCTCTATCTGTTTTGTAATTAAAACTATTCTAAAATGAGTAACGAAGATATTAGTAATATTGACAAATTGTCTGGTGATGAAACATTTGCACTTTGGAAATTCCAGATTAAAATTCTCTTTAAGGCAAACGATTTATGGAAGGTAGTTGATGGTGTAAAACCAAGTGAAAATGAAAAAACGTTCTCTCAATGGCAACATAATGATGCCAAAGCTCAAAAAATTATCATACAAACAGTTGACAAAAAACTTTTGGTGCATTTAATGAATTGTTCAACATCTAAAGAAATGTACAATAAAATTATGGACATTTTTGAAAGAGACACTAATCAACAAGTTTGCAATCTCCTTAAAGAATTCTTTTCATTTAATTATGATTCTTCTCAAGACATCATGTCTAATATTAGCCGCTTGCTGAACATTGCTGAAAGACTTCGAAATCTTAACAAAGAGCAAGACAATGAAGTCATCATATCTAAACTTTTAACAATTTTGCCAGAAAAATTTCATTATTTCATTAGTGCGTGGGAATCTACTTCAATAACAGAGAGAACATTGGAAAATTTAACTGTCCGTCTCAGAGCGGAAGAGACAAGATATAAAGGAGAAGAGCACACTATTGCTTTTAAAACTGAAACTTCAATTCAAGATAAGAAAAAGTTAAATTCTATTAAATGTTTTAAGTGCAACAGATCAGGACATATTGCCCGTCAATGTAAAAATAATAGTAAAAGGTATTGCAGTATCTGTAAAAAGGACAATCATGCTGAAAAGGACTGCTACTTCAGAAAAAATAGGCAATCAACTCCTAAAACATCATTTTTGGCTGCTGAAACATTTTTAACGTCTCAGTCTGAATGGATATTGGACTCTGGCTCGTCATCACACATGACTAACAACGCGGATATTCTTGTCGCACCTGTGAAGATCACTTCAGAAATTGGTGTTGCTAAGAAAAATCAGACGATGACTGCCACTGCCATGGGTAATGTTGAAACTGATAAAGTAATTCTTGAAAATGTTTTACTGGTTCCAGAATTAACTAAAAATCTGTTGTCTGTTGGTTCTATCACCAAGCATGGTGGTGAAATAAAATTCTATGATGAAAAGGTAAAGATTTTTAAAAATAATAAAATAATTTTAGAAGGTCATAAGCAGCCGAATGGTTTATTTTGTGTGAACCTGGACAACAATACAACAAAACCTGTATTAAAAAACAATGCCTTTAATGTTGAAAACAAAGTTAAAGATAATGTTAATCTTTGGCATCGTAGATTAGGTCACTTGTCATATAATAAGTGTAAAAATCTAAAAAGTATAAGTGAGGGTTTAAATATCAATGAAAAGGATTTTAAGTTAGATAATTTTTGTGAAACTTGTATTAAGGCAAAACATTGCCGTAAAGCCTTTAATAAAGTCAGGACATTAGGAACAAGACCTCTTGAAATAATACATACAGATGTATGTGGGCCTATAAATCCACCAACCCACAATGGTTGTAAATATTATATAACTTTCTTGGATGACTACACACACTTCTGTTATGTTTATCCTATTAAATGTAAATCTGATGTAAATCAGATAATTAAAAATTATGTTTGTGAAGTTCAAAACAAATGGGATTTAAAAATTCATAAATTAAGATGTGATAATGGAGGCGAATACATTAGTAAACATTTTAAACTTTGGTGTCAATCAAAGGGTATAGTTTTAGATTTTACTTGCCCGTATTCCCCTCAACTTAATGGTAAGGCAGAAAGGTTGAATAGAACATTAAACGATAAGGTTAGAGCTATGTTAATAGATAGTGGTGTCGATAAAAGGTTATGGGGGGAAGCTATCATGACTGCGGCTTATCTCTTAAATAGAAGTCCTACGGAGAGTTTATCCGTTACTCCAGCCGAAAAGTGGTTTCAAAAGAAACCTGATATGTCTAATATAAGAATTTTTGGTTGTGATGTGTATGCGAAAATTCTTACTAACAAAGGTAAATATGATGAACGATCAAAAAGGTACACTTTTGTAGGCTATGGACTAAATGGTTACAAATTGTGGGATAATTTTAAAAATAAAATTGTTATGGCTAGAGATGTAGTATTTAATGAAAATTCTTTTAATAATCCTCTTTGTGATACTTCTAATAAGTTTTCATTAAATTTCTTTGATGGCTCTTGTGATTGCCAATCTCGATCAGACCCCACAGATAATGAAGACACACCTAATCCTAAAGATGTCCAGACAGTCCAAGATAACATAGTATCCAGACCTTCAGAAAATTTTATTGAAAATCCAAGACATGACAGTATAGAAGAAGCACCTCTTGAAGATACGGATAAACCTAATTCTAGTGAAGATGGTAATATACAAGAAGAGAATGCAGAAGAAAGAAGAGAAGGTTTAGATTTAGAAATAACAAGATCAAGAAGCGGAAGGATTATAAAGCCTCCATCATATCTTGAAGATTATTCAATGAAGGACAGTGATTGTTCTATGTTGACATATAGAGATGCCATAACTGGTCCAGACAAAGATAACTGGATGAGAGCCATCGACGAAGAAAAGAGATCCCTTGACAAAAATGGAACATGGACTCTAATAAATCAAGAAGATGTTCCACCAGGAAAAAGAATTCTCAGTAGCAAATGGGTACTTAAGAAAAATGAAAATGGAAATTTTAAAGCTCGATTAGTAGCCCGTGGATTTGAACAAATACCATCTATTGATTATGATGAGACATTTAGTCCTGTTGTTGGAGGAACTTCTTTACGAGTTATATTATCAATTGTGGCAAAGAAAAATTTTAAGATAAAAACTTTTGATGTCAAAACTGCTTTTTTGCATGGCAATTTGACAGAAGAAATTTATATGCATCTCCCAGAAGGTTATGAAGAAAAAGAAGACAAGATATGTCATCTTAAAAAAGCAATATATGGACTTAAACAAGCCTCTGCTCGGTGGAATGATTTCTTTAAAAGTGTTCTTCAGAAAAATAATCTTACACCATTAAAGTCAGATAGATGTGTTTTTACAAATAAGGAATGTACTATGATTCTGGCTATTCATGTTGATGACGGATGTTAGCTGGTGCCAATGAAGAAGAAATGTCAAGATTGTTAAATAACTTAAAAGAGGAATTTGAGATTAAAATATTTGATCGGCCAAAATCTTATCTTGGAATGGAAATTGAAATAAATGAAGACAGCATTAGGCTTACCCAGAAGAAATACGTCCAGAATATTTTAAGACGTTATAGAATGGAGGAAGCCAATCCAGTTTCAACTCCAATGATTCAGACAACATCAACAACTGAACCTGAGAAAATATCTAAATTTCCCTACAGGGAATGTGTTGGATCTCTGCTTTACTTATCAGTAAAAACTAGACCAGATTTAGCTTATTCAGTTGGATTTTGCAGCAGGAAGGTAGAAAATCCTTCATGCCAAGACATCTGCACTGTCAAGAGAATTCTGCGGTATTTGAAAGGTTCGTCTGATTTAGGAATTACATTTCCAAAATTTGAGGATTCTGAGGACGAAATTATTGCTTACTGTGATGCTGACTATGCTGGAGACCCTGAAACTCGCAAAAGCACAACTGGTTATATTATATTTTTTGGTGGACCTGTTAGCTGGTGCTCTCAGAAACAATCTGTGGTGGCCTTATCGACTGCTGAAAGTGAATACATTAGTGCATCTCAATGTTCTAAAGAATTAATTTTTATAAGAGGACTACTAAAAGAATTGTTAGGAAAAGATGTTAAAACTAGTATGTATATAGATAATAAGTCAGCTATAGACATAATAAAAAATGGAAATTTTAATAAAAGATCAAGACACATAGATGTTAGATTTCATCACATTAAAGACAAGTATGATTCAGGTGAACTAGGTATTGAATATATCAGTTCTTCAGAACAAAAGGCTGATATCTTTACCAAACCACTTACACCTCAAAATTTTAAATATTTTAAAGGATTTATTGTTTCTTAAAATGCGATAATGAAAATTGTAAATAGTTGTTAAATTTTAAAAATTAAGGGGGAATGTTAGAATGTAATTTTTAATCTGTTGAATGTAAAATTATTGTTAACCTGTTGAGGGGCAACACTGTGTGGACTACCCACTCTGCTTTGTTGTAGTGTAATGGCCGCCTCAATGTTTGTTTGAGTTGTAATAAACTAGTAAAATTACTCTGCTAAGTAAAATCAAGTGTGTTTTATTTAATGCCCTTAATCCTTCAGTCGGTGGATAGAGGTGTGCAGGGAGCGAGTTGTGTCGGCATCATTAAGCATTCATTATTATTATTAAAAAGAATTACGGTTAGAGTTGAAACCCCTACATTAATTTTATTGCTGGTTATTTTGATTGGTTATGTAACCGTAATGTAAGCGGACTTCCATCGCATCCTTCTCAGATAAAAAGGGCCTTCATCAGCTTTCGAATCCAACTCACTCTTCACGGGAATAGCAAACCTCCTACGGGTCCTTTTCAGCTAAAATTGGGCGACATATTGCCTACGGCCAGAAGTAACATTGGGGATCTAGTACAAAACAAAATCACTTCATTCCATATTTTTATTTTTTATTTTTGGTGAGTGTTCGGCCCCATTAGACAGATAGAGAATTTTTTCCTTTATTTTCTTCGTAAAAACTATTTATTTTTTTTCACAACAATCATAATAATATTCTATTGAGACTCTGGTCACTGTTTTTTCTGGTTTCTATCCAGTAGGGCTTAGGCTCTTTTCTTTTTTCCTTCACCCTCCCATTCATACATTAATAAAAAACAATTTTTGGAAAAATTACACTTACGAGGTGTCACAACATTTAAACGACGCACAGAGGTTAAAGGAACAAAACCCTAAAAAATGAAGGTGCTCCAACCGGATCTTTATAGATATTCTTTTAAAACCTAAATACCTCTAGAGCAAGGATCCATACCAATTTTTTAGATTGATCTTCATTAAACCTTTGAAAACAAGGTAGTTTTTGGCATCTTGTAGAAATGACACGAAAACACTTTTGTTAACATCCTATTTCAAAGTGATCTTAGGGAAGCCCAAATTTTTCCGAGGCCGTAATTTTCGAAAATATCTTATTTATACATCCTGAAAAAAGGAATTTAATCCTAGATTTCAAAAAAAAAAGTTCAGGGTGGATGGAAAAGAGAATCGGGTAATCTCTTGAGACATGTCATACGTGATATGGTTATTGGTCTTTTTCAATGTTAGCTCCGTCGACCTCCTTCTTCTGATATTAAATCAATCCAGAGGTATCACTGAAGATATTCTAAAAGATTTCAGATCCGAAAACGTCCGAATTGTTGAATGAGATCATTTCATAGTTAGAAATGCCTGAACGGGAGTGCCGTTTGTTTATGTGACCCCTCTTCCGGGTGCAATGTTTTCAATCGTTAATAATTCAAACATGGATTTTTCAATATGTCAACAATTGTTTATTAGACTCAGTTTTCTTTCAACGAAGAGAGTGAAATATTTATTCAATCTATTCATATTAATCGTTTATTTAAAATTTAGTATGGATATATACGTCATTTCCTACCGCGATGTATGTGATATACTGATGAATAAGAATTCGTCGCTAGAGCAGGCGTTGCCAGCATTGATTCCAGAGGTGGAAGGTGAGCCCTTACCAATTTATAACTAGCTAGGGTGCCCGGCTTCGCTCCGGTAGTTGTGTGGTAGTTTTAATACCAGAAAACCTTTAAAATTAAAAGAAATAAAGAACAAAATTAGCACCTTCTTGAAAATTCGGTTTTAATTTGGTATCAATATTCTGCAGACTTGAAATCTGCAGAGTCCGCCCAAATAAGGAATGTATAATTTACAGGGGGTTGAAAATGGTAAATGAACAATTAATTTAGCTGCTACTTTGTCGAGTCATGCATCGGTTTAGATGGTTTCTGTGATTCTGAATCCTATAAGCCCATTCCAAGCAGTCAGAAGATAATAATTTATTAGATTATAGATGAAAAATCTGGTATCTCAATTAAAAAAATTATATTTCGAGTACAACTTAAGCGCCGACTACTATGATGGTCCTATTAGATCCAGAAGTATAGAAACTACCAAAGATTCAAAGAAACTTTTTTTTAAGACCTTTCTTATATTTCAACCTCCCTTAGGATAATCCCCATAATTTGAACGGTTTCTGCAGATCTCGAATCTTACTACTATTACAAAGTGAAAACCAAAATTTCAAGAAGGCACAATTTTTTCATCACATTTCTTTTTATCTTGAACTATGAGGGGATGATAAAATCTTGCTTTGATGATTGAAAAAATGCTTTTATTGGAATTGGTCGTTTTGTCAACAGGAATGCTCATCATACATAGTAATCAAACAAACTTCTGTTTCATAACTACAATAAGAACACTTCAAACTTTTTATTTTCGATTTATATTCAGTCAATTCAGGTCTTTCTTTATGTCTGATATTATTCGCTCACTGTACTATTAAGAAATGTTCACTCATATTGCATTAAATTTACGTAAGTATATGTTATATGTAGATTAAATGTAATGTGCTGATCATGTATTAGCCTTCTTATGAGAAAACTAATTTTTTAAGGAATCCAATTGGTTTTCTAATAGATTGCAGAGATGTAAAATCATTATTTTATTTTGAAAGCAAAGGAGAGATTAATTATTTTCGCTTAATTTTTTAGTAATTTTAACAGCTGAACAAATATATAACCCTTACAAAATGAACTGGATGAATGAACAATAAACATTGAGTGAAAAGCACCCTAGCGCTTCCTGGTAGTCTGGAGCTGGAACTAAATTTTTCAATCATAAACTCGTATCTCAATCTCAGAGAGGCTAATTAAATGGTGCGAGAGGCTTAAAATTCCAGTCTTTTTCTCTTCAATTTTCCACCCTTAAGTAAAAAACGGAAACCTTCTCCATTAGCGGTTATATAGCTAAACGACGACATATCTTTGTTAATCGTACGTGGAGTCGTTTTTGAGCCTTATCGGAACGCACATTGTACACTTTGCTTTATAATATATATTGATTATTTCGGAAAATAAAAAAAGAAATAAAATAATTTGGACATTTTAATAAACACTTTAAGGAAGTGTCATACAATAAGGACTTTTTAAGAAAATTGTTGAAACAGTAAATTGTTGGAAAACATCTTTATCGTGCCCTTTGTGCCGATGGGTTTCGAGACCGACCGTGAGCCTGGCTCTAGAAATTTGGGGGGGGAGACCAACCAAAGATTTTTCTGAATGTAGAAGGAAATCTCGAAGAGCAACGAACGAAGATGTATTCAATTTAATGTTGGTGTCATCTGACCCATACATCAGTCACTTGAGGCCTAATTTGGAAAAAAAGAAAATACCTCTGTATGTAGATGCGATAGCTTTAATTTTAGAAGAGTAATATCACATCATAATGTGTATATAAATGAATAATTTATATAAATATTAGTCTCATATTGTACTGAAGATGAAGTAACAAGTGAAACTGGTCTACAATTGAATTGTTTATGTTGGAAAAAGAGTATTAATTTTATTTTCATAGTTATTTTTGTAAATCAGTTTGATGTTTATATATATGTACATATATATTTGTTATATATATGTATATATTTAGTATATATTTTAGTATCTGTTGGTTCCTACAATATTTATTACGATCCAAGTAAAATCAAAATTTTATTTTTAAAAATGTGGAATTTTTTTCCCTGTAACCCTTAAAATGAAATATTACTGCTTTGAAAGTGGCATAAATCAATTCAGCGACCCAAAAAACCATGGGATGTATTTATTTAATCGTCATTTGTCACCGATTAAGAGTTTTGTCCCTAAATTGGTCATTTTGAACCACTGTGCGGACGCACAGTGGTAACATTTTGTAATTCAGTGGCCAAAAATTAAAAATATCCTTTATTTAATATTTTTTAATTGTTTTAAACTAAAAAAAATATTATCTTATAATTCAACTATTTGTATGTTTTATGATGGCCTAATTAAGCCTAATTCGAATCCGAAAATATTTTGTATGTTCAAATTACAAAAATAATAAAAATCCTACTCTTTCGGTCACTGATGGCATCGAGTTGCCCAAATTTTCATATACACACATTTTATGTATAAATAAATAAGAACTAGCCCCTTACCTGAGATACCAGAATTACGAGAGTCTTACGTGCGATCCTAGGATGCGTGAATAAACTAACTCCAAGAACCCATGCATCACTTATATACAATTAATTGATTGATTTAAAAATAATATATACACTATCTTTATGCACTCGATGATGCATGATGCATTCTTCTTTTCACGCTAGAACAATAGACTCTTTTGCAATTGTAATATTGGGTTGATGTAAAATTAATGCAGGTTTTTAATATTCATTGAAAATAGGCCATATCTTTACTTTAACTATATATATTTAATCAAAATAATTTCCATCTGAATCAATGCACTTTTGCCAACGTTCAACAAGCTTTCTTATTCCACCAGAAAAAAATCTGAATCCCTGGACTCAATGAAGTCACGAAAAGAATTTTCAATTTCATCCTGGTTTTGAAAGATTTTCTCCCTCAAAAAGTTATCCAGATGCCTGAAAAAGTGGAAGTCTGTAGGAGAGGAGTCAGGTGAATAAGGTGGGTGTGGGACAGAGATGGGCGTATTCGTATTCGCGAATACGAATACGAATATTAGCAAAAGCACTCTTAACCTGCGAATACGAATACGAATATTCGTATTCGCATATAGGAATACGAATTTATTTGTATTCGCAAATTTAAATACGAATATTCGATTATTCGCAGGGAAAATCTGCGAATATTCGATTATTCGCAGGGAAATTCTGCGAATAATCGTATTCTCACAGCTGAAATACACAAATTCGTTCGTATTTACTTGAGAAAAATATAAATACACTCGTATTCACTGCCAAAATATACCAATACACTCCTATTCCGGGGAAAAAAAGAACGAAGAAATTTGCATTCGCAGGTCATAAATGGGAATTCGGCTATATCCTCAAAATCTCAACAATATCATAGGAAGAAATGAAAATAAATTATATGTTCTTTGATATTTTTGATTATGAACTTTGATATTTTTGATGATTACCTTGAAGTATCTAAATATTTAATTGCTGTGTGTAAATTGGGTTTTCCCGTTAATTCTTAAATAAATAAATGTACTACCACACAACTTATTTTCTACGATGACCCTTATAATTCAAGATTAGTTATTAAAACGTATATTTGGAACAACAAAGTGAAAATAACCAATTATTTCTTTATGACAGAAAATTATTGCTAAATAGCCCGGGGTAAGTTTTACGAAAAAATGTGAAAAATGAAAGTGGTCGTTTAAACGCAAATATACTTTAAAAAATTAAACAAAGTGCGACTTTTTGCATTTGAATCAATTTAGTTCCGAAACCATAGATCCCAGTTACAAATGGTTTAGATCCAAAAATGTTGGTTAATTAATTGCTGACATGGGAACCGTTGTCAAATTTTCGTTTTGAATAATTTCAAGAGAGCTAATTTTTGTAATCACTCTTGAAGTTGCCTACATAAGCTTTGAAAATTACCGAACGCATTTTTGGATGCTGCGATCTTCACTATTTAAGCTACAGTTTCTAGAGCAAACAGTAGTCTACATTAAATTATCTTATATATATCTTATAAATATAAATCAGTTCAAAATGTAATGTATGTTCATAAAAAAATTAAAAAACAAAACTCCGATAATCTTAAAATCGTAATTCCCCAAATTTAACATTGAAATTGGTAATAAAATTGCTAAAATACATGAACGAGATTTTCAGATGTTCAAAAACGAGATTTATATGTAACTAAAGACCCTTCTAGTAATGCTCCTGCAGTTAAATTAAAAATGAAGTTGAGGAAATCCTAAGCACTCATAAAGACGGCAAGGATCTTCAAGAAATATTAGATTCTTCATCGAAGAAGAGGAAAATTAGAACTTGGAATTCTTCTTCCGCTATAAAACCCGGAACTCCTGATGTCTTCCACATGTTGATCATCCACCTACTTCTCACAAACGACTAAAGCAACCGATGGAACATAAACAACTTGTTATAAGTCCGAGCTATCATCGCCCGCAGCACCTGCTCTACCGGCAAGTCATCTCTCTTTACCTAATCCTATAACCCTAGATTATAATGTAATATTCTGTAATATTAGTGGTTACTCAAATATTTTTGATAATAACATAAACACAAATGAAACAGATATTTCTAATAATACACTGGCGCTGTGTTTAGTTGAAACCTGGCTGTTAGACGATAACCCAGTAAATCCCTATTGGCTAAATGATTTTTTACCATTTACAGCAAATGCAGTAAAGACTAAAACTACTAGTTGGGGGAGTGGAGGAATAATTACTTTTATAAATAAAACTTATCTACCGACATTAGCTTACTAGAAAAAAATCAGTTTACTATTACAGTGGGATTTAATTTTAAATCTAACCACATAATTTTATGTAACACTTACTTTCCTCCAAGTTCTGATATTGACGATTGCTTAGATATGTTCAATTATAGCTTATCGAATATCTTGATCAATTATCCGAATAGCAAAATAGTCCTTTGTCGGGATTATAATTGTCACGTGGGAGGCCTAAACAACCTAAACCCTAACACAATTGACTCTCCATATCTCTTTGACACCCAAATAGTTACCCATGAACATATAAATAAAAGAGGTAGAATGTTAGCCGAAACGATGGAGTCCTTAGGATTTATCCTGTGTAATGGGCGGTCAATGTCTGATAGACCAGGTAAAATTACCCACATTTCAAGCAATGGAAAATCGGCAATTGATTTGGTATGGATTAATGACAACTTTCTTACATTATTTTTGGACATGGAAATATCAACTCTTACCGAATTCACTGATCATCTTTCTTGTATTCTTACAATCCAATATTCAAGCCTTCAATCTATTGATAATAAAGGAAACTTTCACAATTATCACAAAATGCATATAAAATGGAAACAGGAAAACATATTAAAGTTTGCCTACTACCTATTTAACTCAGAAAGAATATATTTTAACTCCGAAAATTCCAATTATCTCTATGATAATTTTATCACTGGTGTAACCTCTCGTGAATTCCGGATTGAGTGACGAAAAATTTGAGCAGCGTGTTCTTCTGCGGGCCAACGCAAATGCAAAATTTTGACATTGTTTTCAGATTGAATATTTAATAATAGATTATTGCAATTATTAGCAAACTTTAATTTCTTTAAATTAGTTAATATTTTTGTTTTGTTTTTATGAATTGATTAAGTTGCCTATTTCTAGAATTATTTCCCTGATTATACATGTGAAGAATTATTTTGATTCTTTTTAATATTTTTTAATTGATTATTGCAATTAAGCAAACATTAATTTCTTTAAATTTATTAATACTTTTGTTTTATTTTTATGAATTGGTTGATTATTGCATATTTCTAGAATTAGTTCCTACTTAATAATATATTTGATTACACATGTGAAGAATTATTTTTAATTCTTTTTAATATTTTTGAATTGATTATTGCAATCAAGCAAACATTAATTTCTTTAAATTTATTAATACTTTTGTTTTGTTTTTATGAATTGGTTGATTATTGCATATTCTAGAATTATTTCCTATTTGATAAAATATTTGATTACTCATTTTTTTTTTTTTTTTTTTTTTTTTTTTAATGAATTGATTGATAATTGCCTATTTCTAGAATTAGTTCCTGCTTAATAAAATATTTGGTTACACATTTGAGAATTATTTTTAATATTTTTTAATTGATTATTGCAATTAAGCAATCATTAATTTCTTCAAATTGATTAATACTTTTGTTTTGTTTTTATGAATTGATTGATAATTGCCTATATCTAGAATTAGTTCCTACTTAATAAAAAATTTGATTACACACTTGAAGAATTATTTGATGCATTATTATGACCTTATGATTTATATTAGTACTAGCTAGTGTGCCCGGCTTCGCTCCGGTAGTTGTATGGCAGTTTCAATAACAGAAAAACTTTAAAATTAAAGGAAATATAGAACAAAATTAGCACTTTCTTGAAAAATTTAAGATTTATTTATTAAGATTCGAGATCTGCAGTGCCGCCCAAATAAAGAACCCAATATACTTTATAGGGTGTTGAAAATGGTGGATGAACAATTAATTTTGCTGCAACTTTGTCGAGTCATGCATCGTTTTTGATAGTTTCTGTGATTATGAATCCTATAAGCCCATTCCAAGCAGTCAGCAGATAATAAGTTATTAGTTAAAAAAACTATATTTGGAGTACAACTTAAGCGCCGACTGCTGTGATGGTCCAATTAGATCCAGCAGTTTAGAAAATACCGAAGATTCATAGAAACTTTTTTTGTAAGACCTTTCTTCCAGTTCAAACTCCCTTAATATTACCACCCCCCCCCCATCCTTATTTGGCCGTACTCTGCACTTCTCCAATCTTACTACTGTTACTAAGTGAAAACCAAAATATCATGAGGGCACAATTTTTTCATCATATTTCTTTTTATCCTGAACTATGAGCGGTGATAAAATCTTATTGAAAAAATTGTATTATTGGAGTCAATTCATCATTTTGTCAACTGGAATGCTCATCATACATAGTAATAAAACCATTTTTCATAACTACATACAATAAGAACATTTCAAACTTGTTATTTTCGGTTTATAATCAGTCTATTCAGCTCTTCTTTTTTGTTTTATGTCTGTTTTTATTCGCTCACTCATATTGCATTAAATTTACTTAAGTATATGTTGAATATTGATTAAATGTAATGTGTCAATCTTATGAGAAAATTAATTTTGTAAAGTATCCAGTCAGTTTTCTTATTGATTGCAGATATGTAAAATCATTAATTTATTTTAAAAGAAAAGGTGAAACTAATTATTTTCGCTTGATTTTTTAGTAATTTAAAAAGAACAGCTGACAAAATATATAACCTTTACAAATATAACGGAATGAATGAACAATAAACATAGAGTGAAACGCACCCTAGCGCTTTCTGGTAGCCTGAAGCTCCAACTAAATCTTTCATTCATAAACTCGTATCTCAATCTAAGAGAGGCTAATTAAATGGTACGAGAGCCTTAAAATTCCAGTCCTTTTCTCTTCAATTTCACACCCTTAAGAGAAAAACGGAAACCTTCTCCGTTAGGGGGCATACAGTTACACGCTGACATAAATCTCTTAATCGTCCGTGGAGTCGTTTCTGAGCCTTATCGGCACGCACATTGCACACTTCGCTTTATAATATATATTGATTACTTGTTTGATTAATTATTTGATGAATAAATACTCCTCCACGAAAATCCAGGAAAAAATACTAATACAGGTATATTCTCAACTAATAATACTAATTAAGGCATTCCATGACTAAACATTAATCTTGTTGTATTAATTTTTAGGTTAATTTTAAAAGTGATTCTTAAAAGTAATATATTTTTAATGTAAATTATAGTAATTCGGCAAACATGATTTTCACCAGTTCAACAAAAACTGGATCTTTTGTTAATATTAAAGATTTGGCTTGCCCAATGATTATTTTTATGGCTGCTTCAACATTGTTGAGTCTTGGAATCACAGCTGGGCAAAAAGTATTTTAATTTTTATTTTAAAATACTTTATTTTAAATAGCAAGTATTTAAAATAAATTTGAATAAAATGCATTTTAACCTCAAATCATTTAAAATACTTTTCGATAAAATTATTTTAAATGCAAAATAAAAAAAGTATTTTGTATTTTAAATAAAAAAAATTAAAATGAAAATACAAAATACTTTTAAAACCTATTAGCTAGTGCATTGCGATTGATTAATAAATACATTTTTTTTTTCAATATTGCAATTGATTAATAAATAGACAGTTTTTATTTATTTTTTTTTTGGGTAGTCTTTGCTTGGTGTAATTTATCTGATACTCAGATCATCTTGGCTTTCATTTTGTTAAAATTATTAAATTAAATTTCTTTTTCTACAGAACCAATCTGATTCGGAACCTATTTAAACTAATTGGGCTAACCCTTAGACTATTCGCTACCCATACACCATCCAACGACCTCCGTGTAATACGAATTTCAGCAAATCAGCCCTAACGCGAACTACTGCTTCTCAGCCCTTACTTCTTTCGGACGTTTTCCATTAGTCACTGCTATTAATTTCTATGGAATTCGTTCACCACTGTTTTGCAATTTCACACTTCGATTTTATTATCTGTCTGCTATTACCTCACTTACTCATCATTCAATGTTAGCGTGCACGTTTTGCATTCTTAAAGAACCGCAGGAGGAATAATATTTGTGTAAACCCGAATTCTTAAGTTTTTAGGAAGAAGCCGTGAGCTAAGTAATTTCGTTAATCGCTAGAATTTCTTACCACAAATCTTGCCTGAATTTCCTCTCCAATTTCGAACGAACCTCAACCGGAAAAATAATCACCGACTTTATTGAATGTATCAGTCATACACATTTTTACTAAGTTTACTTTCTTTTGATCTTTTGGGGTATTTTCCAAATTGGGATCCTGTTTATGCCTTCGTTTATGGCTCTAACATAATTTTCGATTTTTTCACTTTCGAATAAACCGGTAAAGAGACTACAATTAACTCCCCCCGCCTCCATAAAAAACCTATTTATTTATAAAATTATTATTATTTATAAAAATGATGAGGAATTGGCCTTGTTATTTGACTTATGAACAATCTTTGTTACATATTTCGTGACAATCGGATATGGGGGTCAAAAGTTAATATTTAACCCTCCACCCCAAAACCTATGCATAAAACCATTTATGTGAAATGAATTCATTAGACGTCTACTTAGATAATCAAAAACCACCAATGTGACAAAATTTGTTGAAATCGGATGAAGCGGTACAATCTTAATAATTGCGCCCCCCCCCATAAAAAACAAAACAAAAAACAGCAACATCAAACTGAAATAAATATACTTGCTCAATATTTAGGAGTGACAGCTCTAGTGCAAAGGACTACACTATACTATTACGAAAATTGTTGAACTTCAAACAACCTACTTAAGATTTATTTCATTTTATTATTTAAAATACAAATGAAAATACATTTTTTTTTATTTTAGTATTTTAGAATTAACATGAAAATACTTTTTTTTTATTTGAGTATTTTAGAATTAAAATGAAAATAAACATGTGATTTATTTTATTTTAATTCTAAAATACTAAAATAAAAAAAAAGTATTTTCATGTTAATTCTAAAATACTAAAATTAAAAAAAAGTATTTTCATTTATTTAAAATAATGCCCAGGTCTGCTTGGAATGCATGAATTAGTGTTTTTAAAAATTTAATTTGATTCTTGGCGAATTTTGCCCAGTAATTATAATGTTTAAAAACTTTTTAGTTGAGAAAATAGATGTATTCATATTTTTTTCCAGCGAAGATAGGTGAATTCGTATATTTTGGTAGCGAATACGAGTGTATTACTGTATTTCAGCTGCGAAAATATTAATATTCGCAGATTTTTACTGCGAATGCGCGATTATTCGCAGATTTTCCCTGCGAATAATCGAATATTCGTATTTAAATTTGCGAATAATCGAATATTCGTATTTAAATTTGCGAATAATCGAATATTCGTATTTAAATTTGCGAATAATCGAATATTCGTATTTAAATTTGCGAATAAAAATAAATTCGTATTCCTATATGCGAATACGAATATTCGATTATTCGCAAATTTAAATACGAATATTCGATTATTATTATTCAGACTAATTGATCAACAGATTACGTTTAATCAGTATATAATGTATACTTAACTAAATTTAATGCAATATGAGCGAACATTATTGAATAGTACAGTGATCGAATAAAAAGACATACAAAAAAAAAAAGAGATAAATTGACTGAATATAAATCGAAAATAAAAAGTTTAAAGTGTTCTATTGTAGTTATGAAAAAGAAGTTGTTTTGATTACTATGTATGATAGGCATTCCGGTTGAAAAATGACTAACTCCAAATACAGCATTTTTTCAATAAGAGTTTATCATCCCTCTTGGTTCTTCAAAAAGAAATATGGTGAAAAAATTGTGCCTTCATGAAATTTTGCTTTTCACTTTGTAATAGTAATAAGATTCGAGTTCTGCAGAGTCAAATTACGGGGGGATATCTTAAGGGAGATTGAAATGGAGGAAAAGTCTTAAAAAAAAGTTTCTAAGAATCTTCGGTAGTTTCTATTCTTCTGGATCTAATAGGATCTTCACAGTATTCGGCGCTTAAGTTATACTCGAAATATAATATCTTTAACTGAGGTATTAGATTTTTCAACTATAATCTAATAAGTTATTATCTGCTGACTGCTTGGAATGGGCTTATTCGATTCAGAATTACAGAAACCATAAAACACGATGCATAACTCGACAAAGTTTCATTAAAATTAATTGTTCATTTTCCATTTTCAACCCCCTATAAAGTATATAGGGTTCCTTATTTGGGCGGACTCTGCAGTTCTCGAATCTTAATATTGATACCAAGTTAAAACCGAAGTTTCAAGAAGGTGCTAATTTTGTTCTATATTTCCTTTAATTTTAAAGTTTTTCTGTTATTACCAGAGCGAAGCCGGGCACCCTAGCTAGTAAGCAATAAATGGTAAAGTTGAGATTGTCCTGGTGATTGCTCCAATACGGTTAAAAGCCACTATACCCATAAAATATTTTACCAAAATATAAATCACTGACATGCATTAAGGGCTAAACTCATAGGATAATAAAAACATTTAAAGATATAGACATTAAAGAGTTTAATTTCTCCTTAAAAGAACTTGTGACAATGTTTTGGAAAATTGTAATAAGAAAAATGTTATGTGCAATTTATAATTGTAAAAATGTTATGTAACAATTTGTAAAAGCAGATGAATATGGTACTAAGCACTAAAAGCTTCACTATATTATTATTATCATCAACGGCGAAAAAACCCACTTAGTGAGTCAAGGCATCCTTTAGATCCCCCCATCGCTTCCTATCCTGCGCAGCCGCAATCCAATTCCGAGCACCTATGTCTTGAATCCTTTGCGACTCCATCTGTCCACCGAAGTTTCGGTCTTCCGACACCTCTTGACCCATAGATTTTGTCGGACATCATTCTTTTTGGAATGCTCTGTTCCGGCATTCTGGCAATGTGGCCAGCCCATCTAAGCCTTCCAATGCGGATGACTCTCATAATGTCCGGATGTCCATAGAGCGTTTGAAGCTCCAAGTTGCATTGTAATCTCTGATTTCCGCCTACTTTTACTAGACCATAGATTCGGCATAGAATTTTTCTCTCGAAAATAAGGAGCCTCTGGTGGTCAGAAGTCGAGATGGTCCAAGTCTCAGAGCCATACATCAAGAAGGGGCGGATCAGGGTTTTATACAACCTTACTTTAGTTATCTTCGTGAGAAAGGGACTTCGGAAGAGGTGGCCTAATCCGAAGAAGCTTCTGTTCGCCAGAATTATCCTCCTTCTTATCTCAGCTGACGGAACGTTATTCACATTACCCTGCGAGCCGAGTTAGGCGCACAATAGACCGAGTTAGGTCGCAGTGCACATGGCCACAGACAAAAAAAAAAAAAAAAAAAAAAATCTGCGAGCCGAGATAGACGAATTCCTCTACCTTTTCAAAGTGGTAGGTTCCTATGGTAACAAATTCTTTTTGATAAACACTCTGGCCTGATACCATGAACTTGGTCTTTTCCGGACGATTGGCTGTATAGTCCAATAAATAAATAAGAAACTTTAAAAGAAAGGGTAAATGCTTCTTTATTAAAAAATAAAATAACAGTCTACCAATCATATCATATCATATATGGGTCGTTCTCACCTAAGTGGGCACTTTTTATAGCGTTTTCATTTTAAATTTTATGGTTAAAAATAAAAAAATTGTTCGGTATAATACTATTCCTTTGGCTATCAGAAGCAAAGAGTCGACGTAGCACAACACCAATTTGCATTTAACGTGATATACAGATAACTATAAAAAATTATGGAATGAATTACTGGTCCAGACCTTTGGGATTAAAAGGATCGCAACAGTGTTTGCAAGATAGCATTAATGTCCTCTTTGAATACATTTCGTTTAAATAATGCCTCTATAACAAAAGACATATGTGCATACTTTTTACATGGTAAATCGCTTTTTTTAAAAAAAATTTCTTGATATTTTCCCGTAGTCTTTCATATTGTCGTTCATGCGTTATGTTTTCTTTGCGCAACATAGCATTATCTTTGTACACTTTGTTTTTGTTTTTCTTGACGAGTTTCCTTCATATGTATTGTGGAATGGGTGGGTCTATATTCTCACCAGCAGTTGAACGTGGAGATTTTGTATCATCAAATCAACTCCTGTTTTAAAATTTTTTTTCTTAACAAATATACATTAGAATTCGTTCTCCATCGCTTCAAGTGAATTTCACGGGGAGTCATTTCACTAACTGATTTTACATTCTTTTTTTGTCATTTTAAATGTTTGATTCTCATTCTCCAAATAATTGGATCATTTTCTTGTTTAGATAACGAAATCTTTTAAACACCTCCTCTCTTGACTAGTATTTTATTGGGGGCATTTTTTTTAATTATCTGAAAAAGTGATAAATTTGTTCCAAAAGTTTTTTTTCTGTTTTTTTTTTTTTTTTTTTTTTTAATTTCTCATTGTTAAGGACTCATGATGCTTTATAAAAGTTGAGCAGCAAACGAAAGCTTCAATCCACCGCTGTATTTGATTTACTGTGAGACAGGGAAATGAATTTTTATGGTTTGTTTGATATCCGTTGAAATGGAAAAAACGATATAAAAATGCCACTTGCCATAAACAAAAGCAGTGCTACAAAATCATTTATCTTTGAAAAATTAGAAAAGAAAAAACTTACCTGTCCAAAACCATAGAGGGCAGGTGAATGAAAACCATTAAACATAACCTCTCAGATTTGAGGAACTATTTGCTTCTGGAGAGCTTGGATTTGTACTGAGATAAGTTAAACAGTAGGGGTTGATAAGGGGAGAGACCCCTCCCTGCTGACTATATATTTTTTCCTTATTTCCCGCCAAAAAAGAATTGTGAGAATCTCATTTTACAAATCGACAGGGGAATGAAAGAAAACCAGTGGGACAGCATAAAAATTAGTTTCTGTCAATTCTAATCCTTTATCTTCAAGGATTTTTGGCTGCTTTCCTGGAATTCGTAAGTATTTTGAACACATTAAATAGAAAACAAAAGTAAAACATTGATCTGGATTCGCGGGTGCAATCGTCTATAGGGTGCTCTAGTAGTTTTGTAAAATGTTGGAAGGAACGGGAATAGACACAGTTGATGTGATAGAGATAATTGGTAATTTTAAAAGACCATTAATTGAAGGGCAGGCTATCCTTGATGCAAACCACATAATTACATGTGGATTAATATCTAGAAGTAAAAAACAGTTATTATACAAGCCTTGTGCCTTCAAAAATGCGATCTTAAAGGACTGCACCATCAAATAAAGTGGAAATCAAATTTATTAAAAATAATAAGCAATTTTCTTGTAATTGTACGTGTAAAGCTGGCAGTTCTGGTAAATGCAAACACATCATTGTAACTTTACTCTACGTTACGACAGCTGTAATTCTCATGACAGCTTAGTTACTTTGTCATATTATTTATTTATTTGTCAAAACTTTCAGGCATTGCATTGATAACTTGGAACAATTAAGCACAACCGATGTAAGACAAAAATGGGGAAAATTAGAAAAGAAAAACAAATCTATGACACTATGGTCCCAATTTTATTTGCATAAAACTAGCATTTTGGAATAATAAAATGTCAAATACTAATATTTACCTGGATAAATATGGTCCCTTTCTTTAAAATGAAGACTACATATCGTCATATGTTTCGGAACAGGCTTATGTATTCTTAATTTTACAATCCACTATTTAAGAAGCTTTTTATTTTTTGGAAATAAATGGAATGACAGGTTTTTTGATTTTCTAATTGAACACTGAGAGACCGTGTTTATTTAAGGAAAAATAAATTAAAAACGCCAAAAAACCCTATGAATCCCAGGTACTGGCCCGGTTTCTATCCCCGTTTCTCTAGTTCCTGTAAAGAAGCAGCACCGTCACTTGCGCCTGCCTATAAAAACAGTTGGGGTTTATAGGGGAGAGACCTCTCCCTGCTAACTATATATTTTTTACTAATTTCCTGCTAAAAAAAGATGGTCAGAATCTCATTTTACAAATCGAAAGAGGAATGAAAGAAAACCAGTGGGACAGCATAAAAATTAGTTTCTGTCAATTCAAATCTTTTATTATCTAGGATTTGGCTGCTTTTCTGGAATTTGTAAGTATTTTGAACGCATTAAATAGAAAAAAAAGTAAAAATTGATCTGGTATAGGTGCACTGAAATTGTACTTGGAGCAAACTCAGACCTCGGGACATGAAAGGGGAATGAATTTCACCTTTTCATAAAGTCGTATGGGGTCTATTTTTACAACTCGCCTGGATTTAGAATATTGATGTCTTAGTGCCCTAAGCTTTTCTAAATCACTATAAAGTGCCTTTTTACATGAGAATCACCCATATATCAAATAAAATATTGGTTTCAAAATTTAAAAATCAAAATTTAATGGGTTTCTTATGCTATGTGGATGCTTCCGTGATAGGAAAAGGAAATTGAATTAATAATTTAATATCAAAATATGTAAAGTACTGTATATGGTCAACCCGGTGGTCAGTTTTACCTTAAGGCGGCTAGGTCTTGGAAATACCGCCTTGTAAGTTATTAGGGCCATAAACCTTCTGTTAGAAATTCAAAATAAGCAAAGCCTAAGACCGACAATGCTGCCGACAAACATCCAGGGAAATACCTAAGAGGATTGTTAGAGAAATTTGTGGCCATAATCCCTGGTTTTGCCCTGGCAAAGAGGCCACTGGGAAACAAGTTGAATATGGAAAGGAAGGGGTCGAGAGGTAGAGGGTTCTGGTGGAGAGAGAGTCGAGGAGGGAGGTCAGGAGAGTTCGGAGGAGGGAGAGGTCGAAGGTGGACAGAGGTCGGGTAGTGTGCCATGAGGGCGAGAGTGGATCGAGAAGGGCAGATGACCAGACAGGTTGAGATGGAATGCTGTGCTGAGCCTGAGAGAGCGTCAGAGATGGCAGAGACTGATCCAGCAGATAGGCCAGAGACAACACCAGAGAGTGCCCACCAGATAAAGTTAATGCATATACAGTACTAATTGTAATATTGTGTGGTCAGTATTTATTAAATAATGTTAAGTTGCCAGTCAGCATCCATTAACTAACTTGTGTCAGTAAAGTATCTTTAGATGATATATTAAAGGGGGCATAAATGATTTATATTATTGGTCAATAAAATTATAGATATAGTTAAATCTAGATTTGTTTATTTATTATCATTTACCCTATGCCACAAGTTTAGTAAATTAAAATAGAATTGGTAAACACGTCACCTCTGGAAAAGTATCCAATATACAATTGATACATATTCATTTTATTAATTTCATATATTAACTTGATATAAGCCGTTTCTGGTAACCTCCACCCGCCTTTGAAAAGCGGGAGACCAGAAACGTAGCACTTATTTGCCTGTAGCAAATTGTTTAGCTCTGCTCATAACAACAGAAACTTTAAAGTTTATGTAACTGTATTGGTTGATTAACATCAAGCCATTAACTCTTATAAGATCTTAACATTATAGAACATTTAATTTTTTTTAAGTTTTGAAGAAAAAAGGACCCCAGCCTTTTTTGAATTTAAACATTAAAGAGCAGTTATTTTGTGAATAATTGAAAATTAAAACTTAATAGGAAAGTTAGGTGTAAAAAAAGAGTAAGTAAAAAAGAAAAACATAAGAAATATTTAAACTTAATGTTTTATTATGATCATTATAAACTTGATTGCTAAAAATACATCATTTTCTTTCTTCAAATGATAACTCAGGAGGATTACTAATTTCAGTTAAAATGTAAGCTTTATATTTTAAATCTTCAAACCGCAACTGTTTGTCCGCAGGTTTAAATTTAAGTCTTCTTATCATTTTAGAAATAGCTATTTTGATCAGAGTTGTTCCAAAATACATACCTAAAAAATTATGTTTTTCTTTAATCATTACGGCAAATAATTTATTGATATTTATAAATTACTCACAAACTAATATATTGTAATGTTAAATCGTTAAATAAAAAAACATATGATTTCAAATCCAAAACCGTTTGTTGGAACAAAATAAGCGGTTGAAACAAACTGTTTGGGTCTAGATCTTTCGTGCCAAGTCCACGCTGGCATAGAACTGTCGACATTGTTCTGGAACATTCCACGCCTGACTATTTACGATTATATATAAGGAGCAGTGACTGAACGAGTAGTATAAGTCTGTGTCTTAACTGTGTAGCTCAAGTCATATGGTTGTGTGTTATAACGTTATCATTTTTGTAACCTGCTCAAGTGTTTAAGTTTTATTAAATCGTTGGCATTGATTTGAAATTTACCCGGTAAATATAATCGAGGCTATAGCTGCGCTTCCGTTAAAGTGGGCATACAAAATTGCGAGTCTTATTTACGAACGAGCACCTAAAAGATTGATAAACACTTTACCGACTGGAAAATGACTGAGGGGTAGGCCTAGGCAAAGGTAGGATGAATCGGTGAAAGCAGATCTTGTGAATTTGGGATTGGACGGGAGGAGGTGGATGGAGGTATGTAGGGAACGATTGGTGGTGTCGGCGTCGGGCCTTCGGGTCCGTTAACACTAAACCTACCAGAGCGGTCAAAGGACCACTTTTGAGACTTTTATCTAAATTGTTAAATTACAGGTTTTTATTTTTCTTGAACCTACTGCACGACTTTTCCCTATAATATATAGCTGTTTAATTTTTCAATATATATTTCTCTTCTTCTTTCGTTTTTCCTGATAATAATATGTACTCTTCCGTTGTCTTTTGACCGTTAGAATATATATGAAATTTATGAAGTTATCTGCATTGAAATCTCAAACTTAACACAAAAACAGTAGCTTTCCAAGAAAATGTCATCCGATTATGTTCTAGGAAAACGCCATGTGCTTACAGTTTATTTTATGATGGGTACAGAGCGACTGCTGGTAACTCACGAGGTGAGGCAAAATGACGATCATTCAAATTAGATTACTGGCTCTGTATGCGGCATTAAAAATATTTGCGACCTGATTAGTTCTATTTGTAACAGTACGGGATGAAAATAATAAAAACGTTTGATAAAATAAAAGAACACTGTATTCAGATAAAAATAAAGAAACTTCTGTTGAAAAAAATAAATAAATCACTTGAAAATATAAGTCTTAATATGCAGTTTTTTTAGCAAATCACAGTATCCCACACACGTAATCAACACACACTCTGAGAGTGTTTATATGTTTGGTTACCCGCAGTGTAGCCAGGTATAAATACATTTATATAATTTGTGGCAACACTGACAAAGGCAGGTTTCTATTAGAAGTAGGTGCTTCTACAATTACAATCAACTGGAAAAGACTATAATGTTTATTTCAAAAGCGGTCATTTGACCGCCATCGGTAGAAATAGGTATATATAATATGTCGGTAGGTTTAGTGTAAAGTCTTATTCTATTCTATTCTATCATAATTCGTTTTTGGGGAGAACCGGCCCATAAGTGATTCACCAAGTCCCCCACTTTCTCCCTTTCCTTTCAAGACAGTGAGGGATCAAGGCCATCAAACATCCTTCTGAGATTTTTAGTTGTTTGCTCCTTTCTCGTAGACGCCGAAAGAACCACGGATGTTACAGGCTCCACACTTCCCAGCATAGAGCCCTTCTTTATGGTAACTGGGTAGTCATTAATATTGCAAAGAGGAATGGGAACTTTCTCAGATGGTATGACGAGCGTGTTGCCACCAAGGAGGCCTTTCCCAACATCCTAGTCTTGATTTCTAGACCCTAGGGGTGATCCGGCTGATCCATGTACGTTTTAGGGTCAAGACAAGCAGCTGCGATTGTCTCGCACCTCAAAGCAAGTTCTACATCCTCATCTAACGTGGCTTCAAAGCTGGCCAATTCTCAGCTGTGCAAGAACAGCTCCTCCCCACTGACATTGACAACTTATAGTTTGAGCTCCAGTTGAAAACCGAGAATTACGTCTTCTTCTATGTTAGCCAAACTGTATCCTTATCTTGGCTTCACCGAAAACTTTAGCTGCACCTCTTAGCGGTCCTCCTCTCTGTCCGTAATATTCATGGCTCGGATACATACATGACCACGAGAAGCCTTCCTGGTCACTTCGTACTCTATTGCTGAGGATAGGGCATCCATCAGCAATTTCGGATGAGCAAGCCTTGCCAAAAACTTGGACTGCCGAACACTTCACCAAACTTTCCGGGGCTGATGGGTAAGCCAGTCTTACCATCCTCGCACCTTCATGTCCATCCCTCTATCTGCTGTATCTGCTGCTATCTGTTTCCTGATCTTCAGCTCAGACTGGTATACTTGGTGGACGTGGCCAAACTGCATTTTAAAATCATCCGGTTCGCCGGAGAGTCTGAAGGATATCTAGTGTGTCACCTCAGAGAGTTACAGTCAGTGCTACTGCCTTTTCTTTTGGAGACCAACCGTTAGCACTAGCCGCTGCGTTGAATTTCTTAAGGTAATTCGAGCAGAACGACATACCATCAAAAGCTGGTGGGTCTTAGGATCGGCTTCCTGTGACCATTGGTTCAAGTCGTTACCCATCTTGTAATGGCTGTGGGCAGAGCTGCTCCCTGACAACCGCCTGGGTACCTTTTTCCAGGGTCCTTTTTAATCTCTCGGACTTCTCTTCCAATGCGGCAGCCCTCACTTTTTGTTCAGCTAATCTGTCATTCAACCCAACCATGTCGCCGGACAAGTGAGTCAGCTTTTCATTAATTTGCCCAGATAGGTTGGTCATCTTGTCATTAAGCTAAGCAAACTGGCTGGCCAACTTGTCATTTAACCCATTCACGTCAACAGACAAAGTGGTAAACCTATCATAGCAAAGAGGTTGGTCAACCTGTCGTATAACATAGCCTCCAAATTGTACTGTTTCAGGTTCTACGCCCTGACTGAAGTAGTACTCACGTAACAAGATCGCCTTTGCTCCAGTTGAATCCAAATCGAAGTCTTCTAATTCCCTTCTCAGTTCCGCTACTAAAAGTTCTCCAATCCGTTTGACTGGTTTTTTCTTCTTATAAATCCCAGACCTGACACCAGTTGTAACACCTATGTGGGTTTAACCCTTTGCAGGCCAATGACGACCTGGGACCGGCATAAACAAGTTCTTCATACGGTCCGCGAGTGTCTATCCGTCACCAGTCCTACCGGTCCTTTTACTAGCAGGGACCGGCAAACATTTAACACTCGAGGTCCTAGGCTGGCTTCTCACCGGCATCGATTTTCTGTCCCTCTAAACTTTTGCCAAGTCCTCCTTGGCATAAGTTGAATAGAAAGCGCTATTCTAGATGATCGGCTGATCATTTTGGTACCAAATAGTACTTTCAACAACCAATAGATGCTCTGTAAATGTTCTGTGAACTATAGCACCCTGAGGCTTCTTAGATGTTTGTTGTTCTATCTGAAACCTTGAATCTTTTTAGAGTCAGTTTTATCATTTTCGTTGTAAGTTTAGGTTATTTTTGAAGTATTAAATTGAAAAATGCAAGGAGAGAAACTAATATTTACTGTAAGACATGCTCCACAAATCCGGCTCTTCTTATTGGGGAATGTTTTGAGAAGTACCCCATATTATGAAAAAATAAATTATATTACTTATTGTTATGTTTTAATTCGATTAAATATAGATTTTTGAGAATAAATAAGCATTTTTTCAATTTTTATTACCCCTAAAACAAAATGTGCTATTTGGCAGAAACTACACGGACCACCAGGGTGCCATGTAAACAAATAGACACGGACTTATGGCGGGGGTTATTTACGCCGGTCTTGGAACGACATCGGACCGTGTAGACAATTCATGAAATCAAGGGTTAAATAATTTTGATTGAACGAAAATAACAATTTAAAATGCCAAACAAACAATATAAACTCTAATAATTAAGAAGGTTACAAAAAGTATCAACTTGTAAGACACTTTTAACACAAATGCGTTCATATTATTGGTGGGGTCTAAATAACATAACAGCCTTAAATCACCTATTATTATAAAATAACAGTGATTGGAATAACCTGTTACCAGTATACCGACGTTATTGAAATCACTCCTTCATTATTGAGCAACCTATCACTTGCGCAGGCGCGATAACAGGAGAGAGCGTTATTACAGGCTAAAAGAGTGATTGGGTAATAGTGATCGGGCAACCGTTGTTATCGCTGGCTGTTATAACAGTGCGAGGAGTGATTCGGTAACAGTCGAAAGAGTGATTGGGCAGCAGCTGTTATCGCTAGCTATTATTACAATGCAGAGGAGTGATTGGGCAACAGGTGTTATCGCTGGTTGTTCTAACAGTCTGAAAGAAAATGTTATTCCCTCACTGTTATAATGATGTAATAGCTATTATTTGACTCTTCTGAATGACACATCCAATAACTTAAAATTCAAAATTTATACTCTTTATTTTGAAATTATTTCACAGTAATTAGCGCAATGTTAAGCCTTAGAGCTCCGAATAATGTAAACGCTAAAGTAGTGATTAATTAAATAAGTTTACTACTTTTAAATGAGAATTATGATAAATATGGACTCCGACATACACATGAATATATGAAATATGTTCTCCTACTTTTGAAATCATCGCCCTCGGCTTTCATACCATTTTTAGAATTATCAGTAATTCCGAAATCGATTGGAAGTTTTTAATAAAATTAAGACTTATTTACTTCATAAACTACGGGATCCTTTATGATCCAAAAATTAAAAAAAATGCGCCCCCCTCAGAAAATTTCTAGATCCGCTACTGAAACAAAGCCAATAATAGGTAGAGTAGCATATGTTACTAAAATCACCTGTTATAGGAACCTGTTATCACTTGATAACAGTTACTGGATAACCTGTTATCGAAATTTCACTGTTATGCCCATCACTATCTGCAATGTTCTCCACAAGCATAGAAATTACAGTTGTTCCAACAATAGGTCTATAATTATTTTAAATCATATGTTTTGTGATTTATTTCACATTGCAATATAAAATACTTAGGTAAGGGCAAAAAAAAAATTTGGTTGATTTAAGGTCTGGCCACACATTTCCGCACCGGATCCCCACCATAGCAATAATATAGGTTATGTTCAGAATATTTTTAATTTAACTTACAATTTACCTTCAGTTATGCCTTAAGTGGCCTGTGTCTGACATGTATGGCCTGAACTTTAGGCACAACTAAAGGTAATATGTAAGTTAAATTAAAAATATTGTGAACATAACCTATATTATTGCTACGGTGCGGACATGTGTGGCCAGACCCTAATAAAGGGTTGAAATTTTGACCTGGAAAAGGTTGAATTTTACTTTGAAATGCAATAGAATAATTAAGGAATCCAGAATATTTACCTGGACAGGATCTAATACCAGTTCCAAATGGGGAGAAGGTACATCTTAAGGAATCATCTTTTTCAAGGAAGCGATCTGGATCAAAAACCTTTGGATTCTTGAAGTTCTTTGGATCCATTTTAATATAACCAAACAAATAAAGTACTGGAGTACCACTTGGTATCGTTATTCCATCTGGAAACACAAAAGTTACTATCAAGCTGAATTTCGTACATACACCAAATTTAATTTAAACTTATGCTTATAACTTATGCTGAAACTTATATTAATGAAATTTGTCGCAGTTGTTTAAATATAACAATGAACTGAAAATGGAGAACTAACGGAACTGAAAAAAAAGAAAAAAAAAAAAAAAAAAAGGCTTTGTAGGAAGGAAAAATGACATCTTAATTAAACCAGTGCAAATTTTCTATTTTTTTAAATAACGTAATGGCACTCAGTTCGCGATAAATCTAGTATGCCTTGGCTTTCCTGGCAAAAAACACATCGAGGTAGCAGTAGTCAGAGACGCTATTCATCTTAGAAGCTGTTCCCGTGGGTGTTATTGTTTCTGCCAACGGTTCTTTGTGAGTTCTGCAGTCCATGTTCAACCTAATTAGTAAGATAGAGGTCTGGAGAAAATCCGGTAAGTGATGTATTATCATACATCTGTAAGCAGCTTAGGCGCTTAACTCATGGTACCCTCTGCCACCAGCTAGTTCGATATCGATGTATTTTGCTTGGATATATATAGTACAAAGAGGTCAGAAGCAAAGAGACAATTTATTTATTTTTCTGTGATTATTCGTGGGCGCAATCGACTATAGGGTGCGCTAGTAGTTTTGCAAAATGTTGGACGGGATAGACATAGTTGATGTCATAGAGATAATTGGTAATTTTAAAAGACCATTAATTGAAGGGCAGGCTATCCTTGATGAAAACTGCATAATTAAATGTGGTATAGTACAGAATCGAGCGGGCTTGGGCGGGATACGAACGCGCACCGCCAGCGTGGGAGCCGGAGACGCTATCCCCTCGGTGACGCCGTGGGCCAGTCCCTTTCTTTAAAATTAAGACAACATATCGTCATATGTTTCGAAACAAGCTTATCTATTCTTAATTTTACAATACACTCTTTAAGAAGCTTTTTATTTTTTGGAAATAAATGGAATGACACGTCTGTTGATTTTCTAATTGAGCACTGAGGGACCGAGCAATACCTATTAGACATTTTTCAAATAATATTTTGATCAATCGGGTTTTAATTATGGAAAAATAAATTAAAAACCCTATGAATGCCAGGTATTGGCACGGCTTCTATCCCTGTTTCTCTAGTTCCAGTCAAGAAGCAGCATCGTTGCTTGCGCCCGCAAATGATCGCGTCCTGTCTTTTTTTTTAATTCTCCTTTTTAATTTGGTGAATAATAAAAATATACTTTACTTTTTTGATTGAACATTTTTGTTTTATATGTTTGTTGGACCTTATGAAAATACATCCTCATCCTTACACCATATATCTTAATCCCGACAATATAATCAAGTTATAACTCAATAATAGTAATGTCCCGAAACAACAACTTTAGAGTACCGTATAATATACTTTAATTAAGTGTGACACCCTCCTTCGAACCACGTGACGAAAATTTAATACGCTGAACATTACCATATAGGCATACTTCGAACATCTGTTTTATACTATTAATGTTGAAATGTGAAGTTGAGCCAACAATGACGGCTCACGTGGAACAAGCTGCTATTCTGGCATTTTCTATAACTTATGATAGATATAAGCAGCGTCAGAAAAAAGTTAAAAGAAGGCGTAGAAGCAAATCTTAACTAACTCAAAAGCGACACCAACACATCTCCGAATACCTGGTGAACTAGACCAAATACCTTTTCCTGCTGCAGTCTTATTCACTTCAGCAGAACAGTGCTCATGTCAGGATATTCGTGAAGCAGTTTGACATGCTATAAATCCACTTTTATGCAAATTATCATTTTATTATCAGCATTTTATATATTTATTCAATACTTTCCAAGAACAGGATCTAAACGGCACTAACTTTGTTAAAAAAGGGGTCGCCTGTGGTGTAGTAGCTAGCATAGCAGCTTAACAATACTAAAAGCTGCGGGTTCGCTTCCTGCGAGGTGGCCCTAAAATTTCTCAAAGGAAGTGAAAAATCCTTTGGATGGGACGTAAAATAGCGTGTAAGATGTCAGGTACTCCTTAAAGATCCCTATTCTAACTCTACTTGGAAAGGCAAAATGTAGTACTTCTACTATAGCATCTTCCAATTAGCCATAGTGGCATTATTTGACGTTAATAATAAAGATACTTTATTAAAAATGTAAGAAAGCTTCTCAAGCAATAATTCAATACATTTTAAATTTACAATTCTTTTTTTTTCATTGATTTAACACTAAATAAGACTTACTTCTATAAGTAAGAAATTTTTTTTAACAATAGATTTATTAACTGACATTTTTTAAAATAAAAAATATATAACATCTTTTTTTTTTTTTTTTCAACTACTGACGAATCAAAGCGAAGCTGCCAACTCTCATCTCGGTATATTTAACTTCTAACTTTTAATAAAGTTGAAAAATTGTTAGGTTTTTTAAACTTCATAGTCCCCATATTGTATAATGTTTTCTTAACTTCCTTTAAATGCTTATTTAGTTCCTTGAAAAGAGTTATTATATCTCCTAAATGAATGAGGATGAGATTAAATCTGAAGTTAAGAAAAATAATTATTTATTAATTGCTAGATATTGCCATGGTAAACAACTCCATATTTGTATGTTAACAATTATACAACAGCTCTACAATATATCAGGTCATCCCATTAGTAATGTCGGTTTTTAATGGCATGCTATAAGATATAGGATAAAATCAATAAAACACGTTCAATCTAAAATGTATTTACCATCTTTTTGTATAACAGTTTGCCATCTTGAAACCAAATATTGAATGCCTGTTCTGAAAAAATGCTTTGGTTTTGAAACAAAGAAAGCTAATACCTTGTTTTTCACCTCATCGACTGAATTCATGTTCTTGCCGCTTAATGAGTTTTGGAGACTGCGGAAAAGGTGAAAATTCGAAGGCGCCAAGTCTGGGGAATACGGTGGGTGAGGAATAATTTCCCTTCCAAAGTTCTTTAATTTTCCAATGTTTGTTTTGCAACATGGAGCCTCGCATTGTCATGATGGAATAAAATTCCGCATCTATTGATAATAATAAAGTTCCTCCTCAATTGCTCGCTTCAATCGGTCCAGCTGATCACAGTACAGATCTTTAGCGATAGTTTGGTTAAGATCAAGGAATTAATGATGAAGGATTCCTTCCATATCCCACCATACAGACATCATCACTTTTTTCGTACGAAGTCCTTCTCTCGCTTCTGTCCTTGGTGTTTCTCCAGGTCCTAACCACTGCCACGACCCTCTAACATTCCGATAGAAAACCCACTTTTCATCTCCAGTTACTATCCTGTTCAGAAAAGGTTCTTGATTTAAACGGGAGAGGAGAGAAAAGCAAGTGTTCTCCCGCTGTTGCAAATTACCGGGGCTTAATTCGTGAGGGACCCACTTTCCCAATTTTGGTCCCTTACCTATTATCAAAACAAAAATAAATTGAAAAGGAGGGATTAGTAATCCAAACATAAACAAACAGAATATTAAAAAAACATTTTATAAAAAAATATTAAACCGACTTCGAAACCTAGGAACCAGTAAATATAAATTCACTGAAAAGTATGAAATAATTACCTTCTGATTTTTATGAATACACAGCAAAATTGAAAATCGTATAAAAAGTGGAAAAGTGCAATAAGACGAATAATTTTATTTTGATTTGTACAAATACACACTAATTGTAAATAAAAATTATTAAATTTAAATATTAAATACTATGTTCAATACAACACAATCTTTTCGGAGGCGGCGCAAAATAGAAATAACATGTTACTGATAGAATTCCATTAGTAAGCATTGAAGAAGATCCATTTAGAAGATTTTCATAATGTCTAGTGTAAAAAATTTTAAATTTTGCGCCGCCTCCGAAAAGATTGTGTTGTATTGAACATAGTATTTAATATTTAAATTTAATAATTTTTATTAACAATTAGTTTGTATTTGTACAAATCAAAATAAAATTATTCGTCTTATTGCACTTTTCCACTATTTATACGATTTTCAATTTTGCTGTGTATTCATAAAAATCAGAAGGTAATTATTTCATACTTTTCAGTGAATTTATATTTACTGGTTCCTAGGTTTCGAAGTCGGTTTAATATTTTTTTATAAAATGTTTTTTATTTCACAATTTTTAGTTGGAGAAGATAACAAATGTAGAAAACCGTACGTTGGTTTAAAAATTTCGTTGGTAATTGGTCGTTGATAAAATAAACGTTGGTTTAAAAATTTCGAAATCTTTTTACTCTCTACCACGTATGTCTTTCCCAGGTCTTTTTATTATACAATAATTGTATAAAATTATTATGAAATACACTTTACCTTTTCAATTTTATGAATACACACAGAAAAGTGGGAAAGCGGTGCGTGTATTATACAACTTTCAACACACTACTTTTTATGATTATAAATGGATTTTTTTTTTTTTTTATAAAAAGATCAATGTTCAATTGGGAAGGGAACACATAAAATGTTTTTCCAAAATGACAATATTTTTCCTTTGCTAAATGTCGTCAGTGTTTGTCATTTACGTAGAGAATCAGTGTTCCGAGATGTGTTGAGTTAAATATACATAAATACATAAATCCGGCCATTCCAAGATGAAGTAGATAAGTCACTGAACAGTCGATATTTTGGCCGGTTTTAGACATGATATCGTTAATGGAGAATCGATGAGGATGCTAATATGACCTATAGTAAATTTGAAAGTAATTTTTAAATTTTGATTGCTTGAATATCCTTCTGAAAACTATGGCGATATTATACACGACTTCATTGGATTACATCATTGGATAGAAGTCCCTGCAAAAAAAGGGGCAACCATAAAATTTATCGATATCAAAAAGACTGCCCCGCTAGGATAGAAGCAACAGGGTTTGGGACTCACATGTGGTTAATTTATTATTAAGAAGGATATTATTATTCTCCATTAGACTACTGACTTAATTCCTAAGGTTGATTCAATTATGTTCGTAATTCCTTTCGATGAATTTTTGACTAAATTTATTACCGAATTACTATGAATTATATCCTTCGTAATAAAACATTATTCAGAAAATAAATTGCTAAACACTGTTGCTTCAATATTAGTGGCGTAGCATTTATCATCATTTTTAACAATCATTTCCATGACTGCCAAATTTTTGCTGAGGGGACTTTCATACAATGAGGTTGTTTTCGGGTAGTTATCAAGTTTTATTTTGTAGTTTTTATTGATGGATGAACTGCAGCAAAAGCCTCGATAGTTGTAGAAACAAATTTAAAAACCGATACTAGTAATCCGGATAACATAACAGAAGTGTCACCCTTAAAGGATCGGCACAAGACCTCCGGCAATATATTCAACAGTAACCGAGTGTATCCGGAAGAAGACAGAGGTATATGAATCCTTTATTAAGTCAACTGAAGATGAGATTTTCCAGGAATTATTGTATCCTTTTTTAGTGTGCATAGTCAATAAAATATCATCATCATATTCCTTCCCCTTCTACCGCTGTGCAGTGTGGGGATGCCCTCTATAGAGCTTGACCCAGGTATCCCTCTCTTGTACCAGTTCTCTCCTCTTGTTCCAGTCCAGTCCTCGCTTCCTGAACGCTTCCGGTACACTTTCTTCCCAGGTGATCCGTGGTCTTCCTCTTGGCCTTCTTCCGTCAACTCTCGTCTCATACGTAATCTTTGCCGTTCTTTCGATGTTCATCCTTTGGAGGTGCCCAAACCATCTCAGTTTATTTTCTTCTAGAATAGTTTCTACCGGCTGTACCTCGAGGTTCGATCTTATAGTTGTATTGCGGATCCTATCTCTCCTTGTCTTTCCTTCAACCTTCCTCAAGTATCTCATCTCCATTGTCTGGATCTGACTTTTGTGTTTTGAGGTGAGGGTCCATGATTCGGAGGAGTAAGATAGGATGGGCAGGAACGTTGACTTGTAGACCGATATCTTTGTCTTCTTCGTCACTTCTCTTTTGTTGAGGAAGCCTTTCCGGATTGAGTGGAACATTCTTCCAGCTGCCCCCAGTCTTTTTGATATCTCCCCATCGATATAGCCACTTCCGTTTATCCAGGCACCCAAATACTTAAAATCATGCACCCGCTCTAAGATTTGTCCTTTCAGCCTCAGTACTCTCATAACATGGCGGGGACGTCTTCCTATTCTCATGCATTTAGTCTTATCTGGATTAATATCCACGTTAATGCTAGACAGCTCTTCTTGCATGATGTTCAAGTTGTATTGTAGGTCCCGGTCATCCGCAGCAAATATGACGAGGTCATCAGCAAAAGCGAGGTGGGTGTAGACTGTAGGCTGTAGGTTCCTATGTCCTAGTTGAAAACGTCGCAATCTGGGTTTTGCTCTCCTTAACGCCTGATCCAGCACTAATACGAAAAGTAGAGGGCTTAGGCTGCACCCCTGGCGTATTCCCTGCGTCGTCTCAAATTCCTTGGAGATGTGGTTGCCGGTCCTTATAATATTTTTATTCTTTTGATAAAGGCTTGTAACTGCCAGAATCGTGCTGATATCAACGTGCCTTTCTGACAGAGCTCGCTCTATATCCTCCTTTTTGACCCTGTCAAAAGCTTTTACTAGGTCCACGAAGCAAACAGAAAACTCTTTCCCTTTCTCGATGGACTTCTCTATGACCTGTCTCAATGTGAAAATCAAGTCCTGTGTACTCCTCGAGTTTCTGAATCCATACTGCTCCTCTCCGATTTGGCAGTCGACCACTCTTCTAATTCTTGCTTCTAGGATTCTTGAATAGAGTTTGCTTGGCACACTGAGCAGAGATATGCCTCTATGGTTATTACATACTCTTTTGTCTCCTATCTTGTAGATAGGTACAACCACAGCGATCTCCCAGTCCTTCGGTACCTTTTTCTTTTTCCATATCAAATTTAAAAGATGAAGAAACATTTCTTCCCCTTTGCTACCCATATGCCGCATCATTTCTGGCGTTATTTCATCCAGCCCCGCCGACTTGCCCAGCCTCATCTTCGAGATAGCTTCTTGCATTTCTTCCACGCTGATGTAATCATCTTCTTCCGAATACTCCATCTCTGCGTTGCATGTCTCATCAGGAGTGACGTCTCTTCCTTTCAGCAGCTCCATGAAGTGCTCCCTCCATCTTTCCATTATATCTTCTTCCTGCCATAGAATCCTTCCTTCTTTGTCCTTGATTCCTTTGAGTGAATTCGGTCTCTCCTTCCTCATCCCTTTTATGACTTTGTAAAAGATCTTCTGGTTCTCCTTTGCATTTTTCTCCATTTTATGACCAAAATCTTCCCAGGATTTTTGTTTGGCTTGAAGAACTTTCATCTTGGCCTCATTCCTTCTTTCCTTGTACCTTTCATAGGCTGCAGGTGTTCTCTGGCTAAGGAAGTCCCTCCATGCTTTCTTCTTCTCTTGAACCTTCTTCTTCACCTCATCGGTCCACCACGGACTTCTTTTAAACCCTTATCCAGCCCTTTTCTCTCCGCATACCAATCTAGCAGCATTGATGATTATTTTCCTGAATGATGACCAACTCTGTTCTAAGTCATCACTATCCCATGGGAGATCAGAATCTCGTGCCATCCTGTTTATTTCTTCTTGAAAGTATCAGGCCATTTCTTCTTCTTTTAGCCTGTAGGATTTAGGTCAATAAAATATAGAAATCAAAATCTAATTTAAATCAATAATAGCTACGATTTTAAATTTAAACGATCCGGAACTTGAAGAAGTCTTAAACTCTTTAAAACGATTACCGATTAAATACTCAGTCTTTCTTGGAATTGCACGAATTTTGTTGTCTTATGATTATGGTGTCCAACCGTTGATTAGATCTAAATTAAGAAGGTTTACTGTTATCGGTGAATATACATCTATCTATTATTTATGCTAATATCGCAACAGAAAACGACAGCGATATTATATTCTGCTGATATTTATATCTTCATTTAAATCTAATGTTGAAAAATTAGTTAAGGTTATGTATAGGTTTGTTCCAACAAGCACGTAAAACACATCGATAACTAACAGACTGCTCATGTTCTACCCCCACTCTTTTGATTCTGAATTTGATTGGTTGGTTTTCCCATTTGATTCATTCAGCAGTAATACAATATTTGGATTTGTTAGTTATCAATTAGTTTTAATAGCTTGTTGGAGCATACCTTATGTTATATATGCCATATGTTTTTCCAATAAGTAAACAATTTGAGCGATAATTAAATAATTATTTTCATGTTTTTTCCCGATAACTTCTTAAATAAATTAGGAACCCCAAAAAGGTTTAAATGGGACCAACTTGGGAAAATACTCTAAAAGATGCAAAAGGTTTCGTTCCAATTGGTCCACTCATCTCTGAGTAATCGGTGAACATACATAGAAAAAAAAAAAAAAAGGCACAAAAAAAAAAAAAAGTCACATACGTATCGAATTGAGTAACCTCCTCTTTCGTTCGAAGTCGGTTAAAAACAGACATTACTTATGGGATGACCTGATAAATTAGCTTAGGTTGAAATTTGAAAGCATTGTAGTTTGTTAAGTCATACACTCAGTAAAAAAAGTCCCCGAACACCTACTGGTTTACCCAGAATATGAGCTTCAAATGACTTATTTTAAATCATTTGATATAAAGAATATTTTTTTTATAAATGGCATATATTATTTTAAAGACATTTTAATATTAGAATATAAATTGTTTAAAATAAAGTTTATTTGTCCTAATAATAACATTGAATACACTAATCGAGAGGCAAAAAAGTTTCCGAACACCTAGCACAACATATTTGTTTACGAAAGTTTACTGTCTAGAGATTAATACTTTTTTTATCTTGCGTAGTATTATCTTAATACCAATCATGTCTTGCTTACCCAGAACGATATTAGCCTTCAATATGGAAGTACCGCTCGCAATTCGGGAAGAAATTGTTAGATTGTATAATGAAGGAAAATCATTTCGCGAAATAGTAAATATCTTTAATAAGTGACCATCGACAATTCATTACATCATTTACCGATATAAGGAGCTTGGTAATGTTGAAAACAGAACACGTTTAGGACGCCCAGAAAAATTAAACACCATTCAGAAGCGTGCCGTTCTCAAAGAAGTGACCACCAACCCATCAACAAGTGCCCCTGAAATTACAGGTATGCTGTATCAAGATTATAATATATCAGTTACACTACAAACAGTACGAAATACAATTAAAAAGCAAGGCCTGCACGGGCGCAGTCCCCGAAAGAAGCTCTATATAAGTAAGAAGAACAGGGAAAAGCGGCTCCAGTTTGCTAAAGAGCATTTAAGTAAGCCTGATGCATTTTGGGGGACTGTTCTTTTCACCGATGAAAGCAAATTTAATGTTTCAGGATCAGATGGAAGAAAGAAAGTTTGGCGTAAACCAGGGGAACACTTGAAATTAAAGAATTTACTACCGACAGTTAAACATGGGGGCGGCGGGGTGGTTATTTGGGGATGCATGAGTTACGCAGGAGTTGGGAACTTACACATAATTGAAGGGATCATGGACCAATATGTCTATATAGATATTCTAAAACAGAATTTAAAGGAAAGCACTGTTAAATTGGGTATAGAATGGACTTTTCGTTTCCAACAAGACGACCCTAAGCACATGGCTCGGAAAACGCAAGAATGACTACTATATAATGCCCCTAGGCAGCTCAGAACACCACCCCAATCACCAGATTTGAACCCCTTCGAGGACTTGTGGGATCATATCGGAAGGCAACTTAAATAAAAAAAAATTAAAAACAAAAACCATCTAAAAGAAGAGATTTTGCTGGAATGGACTAATACATCCCCGGAAGTGACAAAAAAACTTGTTCGATCAATGAAAAATCATTTATTATCAGTACTAAAAAGTAGGGGTGGGCCTACAGATTACTAAGTTTAAATTTATGTAAAAAAATATTTGAAATATAATGTGTTCGGAGACTTTTTTGCTTGAAGCAAATCAGTTTTTGTTGTTTAATTTTGGCTGTTTGTATATTATTACATGTTATATAGTTTTTCTAGTTCATTAAAGTTTATTGTTACAAGATTTTGTGTTGTTGGTAAATTTAACCCAGTATTCTTTTAATTTAAAAGGCTATTTCTATTTCACTGAAGGTGTTCAGAGACTTTTTTTACTGAGTGTATGTTACTTAAGTACTTGAGTGTCTGATTTTATTCAAATCTAAAAATTTTTCAAAAAATGAAATATGAGAAATTATTCACCTATATTTATGTTTGATCTTGCCATCTTTCCAATCATTGGAGGAGAAAAAAATCTTAAGGATTCTTTTATAACCCTGGAATAAATTAGGATGGTATTTAGTAAAAAATAAAAAATAAAATAAAATATTATAAATATATAATTTTCAATAAATAAGGCGAGTCAAGGAAAGATGACGATTTCACAATGGGGTAGGATGACAAACAGACCCATCCCCTCAGCCCCAGTCTCTACCGCCCACAACTCTTGTTGAGGAGACAGAGCCTACTTCTTCAGCGCTTCCTCCATTTCCAGTAATTAAAAAAAAAGACTGCTAGAAAACCAAAGAAGAAACTGCCATCCCTCATATTATCGGGAACTCCTGTAAAACAAGCGTTAGAACCCAAAAGGAAGGCGCAAGAAGATAAAGAACAGAAAAGACAGACAAAGTTGGATGTCCTCATTGAACTTTAATAACACAATTTTAAACAAGGTTTACATCGGATAATATATTGACAAACTTTTCATTACATTTTCAGCTCTCCCATTCATTCAGAGTGGTCAGAAAAAAACATGAAAGCTTAACCTCGTCATCTTACCCCACCTTCCCCTAAACATGGAACGTTTTTATTGAAAGGCAATACCTGTTCATTTATTAGAACCATCCAATCATTTTCATTGACATTTATAAATTCGTTTTGTAGAGAATTTGAAACTACTTAGAGAGGCCAATTATAGCAATATTTGTTAAATGGAGTATTTGAACACCTTGTTTTTCTTAATGAAAGAATTCAGGTATTAAATAAAAACTCTCATATCAATAAACCAAAAAAGCAATGAATAGAAAATACTTATCTTTAACAAGTCTTTTAATAAGCATCAATCGCTTCATACTAATATTTATTACAGATGATAAAAATTTATTATTTTTTATATAGGGGAGAGCGGGGTTGGTTGGCAACAGTTTTCACTTTTTTGATTGTTGAGTCGTTCCTGTTAATATAATCCCAATGGGGCTGATACCACTGTAAACTCCAAGTATTAGAGTACTTCAAGTATTTTTTTCACAACATAATATTTAATAATAAGATCATAGAAAATTGAAGAATTCGTCAATCCAGAGTATGCCAATTAACCCCCTGTGTGGGGCTGGTTGGCCTAGAAGGTGAGGTTGTTTAGCCATCTCATTCAAGTACTGCCTGACACAGATTATTGTTATTAAAAGCTGCACTATAATGGTATAATAATTTTAAATCGGTTTTTAATAGCTTTTAAGGGAAAATAGAATGACAATAGAAGAAGATAAAAGTTTAGACTGTCGTCGCTTTTAGCATAAGAAAAATTGCTCTCATCTTCCTCGCTGGAACTAAAGACAATTGGTAGTTTCACCTTTTATTATGTTTACCTTGCTTTTGTGAATTGCTACTGTGCCAAAAAAAAAGTTGAAGAGAGCCAACTAACCCCACAGCAGAGATCATATGAAAGATGACTGCCAGGACAGGGGAGAACAATCAAACAAGAAACTGGTTAGTCGAAAGTTTAGGTTTTTCAAAGGAGTTTGGGGCTATGTGAACAGAATCGGAGTCAAATGTTTTTCTAACGCCTTTAAACCAACTTTACTGAAAATATAAAAATTTACTTACATGTTGTAAAATCAATCAATGAAGTACACTCTTATATACACTGTTAGCATCGGATTGAAAACTCAGGACAAGACTCCCGAGGTCGAGCGTGTCACATGGTACAATGGTGGGGCCTTCACAACAGGTGTGACGGAAACTATAAGCCAATGGCCAACCTACCCCCTATGCCAACCAACCCCGCTCTCCCCTAATTTTTATTATTTATTACTCGAAGTATCTTATACGAGTATCCAGAGGTTGTGGTCCCAAAATAAGTCATTTCGTGTCCGCTCACAGTGCAGGAATAGTGTTGACTATCGTGTCCTAGGTTTGCCATTACTCTGGTAGGTCACAGAAGGATAGACAAGAAGGCCTTGATGTGATAGCTTCAGGTTAAGTAAGTCGTAAAGTCGGTCATGTATCGAGGGTGGTTTTACACCTCTTATCGGAGACCGCATGGGGAATAAATCATGTTTCTGTTTATTCAGATGAAGAACACCGTTACAGTAGATCCTTACCAAGGAAACTCAGAATACCATCTCAGTGGAGAACAACCACTATCTTCTCTATAACCAATTTAAAATCAATATAGTACAGTAACCTAGAGGGTTTAATTCCTTCAATTGTGTCTAAGGGAGCTTAACTCTTTTCATGGTGGTAAGTGGATCAGGCAACATGGGATTGAATTAAAGGACATTGATTTTGACTTGGAAAACATTGCGACCCAATCGAAAAATCTGACCCAAACAAGGGATAGCTAGATAGAAGGGATCGTGCAATGAATTCCGGAAATCACTGAAAAAGAAGTTAACTGCATCCCAAAAATCAAAATATTTCTACAACTGAGGATAGATGCTAAGCCTTCTTTTGGAGGATCCAAAAGGATTTGGATGAGCCATTTGCCCTTAGAGGACGAGTTAACAAGGAGTTAGATAAAATGGAAAATACAGGAATTATTAGTCCATTCACAAGTGACAGGTGGTCGCTATTGTTAATTAAATAATCGGAAGAAGATTAACTAGAGTGGGGGAAATAATATTTATGTGTATCTATTGAAAGAAAAAATTAGTTCCGGAGAGATTGAGAGGCCAAGGAGGTGCCAGTAGTCCAGGGGGTACGGAGAGTCCTAACAGAGGAGGATGACAGTCTCGGAGAGTGGGGATCGAACGGAGATCTAGCTGGATAGAAGGGACTGAAGTTTAGCAGAATGATACACAGTGTTGGCCCCACACTCTATATCACTTTCACCTGATAAATTGTAATTTAGTATCAATTACTCATTGTAATATTCTGTGGTAGTGCAATCGGTGAGTAAATTAGAAATTAAAATAGGTCCCCTTGCCAGTCAGCTTCCATTATAATATCCATTTGTGTCATTTAAATAAATCTATCAGGGATATTGAAAAATAGTATACATTATTACAACTTGTTAAATATGAAATACATTATTTTATTGATCGTGCACTTTTCTGAAACCGATACAAACAAATGATAGTGTAGATATATTTTATAGATTAACTTATTATGCAGTTTTAGAACTCACCACCCGCCCTAAAACAGCGGGCAGCCAGAAGCATAAAACGTCTCAGCCACTTTCCCTATTGACCACAGACGAGCTGCCTAAGGAATTCCAGGTATTTCTGCAAATTTGATTTTTTCAAAGCATATCTACACCTTCCAGTTGATGGATACATCAGTATAATTCAAACTTAAACAACATACTGGAACATACTTTGTGAATCGCCTAAGCTTTCGAATCAAAACAGACCCTTCGGAGTATAGGAAAGCGATGTACCTAATCTTAGTAGGCTTGCGTACTTCGACAATATCATTGTTCAGGGATAAGGTTTAGAAGACGGTACTCAACAACTCTGACTATTTATTAAAAGATTAACAGAATATGGCCTTCATCTTAATAAAGTAAAATGCTCATCCTTGAAAAAACATCTCGCCACATCTGCACTTCTGGTACAATCGCCGGGCCCTGTAGAGCTCTCTCTTCATATTAGTCAATCCCGGCGTCCACCATAGAACAGGTCGAGCCCTCGCTTTCCGATATTGGAGAGAGTTTTTAGCAGCGTCAAGGATAGCACTGGTGACCCTGGATAATCTGTTGTCCAGGTCATTCGTACTATCTGATTCTTCTTCTTCCCAATCCTGATCGGCAAGTTCTCCCTCCAGCATACATCGGAAAGCACTCCATTCGTTTCTGCGGTCTCTTCTTTACCGTGATAACCCCTTGAATCTTGCTCTATACTGAATATCAGTGCTTTGTGGTCAGAACTCCTTTCTGATTTGAGGGTCCAATCGACAATGTATCTTGTGAGAGTCCGTGATGTTAGCGTGAGATCAATCCAATATGCCACCATTAAACATGGGGATGGCAGAGATATCATTTACTACGACTAATTGATTCCTCGCGATAAACTCACTGAGCTTAGCGCCCCTTCTATTTGTTCGATTTGAACCCCAAACCGTGTTCCAGGAGTTGGTATCTATGCAAATTATCACATTTCTACTTTGATTTGAGATAATTTCCATGGCAGATATGTCATATTCGATGTCATTACCGATATGTAGGTACACTAAAACTAGGATGAAGGATACACCACCCCACTTAATATAGCATGCTACCATATCTGCCATAGAGTACTGCCTCAGTTCAATCATGTCGAGGTTTGGGTTATTAACCACAATGGCAGCTCTAGGCCTCCTCTCTCCACTGCCTAGAGCTATAACTTTTGACGTGAGACCAAATCCCGTGACCATGTTCCCACCGTTGGCTCATCCTTGAAAAAACATCTCTTGGCGGTTCATATTTGGACCATGGTGGATTATTACGAAATCGTGATACCCCAAAAAATAATGGGCAATAACAGGAGTCCCACTTTTAATACAGATGATGAGATGCTTTCTCGGAACTTATTCATCCTGATGTCATTTCCACTTCGGAAATTACTTCAAAAGGGCAATTTGATTGGATTACTTCCAGTGAAAAATCATTTTTGAGCCTGATACAGGAAATTTGCAGTGACAAGGTATTGGTACCATATGATCCACACTTACCAATCTTACCCACTTCAGATGGTAGTCCCGTAGGAATCTGAACTATAGTCAGTAATGTAGTCGATAGAATCAAAAAACCTATTGCATATGTGCCAAGGTCCTTAACTTCCTCGGAAATGAACAGTCTACTTGGCGTTAGACCTTTGCTTATAGTTTTAGCTCTGTAACGCTTTCACAATTACCTCTTAGGTAGCCACTTCCTTCTACTCAATGACATACCTGTGCTGTTCACGGTTTTTTTTGTTTACATCGGCTTTGAAATTCAAATTAGAGATTATAAGCAATGTTCAACTCTTGTTATAAAATACGAACTATAAAAAGAACAGGAAATTCATACCTATCAAGGAACTGCATCCGTTCTAGGTCTTCAATTGTCGGATCTCTGTTATCATCACCAAATATTTCAAATTGCTCTTTCCAAGCTCTCTCTTGTACATCAGGTTGAAGTGCTAGAGCGATTATTGTGCTCATTAAGAAAGAACCAGTAGTGTGCCCTGACTGAAAAATTTTCATTAATAAAGATATAACTTTTTAAATTAATTTAGTTTATTACGTTGACACATTTTAAAAGAACCCCTTGAAAGTGAAAGGTTTCTAAAAACAAACAAATATTTTTTTAAAGTTCTATTTGATTTATAGAATAAAAAAAAAATGTAGCTGAGTATTTGTATACAGAAAACATTAATGAAATAATTTCTTTATAGCTTTGCTGTCTTATAAATCGGATGCTGGGGGTAAAGTAGCAGGCCCAAAGGACCATAAGAATTATAAAATATATTGTCGAAAATTGCTACAGAAGGTTTTATTGTTTTAATGGCCTGATTTATATCCCAATATGATTTACAGTTTTTCCCCTAGGTAGAGTTGTGCTTAGTTGGTAATATGGGGGAGTAACTGTACACCTAAATGCGTGTTTTCGCGGTTAGCTAGTTATATAACTATCAGTGTTATACAAGATATAAAATTAAGAAAAATGAAAATTTAAAATGACAGATTTTACTTTTTTATAACTGGAGGCGGGATTATTTGTAGTGTCAACCTCAAATGACTACTCCATTCTCTCTGCCAAATGCGTGTTCGCGTCCAAAGGCGTATTGCCCTTCATCCCTACAAACACACTCTGATATCCTTGTCATTCATCATCTTGTGCTTTATCTTATCTTATCTTCTTATCTTAACTCCTGGTTATTTTTAATGCGGCATCCACCTTGGATCCGATCCAGATCAAAAATCCTCCTCAAAATCTTCCATTCAAACACACCCCACAAGTACCGATCAGCATCTTTTAGCGTCCAGGTTCCTGCACCGTAGCAAACGATAGGTCTGATGAGCGATTTATAAAGCTTTATCTTGGAAGCCCTAAAGGTTAGTTTAGACCTGAAAAGGTTTGTAAGACCGTAATATGCCCTATTTCCTGCTGGAATGTTTTTCCTGGTATCTTAACTCACCTTTTTTTCATAATCAATATTTATACCAAGGTATGTAAAGTTTTTTACTGCTTCATACGTAGAATCATTAAACCGAAAGTCGGCAAAAGTTCTTACTCCAGATGCAGAAACCATTTTATGCTTCATTTTAGTTTATTCATCTCTAGTCCAACCTTTTTATATTGGGGCACATGTTCTGTGAGAACTTCCCTCGGTTGCTTCTTCCGAGACTACTATGTCTTCTGCATATCAAAGAATCTGTTAGGCCCTGGTTGCCAAGCTTCCCCTCGGGTCTAGTATCTTTAGGGCTTCGTGAAGAGTACTTAAACAGTATGGCCGACAGAGTCGCACTTCACCATTAACCCTTTAGCGTCTGAGCATTGCGAGTGTATTGCGGCCCCAGTGGCCTGAGACCTTAGACCGGCTGACGTGCCCGGTGGCCTGAATACTTTTTGCCACTTTCACTCTTATTTATCTCCTTATTCATACTTTTTTTTTTTAGTCTATCATCCTTTTTCATCCGGACTTCGGACCGGCATTGATGGATTTAAAGACTTTATTTATTTATTTTTTTTTTTTCAAGTAATACTAATAATTATTTCGCTCTATTTGACTAAGGAATAAGGTGCAGGTAAAATTAACTTAGAAAAACCCGAAAAGAACCCCATGTCAATTAGTTTACAATTGGAAAAATGCGAGAGTTTACAGTTGGAGAAATGCAAATGCCGATTATGTAAAAATAAATTTCAAATGTCCTGCACTCATCCTAAATATGAATAAGAAAATGATGACTATTTTGTCTGCTCACCATTTTTCTCTAATATTCATGAAAGTAAAAAAAAATACGTACAGGAAACATTTTTAAATTATATACTATATTTTTTTTACGAGTTGTTACCTACGATTTATGAATGTTGCATTCCTAAATAACGATACGATAAATCCGAAAGCGAAGAGTAAAAATTCAATCTTTGTTTTAAAAGAAACCACAAAAACATCTCTTAAGGTGCTGACTACTAACGGGTTTTATCTTAGTGCAATAGTAAAATGGAAAGAGTTAAGAAATCAATTAAAATAAGTTCTGCAGTTTCAGTCTTCTAACGCTGAAGCAGGCGGGCGGAACTGATATATCAGTTTACATGCCACAGGGACTCCAGCGCTCCAACTGATATATCAGTCTACAGGCCTCAGGGACTGCAGCGCTCCAACTGATATATCAGTCTACAGGAGTTAAAGGGTTAAATGGAATGTTTTACTTGTATTATTGCCAACAAGAACTTCGTGAATGGAACATCATCATTTAAATTAAGTTGATCATTTTGTTGGGAATATAAAAGTCCCTTAAGGCCAATATTAGCTGAACCCTGTTACCTCGATCAAATGCTTGCTTATAATCAATGAACAACAAATGGGTGTTTATGTTTAGCTAATAGCATTCCTCCAGTACTTGTCTGATGATAAAGATCTGGTAAGTCAGGTCCCGCTGTTGGGCCTAAAGTTAATATTCGTTCCATGTATACTCTCAATCTCGCCATGACAATGTCCAGATGATCTCTCATCAGAGATTGATCCCTGTCCTTCTTTATATGCACTCATAGTCGGTTCTATGATGATACCCGATCACTTAATTGGTACAATTTTCGTTACGATCTAGAAAACAATTTGGAATTGGAAATTTCATTATACACAAAACAAAAGATTAATGATGCTTTACTGCTTATTTTGAAATTGTTTTCTTTTATTTTATTTTATAGATTAAAATAGAATTTAATGATATGATATGATAGAATATTTTATAGATTAAAATAGATTTTAATGATAATCAAAATATAATTTATAAGATTGACTGTCAAGATTGTGAAGGGATTTACATTGGGGAAACTTCCAAAAAGCTTAAAACAAGAATATCGCAACATATTAGCAATTGTAAAAGTATAAAAAATGTAGTAACACAACAGCACTCGCCCAACATAGTATAACAAAAAAACATAAATTTGATTTTAGCAATCCCAAAATAATAGAAACAGTTAATAACACAAAAACAGGAAAACTACAGAGGCCATATACATCACCAAAAACATTAATAGAACAATCAATTATAAAACAGATATTAAGACCATAGGCAGCCATTACATGGACATAATTAAAAAATTAAAAATTTGATGATATATACATATAAATAGACATGTATTGTGTACATATGAGTGGGTATGTGTGTGTGTGTGTGTGTGTGTGTGTGTGTGTGTGTGTGTGTGTGTGTGTGTGTGTGTGTGTGTGTGTGTGTGTGTGTGTGCGCGCGTGTGTGGGTGCATGTGTGCATGAATAGGTTGTGTATGTATATATCTTCTTCTTCTTCTTTAACTTCTTCTTATGCCATTAGTTAGCGTCGAGGAGCCTCAATCCAGCGTAACCAATCTTCCCGGTCTCTGCTTAGACGCTTCATCTCATTGAGGGATTTGCCTCTTTTAATTCCAATTCTTTGGATGTAGTCTTGGTACATAATTCTGGGGCGTCCGGGTGGTTTCCTTCCTGTGGGTCGAGCCTCCAATACCTTTATAGGATTCATCTCCTCATTCATGCGGTAGACATGTCCGAACCACTGGAGTTGCCGTTTTTCTAGAGTGGCTTCAAGTTCCGCAACTTCTAGTTGCTCTCTAATACTTTCGTTTCTAATGCGATCCCTTCTAGTTCTCCCAACAGACCTGCGAAGGAACCTCATTTCCGCTGCCGTTATGCGACTAGAGTGTCTGTCCAGCATTGTCCAGCTTTCTCCGCCGTAGGTGAGTGTAGGTAGGTAAACAGACTTAAATACATGCATTTTTGTCTTCCTGTCTACTTCGCAGTGGCCGATAATGCTATTAGTAAGCTGTTAATAAACTTGATTTGCCTTACAAATTCTGTTTGATATTTCGGCATCTATCTTACCCGAGCTACTAATTACGGTCCCTAAGTAGGTATATTCATTCACTACCTCAAGTGTCTCGCCATTGCAGGTTAGTTGGACATTTTCCTGTTCATCCCTCTTCATAACCAGCACTTTACTCTTGGAGGTGTTGATTTGCAACCCTTTCCTGAGCAACTCTTCTTCCCATTCCACCAGAGCTTTTTGTAGTTTGGTTTTGGTGTCGGCTATTAGGATGTCCACTATGTCTTCCGCGTATAACAGGCTTTGGATGAGGACAGTTCTCATATTCCATTTTCCAATTGTTGTCCACGCAGTTCGGCGCTTGCAGATTTTGTGGATTTCATCCATAACATTTATAAATAGAAGGGGGCTTAGGCTATCTCCCTGTCTAACTCCTCTAGCAATTGGGAAAGGTTCTGATTCCTTACCGCTTATTCTTACCACAGCCATGGCTCCTTGGTAGGCTGATTGTATGGCTGCCAGCAAGTCTCCAGGTACACCCTTGGCTCTTAGTGCATTCCAAATTTCTTTTCTTGGGACCACATCAAACGCTGACTTCAGATCAAGGAATGCAAGATATAGATTCTTATCTCTGTCCCAAGCTTTTTCAGCAATATTTCTGAGTACAAAGATGTGATCCTGCGTCTGTCGGCCTGGACGAAAACCAGCCTGTTCCGCTTCTAACTGCCCTTCCAAAATCCGCCGGAGTCTCCTTTCTAGAATAGAGGTGTAAAGTTTATAGACTACAGAAAGCAAACTAATAGGTCTGTAATTTTTGCAGTCTGTTGTGCATCCTTTTTTATAAATGGGGAGGATTATACTATACTTCCAGTCCTCAGGAATTCTCTTTCTGTCATATACTTCTTGGAACAGCGATTGAAGTGCTTTAAGAAGTTCTTGACTACCATATTTCAAATATTCTGGTGCAATTCCATCCCTTCCTGATGCTTTACCTCTTTTTAGCTTAAGGATTGCATTTTCTGTTTCTTCTTCCTCTATAATCTCCAGGCTTTCTTGAATATTGGGCTCTCGTTCTTGGCAATGGTCTGTTTCTTGGTTTTCAGAGAATTGTTCCTGGAAATATTGCTTCCATCTGCCAAGGATCTTTTCTTTGTCTGTAAGTACGATTCCATCGCTACCTTTTACATTTCTAACGGGCTTACATTGCTTTCCTTATAACATTTTAACTTTCCGCCAAAAGGTTCTTATGGATTCGCGATGGTCCTCGCTCAGGCTTTTACCAAAATCCTCCCATGACTTTTTCTTGGCCTGGCGTACGGCTACCTTACATTCATTCCTGGCTATTCGATATACGTGCAGCTTTTCTTCAGTTTTATTTTTCAAGTATGCTTTCCAGGCAAGCTTCTTCTGAGAAACCAGTCGTTGAAAGTCATTGGTCCACCAGTCTGTGCGCTTTCCCTTACCAGACACTCTCTTCTTCCCAAATACTGTACTTGCTGTGTCCAGGATACATGTTTTCAGTGCCTTCCATATCTTTTCCACGTCTCCATCAAATGACGATTCTCTCAATTTATTTTCCAGGCTTACTGTAAAGAGGGCTCTTTTCTCTGGGTCATCCAAGGCCCTTACATTGAGGGTTTCAAATGTTTTTATTTTCCTTTTATACTCAGGAATGATCTTTGTATCAGCCACAAGTAAAAGGTGGTCGCTGCCTATCTCCGCTCCTCTTATTACTTTTATATCAGCGAAATACTGCCTTATGTTTCTGTCGTATATGAAATAGTCAATTACACTATTTCATTCCATGCATAAGAAAGTGATTTTGTGGATTATCTTGTGTGGATAGAAGGAGTTTCCTATGAGAAAGTCGTTATGGACACAAAAGTCAATTAGCCGCTGTCGATTACTATTTCTCACATTCTCACCTCCATGCAGCCCTATAACTCCATATCCAGATCTTTCATCATTTCCTGTTCTGGCATTGAAGTCTCCACTCAGGATTACTGACCTCCCTTTTCCTTTAGCTTTATCCACTATTTTTTGCAAATCCGAGTAGAATGCCTCCTTGTCTACAACACTAGCATCTTCCGTTGGTGCATACACCTGGATTATGGAGATTTTTCCTATGGTCATCTTAAAATCTGCTAAAATCATTCTTGGAGATATTAGTTCCCGGTCCTCTAAATGTTCATACATATTTGGCGACATTACTAGGCCCACCCCTTCTTTGGCAAAATCCCCTCTTGGTACTCCAGCATACATTAGGGAGTAATTATTAGCAAATTTCATTTCTCCACTGCCCTTCTTCTTCACTTCACTTATGCCGAGGATTTCTACTTTGTAGGTCCTCCACCAACTCGACCTCCTTCCCAGTTAAAGTTTTTATGTTCCACGTTCCCATTTGTATATCCCTTTGCGCGCCGGGTCGTTTCCTTGTAGACTGTCCGCATCCGAGGCTAGTTGAAATGCTCTGAATCGTTGTTCTCCAGACGGGTGATTAGCCCAGTGCTGGAGGTCCCGTATCCTCGGGACAACTGGCCTCCTGAATATTTATATCCCCTCAGGAGGAAGGGTGGCCGGGCTATACCCCCCAGCACTGGGTACCTGTTGGTCCACGGGTCATTATTCTGTTTATTCAGACCACCCCCCTAAGAGGGATCCCCCATCCGCCACCCGGGGGACGCGCTCCCTAGTGGACAGGTTCCACCAAGAGTATGTATATATCATGAAATAATAATAATTAGGACAGGAGGTGAACAAGTATAAATAGGATTAAGTAGCAAAAGCCTAAAGCCAGTAACAGTGAGGTGGCCAAAGTAAGAAGTGCAATCTGACGTAATTATTTATTTATTGACAAGATTTTAATGAATTGATGTATTGTATGGTTATAATATATGTTTTGGTATGTATATAATGAGTATAATGTAATATAGGATTTTAAGTCATAAATGTTTCCAAATTTTATAATTATTGAAAATTGATGTTTTTAAAAAGTTGTAAATACTATGTAAAATATTGTTGCAGTACACCTGAAGATGAGGCAATGAGCCTCGAAACGTTGTGAGGTTTTAATGTATTGAAAAAAATATATATATCATAAAGGAAGATTGGTTTTTTCACTGTAGTATAAATTTGGAATAATAAAAGACCAAAAAGAAATTAAAAAAGTCTTCCAGTAAAGTATAAACTATCAATACGTTTCATGGCTAATTGATTGATCGATTGTACAATCCTTACTATTTATTGGACACTTAATGCTTAGTTTATAGTTAAAATTATATCCATTATCGTGTTTTAACCCCCTTACAGTTAGCTTATATCTTATTAGATATTGTGATCAAAAACACTTATCTCATTTTTTCTAAGGATTAATTATATCAAAATATGAATACATACTGTTACAGCGATTTCCACGAGCTCATGGATTAATATTTTTTCACTTTCATTTGTTTTCTCAATTCTTGAACCGATTTGCATTGCCAAAGTCTTTCCTTCAGTTATAGAAAAAATAATAGATTTAGTGATATTATTGTGAGCCATATAAAAAATAAGGTGTGATTTATTTATAATGAACAATAAGCATTGTAAAACATTTTTGGCCTCTTTTATAGATTTTACAAATAGCCACTTTTAAATCCTTGTTATAAATAATTTTTTAATTCTAAATGGTAGGTTATGTAGTGATTGTTTAATGCTTAAGCTCTAAATGCTCTTACCTGGGAGAGAATGTTGGTTCGATGCCGATTCAAGCATCTGAAAAGGAATAAAAACATATTAGAGAAAGTGATAGACCTCAGATAGTTTGTTTACATAAAGTATTTAATGTTCACAAATCGTAAATAAGGAACTTTTTTCCGTTCCTCCCCTTTCTCGCCTTTTTAGGATATTCCTATAGAAATACGAATAGCCTAAAAAATACGAATATTCTTAATGCGTTTGCCCACTCGGCCATCCTGCCACCCAGTGTAAATATAATATCATAATGAGCTTTGTAGGAGAGTGTGGAATTTTTTTAAGGAAATAATTATTATGGATGGGCAAGCAGGGGTGGTCCTCCCAAAGGGAATATATTGGGGATCCCTCCAAAACAGTCTGTAATTTAATTTTCTATGATAGTGGAGTTGAATCAGAAAGTGTTGATTGGTGGTAGTGGGTATGTGTTACTACGCAAATCCGCTCCAAGTCTCCATAGTCACTTCTGTTTTTACTTTCACTTACCTATATATGAAGTATATAGTAAAGGAAAGTATTGCGATCGTGAACAACTTTGACTACCGTTTTTCATCAGAATTACACATTTTGGGGTCCCCTGAGTCCAAATAACCAAGTTCTGCGAAATGGTCTGTGTGTGTGTGTGTGTGTGTGTGTGTGTGTGTGTGTGTGTGTGTGTGTGTGTGAACAGACTAGCTCAAAAACTATAAACCGTACGAAGCTGAATTTGGGTATTTCGTATATGTATATGTCTGAGATGTGACAGCAAAAATTTCATCAAACTTGGTCAAATGGAGGGGGTACTTTATTACATAACTTTTTACGTTTTTTTTTATTTTCTCAAAAACGGCTCTAACGATTTTGATTAAACGTGGTATTTACTGTATTTATATGCCCACGATGTGACAGTCAAAGTTTTATCAAAATTTAACAATTAGAGGGGGCACTTTACTTAATAAATTTTGTCTCATTTTCACGTGTTTTTTACTTTCACTTACCTATATATGAAATATATAGTAAGTGGAAGTATTGCGATCGTGAAAAATTTTGACTTCCGGTTTTCAACGGAAATACACGTTTTGGGGTCCCCTGAGTCCAAATAACCAAGTCCCGCGAAATGGTCTGTGCGTGTGTGTGTGAGCAGACTAGCTCAAAAACTATAAACCGTACGAACCTGAAATTAGGTATTTAGTGTATGTATATGCCCGCGATGTGACAGCAAAATTTTCATCTGAATTGCACAAAGGGAGGGGGTTCTTTACTTAATAACTTCTTAGGTTTTTTTCGATTTTCTCAAAAACGGCTCTAACGATTTTGATTAAACTGAGTATTTGATGTATTCATATGCCCGAGATATGACTGTAAAAATTTCATTAAAATTGATTAACCGGAGGGGGGACTTTACTTAATAAATTTTGTATCATTTTCACGTGTTTTTTTTAGTTACTCAAAAACGGCTTTCACGATTTTGATCAAACTGGGTATTTGATGTATGTATATGCCAAAGATGTGATAGCCAACATTTCATCAAAAATGATCAACCGGAGGAGTGACTTTACTTAATAAATTTTTATCATTTTCACGTGTTTTTTTTATTTACTCAAAAACGGCTTTCATGATTTTGATCAAACTGGGAATTTAATGTATGTATATGCCAAAGATGTGATAGCCAACATTTCATCAAAAATGATCAACCGGAGGAGTGACTTTACTTAATAAACTTTTATCATTTTCACGTGGTTTTTTTATTTACTCAAAAACGGCTTTCATGATTTTGATCAAACTGGGAATTTGATGTATGTATATGCCAAAGATGTGATAGCCAACATTTCATCAAAATTGATCAACCGGAGGGGGGACTTTACTTAATAAATTTTGTATCATTTTCACGTGTTTTTTTTATTTACTCAAAAACGGCTTTCATGATTTTGATCAAACTGGGAATTTGATGTATGTAAATGCCAAAGATGTTATAGCCAACATTTCATCAAAATTGATCAACCGGAGGCGGCACTTTATTTCATAACTTTTTTTTCAATTTTTCGATTATCTCAAAAACGCCTTTAACGATTTTCATCATATTCGTCATGCTAATGAAAATCAGGTGTTTTTTAATATCAGGTAAGCGCTATCATTATTCAAATGTTCTGAGCAAATGAAAACAAAAATAAGAAATGAATGTGGAAAAATGAGTAACTTTGAGAAGTGGCATTAACAAAACGCATTAATTTCTTATCTAAGTAAGTTGGTAAGTGAAGTGTGTTACGCGCACGCATCAGATTTTTTTTTATTTATTTAATCAAAAACTTTTTTAACAATTTTGATCAAACTGGTTATTTGATGTATTTATATGTCCGGATATGTCTGCAAAAATTTGATCAACCGGAGGGGGCACTTTATTTAATAACTGTTTTCCCAATTTCATGTTTTTTTCTAATTTCACAAAAATATCTTTAACAATTTTGATTAAACTCAACATGTTTAATGAGAATCAAGTATTCTTTAATATCAAATAAGCTTTATCATTATTAAAATGTTCTGAAGGAGCCTAAATGAGAAAGGGACCTTTTTTATTTTCCTATGAAGTTTATAAGGAGAAATTATCTGTCTCTCGTTTCACCTAAAAATAAGAAATGGCTAAATATGAATATGAAAAAAATCAAGTAAACATATAGAGGAGAAAAAAAAAGAAATATTCCTTCCACTCATAAAACACGTTGAGCTGGCGCGTGTGCCTTTAATGACAGACCAATGCTTTATAATTAAAGATGTTATGTTCATTTAATGGAATTTTTTGTTTCATGGGAACAATATGAAGTTTGCAACAACTGCAAAGAGAATTATAAAATCAGACGACTTGGATTATTATGCTTGCATTGCCGAATTATTACAAGTAAAACCTTTTATTTAATACTAAAAAAATTGAGTTTTAAATAATTTAAAACACGGTGGTTACCCACAAAAATAGATTAAATTAATAAAAAAATTGAGTGTACTTTAAAGAGCAAATACAAACAAAAATAAGTAAATAAGTGTGGAAAAATGCATGTCTTTTAGAAATGGCATTTAACAAAACATGTCTATTTCTAATCCAAGTAAGTTGGTAAGTGAAAGATGTGTGTTGCGCTCATCGCACCAGATTTTTCTACATGTGGTTGTTTTAAGGAAACTGTTGATTTTAATAATTATATATCTCTTAACAGTTTATTACCACTTTCAAAATTAATTTTCGCGAGGAAAGATCTGGGCAGGAGCTGGAAGTGTCGACCTCTGGCCAAGTTCCATCTTCTCTTCTTCAACATCAGGTACTTCCTCTGCTTCTCTACCTTCCACCTCCTCTTCTTGAATTTCACTGCAGCATCTTTCCTCTTTTTCTCGGTCTTTTAGGTTTGTATTTGCAGTTAATATAGACTCAATATTCGTTCTTTTCACATTTACAACCTTCTCCATTATCTAGACAACAAACTTTTCTATTATCTAGATAACTGTCAAGAAATAGAATATCCATAAATTATTCATTATTTACTTAAAAATTAACTTCTTCGTTAACTTCAGCTGGGTTATCAGTGCCTTCTAATATAGGCAGTTCCATTAAAATACTGGATAGTTTTGTTACTCCTCTTTTCTTTCTTATCATTTTCTGAATGAAATATAAACATCTCTGGATCAAACAGTTTTGCCTTTCGAAAAAATAATATAACGAAAGAAGTATCCCCCATAATATTGTCACCCCTCTTCTTAAATCTACTTATTCATTATGACCCAGGGATCTTTGGGCAAGGGTTGTGTGGTAATCAATTCAACCAGATACTATTTTCACCATTTATTATTTACAATAAGACAATCTACAGGTCCCAACTACCAAAAAGGGGGGTCTCATAACTACATAAATACTAGGGCCACCACATATACTCAATACTTGGGGCTACAATACTACTCAGATCTCACTCCTGGCCTGTCGGTGCCTGCCTCAGCCTCACTTTGCCTGTCCCAGACTTAGACTCTCTCCATCTCAGACCGCCTGTCTCTCCCAGACCTAGACTGCCCCTCTCAGACTGCCTGACTGTGTCTGACTCCGACTCCCTATCAGACTGCTCCAACTTAGACTGCCTAGCTCCAGACTAACCCTTCTACTCCCTGGGCAAGACTCTTCAAGGAGTTCCCCCTCCCTTTCAGGGTCTCCTTTGTTCAATGGCCTCCTTAGCTTTTCAGCTATGGTTTTCCACGTGACAATATATTAAAATACATTCCTGTGCTTTCTTAACCTTCATCCGAATCATACGTTGCCATGGACAATGCGTATTATATCTGCGCGTATTATCTGTATTATATCTGCTTTCCTAACCAATTTACTTCGTTTTTGCTTAGGTATGTGGAAAAAACTTCTGCTGCCAATCAGTTTAAATTATTAATTACGCGGTTTCCTTTTGAACCCTTGAACAAATTAGCAAATACCTTTATATTAGTTGGACCAGACCTACTGATTGTGTAAGCTGCAGTGTTAGTTAATTCCGCCCAAAGCTCTACCGTCAAACAATCATTACTGTTCCTCACTGCCTCAACCAAAGTTCTATTTTCCCTCTTACTTTTTTCTGTTTTTTTTTTACTCCATTTTGTACTGGCGTGTATGGCACAGTGAACCTCAGCTGAAAAACTTTTATCTTATCATTATCGAATTCACTTCCATTTTCACTGATGCTGTGTCCTGTTGCTTCTGCTTCAGCGACCATACATTTTAATTTATCAACTTATTCACCCTTCAAAAAATATACAAACCTCTAACGTAAAAAATCATCTTTTATTAAAAGAAGATAATGATAACTAGAAAAAAAACCTAGGAACGGTCCAAAAACATCAGTTTGCAATATTTTATCAGGTTTACTAGCTCTCAGTCAAGTTCCAAACTTAGGCCTATGACTTAAGCAGCTTTTACAGACCTTTTGTTCTAATTTAAATCAGATAATTGAAATTCACATCAAACAATTATCATCATACGGCTTCAGTGAAAGCACATCAGATTCCTGTCTGTTCATCTAAAAGTAAAGAACGTCCAAGCTCCGATAATTGCCCTGTATTTAAATGATGGGCTGATCACAGCTAATAGTTTAGCCAATATTGAAGTTTCTTCTTGTAATAACGATGATCAAAAACATGGGCAAAACAATAACATTAGTCTGGATACCATCGCATGTTGGGATCTGAGGCAATGAAGTGGCGGACCAAGCAGCCAAGGAATCAGCATCATTATTGGAAGTAACTAATGTTTACACTACAGCAGACGTTGCAAAATACCTAAAACCCCAAGCTCTCATGACCTGGATACATCTCTGGGAAACAACCGAAGAAAGTAATAAACTGAAAAACATTAAAAAAGAAATAAAACCATGGAAGAGCTCTAACCGCAACAACAGAAGAGAGGAAGTAGTCATCGCAAGATTGAGGATCGGCCACACGCGACTAACACACGGATACCTTATCGAAAGGATTACACCACCAAAATGTGCTCATTGCAACTTGCAGTTAAGTATTATCCACATCTTTGAGGACTGCCCCCTATACGAAGCATATTTCCAAAATTTTCGAATTGAAAGAAAGTGCAATATGATTCTGGGAGATAACACTACAAATATCGAATAATAATGTTTCTAAAGAATAATAATTTTCAACAAAATATAATCTCATATCAAAAAGTAAAAATTAAACTAATAGAGAAAGGACACTAATGACTATAGTAGTTGTGTTTCCTTAAAAAACAATACCTAACCTCTTCTTGTAATAGAAGAAGATAGTAAAAAGTGGATCAAACTTAGTCAGACAGCTTATACAAAAAGAAAAATTCAATGTGAGTGACTGCTGGCCTGTGAAATCCACTATTTTGCCAGCTTGCACAAAGGAAGTGCCAAATAATAAGAATAATACAACCAACTCCAGGTAAATTGGAGAGAGAAGGTAAGTGCACTCATGTACCTGATGTATATGGTGGCGGGATGGCCAAGTGGGCAAACGCATTAGAAAATAGGCGTCGCCTACGGCAATGTATGAATGTATCGGGAACCTGAAGATAGCAAATAAAAAACCTGGAGCCAGGGGAAATTTAATAATACTTGGCATCAATCCCCGCCCGCTCCCCTGGCCCAGGAAACCCCATATAGCCTAAACAACGAGGAAAGGGAGGAACAAAAAAAAAAATGTACCTGAGGTGTGAAACCAGAACTGTCATAGCCTCAGTAGTAAGCTATGTATCAGGATTCCAGACAACTTTACTCCAACTGAATTGACAGAAGTAGAAAGTATATTTTGATACTTTGAAGGGACCAAGGATTACAGCTTGAAATATCCTTGCCATCAGCTTGTAGGGTCTGAGTGACTGACCATGGAGGAGGCAGATTGACTGAGAATTGTACCCTGGTGTGGTTAGTACATTAAAGTGAAAGAAAGGATGGTAATTTTTTCCTTATAGGCTTCTTGTACCTTCCTCTTAGGCGCTTGACTGTTCTCCAGAACTTCTTGATATTATACAGATGATCTTCATCCAGACTTTCACCGAATTCTTCCCATGTCTTCTTTTTGGCCGCTTGAACTGCCACTTACATTCTTTCCTAGTCATCCGATATTCGGCAAATTTTTCCCGAGACTTATCTTGGAGATATGTTTTCCAGGCTTGCTTCTTCTTGCCGACCATTTCCTTTATACTCTCATTCCACCATTTGGAACGTTTACCTTTCCCCGTCACCCTGTTCATGCCGCAGACTTCTTTTGCTGTTTCTAAAATTGCTTGTTTTAGATTAATCCACCTCGGTTCATATCCCTGATCCTTTCATCCAGTTTGTCAGCGTACTCCATTCTATAAAATATTCACATTCTGAAGGGCTCTGTGTTTTATGTTCATAATGTGAGATTTAAAATTTAACTTATTGTCTAAAATGACCCCTAAAAACTTAACTTTATCTTCTGCTTTGATAGTATTTGGTAAAGCATCAATAAAGATTATTGATGATATCAAAATTATTAATTGCAAAGATCCTATTTTTTGTAAAAGGTACCAAGGTACATTTGTTGGGATTTATTTGAAAATGTATTTTAGAAAGCCGTTCTTCCTACCCTTCTTCTGGGCTGTTTACCACCGTAAAAAACAGGAAATCATCGGATAATTGAATCATATGACAGTCTGGTGGTGGGTTCTTAAGAATAAGCGCTGTGTAAATATTGAATAGAGTTGGGCTTAAAACATCCCCCGGCGGCAAACCGTTGTATGAATCAAAACTGACCGGCCCCCCGTCTGTATATATCGTATAGATGCGAACGGAAAGATACTCTGATATCCAGTTAGCCATAATTTTAGGAATACTTAGGGTTTTTAGTTGCTTCGTTAGAATTTGAATCCTTACATTATCATACGCTTTTTCAATATATAGGGTTAAAGTAAGTAAAATTTTTTTTCCTTAAATGTTTTATAAATTATGTTTGTGAGATACCAAATTCCATCATTTTTTAAAACCAAAACAATAAGGGAGGATGATTTCTTGTTTTTCTAAAAAACATTCTTGTCTAGATTTTATATTTATATTAAAAGATTTTTAATATCCTCCTAAACAGGATATTAGGACCTTTAGCTCTGTAGGAAGAGATAAGGGCTGGATCTTTGGTTTCGGAATGGGTACGATTTGGATTGTTCGCCATTCTGGAGGAACTTCCGATTTCTGCCAAATATTGTTGAATGCAACTAATAATTTATTAAGTATTTGGCTGGGAAGGAGTCGTATAATCGTGTAATTAATTTCATCTATTCCAGGAGCAGTGCCTTTCTTGTCCTTAAGCGCTGCTTCAAGCTCAGTTTCCTGGAAAGGTTTTGGCAATGGGTCTATTGTTGGCCATGGTGTTAATTGCTTCATTATTGGTGGATGCCTAGGTTCGAAAACAAAAAGGGGGGGGGGGTGCTGCAGCCCCCTATTTACTGTTATGTTGATGACGCTCTAATAACAGGCAAACCAGAGAAAGTTGAGATAATATTGCAAGTATTGATGAAAGAATTCAATCTAAGGGTTATCAAGGATGCATCGACATTTATTGGAATTGAAATATAAAGAAATGAAAAAGAGCTAAAGGTAACACAACCTAAAGTAATTAATAGATTGCTAAGAGAATTCAACATGGATGAATGTCGACCAGTTGCAACACCTATGGAGATTAATTTTAAAAGAGACAAAGACCAACCTATACTAGAAAACGTTCCATATAGGAGATTAGAGTGTTCACTAATGTATTTAGCTGTAACAGTGAGACCAGATTTATTATCATTCTCTGTCAATTATTTAGCAAGATATCTAGATAAGCCAACTACACAATTATGGAAAGCTGCGAAACGCAATCTTCGATACCTACAGCAGACAAAAGAATTAGGGCTAATTTACACCAGAGTTGGGCATATTTAAATAAAAATGTAATCATGATTATGACTAATAATCAAAAATGTGAATAATGATTGTAATCATCATTCACAAATTATTCTTTAGCGCGGAATCATTAATCATGAATTGTATTAATCACTAGTCGTGGAGTATTCATGAATATAAAGTATTCAACAATCATGAATGACCATTATTCATTATTAAATGTAGTCAATAATCATGATTAAGAAGAATTCATTATTCATGATTACTAATTACTCATTAATCATGACTAATGGGAATTCACTACTCATGATTACAGATCATTCATTAATCATGAATAATATAAATTCATTAATCATGATTACAAAAAAAATCACAGTTCTGAGTCTTACTAGTCATGAATGATGATTGAAAATTTGTTTGCTCTTTCCATACATGTCAATAGACATCTACTAATACCCATTGGAATAAGGGTCTAATTCTTTACTTGTGACTTCTAATGCTATTCAGTTGACTACACCCACTCTTAGGACTTGTCCTTGCTCATTAGGAAATCTTTTAATTCAGAAATGTATCCTACTATTTTAAATTTAAATGAATAATGATTATGAATATATCATATTCATGATTGATGATTGGTGAATATTTGTTATTCATGATTGATGAATATTAGGCATTCATGATTGATGAATATTATAATAATCCTGGCTTATGAATATATTTTATTCATGAATAATGACTAACTGAATTTATCAGTATTCGTTAATCATGAATAACTGAATACCAGTTATTCATTATTCATTTCAAATGAATATCTTAAACACTCAATTATCATCAAAAATACTCCGCACTGATTATGAATAATGGTTATTCATTATTCATCTGTTGTATGATTACAATTATTCATATTCATTAATCATTATTCAGATTACAATTTGCCCAACTCTGATTTACACCAATGGTGAAGCTAAATTAGAAGGCTACTCAGATGCCGATCATGCAAACGACCCAGACAACAGAAGAAGTGTTAGTGGATTCATGGCATTTTATGCTGGCAATCCAATCGCTTGGAATTCAAGACAACAATCTTGTGTGGCTATCTTTACAATTGATGCCGAATATATGGATACTAGTGCTGCTGCTGCAGAACTCATCAGTCTTCGTGGTATAGAGTGTGAGTTTAGTGCCGATAATTTTGATAATAGTGTCAGGGGTATTAATTTATATATTGATAATAAAAGTGCGATTGCTATGATAAATTCATATGAAAATTCTAAACGCGCTAGGCATATAGATGTCCGTTTTCATTTTGTTAAAGAATTGGTTAGTGAATAGGTAATAAATATTAAATATGTTTGCACCAATGTTAATGTTGCAGATTTACTAACAAAATCATTATGTATAGAAGTTTGTTAAATTTAGAGATATAGCGTTAAATGCAAAAAAAAAAAAAATAATAATTAATGTTTGCGATTGAATCTTTATTATGTAAATTTTTGAATTGTGTAAAGCTTCACTCGAGGTGGTATGTTAGGATTAATTATTTGAACATTGTTAGTTAATATTGTACTATTCTGCTGGCAACACTGATACAGATAGGATGGTTGGCGGGTAACAGTGTAGCCTCTCTCTCTCTCTCTCTCTCTCTCTCGCTTGCCACCCCTCGATGAAGCTCATTGTGTGCATGTTTCCCCAATAAACTGTGTTTCTTATTATGTGTGGTTTGCTTTAATGAGTTAACCGACCTATTATTTACATTTACTACCAACAACATATTACTTATTACATGAAAAACATATTTTATAATAATAAGGGCCAATAACATAGTCTACACTACTATGCTAATATATTCACATATTTAACTATAATAAGCTTACCGTTTTTAATGCCGCTGGATTACTCCTATGCAGAACATATTCTAATGGACTTATAATAGTGGACAATGCTCTTGATAAATGTGCGTTTGCCACAAGCAATGATGATATTTTGTTTAGGCTGAAAGAACAATATTTTATAATAAATTAAAAAATCAGGCATACTAAACCTCAATACATGTTATTCAAACTTAATAACTCAGATTTCCTCAGAGCCCCAATAATTGATGATACCCATAAGGTATGAAAAACTCACATTGCCATACTTAATATTGTATATTAGAGTTCAGTTTCTCAGGCTAAGTACAACTATGTGGTTTCTGTAGCATTATAAATGAGTAACATTGCTAGTATATTCATACACTCCTTTCCACAGCGCTGAATTACTAAGGTACAATTCTTAATTTTGTTTATGATATTACGTTACTGGGGCTAATATTAAATAGTAAACTAGAATGTAAAGGTCATTTTGTATGGCTAAAGGGTGGCTCCCAAAAGGACTCAACATACTGAAGGTTATAGCTGGATGCTCATTGGGAATAGATAGATCAAGCATGCTTAAAGTTTATAACTGTCTTATAAGGTCCAAATTAGATTACGGTGGCATCGTTTATTCATCAGCAAATCTCTTTCTTCTTTAGGTTATGAGCAACATGCCTGTATTCGTCTGGCTACAGGATCCTTCAGAACTAGACGACTACAGGAGAGTCCAGAATTAGTTCTGTGGGATTATTCTTCCATAGTTTTACTCAGGGCACTTTCAATTTCATCTTTGCGATTCCATGAATCTCTCTAGCTATTTTTTTGGCCAAAGTCCCTCTGTTTAATGTCTCATTGAAGTGATGGGTACATCTCTTCAGAATATCAACTTTAAGGCTCAAGAGAGTTTCATCTACAGCTTTGCAGGCCGTTAATTCGACCTTGAAAGCTGCCCTCCACTCATTTTCCTTCACATTATTATTATATTATTTTCCCAGATCTTCTCTTCCGTAGAAGATTCTCTTCACTCTGTTAATCTTATATGTATCTTGTAAATGTCTGGTGGGAGTACAGTGTCCCACCAGACATTTACATGGTGGTTAGGGGACAGTACCATATTTTGGTATGCTTCATTAATCAATTTGGATGATAGAAGATCCACAGCCTTCCAGCAGCGGTTCCCTTTGAACCCAGATTACAATACGCTGGGCCCCGCCTTATGGCCCGCAATGTCGCATGGCAATTTACTACTCATCAAATACCTGAGGGAAATCAGTCTCTGTGAAGAAAAAGAGTCCAATTTTCCTTAGCTAGCTGGCCTTTAGTGTCTGAATGATTTTATTGTTATAATAGTTTTACAATAATAATTGCTATTAAGATCACTAGCAACATTAAATTAATTTTACAATACTTCCTACTCAGCAATTAATTAAAAACTTAAAAAATTTATTTTTGAAGAGAAAAGATTTGGCTCCGCCGGGAATCGAACCCGGGTCTTCTGCGTGACATGCACGGTATGCTAACCATTGCACCACGGAGGTCGCTTCCAAACGGTGCCAAATCCTTCCTCTTTACTGACACCTCTCCCACAATCTCGCAAGTTTTGCGAGTATTTCCGGGAGGTGGACAATTTTGGGCATCTCTTGACGTTCGTAAATTTTTAAATTATTTTATATTAATTTAATCATTATTGTGGATAACCACCTTGTTTCTAAATTATTTTAAATAATTTATTTTTGAAGAGAAAAGATTTGGCTCCGCCGGGAATCGTACCTGGGTATTCCCCAGGGGGATTTGGCACCGTTTGGAAGGGAGCTCCGTGGTGCAATGGTTAGCATACCGTGCATGTCATGCGAAAGACCCAGGTTCGATTACCGGCGGAGCCAAATCATTTCTCTTCGAAAATAAATTATTTAAAATAATTTAGAAACAAGGTGGTTATCCACAATAATGATTAAATTAATATAAAATTAAAAACTTAATTTCTTAAAAAACTTAAATTAAATTAATGTGAATACCTGTATTTTTTGTGTATATGTTTTGCCAGATAATTTTAATTAAGAGGATAATGTGTTAAGAAAGAAGTAAATTGCATTGGATTTATCGATACTGTCAATATGCAGAATATTATCCAGTGAAAGTAGATCTTGTTTATTATTATATAGCTACGCAAGTACTTGTTCATATAATAGGTGTAGGATAAGCATTCTAATAACAGATGCTTTACCAACATATGTACATTGCAAATATATAGTTATCCGATTTAATCATTTTAATCCTTTTGTTTTGATTTGATGATTCACAGAATCATTGTAAAAAAATCTTTACTAGTCTTATTTTTAATGTTCACCTTGAAATTAAGAAACTTTAGGGTCCAGGACTGTTATAGCAACATATACTTATGTAAAAAGGATTATATGATAAGTTGTAAGATCTGAAGATATCTGAAGATTGTGAAAATTATTCGCGGGCGAAATCGACTATAGGGTGTGCTAGTAGTTTTGCAAAATGTTGGAAGGAACGGGGATAGATACAGTTGATGTCATAGAGATAATTGGTAATTTTAAAAGTCCATTAATTGAAGGGCAGGCTATCCATGATGCAAACCACATAATTACATGTGGAATAATATCTAGAAGTAAAAAAACAGTTATTTTACAAGCCTTGTGCCTTCAAACAAGCGAACTTAAAGGACTGCCCCATCAATTAAAAATGGAAATCAAATTTTTTTATAATAATAAGCAATTTTCTTGTAATTGTACGTGAAAAGCTGGTAGTGGTAAATGCAATCACATCATTGTAACTTTACTCTACGTTTTTCGGTTAGTAATAACATTAATTACCTTTTCATACAATCATTGTTATGACAGCTGCCATTTTCATGACAGCTTAGTTTCTTTGTCATATTATTTATTTATTTGTCAAAACTTTCAGGCATCGCATTGAAAACTTGGAACAATTAAGCACAACCGATGTAAGACAAAAATGGGGAAAGTTAAAAAAAAAAAACAAATCTATGACACTATGGTCCCAATGTTATTTGCATAAAACTAGCATTTTGGAATAATAAAATGTCAAATACTAATATTTACCTGGATAAATATAGTCACTTTCTTTAAAATGAAGACTACATATGGTCATATGTTTCGAAACAGGCTTATCTATTCTTAATTTTACAATCCACTCTTTAAGAAGCTTTTTATTTTTTGGAAATAAATGGAATGACACGTCTTTTGATTTTCTAATTGATTACTGAGGGACCGAGCAATACCTATTAGACATTTTTCAAATAATATTTTTCTCAATCGGGTTTTAAGTATGGAAAAATGAATTAAAAATGCCAAAAACCCCTATGAATTCCAGGTACTGGCCCGGCTTCTATTCTCGTTTCTCTACTTCCAGTAAAGAAGCAGTGTCGCTTGCGCCCGCGAATATTCTTTTAGCAAGTAGAATTCTGGACTGGCAACCGCCCGGAAAATGTAAACGGGAACGACCGAGAAAGACCTGGATGGAAGGAGTCCATGAGATGAGATGACGGGCCGAGGTCTACAGGAGAGAGACTGGGCTGATAGAGAGATGTGGAACTCAGCTCTGATCTGAAATGGCATCCCTTTCGTTGGAGCACCGAGAAAAGAAAGAAATTCATATTACACATACCCCCCAAGATTTAAAGGACATTATTTGTGTTAGCTATTGTTTGTATTTGGCTAACCCTGTTGTATTTAATGTCTTGATTATTGACATTTAAGGAAATGATCAATAAATTCATTGAGCATTTGCATTGAATTATATTATCAGGAAGTGACAGAATTTTTTCAGCGCCTGAATGTTATGTGTCTCTGACCAGCTTCCAATCTCACTATATAATTTGGTGTGCATTTTTGCCAGGAGTGTTATGATCTAAAAAATTAAATTTACATCAATTCTAAGTTTTCAATGTAGTCCAAACTCCAAATTTCAGAAGTGTAGAGAACAGTTGAAGAAATCATTGCATCAAACAGGATAATGTTATTGACTTAATGTGATAGAAAAAAAGGTTAAAAAATCACTTGTAAGGTATAATCACTTTTATTAACAAACGAACGTTTTACGAATACGATACGAAATCGAAAATGTCTTTTTTCTTCTTCAAAATATCATGTACAGTTTGTTCGCCGATTCCTAGTTTAGCAGAAATTTTTTTAACACTTTCACTCTTTTCTAATCTGTTTATAATAGTTAATTTCTCATCAAGCGTTAAAACGACACATTTTCTTTTTTCCGACATTTTGGTATTTCGTATGTATTTAAATTGAGACAAAATCGCAACTAACAATATTTTGTTTTGTAGCCAAACAGGCCAGAGTAGGAGTTTCCTGGAAAGACTTGTAAACAATACCGTTCCTAAATTATGAATTGGAGTATTAGATACCGGAGACATCTCATAATACAATACTCGCTTTCTGTGATATTCCATTTATCGTTTTATTTCATAATAGATAGTTAACCATTGTGTAATCGTTAAATATTTACGTATAAATTTTTTTTAAATGTTATACATACAAAATAAATGGCATACAAATTAAAAAAAGCTTATTAAAAAAAAAAAAAAATGACTCCTCGGCACCCTGGTTAATTGGATCCCCGGATAATCGAGGCCCGGATAATGGAGATCCTGTATTTCTTTTACCCATGGAATCGTGACCACTGACCTTTGTATAAAGTGTTGTGTTGCTTTTAAGAATTTTTCTGCAGAACGGGATACCAAAAAAAACCCATAGGAATTTATATATTCTAATTTCTTGCCATGCCAAAAGAGTAGTTTTAATTTTTTTATTCTTGTTGATATGTTACCAATTTTGATGATGATGGCAGTAGATTTATCCAATTTCGATAATGGGAGACATTATGCTATTAAAACAACAAATCAAGATTATATATGTTAAAATTGATTACCTGGTAACAAGTGATAAAAGTTGGGGATCATACACTAAACTTGTCTCTACACCAAACAGTGTTTCTGAAAAAAGGATACATCATTATTAAATTGAACAGTAACTGAGGAAGAAGGGATATGAGGAACAATACAAAACTTTGAAGTCTCACAATATTAGTATTTTAAATAATAACTTACTACCAACCGCATCATATATAAATGATGCAACCTTTTCCTCAAGATGAGAATGTGATGCTAAGATCATATCAACTAGTTTGTCGGCGCTTTTAATAAATTTATCGTGGTAATCTTTAAGTACCAAAGACCTCTTCAAAAAGGTATCATAATCCTTTCTTTTCTGTTTCCATATATCATCCGAACCTAAAACAGAAGAGAGTTACACAGTTGTTATATCAAAGATTGTTTTGGCAATGGCTTTAAATTATAGAATTAACATTATAATTTCTAGAAAGTGGATTTCTATGTTTTTAAGTAAAGGCTCAGCAGTACCTTATGCTCTAGTTTTCATCATTTCTAGTAAGAGGGTGCGAAATAACCAACATTTTGCAGACTTAAAGACCCTCCACCTTTGTAAAATAGACTGAAAAAAGGATACATCTTTATTAAATGCATGTAGATCGAAAGGAATAATATCAAGGCCGGGATAAGACGACTTCACAATGGATGCTTCTCATCTGTTTTATAAGAGTGACGATAAAAATGATTAAAAGCTGCCCAAGGTTGGTCCAGATCTTTTTACTTTCACTTACCTATATACGAGAAGGAATATATAGTCCTCGAATGAAATATATAGTAAGTGGAAGTATTGCGATCATGAAAAATTTCGAATTCCGGTTTTCAACGGAAATACACGTTTTGGGGTCCCCTGAGTCCAAATGACCAAGTCCTGCGGAATGGTCTGTGTGTGTGTGTGTGTGTGTGTGTGTGTGTGTGTGTGTGTGTGTGTGTGTGTGTGTGTGTGTGTGTGTGTGTGTGTGTGTGTGTGTGTGTGTGTGTGTGTGTGTGTGTGTGTGTGTGTGTGTGTGTGTGTGTGTGTGTGTGTGTGTGTGTCTGTGTGTGTGAACAGACTAGCTCAAAAACTGTAAACCATGCGAACCTGAAATTGGGTATTTAGTGTAAATATATGCCCGCGATGTGAAAATTTCATCAAAATTGCTCAAAGGTAGGGGGTACTTTATTTAATAACTTTTTACGTTTTTTTCGATTTTCTCAAAAACGGCTCTAACGATTTTGACTAAACTGAGTATTTGATGTATTAATATGCCTGAGATATGACTGTAAAAATTTCATCAATATTGATTAACCGAAGGGGGGACTTTACTTAATAAATTTTGTATCATTTTCACGTGTCTTTTTTTATTTTTTCAAAATCGGCTTTAACGATTTTGATCAAACTGCGTATTTGATGTATGTATATGCCCGAGATATGACTGTAAAAATTTCATCACATTGATTAACCGGAGGGGGGACTTTACTTAATAAATTTCGTATAATTTTCACGTGTTCTTTTTTATTTACTCAAAAAAGGCTTTAACAATTTTGATCAAACTGGGTATTTGACGTATGTATATGCCAAAGATGTGATAGCCCGCATTTCATCAAAATTGGTTAAACGGAGGGGGGACTTTAGTTATTAAATTTTGTATCATTTTCACGTGTTTTTTTAATTATTCAAAAACGGCTTTAACGATTTTCATCAAATTCGTCCTTTTTTGTTTGTTTGTTTTTGTTTCCTATGAAGTATCTTTGTTTTTGTTTATATGGAGAATTTAACTGTTTCTCATTACGCCTAAAAATAAGAAATGGCTAAATATGGGATACGATAAAAACCAAGTAAACATATAGAGGAGAAAAAAAGAAAAATATTCAGTCAACGCATAAAACACGTTGGGCCCACGCATGCGTAGTACACCTTTAATGACAGATCATTGTTCCTAATTAAAGCCGCTCTGTTCATTTAATGGAAATTATTGGTTTCATGGTAACTAAATAAAATTTTCAACAAGTACATAGAGAATTATAAAATCAGTCGACTTGGAGTATTATGCTTGCATTGCCGAATTATCTCAAGTAAACATTTTTATTTAATAATAAAAGAAATTAGTGTTTGTTATAGAGCAAATGAAAACAAAAATAAGAAATGAATGTGGAAAAATGTGTAACTGAGGGAGAAGTGGCATTAACACAACGCATTAATTTCTAATCTAAGTTGGTAAGTGAAAGTTGTGTGTTGCCCGCACGCACCAGATTTTTTAAGTTAGGATTCGAGCTATGCAGCATGAGACAGAGCTTGGTCAAGACACTGAAGACTAATTATATGCATTTGATAGAGGAAGATAAAGATGAATCAGCCAAGTTTCAACGAAGGACTGAGATAAAAATAAAAGAACTAAATGCAGACTTCCATTCATAAAACAATAAGTGGTAAACTAAGAATGAAAGTTTAATGTAGCAACGATAGCCTGATATATAACCATGCTCCTACTATGAATGAGTAACAGGAGGATATATATATATATATATATATATATATATATATATATATATATATATATATATATATATATATATAAATATATATAAATATCATTTGAATATATATATATATATATATTCAAATGAAGGAATCTCTAAGGTTGGGTTTTTATTTATTTTATTCCCCCAATGTTTCGGGCTTTTAACACATCTTCGAGGGGTATCAGTATTTTAACATTATTTGAATTAGTATATATTACAAAAGTTCAGATGTTATACAGGAAGTTTTTTAAAAATTGTATTGGATTATTAATGTAATCACCTATTGAACATTTTTAATATTCCACCAACCATTTGTCTGTCCATAATAATTGTTTTATGTAAAAAAATATACGTCATTTCCTTAATTCACAATAATTAATGTTTATAACAATTTTTCATTGGTTGTGGACCATTTCATTGTCATTCATTTACAATTGTTTCTTTGTGGATTTTTTTATATATTTATAGATTATTCTATAACACTAAATCCCAAATATTATATTTATATATTACACTCTATTTCCCCTATATTTGTTTACTTGTGATGGTTATGTTCATATCAGTTTTTATATGTTATTTAATTTGTTTATTATGTGGGCATAATGGTTGTTTGGATGTCACATCAAGAATTTAATTTGTTTATTATGTGGGCGCAATGGTTGTTTGGATATCATATCAAGAAATCTGATTCTGTTGTTTATTTTTACTTTTCTTTAGTGAATTCTATTTGTTTGAGGTGTTAGTGGAAATTTAGTAATCTTTCATTAAGAATATCTGTATTGTCTGTTCTTAGTAAAGGTTTTGTTGTTAATTTATCTAAATTTTGGTTGATGAGGTCACTCTTATAAATTCTGCTGATATTTAAGGCTAAATTATTGCCCATCCGGTAGTCCTTCATTTTGTCTAAAAAATTGCTTATTGTATGTGAAGAAACTGTTTTTTAAGCATTTTTAGACCTTCTATGAATGTGTGTTTATTTTTTATTGTTGTATTGCTTTTAATTTGATCCCATGGTGTGTCTATAATTTTTGTTGTTTTATCTATTTGTACATTTGCAAATGGGGATTTAACATCTAGACTAGCTTTATGTAGACTTTTATTTTGTAATTATACATTTTTTAATAATATTTTTATTCTTATCCACTTTTTATGCCATGCTCATTATTATTGTTAAGTTCCTTTAAGGCAGGTATAAGGAACTTGGATAACCCTTCTGTAGATCAACCTATGTTATTTATAATTGGTCTCTAATCATGATTGTTTTAGGCAATTTAATTAGGCCATGCATTCTAGGTGTGTAATCTGTTAATTATAATTTTTTTTTTTTTTTTTATCAATCTAAAATTCTTTTTAATCTAGTAAATTTTTCATGTAAAATTTTGTATATTTGAATCTTAATGTTTTATAGAGAACAGTTGGTCAGGTATGAACAAAACTCTGATCGATCGGGAAATGCAAAAACCGATAATCAAACAGATTATGGTGGTCCCTGAATTGGCGAAACATTCATAATTTAGTATATCTACATTTTTATGACTCTTTTTTTTTATTTAATAAATTATTCTATTGAAAAGAATTAATACAATCTGCCACACTCTAGGGCATTTGTAATTAGTGATCTAAGAATACATTCATACAAAAACAACTAAAGAATAACCAAATACAAAAGGAAAAAAGGAAATAAATAAGTAAAAAAGAAAAGAAAAAAATCTATATACACACATTAACTCTTACGAGTATGTACAATATTTACATTTAGCCAAGGGATCTCCGAGTTGAGCCCTACCACTTGAGTAAGTACAGACTAGTAAACTCTGATTTTTTTTGTCGAAAAGATGACACTATCACTAAATATAGTAACTTCACTGATTAGCACATGATAAAATCAATTCGATCACACTAAAAAAATGTTACAATTAGGGACGAGATGTGGAGTAAGTATGTTTAATAGCTAGCGCATCTTTTATGACTCTAAAATATGTTTTTGATCTTATCTTAAATAAATGAGGAGCAATATAAATTAATAAATATATATCTTTTACTTACGCAGAGAGCTAAAAGGTCCCCTCATGAAGATCTCGAATCCTGCATAGAGATGATGTGGCTTATCGACGAGGTTGGGGTTAGATATTAATTTCTGAATATTACAAAAATAATTTTAGAAATATATAATGGAGGCAGTCTTTAGCATTTAAAATGTTAAACATAGGCTGATGTATGTTCTTAGTGACAGATAAGTGTATTTATTTTTAAATATTATATGTTAGTAAATTAAAAAAAAGAAAGAAATGAATAAAAAATAGATAAAATGTCTTCTAGAAACTTATTAATTAATTTCTTATTAATTCCTGACCCACTCAGCCCTCCTGGATCTGCCAATGCTCCAGCAACAAGTGAATTGATACACAACAAAGACTCACACTTTCAAATTTTGTTTAAGCACCACAGTTTGGCATGCCAGACAAAAACCTTCTCTCCTCCTCAAGTCTCCTCAGTTCCCCACCAGAACGCCCTGAGATGACGATGTCATTACAGTGGTTTGATAGAGACAGTGTGGTCAATGAAGGAGTGTTTTGGCTATTGCTTTCTCGGCCATATTGTTTTCAACTGTACTGTTTACCTATTGCTATTCAGTCTATTTGCGGGCGAAATCGACTATAGGGTGCGCTAGTAGTTTTGCAAAATGTCGGAAGGAACGGTGATAGACCTAGTTGATGTGATAGAGATAATTAGTACCGTAAACCATGGTCCATTTACCATGGTGCTTTATTTCAAGGTTTCAACTAAGTGATAACAATCGAACATATATGAAATAAAGCACCATGGTAAATGGAATGAAAGAAGTTATATGTGGCCACTTGGTTGCAGCACATTACTGACTACCTGAAAGGTACACTGAATTGCCTAATCTGATTCTTTTTAAGGAGGGAAATTCAAAAACTGTAGAAAAATAGGCTTGTCACAAAGTCACCCCATTAGTCACAATGTAACTCCGGTTTACGGTAATTTTAAAAGACCATTAATTGAAGGGCAGGCTATCCTTGATGCAAACCACATAATTACATGTGTAATAATATCTAGAAGTAAAAGTTATTTTACAAGCCTTGTGCCTTCAAACAAGCGATCTTAAAGGACTGCCCCATCAAATAAAAGTGGAAATCAAATTAGTCATATTATTTATTTATTTTATCAGGCATCGCATTGAAAACATAAAACAATTAAGCACAACGGATGTAATACAAAAATGGGTAAAATTAAAAAAGAAAAACAAATATGACACTGTGGTGCCAAAATGTTATTTGCATAAAACTAGCATTTTGGAATAATAGAATGTCAAATACTAATATTTAACTGGATAAATATAGTCACTTTCTTTAAAATGAAGACTACATATGGTCATATGTTTCGAAACAGGCTTATCTATTCTTAATTTTACAATCCACTCTTTAAGAAGCTTTTTATTTTTTGGAAATAAATGGAATGACACGTCTTTTGATTTTCTAATTGATTACTGAGGGACCGAGCAATACCTATTAGACATTTTTCAAATAATATTTTTCTCAATCGGGTTTTAAGTATGGAAAAATGAATTAAAAATGCCAATAACCCTCCTAATGTTGAAGTGTCTGTGAAGCTCGAGTGATATCAATGTGTCTAGTGAGAATGGCTGTATCGTCTGCGTATGCTGCTATTATAGTGTTTGGGCATGTTGGTATATCATGGGTGTATATTATGTACAGTAGGGGTGAGAGTATTGACCCTTGTGGCACTCCGGCTTTAATTGGATGCATAGTAGATACCTCTGTTCCTTGTCGGACAGAAAAGAACCTGTCAGATAGAAAGGAGAGAAGTATGAGATAGTAGGTCGAAGGAAGAAAAGATTTAAGTTTGAAAAGTAGTCCTTTGTGCCAGACTCTGTCAAAAGCTTGGGCTACATCCAAGAATACGCCAGTAGCATATAGTCTCCTCTCTAGTGCGACTGAGATGTAGTCTGTGACTCGGTGTAGTTGGTGTATGGTTGAGTGAAGTGAACGGAATCCAAATTGATGTTCGGGTAGTATTTGTTTGTCAGTTAGTATGTCGAGTAGTCTTCTGTAAAATAGTTTTTCAAAAATTTGAGAGCAAACCGGTAGTAAACTGATAGGTCGGTATGAAGAGGGGTTTTTGCTATCTTTGTTGGGCTTGGGAATCAACAGTATGTGTGAGTATTTCCATTGTAATGGGAATTTTGTCGTCCTTAGTATAGCGTTGAAGATAGTTGTTAGGAAGACTATAGCTTTTCTGGGCATATGCTGGAGTAGATCGGCAGTGATCAGGTCGTGTCCTGGTGCTTTTTTTTCTCGGAAGTTTGTTTATTTCAAAAAGGACTTCAGACGGTCTAAAAGCAATTGGTGGTAGGGTTAAAGGTAAAGGGTTATCTACGGTGTCCTGTACCAAGGTTTCGTGTTCATCGTCTGTGTAGTCAGTATGTGGTGTAAAGACAGTGGTCAGATGATTAGCAAATTTTCAGATTTTTCACTGTCCGACGCGGCCCAAGAGCCATTATCTATTCTTAATTTTACAATCCACTCTTTAAGAAGCTTTTTTATTTTTTGGAAATAAATGGAATGACACGCCTTTTGATTTTCTAATTGAACACTGAGGGATCGAGCAATACCTATTAGACATTTTTCAAATAATTTTTTGCTCAATCAGGTTTCAATTATGGAAAAATAAATTAAAAACGCCAAAAAACCTTATGAACCCCAGGTAATGGCCCGGCTTCTATCCCCGTTTCTCTAGTTCCTGTAAAGAAGCCACACCGTCGCTTGCGCCCGCCTCTAGGCTATCACTTTCGCGGTCATTTTGTTTTCAACTGTACTGTTTACCTATTGCTATTCAGTCTAAATTGTGTCTACTTTTCGGCAATTACAACCGTTTTTTTAACATTATCTTTTGTTTTTCATAGTTTATAGTTTAACTATAACTTTATAAAATAGTTAAGTCGTTGGTTGTAGTACCTACGTATTTAGTTTAGTGTAAATTGAAAAGTAAGTTGTTCCTGAGGCTTAACTCTCTATTAAATTTTTTTCTGAATACCTATTTTATTTGTAATTTATATAATGTATTCCGTAATTTATGTTTATGGCCTTTGTAATTTATTTGTCTAAACCTTGTAAATAAATGTAATTTTTTTCTGAATACCTATTTTATTTATTTTATGTGGTCTGTTAAAGCCCTAGTGTATTATTATTTTTTTCTCTTATGTAATTTTTCCACCGTTTGAACCAGGCCCTTTTATTTGTTATTGGTTGTATTTTTTCTTCTTTAATTTGTGTTATCTTTATCTTCTTTATGTATAGTTTTTTGTAGGTTAAGACGTTTTTACTTATGTGTAATGTAAATTAAATTGTAAATATCATATTTTTATTTTTTAAGTATGGTTACAAGAATCATATGACATTTATATCAGCTGTAAATAAAAAACAAGTGAACGACGAACACGGCGATAGGCCAGTGTCATTAGTGTTTGGTAGCTGCTCGGGGAACGACTCACCACTGTTACCAACCGTTCCCTCACCCACCTCATCTCAACTATAACACCAGAGCCTGGAAAATACCATTATTTCGATGCATCTATTGATATATAAAGAAGGCGGATTTTCAGCTACGCACTGATATAAGGTACCTTATATACATAAATACTTTCACCATCTGAGCCTACAAGGACAGAAGAATCTCACCATTTTTTCTCATTGATGAACAGTTTTTTATTTATTCTCCCTTTATATATAACGTAAGATTTTTTTTGAAGTTTGTTTATCCCTCTTTAATTTTAATTCCTAGAAATTTAAGTTTATTTAATTTACTTTTTTTCTTTACTTTCATAATTAAGTTATATTATAATTTTATGGGTTTAATGTTATTTTTAAGTTTTATTCTTCCTCAATATATATATATTTGTTAACATTTGGAAGGGCCTTTTATTTTCCTTTTACCTTTATTGAATTTATTCCTATAGGTATATAGGCACCCACCTTTACCCACCACATATTTCATACAGTCCACTTGCTCGTCTTTTCCCGCTAAGAGGGGAAGACTTAAAATCTCACCGGGGAAGGTTTGTGTTTCAATTGCGAAACGCCCCTGGCCCCAACAACATTTGGTCCAATCCGGGCCGGATTCTAGCTCTATTAAATTATTTTGTTAAAAATCAAGCATTTTTCCGTTTCTATTAAATAATTTTTAGTCTTTCAAAATATTCTTATTTCATTGTTTCCAATCACCTGTTAATATTGGAAGTTTATTTCATTGTTTTTAATCAGCTGTTCATATCACATCGGTCGAATTATTTGATTTAATTTTAAAAATTTTTGTCTTTAAAACTATTTTGAAACCTCTTCCAATTATGCCTCCAAAACTTAATAATGAGGAGCTTCAAGCTACCTTAGAAGATTTAGAGGACCAGATAGACGATTTAGCCGCGGACATTAGGACGACGACTTCAATAGGATTAATCCTACCCACCGATTCATCGCGCGAACCCTTATTTTCGGCTCGTCTTTCGCGAATCGATTCCACATATGAGCGCTTTGAATCAGCCCTTTTTGAGGCTAAATCTATTGCAAGGAAATTAAATATCCCTGTGGAAAGATTTAAAGAATTAAAGGATGAAATTACGTCCTCTTATTACCAGGCATTATCATTCAAAATTATCCCCGCTGATGATATAAATCGAACTCACCCGTCTATTACAAATCAAGTTGCAGATGTTTATCCCCACTACCGATTACCAGCCATCGATATACCGTCATTTTCAGGAGATATAGCTAAATGGCAAGAATTCAAAGAAACCTTTCAGTCATTAGTTCATAATAGGGATGATTTGGACAATATTCATAAATTTCATTATTTAAAATCAGCTTTAAAGGGGTCAGCTTTGCAAATTATTTCCGCGATTTCAATATCGCCCGCCGGCTATAACCAAGCCTGGGAATCACTCACCAAAAAATATGATAGCGAGAGAATTCAAGCTACCTTCTTCCTTATGAAGATCTTAAACTTTAGGCCTATTTCTAAGGGTAACCTTTCCAATCTCGACACCTTCTCGGCGGTTGTTATAGAAAGCGCCTCTGCACTTCTAAAATTGGGAATTAAGGACCTTCCGGGATTCATATTGAGCACTTTGGCTCTAAGGCTGTTAGATGCCAAGACTAGGGAAGGCTTTGAGGCAGAATATGGCTCAAAAACTGAGCTTCCCTCTTGGGAAGAATTCGCTGATTTCATTCAAAGGCAGTCGGTCAAACTACAGTCAGAGTCCCTCCTCACCAATTCTGAAACGGTTTCAGTACAGTCCAACCCCGGGTATAGTAAATCTTCCCGACAAGTATTGATGACCTCTGTCTCTTCAGGGAACCCTGTTAAATGCCCGGTATGTAGAAATAATCACCGCGTGTATGACTGCTCTAGCTTTAAACGGCTCACACCACAACAACGCACTGACCGAATTAAGAGTTTGAGACGATGCATAAATTGTTTAGCTTCCGGGCATTTTGCAAATCAATGTTCATCCAAGGTATCTTGCCGGCATTGCGGTAGGAGACATCATAACCTACTGCATTTTTTCCCTCGGAAGATTCAAAACTCCGAGTTTCCACACCCGAGCCCTACGCTATCTTGCTCCGATAAAGGGGCAACTAACCCTATTATCAACGTTGATCCTCCAGGTTGCAGTACTAATGCTTCCACGAAGCCCTCTGAACCGTCGGTTACTTCCTTACCGAGGAACTCTATATTGTCTGTGTCCGCTGGTAGGACGAACGTCTTGCTTGGCACCGCATTAGCTAGGATTCAGGACTATCGGGGACATTGGCACGATTTGCGAATCCTGATTGACAGTGGATCGCAACGTTCTTTTATATCTGAGGAATGTGCTCGCAAGTTAAATTTAACGTCTATGCGCAGCAGAAATCAATTAGTTGGTTTCGGTAATCAAACTATTCCTGGGGTCAAATGTGAAACGCCATGCATTATAGCACCAAGGAAGACTTCATTTCCCAAATTAAACACCGTGGCTGTTGTAACAGAATGGATATGTGAAGATATGCCCACCAACCCTGTTCCGAAAAATATTGCAGAACATTTTCGAGGTCTGGACCTAGCTGATCCATACTTTCATCAACCACGACCTGTAGACTTCCTTCTAGGTGCAGATATATTTGCACACATACTCTGTGCAGGTAACATCAAATCGGAGCATGGTGCTCCTGGCGCAGTTGAAACTATTTTCGGTTGGATTGTAATGGGGCCTATTACTAAAAACTCACCGGACAAAGTTTGTTCCTCCACCGTTCTTCATAGCTCAACAATGTCCAAATCCCATTTTGATTATCCTCCGCGAAAATTAAGTAAATTTTGTGAAACCGGAAATGTCGCGAGCGCAACAAAATCTATTTCCAAAGGTAACAAGGTTTCTAAGATGCTAAATGCTTTTGTGGATGCTAAATGCGCGAAGAATTGTTTAATTACTCACCCGCGCTATGAAACTGGTCACTTCTCAGAGAAAAATCCCCACCAATTGAAAATTTTAGAAAACAAATTTGAATGTGGCGCCTCTCCTCACCACACTGTTGTCAAAAACAGCTTGTCCACAAACCATAGGTTTATACTCGACGCGCATGCAGCAGCGGATGAAGGGTCTTTTAGTGATTATCTCCTCACGGGCCCAAAATTACTGCGCGATATATACGAGGTCGACTTAGCATTTTGTAAACCCCGCGTAAACATGTAGCTTGTCATATGGCAAAAATATTTTGAAAAAGGAATAGCCCCAAAACCTTTAACTCAAAATACATACCCCCGGAAGGTGTATGTATCCCATAGACTTCCGTTCAATCCACTGTGCTTCCCTTTAATGTAATGCGCGCAAAAAAAAACACATTCTGTTAGGCAATCTAAACCACCTGAAGTCGTTTGAGCCATTAAACCCTTTTGTGGATCCCGTTGGTTTTGTTAGGGTGGGCGGCAGACTATGTTCATTTCTCAATGTTGGGATTGATTTATAGGTTCCGTTTCTCACCAAGGAATCTCAACACTATTTGGGGCGAAGTTCTCACCCCTGGGCATTTTCTGGATAGAGCACCTCTTGTCGCACCACCGGCTGAGTTGCTGATTTTCTTGAACCATTGGACCTGGATTATCTGAACTGCACTCAGCAAAGAGCAGGGGCAATGCCGAGCAATATTATTGAACTGGGTAGTTTAGTTCTGCTAAGGGATCCCAACGTACCCCCCTTACAATGGCCCACTGCCAGGGTGACAGAAGTATATCCTGCAAAGGATGGAGTGGTTAGGGTGGTCAGATTAAACATCGGGGAAGCAGAACTCACCAGACCTGTCTCCCGTCTATCCCCTTTAATTCCAGAGAAAGAGAGTTCCTGAAAATTTGTACAAATTTTGGTGGGCGGTATGTTAAAGCCCTAGTGTATTATTATTTTTTTCTCTTATGTAATTTTTCCACCGTTTGAACCAGGCCCTTTTATTTGTTATTGGTTGTATTTTTTCTTCTTTAATTTGTGTTATCTTTATCTTCTTTATGTATAGTTTTTTGTAGGTTAAGACGTTTTTACTTATGTGTAATGTAAATTAAATTGTAAATATCATATTTTTATTTTTTAAGTATGGTTACAAGAATCATATGACATTTATATCAGCTGTAAATAAAAAACAAGTGAACGACGAACACGGCGATAGGCCAGTGTCATTAGTGTTTGGTAGCTGCTCGGGGAACGACTCACCACTGTTACCAACCGTTCCCTCACCCACCTCATCTCAACTATAACACCAGAGCCTGGAAAATACCATTATTTCGATGCATCTATTGATATATAAAGAAGGCGGATTTTCAGCTACGCACTGATATAAGGTACCTTATATACATAAATACTTTCACCATCTGAGCCTACAAGGACAGAAGAATCTCACCATTTTTTCTCATTGATGAACAGTTTTTTATTTATTCTCCCTTTATATATAACGTAAGATTTTTTTTGAAGTTTGTTTATCCCTCTTTAATTTTAATTCCTAGAAATTTAAGTTTATTTAATTTACTTTTTTTCTTTACTTTCATAATTAAGTTATATTATAATTTTATGGGTTTAATGTTATTTTTAAGTTTTATTCTTCCTCAATATATATATATTTGTTAACATTTGGAAGGGCCTTTTATTTTCCTTTTACCTTTATTGAATTTATTCCTATAGGTATATAGGCACCCACCTTTACCCACCACATATTTCATACAGTCCACTTGCTCGTCTTTTCCCGCTAAGAGGGGAAGACTTAAAATCTCACCGGGGAAGGTTTGTGTTTCAATTGCGAAACGCCCCTGGCCCCAACAACATGGTCTATAACCAATATTTGATACTTTTTTTTAATATTTATTAAAATCGTTACTACCATTGATCTTCAATGATATCAAAACAATGCTTAATAATTATATTTTGTGTACTGGAAATAGAATTTAATAACACATAATTAAGAATTATTTATGTGCTAACAAATTATCAAAAGAAGTATTTATGTGTTAACAATTTATTAATCCGAAGAGATTAATAAGCGAGGTGCCGAATGGGAAACGTCCGAGGGGTAGACCGAGAATGAGGTGGGAGGATTGCGTTAAGGCAGATCTTTCAAAGTTGGGTCTGGAAGGCGGTCGGTGGATGGAGGTGTGCAGGGAGCAAGTTGTGGTGTCGGCATCGAACCTTCGGGTTCGTTAAGCCTCTATTATTAATAAAGTTACTAATTGGGAGATACTGAATGAATATTGGTGTTAACATAAACTATCATTTATTGGGCCTTATCGTGGAAAATATGTAAATATTATTAGTAAACTAAAGTATTTATCACATGTAAAAATATGCAACAATGACTTATGCCATAGAAATATGGCAAATCGGACTTTCTTCTAAAAGAACTTAAAAACTCTCGAGTCCATTCAAAGACTGATAGCCATTAAAATCATAAAAGGTTTTAGGACTATATCTTATGACGCATCTTGCATACTCGCATATCGCATATTCTATATTATATAAAGAAATAGTAAACAATTTTAAAATAAGGGTTCTGAAACAAAACATTTTGGACTTCCCGTTAACTGAAATTGACGATAGGACCCCTTACGAATTTTGGATACACCCTAAAGATCTTATAAAGCCAGATGTGATAAATGCTGAAAGGAATCCGCTCGGTAAAATTTTTACAGACGGCAGCAAGGACCAAGACAAAGTAGGAGCAGCCATCGTAATATTCGAAGGAGACCAGTTGATCCACACAGGATACTTCAGGCTCGGACCATACTGTTCCAATAACCAAGCAGAACTGTTCGCCCTCTTACAAACCCTAATATACGTTCAAAATTCAGGTATTAAGACATATTGTATTCATACAGACAGCCAAATCACAATCAGCAAATTAAAAAACATAAACATACATGAAAACCTTGTTGAGGAAATCAGGCGATTGTTGATCTCTTGCTACTGCCAAGGTAAGGTTATTTCCTTTAAATGGGTGAAAGCTCACGCTGGTGTGCTAGGAAACGAGCTAGCGGATGAAGCAGCTAAGGCTGCGGGAAGGGACACAACTCTCCGGATTATCTTCAACAAGGCACCAATCAGTGCAATCAAACAGCTTTTGAAAACAGCAACCAAACAGGCTTGGGACGAGAAATGGGCAACATCTACGAAAGGTCGGTATACCTACGAGTACATACAAACACTAAACGACAGAGCAGAACTCAAAAAACTAACTCACAAACTAACACAATTTTTGACAGGACATGGTGCAGCCAAAAGTTATTTGTTCAGATTCAAGCTAACTGACGAAAAAATTTGCATATGCGATGGAAAAAGCGAGCAATCTTACGATCATTTAATTTTTAATTGCTCTAAACTGGACAGATACAGGCACAAACTGGTCTCAGCGGTACTATTGAACGGTGACAAATGGCCGCCTTCAAAGAAGGATCTAATAGGGAAATATTTTTCATACTTTGATGCATTTGTGGACCGGATAGACTTCACCGAACTATAACACAAGCATACACGCATTATAAAGGTGCATACACGCATTATAAAGGTGCATACACGCATTATATACATATTTATTCTATGTATGTATGTATGTTTATGTTTATCGTGTGTATGTATGGTATGTATGTGTTGTATGTATATATGTATTGTATGTTTATGTTTATGATTATTGGTATGTTTATTGTTTGTATACTTATGTTCAATGTTATGTTCATTTTTTGGATGTTTATGTTTGTTGCTATTTCAATGATATGTTTATGTATATATTATTTTACGTATTCTATTTATACATGCACGTCATGTATATTTATGTATGGGTAGTTTATGGATAGTATGGGTACATAGTGCATACTTTACTACTATACTTGTACATAGTTGTATACTTTACTATAGTTTACTTATATATTACTTATATTTTATTAGATATAGTTTTTCATTCTCCTATTTATATATCCATATATATATGTTATTTGTTATATGTTATACACTTATTTCTATACATGTATGTTATACGATAAATTATTATGTCAATTGATTATGTACATATGTAATTAAATACGCGTTATGTCGTAAGACGGTACGCGTAGAAATAAAGTTACTCGTTACAGGGTTACTGTAATGAGAAAGCAAGATGTAAAAATATATAAATATTGTTAGTAAACTATTCATCACATGGAAAAATATATAAATATTATCAATAAAACAAGGTCTTGAATATTATCTATTTACTCAATTACGAATTTGTTGACTAATTTTACTATTTACACTCCATTAGTGGACTATTTTAGACAAAAAAAAAGTCTTTTTGCATTTTTACGAATCAATTGAATAGATCCAAATAAAGAAGAACAATTTTGAGTCTAAAATGCCAGTTAAAATGTGGAAATTCTTTGTTGGGCTGATAGAAAGCTTTTTTCATTCAAAAAAAGATGGCGGACACAGGACGTTGACCACACTGTCTCTATCAAGCCAATGTAGATTTCATTTAGCGCTAATCATTATAATTTACATATTACTATTAAATGGTTTGTTAGTACTTGTATATACTTGTTTTTATTTTATTGAAATATAAGGGTACTAGGTCATGCAGATAATAAGGTGCTGCTAGGTGAAAACTTGGAAACTCTAAAGGTCCTTTACACTCTACGAACCTCACCCTCGAACCTTGCCGTACCGGCGTTAAACGAACAGCCATTTGTACTTAACGTGACGTTAAGCGAACCAATATGGCTGACGCACCCAACGCTAGCTTATGATGAAGAAAAAATCTCCATTATCAATATATTTTATATTATCTGAAAAATAAAAAAGACACAGGAGAACAGATGAAGTACCTAGGACACCCGAACAGCCGACGTGAAGGCTGTTCGAGTGTAGAGTTCGAAGGTAAAGTTTGTAGAGTGTAAAGGGTAAAGAGTGTACCTTAAAACAAAATACGACAGCTGGCATAGAGCTTGTTCAAGAAATAAATATGGATGAGATAAAATGTCGTTGGTTGCAGAAATACGGACGATCACGGTGATATTGATGTTTAGGGGAATACTTTTGAACATGTAAAGAAGTTTAAATTTTGAGGCCATGATAAGTGAAATAGAAGAGGAAATCCAGACTAGATTAAAGGCGGTCATTTTCTGAAAAATATTGGCGCACTCAAAATTTAAAAAAATTAGTTCCAATTCATTATCGGCCTTTACGAACCCCGTCTGTAAATTTTTATTTACGATATCTCGCAAAAAACTCGATCGTGTTTACTATGTTATATCTAGAAGAAAGGGACCATATGGGCGGAGGAAGACGGATTCATCCCGACTGAGAAATAATGAAAAAGTGAGGAGTAGAATTTAGTTTGATATCCTGACATGGCTATTAAATAAAACATCTGTATGAGGTAGATATATTGTTTGATTGTATCAGAAAATATCTTTTGCAATAACAATTTTAGGATGCGTGCGGCGCACATTGATTCGTTGCCGTTACCTTTGTTAGATGTGTGATCAAGAATCTCGTCTAAGTCAGGTATTTACTGTGCCGCCAGAAACTGAATGGAAAAGCTGAATCAGGGCATAAGATACAAAAATTTAAAAGAATAAATAAAAATTTTCACTTATATCTTACCTTCAGGATGTCAGGACTTGAAACTACTGCAGCAGCCGCACCATTGAACCATTGGAAGTGTATTCCATTTTTTCCACATTTTTCCTGAACTGCGTGTAAATTATTATCAACACCTAGAAAATAAAAATGTATATGTATATAAATATAAACCACTTGGGTCACATGCATATCTCGATTGAACCTAAATTTCAGCACTATTTCCGAAAGAAGGACGAGTTGTTTCCTCATCCATTTTCACTGAAGACAAATGTTGCAGCAGATAATGCTGTGCTCTCAATTAAACAGTTTGAAAACAGCTCTTGTAGATTCTGCAGCTTTGGATTTGGATGTGACTCTGAGTAGATTCCTGTTGAATTATCGTAATACGGTTCATATGACCACTGGATCCCCCCCCCCTCTGACGTTGATTGGACTTTGTTAAGGACCTGACTTAACCTCCTAAGATCCCCTGCGATGTCCACCAAAGTGTAAACGGCTAAGTAAAAAGAAATAAATGCATATCGAGATATGCATGTGACCCAAGTGTTTTATATACTAGGTTGTTACAAAAGTCCTTGTGCATATCAAGTTGTTTACATTGAGGTCTCTAATTTAATCCTTATTTAATCTCTGACGAATACTAGTCTTATGTCAATGTTTACATTAACTAATCCTCTAATTATCTATGTACTCCAACTGTCCCTGCCTTTCATTCAGTTTATTAAATTTCACTAGAAATGTCGGAAGAAAAATTTGTCATCCGCGGCCTTCTTAGGCATTATTGGAAAAAAGGTTTTAGTGCAAAGGCCTCAGCCGAGGAAATTTGTGCAGTGGAAGGGGAAAGTGTGGTGCATCGAAACACGGCCGCATTTTGGTTCAGGCGGTTTAATTCTGGAAATACATGCCTTGAAGATGAACCTAGATCAGGTCGTCCTAGATCACTTCGAGCTGGTTCCAGAGGGCAGGGCTATCAACGCTGAGCTATACTGTGAATAGCTCGATAGGGTATATGAAGTTTTAAAAGTGAAATACCCCGCTTTGATTAATAGGAAGCAAGCGTTATTTCAGCAAGACAACGCCCCTGCTCATCGCTCACGATTAATTAAAGAAAATTTTTCAGAAATGAACGGGATTAGCGTCTTGCCCCACCCTCCTTACAGCCCAGACGTCGCACCGTCTGACTATGGACTTTTCAGGATCAAGGGCGCATTTTTTGAAAGGTCGGCGCTTCGAAAACTTCGATGATGTCAAATCTGGAGTTCTTTGCCTCGAAAACTGCAGAGTGGTATCAACATCAAATACAACTTTTGGCTGAAAGATGGGTTAAAGTAGTTGAAAATGATGGCCTGTATTTTGAAGAATAAATTTGATTTGTAAATTTTGTACTCACATTTGAATAAAATTAATTTTGTGAACAAGGACTTTTGTAACAACCTAGTATTTATATACATATACATTTTTATTTTCTAGGTGTTGATAATAATATACACGAAATATTATTATCAACACCTAGAAAATAAAAATGTATATGTATATAAATATATAAAACACTTGGGTCACATGCATATCTCGATATGCATTTATTTCTTTTTACTTAGCCGTTTACACTTTGGTGGACATCGCAGGGGATCTTAGGAGGTTAAGTCAAGTCCTTAGCTGACGTCCAATCAACGTCTGAGGGTGGGGGGGGGGGGAATCCAGTGGTCATATGAACCGTATTACGATAATTCAACAGGAATCTACTCAGAGTCACATCCAAATCCAAAGCTGCAGAATCTACAAGAGCTGTTTTCAAACTGTTTAATTGAGAGCACAGCATTATCTGCTGCAACATTTGTCTTCAGTGAAAATGGATGTGGAAACAACTCGTCCTTCTTTCGGAAATAGTGCTGAAATTTAGGTTCAACATGGTCAGGCCTTCTGATAGTTAAATGGAAGGTCACTGCCGGCTTCCAAAATGTAGTTCATACATAGGTCTTTTTCATTTGTTATTGGATATTCAGGAAATGGTGCTCGAGAAAACCAATCGGCGATATTTTTCTTAGACTTTACCCATTCTACATCATATTCGGTACATGTAATTAGACATAATATGCGCCCACCTCTGCAATCTATTTGCTGCGCAGGTTGGGATTCCATGCTTTGGTCCAAAGCTGGATAATAGGGGCCTATTATCGTCCACCAATATGAATTTTCGTCCGTACAAGTAACTGTGGAATCTGCTAATCCCAAAAACCAAGGCTGCCCCCACCTTATTTAGCTGAGAGTATGACTTCTCGGCCTGAGACAACGTTTGGCTAGCAAATGCCAGTGGTCGATCTATTCCATCTGCATAACCCTGGTGCATCACTGCATGCACCCAATCCAAAGTCAGATCCATCCACTGCTAAACGAATTGGGTAGTCTGGATGGTAATGGTCAAGACTTCGATGATTATGAATTAGCCTCTTGATGTTATCAAAAGCTCGAGCGCATTCATCACTCCAGTTCCAGGGGTGCCCCTTTTTCAGCAGACTGTATAGCGGTGATAAGTTTGTGGCTAAGTCCGGCAGAAACTTTGACAAAAAATTTACTACTTCCAAAAACCGTTGGAGTTCCTAAGCATCATTCGGTTTTGGGGCTTCCAAAATCGCACGAACCTTGTCATCTGTTGAATACAACCCCTTGAGCTTCTACTCTGAAGCCAAGTTATTCAATTAAGGTCTTGCTAATCTCACATTTTTTAATAGATAGAGTGAGCCCTGCTTCAGGAAGCTTTTCTAGTGCTCTGAAGACCTCTGTCCTCAACAATTCGCGCTCCTATTAATACGTCGTCGATCATGACTGATGTAACCTAATCCTGAAAGCAAAAGATCCACAGCTGTCTGAAATTTGCTGGGATCCGAAGCAATGCCAGAAGGCAAACCCAAAGGGCGAAACCCAACAGGTCTTTTTAACATCCAGTCCATAATACTTTTCCGTTATCTTTATTTGTGGCAATCCCAATGGCTTCCATAATCGTAAGCTTTTTAGTGCCCTCTTCAAATAAACGGTCACGATTGGGGCCCATAATGTATTCCAATCACAAATCTATCGACCGACACCTTATGTAGTTTGTCGAGGTAATTGCCAAACTTAGGATTTCCGCAAGATTACGGAGCGCCAATCCATTCACCAACAGTTTCATTCTGGTCTCTAACAGCATTATAAAATTTAAAACGAGATGCAAACACTGTTTGAGTCTTCGAGAAATGATCATCCAATAACACAATCAGTTCCTTATAAGCAGTAGACTCATGATTTCCCGGAATCCGCTGAATTGGTTTACAAGTTGAAATCGTCTTCCATCAAAGCGTTTAAAAATGTGTCGCGTTTTAGATCCTCATTCTTACAAAAATATTGGCTTTAAAAAAACTTTCAGTCAGGTATAAGGTTAGGGTTTATCTTTGCTGTTTTTGTTAATACAAAGTCAACTTTATTCTGATTTTTTAAACGTTCAATGTATTATTAATGTGTGCAGCGTATAGCATATGGAGTAGCCATGAACAATAGAATATACCTTTAATTTTTTATCCCTCTAATATACTATTTTTGAATATTCCAATCCTAATCCCAATTAGGAATAAATCGATATATTATCTTCATTACTTTTCATACTTACTATCAGCAGTAAATAACAAAAAAGATTTGTAGAAGTAGTAGAGGTTGCCGATGACTGGGAAACCCAAGAGGCCAGGATAAGAATAGAACTTCCGAACTCGAAGCCACAGTATCACACCCAGGGCGAGGTGGACCAGCACCATAACCATGGCAGCCATTCCTAGCATCTCCATCTTCCTGAAGGAAAGAAGGAATCATTTCATCCGTTTAGTGAAAGGTCTTACATTATCATATTGATTTGGAACAATATTTGATTTCTGTTTTTGAGGTGGCAATGTTTAGAAGTTAGGTGAAAATGTTACACTTTATGTAAAAATTAAATATTTGTGCCAATGTTTTGACTCACATTTCAGGCTTCATCAGGACTAAATAATAATATAGATAACCACCAATCAGTTGTAAATAAAAATAGTTATTAAATTGATTAATAATAACATATTTAGACGATATATCTTGTATTAAATTCATATATTGATATATCATCATCATATATATATTGTATTGATATAGTTGGACTATTACCTCCTTCGGAAAGATACTCCTACTGAATAACTATTATTGATTGATTTACTTCTTGGAGGGAAGTAATACCAGTCGGCATTACAGCCGCTGAGACAGTTGCTAGGGCAGTATTCGCCAACTGGATCGCAAGATTTGGCCTTCCGACTGGCATTATTACGGATCTAGGAAGGCAATTTGAATCTGACTGATTCCGCGGTTTATGGTTATAAACTCCTCCAGACCTCCAGATAAACTCCTCATCAGAAGTACAACCTAATTTTCACCCAGTTCCTCATCCACAGAGACAGGTACGTATCATACACCCCCAGTCACATAAGTAATCCTCAACAGACTATCGACCCAAATTCCAACCGATAATAGTTCCACTCTAGCATCCTTCTTAAAACATCTCCAAGATACTATCAAACCTCTCATCACCCTTCTCACTTACCGTGAATCCTTACCGAAATTCCTCTCAATATTCCACGATGAGGGCAAAGCCTCTTGTACGGTAATTTTAGTGAAAATAAAAAAAGGGGAATAAATACAATTAATCTGATTAATATAACCAACGTAAAAAACGTGATAAAAAAATTATTTTGCTCTGATGAGCTCTGAAAAGCAATTAATACAATTAAATTAACTGTAAAATAAAAAAATGAAATAAGTCTTTAATGCAACTTACCAAGCTTATGCTGTACGCTGATTCGGAATTTCGGGCAAGGGTGAAATGAGGATAATCAGGTAAAAGACATTGAAGGAAAGTTTTAGGATGAAGGAAATTTTCACCTGTTGCTTGTCCTTCTTGAATTTTGCGGCCAGCGGCAAACAATGACGGTTGAAGAGAAAACTTCAAAATAATAGTAAATTTCATACCCAGGAGGTAGAAAATTGTAAGAATTTGACACCCAAGAGGTACAAACCCAACCAGACACGATGATGCTTACTGTTCAACATCAAGAAAGCAAGTGCGCAAAAAATGGCTGATCCCCGCAAAGATGGCTGGCCCGGAATTCTAACTCCTTCCAAATGCCATCTTGATGCCACTGACGACCCAATTGTTGGCCCAGCGATTGCTATCTCCGGTGACGGTTAAGGCGCCAAATTCAACTTGAAATATAATTTAAAAACCAAAAATAAAAAAGGAATTATCTGTGATAAAATAAAATTAAAATACCGAATATCCCTACATAACATAATCCTGTGGATATGATAATGATAATAACATCCTGTGGAATGCTAATGGACTATCCACTAACCAACCACGACGAACTAGACATTTTTCCAACCACAATCACATAGATATTGCACTCATAACTGAAACTCACTAAACACAAAGAACACATTTTTGCATACAAGACTATATTACTTATAGATTACGGCCACCCAGATAGTAATTCCACGCCGGCTGTTGTAATCTTATCCATTAACACTGCAATTCTACAATCCCTAATAAGGCGGGAAACACTACTTTGGGGTACTGGTGTACCCCAATGAAAAAGTCAATGTTCAGAAACAAAAAATTTGTGAATTATAATTACATTTTAACATAGTTGTTAAATATCATTCACCATACATATGTATTAATGAAAAAATAAAATTAATTCAACAATTAGGACATTTTTTTTTTTGGTGTAACAAACATATGAACTTTTTGCACTTTTTAGGTTTTTTCGTTTTTTTTTTCGATCGCAGAAAGCTGCATCTTCCAGCGCTTGTTTGCTTAGGTACTACTGGTTCATCAACTAATTTAATTCTTAGGATGTGTTGCAATAGGGCGTGGAGTGGAGAGCGCAAAGTTCGAATAGTGTGATAATAATGTGAGGCCTCTCTAGTTCCCATGCAAGATCTTTCAGAAACGTTCTCCGATTTTTTAATATTTTTTTATTCTTATTTGCCGAACCATTTAAAAGCACCAGAGAATTGCCTCCCACAATATCTAAAATATTGTCAAACAGCCGTATAGGCCAGTGCCTTGTCTTCTTTGCACAGGTATACGTATGACACAACTGATCTAGTGTGTCCACTGTCTAGTGTGTAAGTCTTCTTTCCCTCAATCTCTTCAGACTTCTTCTGATTGGCTGGTTATCCTAAAATTCCCACTCCATGTTATATTTCTCGCGCTCTCCATCGGTACTTTTGCCGGTGCAAAACCCGGCTGGGTTTATGGCCGAAAGTTCCCCAACAATCTTCTTAGGTATAGCAACACATAAAACAAGGATTTCGAAACAAAACAGGTAAAATATAAACACCATAACGCATCAAATAAATAAAACTTATGAAAATACTACACTGGGGTACCAGTGCACCCCAAAGCTCAAATTCCGACAAACTCTTTAATCAACCCAAACTATTAATCTGATTATTTTCAAGTGTTGACAAAGACTAGAGAATACTGGAGAGGTTATGTCCATGCACGCTCTGGCTTTTCCCAAAGCCTTATTCCTTCCACTCCAACGGACGCCATTCAATTACCTCAATGAGTCCTTTAAATCCAACAGTCTCAGCTGTATACCGTCTCCCTGGTAAGTCCCTTTCTCATAGTCAAATTGATTCCTTATTCCAATCCTTCGGATCGCGTTTCATTTCTGGAGTATACTACAATGCTAAACACCATTGATGGGGCTGTCGAACATCCAACTCATGTGCAAACATCATATCTCAAGTTACATCTTCCAATTGTTATCCTGCCCTCTCCCCCTGAGAAAAAACTTCCTGACATCCTCGACATATTTATCACCACCTTGGGGTCACCTGTGGTATTGTGGTTAGCATGGCAACCTACAATACTAAAGATCGCGGGTTCAATTCCAGCGGTGGCCCTAGGATTTTTTAATGGGAGTAAAAATCCTTAGCTATGCCGTCCCTTGGATAGGACGTAAAATGGAGGTCCCGAGCCTGTACGATGTCAGGTACTCGTTAAAGATCCCTATCCTAATTATACCTGGATAGGCAAAATTTAGGACTCCCACTGTAGCATCGTCCGATTAGCCTTAGTAGCATAAAAATGGACGTTAAACAAACAAACATATTTATCACCTCCCAGATTTCCTGTTTTCACACCACTATAAAATCCTTGGATGACCTCTCCTTAGACCTCAGTCCAGTACCGCTTACATTACATTCAAACACTGTTTCTAAATCCTCCCCTCCTACATTGTTTAGAGGACGAGTCAACTGGGAAAATTTTCGAGATGATTTTGAAAATAAAATTGATTTCAATATTTATATTAAGAGCAAGATCGAAGTGGCATATGACACGATACCCAGCTTGTTGAAATATACTACAATAAACTGACCTACAAATTAAAATCAGAAATAAAAAAATTCAAAATTTAATCAACTTTCCTGAAAATCTTAATCCTGATGACAAGTCATTATGTACTACCACAAAAATCCCCTCTCTTTTCTATTAATCGTGGTTTTCGTTATTTTTCAATTAGGGAGAAATCTTAAAAATGATACCTCAATCATCATTTATAATCGAGTATCGAGAAAGTTATGGCGTACCGACAACAAAAAAACTTATAGAAATCATTATATAGAAGATAGATCAGAACCAAACAATTACCAGAGCATTTTGTACGGCTTGTTTTTGGCAAGCAAGCTGTAAATGAACTAATCAGGAAAAATGGATGAACTCTTTTATACGATTACTTTGTATTTATTCATAACTAATGTATACCACACGGGCGCGTATAATGATTCTTTTTTCACACCTGAACAATAGCCTGCGTTCTGATTATGATAATCGCATATTATGACTGGTGTCCTAGACATGTAACAAAAAGTTACCTTTCATTAATAAATCATTGAATTAGTTGAATGCGGAAAGATTCGCTTCGAAAATCTCTTTCTTACTTTTAAAACTTCTTCTTCTTTCTCGGTAGTGTCTTTCAGCGTGGAGGTGCCTCGGCCCATGCATACCAAGCCTCTCGATCTCGTGCCATAGCATTCATTGCCAAACAAGTAAGGGTCTGGCCACACATGTCCGCACCGGATCCGCACCGCAGCATTAATATAGGTTATGTTCAGAATATTTTTAATTTAACTTACATATTACCTTTAGTTATGCCTAAAGTGGCCTATGTCTGACATGTGTGGCCTGACCTTTAGGCATAACTAAAGGTAATATGTAAGTTAAATAAAAATATTCTGAACATAACCTATATTAATGCTGCGGTGCGGATCCGATGCGGACATGTGTGGCCAGACCCTAATGTGGGTGATTCTCAAACTATGGGTAACTTCTTGTCACTCCATATTGTCACTCCATACAAAGCCAAACCCGGCATTGTGGCCTCTTTTTTAAGATGTAAACGTTTTCTGTGAGCAGATATCTGACTGATATAATGAAAATCACGAGCGCCCCCCCCAATATTTTGACAAGAGGGGACTGTCCCCCCCCCCCCAACATTTTAGCAATGAAATTAGCGGGATCAGGCTAAGAAGAAAAACTTGGATAAAATTTAATCAAGAAATTTTGGCCCACAACCTTCAACTTTAAGCCTTAACAACTCCCTATTTATTGAATGTAACTGAGAGACTATAAATACCTTTAAAATAAAGCGTTGGAGGATGACTTAAACGTCCCAACAGTTGTTTTAGGTGTTATTATTTCAACTTTTAGCCCCTCGAATTTCTACTGACCCTACCTAGGAAAATATTGAGCCGTCCCCCCCAATAATTAGGTGCTGATGACGCCCATGATGAAAATTATACCATATTTCTCCGTTCTTCTGATCGAATCTGATGATTTTTTATCTTATTCGTCATTGTCATGGGCTGTCACAAGTTATGATTTTTCTTACATAATATATATTTTGGCTTATAGTACTTACTTATTTGACAAAAATGTATTACCCTGATTGTAATGTAACGGAAGAAGTATTAAAATAACACGATGTTCAATCATTTAGTATAAATGATAAACCAATAAAAAATTCTTAAAAATTGTAACTGGGATACGATGCCATCAGCGTGGACGGATGAATTACCGAATCGTACACCAACCACGTGTACCATCGGGCTCGAGTGCCGGATGGTGAACAGAGCAAATAATATTCATTGTTGTTGGTCATTGCATAAATAATTAATCAACCTATTATACACTATACAGGGTGTCCCGAATTTAAAAGGCAAAACTTCAGGAACTTATAGGCGATCGAAAAACTAAGACAAAAAGTCCTTTAGAGATTTGCTCGTTTTTGCTTAGTTTTGGAGAAAATCGCAAAAAAAGAAACAAAACAAAAATGTTATAGGTAGCGATTATCACCTTTCAAAGTTCGTCTGGCTAGGCAGAGAGATATGTAAACACTTAATGTTATCCTTTACATTCTTTTATTTGTTTACATTTTGGCTTCCTTCTAGGATTATAATTCCTAAATCAGTCTTCAGTCAGTTGCTCAGATATTTTTGTGTGAATAGCATACTTACCGCGTACATGTTCTAATGCTGAATACGCTGATATGATTTTTGTGTATGGTTTCTGTAACGGTAATGCTTTAGAAGCGGTGCGGGAGTATGCGCGCCGATTCCCAAATAGAAGAGTGCCTAATCTTTTTGTTAACTTTTAATAGACTGTGTCATTCTTAATACGTAATGAAGGCGACCAATTCCAGGCAGCAATAAGAGCAGATTATCGGAGAAGAAATTGTGTCCAAAGCCACTTCGATAACAATCCTTAGACGAGCATCTGCTGCATTAGGAATATCGCGGCAAGCAATATGGCGAACTTTGAAAGGTGATAATCGCTACCCATACCATCTTCAAAAAGTTCAGAATTTACTACCTCAAGATTATGTCAAGAGATTGAATTTTAGTAACTGGTTTATTGAAAAAATTGATGATAATTTATTTCCATTAAAAATTATATGGACCGATGAAGCTACCTTTATAAGAGGAGGAATTGTTAATCAAAGAAATTATCATGTATGGGCTCTTGAAGATCCCAGAGCTATTAGAGAGAATAGGTTTCAGCATGAATTTGCTATTAACGTTTGGCTTGGAATTTGGAACGGATTACTGATGGGACCATATTTTTTTACCCTAAAGATTGAATGGAATCACATTTACACATTAACGACTTTTCTAATTATTTAGATGACATTCCCTTACAACATTGGATTGAAATGTGGTTCCAGCTCGATGGATGACCAGCTCATTATAGCAGAGCTGCTCGAGCCTGGCTGGATATAAATTATCCACAACGATGGATTGGACGTGGAGGAGTAGTACCTTGGCCACCCAGATCACCTGATATGACACCCATGGATTTCTTCGTATGGGGTACCTTGAAGCAGGAAGTTTATTCGGTGTCAATCAACTCAAGAGAGCAATTAAGAGACCGAATCATAGATGCAATGCACCAAATATCATGAGAACAATGTTTAGCTGCAATTTATCAAGTGAGTGCTAGATGTAATGCTTGCATTGGTGCAAGAGGACAACATTTTGAGCAATATTTACATTAAAAAGAACATAACATTAATATAAATGTAAATAAATAAGTATAAAAAAAACATTTTATAAAAAAATATTAAACCGACTTCGAAACCTAGGAACCAGTAAAAATAAATTCACTGAAAAGTTTGAAATAATTACGTTCTGATTTTTATGAATACACAGCAAAATTGAAAATGGTATAAAAAGTGGAAAAGTGCAATAAGACGAATAATTTTATTTTGATTTGTACAAATACACACTAATCCTTATATATATAAAAATCTCGTGTCCCGATGTTTGTCTCTCTATTTCTCAGAAACTACTCAACCGATTTTAATGAAATTTGGCTCAATGTATATAGTTTTGGCCAACTTACCGGACCGGATAGTTTTTAACTTGATTAGTGATCAAAATAATTCTTATATAGCGAATTATTGCAAATACAGGAGGTCGTGTTTCGATTTATTAACATGGCGTCATATGTCGATTTCATAATGTTTTTGTTTATAAGCATGCTATTGAAATACAGGTTATCATTATTATAATTTTGTATTGCGTTATGTGGGTGCAGTTATTTTGCCTATATTATTATTTTCCACAGACAAATAGTAATACAAATTTGTATTTATTGTTAATTTTCATTAAAGAATAAATAAATCAAGAAAAGGTTACAATAAATACTCAAATGTGTAGGTACTTTTTCTTCCTTTTCCTTTTTTATTTGTATTTAAATTAAATTACTAGCTAAGCGCTGAAACGCTTTGCTGGGCCCACCCTGATATCAACTTTTAGTATAGTAAATGCATTTTAATAATTTAAATTAGGCTATTATTTGAAATAATACTCTATAAATGTTGTAACAGTACCTACTGTCATAGGTGTAACCTAAGAGAAGCCTGACTTGGGGAGTCAGTGTTGCCAAAAATTAGTGAAAATTAGTCAATTGGCTACACTGCGGGTAACCAGTCGTAAAAACTCCCTCACAAAAAGGGTGTGTTTTGATTAGGTGTTGTGGGATACTTTGTGATTTGCTAAAGAACTGCATAATTAAGACTTTAATATTATATTTTCAGTTAATTTATTTAACAGAAGTTTCTTTATTTTCATTATTCGTTTTGTTATTATTATTTAAATACAGTGTTTTTTTATTTTACCAAACCTTTTTATCATTTTTATCCCGAGATCTAAAATGTAAAATTTAAAAAATGTCAGTGAAGATTTGTAATTCCTCCTTTATCAACAATAATTTAAAGTTGAGAAAATTTAATCCCAATCGAATAGAGGCTGTTGCTTCCTAAGTTGTAATTATCTTTAAATGTAAAATTTAAGAAATGTTAGCGAAGATTTTAATCCTTTCTTTAATTTAAAGTAGGCTATTATTGGAAATGATATTTACTTATCTTTAAATGATTGTTGATTAAGAAAGGATTACAAATCGCGGCATTTTTTAAATTTTACATTTAATGATTATTACACCTCTACTGAACAGAAATAATTGTTATTTGGGTAACCTCAAGTTTCAGATTTATCCGCCATAAATATGAGAGTACTACTACAAAATAATCCACGCACACAGAGTATAAAAATCTGGTGCGTGCGCGCAACACACAACTTTCACTTACCAACTTACTTAGATTAGAAATGAATGCGTTTTGTTAATTGCCACTTCTCAAATGAACAGAACGGCTTTAATTATGAACAATATACAATGTACCAGGATCATACCTAGGTACCTAGTAACACTTAAACAAATACTGGCAAGTATCATAAGTAGTTATGCACATAAGTATAGACTTGTCAATTTTATTGTGGCGGTACACCAAATATGAGAAACAAAATGGCAGCCTTTCGTGTGAGTAAGTACCGACTGGAGCTATCGATTATGGTTTGATTGTACATAATCGAGTTTTGTAACAGTCTTCTTCTTCTTCGATGGTGCTACAACTCATGAAGAGTTAGGGCCTCCCGCAGTCTTCTCTGTTTTGTGCAGCTGCTCTCCAATTTCTAATGCCAAGCATTTTTTGGGCATGTACCGCCACACTGTGCTTGGTAAACGTAGGCGAAGTCTACCAACCTTCCTTTTTTCTCCAAGAGCATTTTTTAGGATCTCATAATTACTTAATCTAGGAATGTGTCCAGCCCATCTCAAATGACCAACCTCTATTAAATTAATGACATCAGGCTCATTCAGAATTGGGCGTATCCGTATTCGCTAATAGGAATACGAATATTACCCAAAGCACCCCAACCTACGAATACGAATATTCGTATTCGTATTCGCATATAGGCATACGAATACGTTTGTATTCGCAAATGTAAATACAAATATTCGTAAATCAGAAAGTATTAATACGGATATTCGCGTATGCGTAGAAAAATATGCGAATATTCGCAGGGAAAATCTGCGAATATTCGCGTACTCGCAGCTGAAATACATAAATAAGTTCGTATTTACTTGATAGAAATACAAATACAATCGTATTCGCTACCAAAATATACGAATACACTTATAACCGCAGGGAAATATATGAATACAGAAACCTATATTCTCAAGTAAAAAATTACTAAATAATATAAGTACTGGGCAAAATTTTCCAATAATTGAATTGAATTTTTAATAATTCATGCATTCCATGACTCAACAATGTTGAATATTCGCGTACTCGCAGCTGAAATACATAAATAACTTCGTATTTACTTGATAGAAATACAAATACAATCGTATTCGATACCAAAATATACGAATACACTTATAACCGCAGGGAAATATATTAATACAGAAACCTATATTCTCAAGTAAAAAATTACTAAATAATATAAGTACTGGGCAAAATTTGCCAATAATTGAATTGAATTTTTAATAATTCATGCATTCCATGACTCAACAATGTTGAAGCAGCCATTAAAATAATCATTGGGCAGGCCAAATCTTTTATAGGAGGAGCCACAGCCCTGGGATCCAAGAGACAGCAATCCACTGCCCTTTCCACAGCTGAAGCGGAGTTCATAGCAGCTTGTGAGGCTGTGAAGGAACTCATCTGGATAGTACTTCTGTACGAAGAAGGTGACTCCTATTCTGTGCCTACCTCTTTTTATGTGGACAACCAAAGGGCCTTATTTATGTTGGAAAAGAAGGATAGTAAGACTTTAAAGCTCACAAAGCATATTAGGGTCAAGTATAATTTTCTTTTGAAATGAGAAGAGGCTTCATAAAAGAAAGAAACGATCCTGGTAAAGAAAAGAGTTGGAGGCAGCCGAAATGCTTAAGGCAAATGGTGACAGCAGAAGATTCTATGCCACAGGTAACCAAAACAGGAAGCCATTTAGGCCCACTCACTCATCATGCAAGGACCGTGATGGTAACATCATTGTTGAAAAAACGGCATGCATGAACTTGTGGAAGGAACACTTTGCAAACATGTACGCCGGAGATCAGGGTGAGGAGGAAGCAAATCGCAATCACCTAGTCCTACCAGAAGAAGATGTAGAACCACCAGACATCGAAGAGGTAACCGATACCTTAGACAAGCTAAAACATCACATGGCACCTGGAGCAGATGATATTCCCGCTGAATTATTAAAGTTTGGTGGAGAAAGACTGGAAAAAGCCCTTCACAATCTGATTATGGACATTTGGGAAAAGAAAGACATACAGGCAGACTGGAAGAAATCTTTGATATGTCCCATATTCAAAAAAGGGGGCCCCTTTGATTGTGGAAATTACCGGGGCATAGCTCTGCTACCATGTGCATACAAAGTGCTTTCGAACATTATTTGCAAACGAAAACTCCCAGTCGCAGAAAGAGAACTAGGCCCTTATCAATGCGGATTCAGAAAAGGCAAATCCACAGTGGACCAGATGTTTTGCCTCAGGGTAATACTGGAAAGAGGACGTGAGTTTTGTATGACAACTCACCACCTGTTTGTGGACTTTAAAGCGGCCTATGACAGTATTAATCGAGAGGGTCTCTATGGAGCACTGAGACAGATGAATGTCTCAGAAGGCCTGATAAGATTAATAAGAATGACTATGACAGGCCTCGAATGCGTTGTCCAGGTTCAGGGCGATCGTTCTGAAAGTTTCCCATCCACAAGAGGGGTCCGTCAGAGGGATGCACTAGCCTGCCTGCTTTTTAACCTTGCTCTGGAAAAGGCAATAAGAGATTCTGGAATTCAGACGACGGGAACCATCATAAACAGATCCGTGCAGCTCCTAGCATACGCCGACGACATTGATATAGTTGGACGCTCAAAAAAAGCAGTTGAGGAGGCATTCCTTTCTCTAGCAGAAGCCGCAGGCAGACTCGGTCTAGTGGTAAATCATGATAAGACCAAGTATATGTTAGCTGACCAGCGCCCAAGGCATCCTGGAGAGAAAGTAAGGTTTGGATGATGCTCCTTCGAATGGGTCTCCGAATTCACGTCTCTGGGATCACAGGTCACATGTGAAAATGCCATTGGAGCTGAGACCAGAAGAAGGATATTGGCCGCAACCCGGTGTTACCTCGGACTGAGGCAACATTTATCAAGTAGGGCAATAACCAGGAAAACAAAAATCATCCTGTATAAGACCCTAATACGCCCAATTCTTACATATGGAGCGGAGACCTGGACAATGGCTAAACATGCGTACCAGGATCTAGCTATATTCGAGCGCAGGATCCTATGGAAGATATTTGGGCCAGTGTTAGTCGGTGGAGAATGGAGACGGAGGTCCAATGAAGAAGTTTATGACCTGTATGGGGAGCCCGACGTGAATCTCATCAAACGATTTCGCCTGAGATGGGTCATGTGGCAAGAATGAAAGACGATGAAACGCCAAAATGATTAATAACGGAGATCGTGCATGGGCGGAGGAGAGTCGGCCGACCCCGACTTCGATGGATCGACTGTGTGGCTGCGGATGCAAGAAGTTTAGGAGTCCGCAACTGGATGGCAGCAGCACAGGACAGAGACTTCTGGCGGCTGATGATTGAGGAGGCCTGGACGCGTCAACGTGTTGTAGCGCCAAATTAATAATAATAATAATTTTCTTTTAGAAAATTGTAGAAATCTATTTAATTTTATACATGTTTGTTCAGATCAGCAAATTAGTGATATTTTTACAAAACCCTTACCTAAAGTTAAATTTGAACATTTACGTTTTCTTTTGGGTATTCAATGTTTGAAACTAAATAATAATTAAGGAGCAGTGTTGGATATTAATTATTATTGTTTATTTATGTATCATGTATTATGTATTTTCTTATAAGTCAGTTTAAATTGTATCAAACTTAGTTTTCTTACGATTACCTTCTCTTATGGTTAGTCTTTTTATATATGGCGGATGCTTGTTTGGTCACGTTTTTGTGTAGTTTTGTTTTCAATAAATATCATTTATTACTTCACTTTTCTTTATTTTGAGGACCTTTTCAACAAGACAATTAAAGACGGTCACATTCATTGGTGGGATGAAATGTGTAGCATTTTGATAGAGAGGGACTAATAGCAATTATCTTATGTTCTTTGCAGAATTGGGAAGTGGGGGAGTCAGATGAGACGCGTGTCCCTTCAGGAAAAGGATTATTGACAATGCAATTTTGCTCTCAATGATCCATTGATAGAGCACACTAGCTATAAATTCATAAAATAAGACACCTGTCATCCAGCCAGACTCAGACTTCCATAAACCACCCCCAGATGGAACACTGTTCTGTTTGCTAATTCTGGCGGTAGTCATTGGCAGATCCAGGGGGGGGGGGGGGTGGCTGTGGGGGCTGCAGCCCCTCCCTTTGGAAATATTTTCGTCATTTAAAGATAGAATTTGACTTTCCTTAATGTAAGGAGGATTAATTTCTGGTCTAATAGTTGACACCTACAATTAAGCTCTAAAACATTGTATAAATATATTAAAAAGGATATGATGTCGATGGTAGCACAGCTAACTAGCATAACTTGGCAAATTACCGCCAAATTTTAAACCAAAATAATCAACTCTGAATCTTATTATCCACACTTTTTGTACGAAATTTCAACTATTGGAGCACTGTCAACTTATGGTACAGTTACCCTATACATGTACTTACTTAAAAATCTGTACCGAACCACTTGACTCTGGCATCACAGACATATACATGGAAGGTAGCAAGGAGGAAAGTGGAGGAAGGAGACATGATTCAATAAGTATACGAGTATATATATATATATAAATTAAATTCTTTTTCTTGTCATGATCACATTAGTAAGGCACTCTTGCCACTTGGCATGAGCCAGCAGATGCCATTTGGACGCCACTTTGATATGAGCAACCAGGCAAATATTCCAATCAAGTCATATATACATATATATATATATATATATCACTATATGGAGGGATATACCTGCGAAGTGGTAATAAAGATGGATGAAAAAAAAAAAGATTTATTTTTATCTACAGAAGATGTCTGATATTGTGATATTCATATTAAACAGATAATTTCAGATAGAATTAATAAAAAAAAAAAAAAAAAAAACTGAGGCATTAGAATTAGATTTATAAACAAAAATCAATATGGATTCCGCTCCAGGAAGAAGTGCGATATTTGATATAACTTATAAATATGAAGACTAAGACTGGAATAAATCTTTGTAGGACATGGAGCTTGCCAACTTGGAGAGGATAACTCCATAGACCTGGCCAATAGCTAGGGCAACGCCAGGACCAACTTCTTTGTTGAACTCTTCCCAGTTTTCGTTAATCATCTTATTAGTGGCGTCACCTTAAATTAAATAAAATGAATTACTTAATTTGAAAAATAAATTTAAAAATATTTAATCATAATTTTTGAAAGAGAACTAAATAATTCATGAAAGAGAAATACATTATTCACAAGTATCATAAAAACAAACCAAACAAAAAAACATAATTCTGTGGTGTCTCTGTAAGCAAATATATAAAAATTTATATAATTGAAAAAAATATAAAATTAAAAATAAATTTAATGGTAAGCAAACTTTTAATAATAAAGATACAATTAGTTATAATAATACACAGATGGATCTCAGTCATTAGTAAATAGTCTATTTAATAGGTAATAATAATGATAAAGTTGGATAAACATATGTCAAGAATTTGTCAAAAAATTATTATTAATGCTTTATTTTCTTTGCATATAATTTAAACCTCAATGAAGAACAAATGCCAGCCATTTACTATTTAAGAATATCTTTATTTTAATTTATTTAAGTAAAATAAGTAAATAAATATCTTTATTTATTAATCTATCTTTTTCTGGCCACTGCAAAGTCTATCCATTTTCTGGGGAATACCCATCCAGAAACATATCTTAAATTTTTAATGATCTCATACTTAATATGGCAACAACGGGCATGCCTGAGCAAACCAAAAAAGGCTGAAAAGGAGCTGGCATAGAGATCTCCTAGTATAAAACCTTATAGAATTTCACATCAGGAGGAGATGCCGATGGGTGCTGAACTCATGCCAGACATTATGTTACCTTACTGTTAGGGATGGGTCAGGTTGTATGAATAAAATACTTTGTATCAGATACTGAAAAGTATCTGTTACAAGGAGTTGATCCAGCCAAAATGAGCTGGGTACTGATCCATCGATACTCGATGATCTGTATCAGTTGAATGCGAGGTACTAATACAATGAATACTTGTAATACCTGACTACGGACTATGGACCAGATACTGGCTACTACTGATACAGTCGAATCATTTAGTACTTGAAGCATTCCTTGCAAACTACTTCATACCTAATCCCTTGATTCAGCAACAGACTCTTTGGTAATTTTTGTTCATTTATTTATGACGGTAGCAATAATGAGATAATTGAAAGTAATAACCTAAATAAAATAATAAACTTGAATTATTTTTTATCAAAATAAATTATTGATTAATACTCATATAAGATTTTCAAACCTAATGATTTTAATAATTGAATACTTTCATCATTTAGTACTTGAAGCATTCCTTGCAAACTACTTCATACCTAATCCCTTGATTCAGCAACAGACTCTTTGGTAATTTTTGTTCATTTATTTATGACAGTAGCAATAATGAGATAATTGAAAGTAATAACCTAAATAAAATAATAAACTTGAATTATTTTTTATCAAAATAAAAATTATTGATTGATACTCATATACGATTTTCAAACCTAATGATTTTAATAATTGAATAGTTATAACTATTCATAAATATATCTGTAATAAATATAATTCAATAAGTTTATATTTTTTGATGTTTCATTTTTATTTAAACAAAATATGGTTTACATTTTACAATACATATAGAGGAATATATTTAATTTAAAAAATAAAAATATGTTTACTTAGTAAAAAATTTGTAGCCGTATAAAGTTTCTTTGAACCGTAGTTTATTCTTTTTTATTCAATTATAATTATAATGGTCATTCAATTTTGTGTATCAGATACAAAAAAGTATCAGTACCATTTGTATCAGATACTAGAATTTCAAGTATCAACCCTTGCCTACTTACTATACTTCTATCACATCCGCTTATTGTCCCGGTTTTTTTGTGACAGGTGTGAATATATAAATAAAGTTATTAAAAAATATAAATATTAAGATTTATACAAAGTATCAATACATTTTATTTAAGAAGTACAGTTGTACTTTTAATTTTGTAAAGTATGTATGATGTTTAAGATATTTATCTATCAGATATAAACATTGTACTCATTACTATCTCATAATTGATATTGAATTTGAATGAACCAATAGGGGACATACTATTGTTCCTACCTCCTCCCATATTTGTCAAAAATAAATAACATTAATAATTATATGAAATATGATTGGGTGAATCTCTAGAATATAGGAAGGGCTGACATATAGCTAGCGCTAGCCTCAACTCTTGTGGGAAACATGTTAAAATACTTTATAGTAAAATTATAAATGTTCATTAATCAGTTTTGCTTTTTCTATTTCTACTAACCTCCTGGCCACTTTTTAACTAATTTCTGCTTCGGTATACACAATACCTTTTGAAGGGTATGGTAAGCAATTGAATAATATGCATATAGATCTAATAAAACATATCATGGGCATAATGACCGTGAAGTTGATTGCTCTAACCAAGCTAACAAACCAACCAGAGTATTCATGATGAATATTAGACTGAAAATCATGATAATTATTACCTAAGATAACCTTTAAAACAGACAACTATAATTTTTAAATAATTTTCTGTTTGTTTAATGTCACTTTATGCCACTACAGCTAATCGGACGATGCTACAGTGGTAGTCCTAAATTTTGCCTATAATTAGGATAGGGATCTTTTACGAGTACCTTACATCGTACAGGCTTGGTACCCCCATTTTACGTCCTATTCGAGGGACGGCATAGCCAAGGATATTTTACTCCCTTTAATAAATCCTATGGCCACCGCAGGACGCGAACCTGCAATCTTTAGTATTGTAGGTTGTCATGCTAACCACTATACCACAGGTCTCTCCTAATAATTTTCTGTAACAGAAAATATTGACCATGGAAAGGATTTGAATCTAGGTCATCGCATTTATAGTGAGGAGCTCTTTCAAATTGCGCTACCAAGGCTCCCACCCAGCCACTCCCAATCTCCATCTTCACTGACCCTTGCCCCACCCATTAATTCCTATCTATGTAAATTATTTGATTTTCTCAGAAGAAGAAGAAAAAATCTACAAACTATTCAAAAGTAGTAATAGCATACCTAAAGCTTTGTCTCCATTAAAAAGATTTTCGAGGTTGTATGTGGCATGAGTTGTCGTGTAGTTGAGGTCTGGAGTCGTATCGAAAAGGGCATATTCAGTACCCTTCCTCTTTTCCAGTTTATATGAAATTTTGCTGATGACTAGCACATTGTCTAAAAATAAGAATTGATAGTTATTTTATTTATTATTTAGTTTCAATAACTTAATACTCTCTGTAAAAAATTAACTAAAGCCTTACCCATAACAACTGATACTTTTCCATTTCCAGTCATTGAAATAACGAGGAATTTTCCGTTGAGGTTGTAATCCGAAATCAATTTTAATACTGGTACTTTGAATGTCAATCGGAGAAACTTCTTATTCGTATCAAATCTGCATCAACAAAATGATTGATATATATTGATTGAAAATATATATATATATATAAAGGAAATCAAAAAGAAATAAAAGCCACTTTATTTTTTCTTCAATCAATAGGGGAACGTGTTGTACCTTGGGATAGTTGTGCCTCGGGACAAACGCCATTGCTCGCCACCTGTGTGCCTAAACTATGTTAAGTTATTAATGTTATCACTTGGGATTACTGTAGAGTGACTGGCAACTATCCAGTGAGATTTATGGAAGCTGAATGATAAATTGAAAAACTGTCATAGGTAAGTAAATTTTTATTGTTTCATTGTTTTTACTTTCACTTACCTACCTATATATGAAATATATAGTAAGTGGAAGTATTGCGATCGTGAAAAATTTCGACTTCCGGTTTTCAACGGAAATACACGTTTTGGGGTCCCCTGAGTCCAAATGACCAAGTCCCGCGAAATGGTCTGTGTGTGTGTGTGTGTGTGTGTGTGTGTGTGTGTGTGTGTGTGTGTGTGTGTGTGTGTGTGTGTGTGTGTGTGTGTATGTGAACAGACTAGCTCAAAAACTATAAACCGTGCGAACCTGAAATTTGGTATTTAGTTTAGGTATATGCCCGCGATGTGACAGCAAAAATTTCATCAAAATTGCTCAAAGGGAGGGGGTACTTTATTTAATAACTTTTTAGGTTTTTTTCGATTTTCTCAAAAACGGCTCTAACGATTTTGATTAAACTGAGTATTAGATGTACTTATATGCCAGAGATGTGACTGTAAAAATTTCATCAAAATTGATTAACCGGAGGGGGGACTTTACTTAAGAAATTTCGTATCATTTTCACGTGTTTTTTTTATTTACTCAAAAACGGCTTTAAAGATTTTGATCAAACTGGGTATTTGATGTATGTATATGCCAAAGATGTGATAGCCAACATTTCATCAAAATTGATTAACCGGAGGGGGGACTTTACTTAATAAATTTTGTATCATTTGCACGTGTTTTTTTAATTACTCAAAAACGGCTTTTTCATAATTAAAGCCGTTCTGTTCATTTAATGGAAATTATTTGTTTCATGGTAACTAAATGAGATTTTCAACAAGTACATAGAGAATAATAAAATCAGACGACTTGGCATATTATGCTTGCATTGCCGAATTATTACAAGTAAAAACTTTTATTTAATAATAAAAAAAAGTTTTTTTTTATAGAGCAAATGAAAACGAAATGAATATGGAAAAATGTGTAACTTTGAGAAGTGGCATTAACAAAACGCATTATTTTCTAATCTAATTAAGTTGGTAAGTGAAAGTTGTGTGTTGCGCGCACACACCAGATTTTTTTTTTGTAATTATGTTTTTTTAATCTGTGTTAATAATTATGACTTTGTATTGAACTGTAAAACTTTCCCTTTCCAATGGTATGGTTGATGAATCTTTTCCACTAACCTAAAACATTGTTATCGGCTATGTTTTCCTGTTATCTAATGTGTTGTACCTTAGGACAACATTACCGTTGTACCTTGGTACATCCCAAGGTACAACACATTTTGTAATTTTGTTAAAATACATATGAAAAAGTAATTTATTTAACAAGTTGGGATTGCTGTATTTTTACGGAGACAAGGAAATCCGTTGTTAATAAGAAATTGTTTCCTGGTAACAAGAAAAACATAAAAAATCCAGGAAAGAAATTTAAATACCAAACTAAATACGACACTAGCTCAGAAGATGAGAATATTAGTTTTCCATCTAGTGATGAAGATTGTGATGTATCTATGCAACAACTAATCCAAGGAGTTTTGGATGAAGAAATGGAAATAGCCGTTGAGGCAACTATTGAGTGTGGTGAAACAAAACCAAATGATTATATTTTGGTAAAGATTTCTGGTAAGAAGAGAATTTTGTACTATGTAGCAAAAGTTTTAAAGAAATTCAATACCTGGTAAAACAGGAGTGAAGACTTTCATATTAAGAGATGAAACTCCCTATGAAATTGATGAGGAAGATGTTATCTGTAAATTACCTTCGCCTTCAACATCAGGAACCTCTGAGCGTCTAAAGCAAGTAATGAAGTTCCCTGTTGATTTCAATGCATACTAAATGCCTATGGACTAATATTGTGGTTAAATCAATCTCTTTTGGATTTTTGTACTTTTTTATACTTTTTGTGTGAATTAAATAAGATTTATTTGCTAAACTGAAGTTTTTTTTCCAACCTTTCACTTAGTCCCAAGGTACAACATTTTAAATCCCAAGGTACAACATTTTAAATCCCAAGGTACAACCTGGTGTTGTACCTTGGGATACATTGCAGGGGTGTAAAAAGTAATTAATTGCTCCCTTATTAACAAACATATTTTAAATTTTTTTATATTGGTGGGTTGCCTAAATGCTGGGCTTTAAAATATAATGTAAAAAACTAATATAAACCATACACAGTTAAAAATAAAAATATATGTTTACTAACTGTCCCGAGGTACAACACATTCCCCTACTGTTGCCTGGAGTAGTGAATTTTCTTTTTAATTTATTCGTTAACTGATGTTTTTCAAAGAATCAATACAAGTTTGAAAATGGTCTAGGGCTAAAGGTTGATTTTTTTTAATCAGAGAAAGGATATAGTTAATGTCTATCATCCCAATGAATAAGTGAAATTTCCTTAATTTTCATTGCAGGACTTTTAAAGTTTGAACAATAATGGTTAATAATTATGGATATTAGAGTTGAGTAATGATCTGACTGATTACAACAGATTAAATGCAAACTATAATAACTGAATTTCAATGATGGCCTGACTTACACACTTAAATATTACGAAGGGACCGTGAAACCTTGACAAGCTTCTTTTTGAGTCACTTAACTCATTTTGTGCTAAATTCGACTTAACCAATTATACACTGGAATGAGAGATTAAAAAAACATTTTTTGCATTAAAGTAAAATAAATTACACTGGCCTACAGTGGTCTTGATGCTGAGTTTTATAGCTGATTCTGAGTATATTTGGTGTGTTGAATCCAAATGTGCCATTAGTTTTCCTCTATCAACTCTAGTTGTTGAGATATATAAATGGCGTGACTTAACTCTTAAAACATAATTACTCAATACATATGCAGGTTAATAGCAGGTCGAAAAAAACAAAGATATTAAAATTCTTTACATAAAACATTTTATAGCAATTAAAACTATATAAACACACACATTATTTACATAATAACTTTGTAAATAAAGTTGATGTTAGTTTTTTTTTTTTTTTTTTCAAGTGAAACCAATTATGTTTCAAAGAGACTATTTCACACTTTGGAAGCTTCTTTTGCCTGACTTTCTTGAATACAACTACTGTTGAGGTATGGTGAAGCTAAAAAAGTAGAGATGAGAAAAAAAATCTGATTGCATAATCGGATTCAGTGCCCCATAGTTAAAATCAGCTGTAAGATTCTATGCACCAAAAACAATTTTTTTTTTTTGTAGGGCTTTGTTATATATAAATAAAAATTATTATTGATGGAGTATTAATCATCCAAAATAAATAACCTTAATATATCTTGATTAAAGGTAAAAGCTATAAAATATTTTATACAATTTTAATCAGGGTCAATATTAATATTGATATTATTAATGTTTAAAATCAGCTTATCTTAAAGAAGAAATAAATCCACTCAGCATTTTTAACCTGAAAGTATATTAAAAAACAAAAAAAAAGATTATCAATTCCATTGAATAATTGTCACAAATTTTCATTTTCGGATCATCACTTTGACTCCATGATGTTTATACTCACTCTGTTTTAATGATTTCAGAATTTCCAAATCCATAGATATTTATATTCTCCAGCGTCAAGTTCAAGGAGATGCTTTTTCTGCCACCTTCCGTCCGCTCAATTTTGGGAATAAACAATGGGTCAACAACTGGAATTCCAAATTTGGGATCACCTGTAAAATTCGATCAAAATTTTTAATAATCACTTCTCTTATCAAAAGAGCCAATTATATAGATAAAATTAATATAAACTGCAAATAAAGTAAACTAAATAGAAAATACCACTATATATGTATATATATGTGGATGTATGTGAATGAAAGTGAGCGAGTATTTATTTGTAAGTATCTATATGTATATGTATTTGTCTATATACAGAGTACCAGTCAAAAGTTTAGACTCACCCTTAGATTTTGTAACATAAATAAGTAACAACATTTTATTTATTGCACTACGCAACAACTATAATTTTATTTTTAATTTATTTATAACTAGCTTTAATATCCTGGTTTCACCCACAGAATTTTGAAAACAATGAGAAAAGTCGTGGGTCCAGAAAAGTTCATTAGGACAGAAATGAGATTTTCTTTTACAGTTGATTTCGTAAAAATCTAATGTAAAGCGAGATCATAACGATTTTTATAACAATAAAGAATATACCCAGAGATTGGCTGTTATGCAATTTTAATATGGACAGGTGTTCGCACCTGGTATGAAAGAACCACTAAGCGAAATTCAGAGAATTTAGGACAAACAGTATGTATTTCTATTAAGAACAAAAAATAAAAAAAACTAACAGAATTTCATCTTTATTTATATAGATTGTATTTCGAAACAATCATATAATTTTTGAAATGTTATCTCTTGAATTACAATTATTTTTTTAAACTTGAAGATTGTGAATTAAATACAAGTGAGTATAAACTTTTGACCGGTACGGTATATTTGTACAAGTGAATGTTGTGGGTTTGCTTGTGTGTATGTGAATGTGTATGGACATGTGTGTATGCGTCTGTATATTTGTTGTGTGTTGGTTACGTACCTATGTTGTACTATTAAATTTTTTTGATGTATAATTTTCAGGTAATGATGGCAACACTTCATACCTCCGTGGCGCTGTAAATCAGGGTGGGTATACCACAATGAGCTACCGCCCTTCGGCCCTTTTGTGTGCAACCGCCCTTCAATTCCTGACTCCAAAAAGGCTTTGAGAATCTGCTAACAAACCGTTAACATCCCTACCATCAGCCTGTGTCTTCCAGCTCTCCTCTTCAAGTACCTTCCTTGGAATCTCCTGCTGGATACATGCCGTGCCCAACCAAGCCTTCCCAATCTCACAAACGTGACTACATCCGGTTCGTCATAGATGTTGTAAAGTTCCCTATTTTTCCTTATCTCTCCATCCATTAACATCCCGGACTGGCCCAATAATACGACGTAGAACTTTACACTTGAAAATATTTAGGTACTTTTCGTCGTTCTTAGAGATGGTCCAAGTTTGTGAGGCATAAGCTAGTATAGGCCTGACAATACTTTATAAAATACAAATTTAGTCATTCTAGAATGAAAATAAAAAAACGAATAATGATTTTAATAGATTTAAGAATATTTGAAGGCCAAAGAAGGATTTCTTAGATCAGCAGAAATCTAAGATAAAAGGGACGGTTGAGTAAGAGGAGGCTGGTTGATGTAAAGGAAAAAATTGCAGCTAGAGGAGTATGAGAATAGGCTTGCTGTGATCCAATAATACTTGTTCGAAACTTAAAAAAAATTAGATTTAAATAAATTAATACTTTTTACCTTTTGATAATGCCTTTAAAACATCCTTTGATTGTTTCTGGATGCAATCGTTGAGTGTTTTGTCATTCTTGCACTTCTTAATCCCACCAGCTGTAACGCAGAAAATAGTTTATTAAGTAAAACGGTTATCTTTTTCTAATCATTTAAAACAAACATGTATTTTAAAAATCTGGTGCGATGCGCCCAACACACAACTTTCACTTACCAACTTACCTAGATTAGAAATTGACATGTTTTTTAATTGCCATTTCTATAAATAATATTTAAAAAATGACTTGATTTTGATTAAAAATGATTAATTTAATCAAAATCATTTAAGCTGTTTTTGAGATATTCGAAAAAGATGTAAAAATTGGAAAAAAAGTTATGATGTAAAGAGGCCCCTGCGATTGACCAATTTTGATGAAATTTTGGCTGTCACATCGTAAGCATATACATACACCAAATATCCAGTCTGATCAAAATCATTACATCCGTTTTAGAGTAAATAAAAAAAAACACGTGAAAGTGAGACAAAATTTATTAAGTAAAGTGCCCCCTCCAATTGATCAATTTTGATGAAATTTTGACTGTCATGTCGCGGGCACATACACACATCAAATATCAAGTTTAATCAAAATCATTAAAGCCGTTTTTGAGACAATCGAAAAAACGTAAAAATTAGACAAATTTATTTAAATAAAGTACCCCCTCCATTTCACCAATTTTGATGAAATGTTTGCTGTCACATCGCGGGCATATACATACACTAAATACCCAATTTCAGGTTCGCGCAGTTTATAGTTTTTGAGCTATTCTGTTCACACACACACACACACACACACACACACACACACACACACACACACACACACACACACACACACACACACACACACACACACACACACACACACACACACACACACACACACACACACACACACACACACACACACACACACACACACACACACACACACACACACACACACACACACACACACACACACACACACACACACACACACACACACACACACACACACACACACACACACACACACACACACACACACACACACACACACACACACACACACACACACACACACACACACACACACACACACACACACACACACACACACACACACACACACACACACACACACACACACACACACACACACACACACACACACACACACACACACACACACACACACACACACACACACACACACACACACACACACACACACACACACACACACACACACACACACACACACACACACACACACACACACACACACACACACACACACACACACACACACACACACACACACACACACACACACACACACACACACACACACACACACACACACACACACACACACACACACACACACACACACACACACACACACACACACACACACACACACACACACACACACACACACACACACACACACACACACACACACACACACACACACACACACACACACACACACACACACACACACACACACACACACACACACACACACACACACACACACACACACACACACACACACACACACACACACACACACACACACACACACACACACACACACACACACACACACACACACTTCCAGTTCCAGCTGAAAATAATGCTACTAGTGATCGACCGGCAAATCAATGGCAGACGGTGAAAGCCAAAAGTAAAAAGAAGAAGGTGGTCATAGAGACGAAAAAAAAGCACGAGACCTGCTCGTTCTGATGCCTTGTTGGTTACCGCAAAGGAGGGATCATCATATGCAGATGTCTTGCGGACGTTAAAAAACAACCCGGAGCTTCAAGCGATAGGAGAAAACGTCCAAAAAATACGGAAATCTCAAAAAGGAAGTGTCCTTTTGGTGTTAGACAAAAAGGTGCAGCACAGGACAGAAGAATTCCGTTCTACTATAGCAGAAAAAATGGCTGACAAAGCAGAGGTCACATGCAAGATTGACTCGGTCGCTATAGAATTGAAGGATCTTGATGAATTGACTGTAGCTGATGAAGTTCACAAAGCAATTCAAAATCAAATAACAGGGGCAGAAAATATCGAGATCTCTGTTGTGAAATCTCTTAGGAAGGCCTACGGGGGCACGCAGACAGCCGTAGTTGTACTGCCCACGGACTTGGCCAGAAAAGTCCTTGAAAAGCGCACCATTCGTGTAGGATGGATAAACAGCCGAGTGAGAGAAAAGATTTTGCTTAAGAGATGTTTCCGATGCTTAGCATATGGTCACATTGCTCGAAAGTGTAACGGTCCTGATCGCATGAGACTCTGTTTGCGATGCGGCGAAGACGGACATCCAGCCAAGGAATGTGCAGCAGAACGGCGCTGTCTTCTATGCCCTGAAGATAAAAACCGTAGACACGCTACAGGTGGCTATGGCTGCCCTGTTTATCAACAGGCAATGAAAGAGGCAGTTAAACACGCAAGATGAGATTATTACAACTAAATCTGAACCATTGCGAAGCAGCCCAGGACCTTTTCTGGCAAACCATAAGTGAGAAGGGTATTGACGTTGCTGTATTGTGCGAACAGTATAAGAATATGGAAAGTTCCTGTTTCTGGAAGACGGACAAAACCGGAAAAGCAGCTATCTGGGTTAGGAAGGGCCATTATATTCAGGAAACCCAACAAAACTCAACAAATGACTTCGTTTGGATCAAGGTGAGTGATATCTACATCTGTAGCGTCTACGCACCTCCAAGCGCATCACAAGTTGAATTCGAAGAACTGCTCGACAGAATTGTACAGGAACTGCAAGGCTGTCATCCTCTTGTCATTGCAGGAGACTTTAACGCTTGGGCTACGGCATGGGGGAGCAAAGAGACCAATAAGAGAGGCGAATGTGTTCTCGACGTATTCGCTGCGCTCGACGTTGTGCTCTTAAACACAGGTTCCACCCCTACATTCACTAGAAATGATCGCGCTTCGATTGTTGATCTGACGTGTGTTAGTCCATGCCTTGTTTCTGACAACAAATGGCACGTAAGCGATCTCTATACCCACAGTGATCACCGGGCAATCTGTTTCGAAGTCGAAGTCCCTGGTACCATGAGGAAAACATTCAAAACGAGACGATCAGTGTGGAACCATCGATCATTTGACCGAGAATCGTTTGTCATAATGATGGAGGAAAAACTCACATTACTCGGACCGGTAGAGGAAAGGGTCATACAACTAATGAAGCTTATCACTAACGCCTGTGATGCTTCAATGACCAAGACACCGAGAACAACCCGTCACATACCGGTGTATTGGTGGAGTGAAGATATCGCCGCCCTCCGGAAGACTTGTCTCCGTACAAGAAGGCTAACCCAAAGAGCGAGAGGTCGTCCGACATATGAAGCTCTGAAACAGGAACATCGGGAGGCCAAAAGGTACCTTGTCAAGGCAATTAAAGAGGCGAAGCGTAAATGCTGGAGGAAACTCTGCGAAGAAGTAGATGAGGACACGTGGGGAAGGCCATACAAAATAGTTATGGCAAGGCTGAAAAGCTCAAGCTTATCGCCACCAAGCTCTCCTGACCTATTAGAGAAAATAGTTTCAACGCTCTTCCCAACAAGACCAGAAGTAGTTTTCGATACAATACCGTATTTAGAACGGGACCAAGTACCGGAAATCACGCAAGAAGAGCTTGAGATAGCTTGTTGCAAAGTAGGGGATAACAAAGCCCCAGGACCGGACAATATTCCAAACTTTGTCCTAAAAACAGCCGTCAGAATCAGACCAGAACTCTTCCTTGACTTGTACAATTCTTGTCTCCATGAAGGGATATTTCCTGTTGATTGGAAGAAGCAGCAATTGGTACTCCTGCCGAAGGGTAAGGGGTCTCCTGATGACCCTACATCCTATCGTCCAATCTGTCTTCTAAACACTGCTGGTAAAATTCTGGAGAGGATTGTATGTAATAGAATTACAGAGCTTATTGAGGGAAGTCGAGGACTATCTGAAAAACAATATGGTTTTCGGAAAGGTAGGTCAACAGTCGATGCAATAGACTTCGTGATAAAGTCAGCCAGAGAAGCCACTTCCGGAAAAAGGTGGAGAAGGGGTGGAAAGAAGTATTGCGCAGTGATAACGCTAGACGTCAAGAATGCGTTTAACTCAGCAAGATGGGATTGCATCATGGAAGAGTTGCGTAAGAAAAAACTTCCACAGTACCTCCTTAAAATTGTCACCAGTTATTTTTCAGACAGAATCCTGAGGTATGAAATAGATGCAGGACCAAGAACCTACAAAATAACAGGAGGCGTTCCCCAAGGTTCTGTATTAGGACCGCTGTTATGGAATGTTATGTACGATGCCGTGCTCAGACTTCCTATGCCAGAAGGAATTACCACGCTGGGATTCGCAGACGATCTTGCGATCATTGTTCGTGGAAAGCTTTTGGAAGACATAACGTACAAGGCCAATAGCGCAATATTTAATATTCGCCAGTGGCTCTCGTCCGTGGGCCTACAACTAGCTGATCACAAGACTGAGACTGTACTTATTACCAGCAGGAAAGTGAGGGAAAGGATCAATTTGAGCGTTGGAGAGA